>CM077097.1:154600945-155210063 GCA_039513925.1 Platanthera zijinensis
GGCGTTTTGATTACCCTCAAGGAACCCTCTAATCTAAGTTTTGCGAGCATCAACTCTCTTTGATTAATTCTACAATTCAACTCTTCAGAGTATTTTCTTGAAGAAACCGTGTTGATTATAGTTATTGTTATGAGGTGGATTCGGGTGTGGGTTTGAACTAAATCCGGGGGGTGTGCCAAACCGGTGTGTTCTTCCACGAGAAGTTTGGGTGATTCGCACTTCAGGATTATAATGATTAAGAAATGTGTTGTTGTTATTATAATTGTGATGATGATTGTTATACCTCGGTTGTCCCCTATATATAGTTAATCTCCCCGTTATGACCAACAAGTTTGTCTACAGTAAGAGATAGGTTCATGGGAATCGAAGAGGTGACCATGCTTTAACCTGAGGGAGCGTTGGGGCTTGATTTAATGTCAAGGCATCTAATCTCTTATTCATAGCGTTAAACTGTGGCGACATTTATATGCGGCGAAATGAGGTCAATGGTCCACTTGGTAAAGACCACCTACAGAAGAAGAAGGGGCCTGTCGAATCGACGATTGATATTATTTGAAGATAAATCTTCAAGGATAGCGTATGCGTCCTTGGATACATATTCATGAGAGATCCCCCTGCAGCTCCATCTACTGGATCATCGTAGATGTCTGGAGGCCATTATAAAACGTCCACACTTGTTGGTGCAACTGCAAACTATGGTGAGGACACTTCCTTAAGAGTTCTTTAAACCGCTCCCACGCTTCATACAATGTCTCCCCATTCCCTTGCATAAACGTACTAATATCTCCATTAGTTTCGCAGTTTTTGCGGTGGGAAGTATTGGCTAAGAATAAGTTAACCACTTGCATCCAAGTGGTGAGACGTGTGGGAATCAAGCCACTCCTCGCTCTACCCGATAGAGAGAATGGAAATAGGCGGAGTTTAATCGCTTCATTGACGCACCGTTAATCTTGAATGTGCGCACACATCCATAAACGTTCGTAAAGAGAGTTGGGTCCTCATGATCAGTCCACTAATTGTTTGCTGTTGCTGCTAGGTACTAGGTTCATAGCCATTGAAGTCAATCTTGAAGGTTTATTATGCTTCACTATAAGGCAGGTCCTTGATAATATCGCTATATGCAGTCCTCACGAGAAGGCATATTGCACAGCGATTGACACAGCCCTATTCCTGTTATCAGGGCATCCTGTGGACCGCAACTGTAAGCCTTCCCATATTCACACTGTTTCTACTTGGTGAGCGATCAATTCAGATAATAGCTATTAGGATAATCATTGTTATGCCACTAATGTGTATTGTAAGCGCAAAATCGTAACGTTCTGATATCTGTCTACATGTCCTTTCCACATCTAGGTTAACTAGGTAGTAAGTTCAGAGGATAATAGTATGGAGGATAAAATAAGCACACCAACAATAGATAATTGATAATAAACAATCAAACAAAATAATCACAAAACAAATCAGCCAAAATAATAAAAATTAATAATGACAAAAACAAAAACTTGATCTCTAATTACTAAGGATTCACGAATATTGCAAGGAAATAACACTAAACTTTTCGCACCTCCCCGGCAACGGCGCCAAAAAACTTGATACGCCCGCAATGGTTACGTATTTAAACGCAAGTGCACGTGTCGTGTCAAAGTAATAAAAAAGTGAGTATGAATCGTCTCCACAGGGAGGTGGTGAATTCAGTGCTTGCAAATACCAGTTATGCCTTTCCTTAAATCCAAGTAAGACAAAATTGGTGATTTTCTTGAACTACTAGAATTAAGAATGCAAATTTCTAAATAAAACTACTACGAATCTTAGGAACAAAACTTTTCTTATCAAGATAGAGATATAATCTTATATTATGATTTCCTAGGTTTAGTATGACGGATAAGTGAATGTATCGTTGCGAAAATGCGTGGTGAGCGTGTGCCTTGCAACGATCTTAAAATAGATAACCGTATCTCTCGATATCGGCAATCTCTAGTCTATATTTCCCCCCTCGGGTGAAATAAGAAACGCTCAAAGAACAAAGACCTAAGTTGCTAACACCAAGAGGAAGTCTCCTTCTCTCTTCAAATGCTATATCAAAATTATGATATACTACCGCAACTCCTCTCTCGATTTATGAAGCGAAGCATAAAAGTGAAAACATTGGCCAAACATTTCAGAAAATAAAGATCATAAGTTTGATAAAGAACACTCACCAAGAATTCTCAACAAAATAAACTAGAAAATATCATCAAACACAACCTAGTACTCTCACAATACAAGATTAAGGAAGGATTAGTTCATGGCGTTGGAGGAATCACTCAAAATATTGAAATAGATCTTACAAAACATCGCGGTTCACGCTTAATCGCTGCAGGAATTTCTTCCTAGAGTCGCTTCTTCGATCTGTACGAAGATCTCCTTCTTCTTCCTCTTGTCGTCGCTCTCTCCAATGGAGTCTTTCTTCCAAGCAAACCCTAAATGATGCTCTCCTCCTTAGATCCGAAAATAATAATGAATAATAATCCTCTAATCAGTTTTTGGCATTAAAAACGTCCATCCTCCTCAAGAGATGCATCCTTCCATAACTAAAAATGGTGGTAATTCAAATTTTAAATTTTGAATTTCGGACAGACACATGTTGCAGTTTCAGAATTGGATGTTGCAGTTAGTAACTGGTCCAGGCCAGGCCGAAAATAAGAATTCTGCATCACTCTTCCAAGTTGATTTCCTTAACAAATCTTGCATAAAAACCATGGAATAAGGCACACTTAATACCATAATCATTAAAAACAATAATTAATCAAATTTATTACCATTTATGTTCCTTTTTTATTAATTATGAAGTAGAAATAATAGGCAAAGATAACTTCATTTTGAGAAGTTATCACTTGGGCATACGATCGTCTTCAGAATCACGTTCTAGTGTTCCTTCTCAAAGATCTCGTTTGTTCATGCAAGAGGGAAAGAGTTCTCCTTCTTAGATGGTGGCTCTCAGCAATGGGGACAACATTATGGCCCTCTAGACATTCTAGGGTTTAAGCCCCGTCATCAGAAAAAAATTCTCTTTTATAACAATTAACGTTATCACCAAGCAATAGTGGTTATCACCTAGTGATATCCAAATTTAGTACCGCCAGCTGTCTCGCACCAGAAAAGGAAAGGAGGCAGCCGTTTCCAAATTTATGGTCTATCGTCGGGCGGGACGATATATATTAATTTAGCGCTTCCTTTTCTGGCATCCCGCGCGTTCCACCAGTCCATGAATCCCTGACGTGCCACATCTAGGCTATCACCAGCAATAGTGGCTATCGTCTGCGATAGTGCAAAAAACTCGTTGATCTTGAAACTTCACACCAATAAACCTACACAATATACCCAAAAATGTATGATCAAATACAGCTTGAGATTTGATATTATCAAACCTGAGAGATGCAGAATGTATGTTCCAACAAAGGCATGTTCACGAGGATCAATCGCTCACCTGTCAAACGAAGTCGTTAGGGCAATCAAGTCTCAATCGGCCAGCTAGACAAAAGAAGTGAATGAGTCGAATAAAGACGTACCTTCTCCAGGTTTGACTTGGGGAGTGAATCAAGGTTTTGCTGAAGATGGAACACCTTGAAGTTCTTTCTGAGAAAAATACATGTAGTTTTTGCTCTCCTTGTTTCCACATATGAAGCCTTATAGATGGACTTGTCCTTCTGAATAGGCGAGTATAGCATATTGCCAAAGTTTCCTTTAATAAATATGAATCGATCAGTCCAGTGGTGAACCTTGTTTAAGGTCTCGCAAACCTTGATCTGTGAGCCGGTCTAGAAGGTCGTCCCCTTGGTGGTCACTCTAAATATGAACAGCTTGCGAAAGATAGTCAGATTAAACTTTATTCTCTCCTCACGTATAAAGCACGTGAATGCAATCAACATGACAATCCTATTCGTGCTCAGCTGTGTGGGTACTATGCTGAAATACTTAAGAATTGCTTGACCTCTGACTAGAGGGGGATATGGAGTTGAACCTCATAATGCGAGAGTGGGAAGACGAGTTTATCCTGATAAAAGGTATTAATGGAATCTCCTTCCACCGGTGCGCGCGAACAACGAACTAGGGTGGGAGGAGTGCGACCTTAAAGGTGATAAGGTCATCCTCTGCACGTGCCCATCCGGAAAGATATGGTCGGAGAAATGGGCCACACACTTCATCCTCCCATCAGTCGAGTCAGCTTCCTCAGATGTCTCACGAGTCATTGAGGCTAGTAAGAGTCGCGAGTGGAAGGTAGCGACAACGTGAGTGCCAAGATGGGGAGAAGCAGTTAATGTGGTAAGTAAAGGGATAAGGGGGTATTTATAGAAAAAAGAGAATGTATAAGTTGCAATCAATCAGAGCGAGTGCATACTTCCTAAACCCTCAACTCGTACCTTGTCGCAGGTTCTCTCGGCTCACTCGCGAGACCCCAAACCTTGAAATAAATCTGAGTGTTGCGAAAAAGGAGATATGAGCATGTTAGAATAAAAATAACATGCTATAAAGTGCATCATTCAGAGAACATAAGCACCCGCGAGTCGGGCTAGACATACGCTAATCAAGACGAAAATTTTTCTAGAGTCAAATTAAAAGGGAAAGCAAAGAAAATCAACAACATAATAAAGGTCCATAGAAGAAGAAAGGGAACAACTAGCGGACTTAATGAGGGATCCATTTCTACGGGCCCCGACCAGGTGTTCGGACTCATGGCCCTCCCTTCACGGCAACCTCCTCGTGAACTACGATGACTTCCTCTTCGAGCCACTTCAGACGCCCTTCTAGAGATGTTGTGATGGATCTTAAGAGCTCCTACATTCCTCGATTGAGTACGGAAATCTCACGCTCTAGGTCCTCCACTCGCCTCTCCAGAGCGAATAAGTGAGGGAAGGGGTTGTTCCCGAATTTGACTTGTCCTCCTCGAGTTTGTGAACCATGAATCCATATTTGCGTAGCACGTCAGTGATGCTATCCATCAACATTATAATAGTAACAGGCTCACTCAAGAAATTCCTAACCATATTAGGGAAGGGGGTGCCGAGTAATCCATTGCACTTCCCTATTTACTATCCGTTGAACAAACACGTGCGCCTAGAATGGTTTGTGAGTGGTCAACGGGAGTAAAAAATTCACTTCAGGAAAATAAAGTCTAAACATACCTCGTGAAGTCTCAACCTCCTTTCTCTGGCGAGGCAAGGGCAACCCCAGCTTTCTTCCACATGGGTTGTCGAGGGGGAGCATAAGGGACTTCCCTGATCCCGTTCGTGGCATGCTCGGGAGAGCTCCAGGCCTCTCAGAGAGTGCGATATTGAGTTGAATTTGACTCGCTGGCATGACAGTAGCCTCGAGAAATTGTTTTTCGTGGTCCTGAGTTTGTGACTTCATAGGTGGGGGCATCGGGGTAATCTCAATAAAGTTGGGGACTGCCAAAAAAACACGACAATTAGTCAACAACACTTGTAAGGCGCGAGTCAAATTGACAAGGGCAGCGTAGCTAATCCCAACTAAATATAGTCTAGCAAATTTTGGGATTCATCTGGGTGCTCGTGTTGGCCTTTTCATCATCCTCCTGGCCTCTTGTAACGTCGTCTTTGGTGTGGTCGGGTTGCATGGTCCTTTTTTCACAAACAGGTGGAATCTGATGAGACAAAATCACAACAGCTAGAGGGAGAAGACTTGCACCTGGTTGGAGAGATTGAGGCCCAAACTGAACCCGAGTTGCTAAAGTTTGAGTGGAGCCGCCTCTTTAAAAGTGAGCCTCGGCCTGATCCGCTCCTTGGTCTTACTCCCCACTCGCCTGGCCGAAATGGGTGAGAAATGCTTAGTGGCAATGGCTATGAGGTCAGTAGTAGTCGCTTTGCTCTTCAACTTGAAGGCAAAAAGGTGAGCAATAACCTCCTTGGAAGGGGAATGTTGACGACACTCAAGCATAAATAACAAGTAAAAGGTAAGAAAAGGGAGAGGGGGTCCTAGAGTTGCCCCTTCCTCGCTTTATATATAGGCTTTAGTGGGTCCCACCAAAAGATTGCTTAATCTTTTCCACTCGCTAAATAACCGGGGTTGAACCATCTTTTCGAGTTTGAGGCAACCTCTTTAAGAGCCAGGATTGTGTACAACCTCGTATTTGATGAGTGAGTTCATCAAGCTATCACAAGATAGGAGTAGGCAGGGGAGAGTAGGGGGTGAGTGGGTCAACTGGCATGCACTCTCCCTAAGTTCGGGCAAGTGGCGAGTCCTAGACTCACAAGGCAATTGCCACCCCCCAAGCGAGCAAGAGTAATGCAACCCCAATTCACCTATAGTGCTAGTGGTCTGACCCTTTAGGCATCTCTTTCAGGACTGCGGTTAGCTGTTCTAAACAACGGGATTCTACTGTTGGGAGGCCAGTTTGGGTTGCCTTCAGTAAAATTCAAAGAAGGGGTTCCGCTATCCGCAGACCATTCTTGAAAAACTATAAATACACCCCTTGGGTACCTCAGAGGAGGGATCTCTTTTTTGGCTCCCCTCCTAAGGTTGATCCTGGTTGTCGTGAGCGCTCATACTATCTTCTGTGGTTTACAGGCTGGTGCTCTTGAACATCCTCCAGGGTGCCCAAGCTCAGCATTGGTTTGGGTGGGGAAACTATCTTAGATCTTTTGGGTGTGTGTCAGACCTCCTTACTGCAGCTCAGGGGTCTGTTTTTGGTCTTCCATCTCTTACGAGGAATCCATGCTCTAAGTGACCGACCTGTTGTTCAAACTCAGGAGAAGTAAGTGCGAGCTGGCTCATCGATCCAAACTCCTCTTTGAGTCGTGGTTTTCCAGGTTCAACAGTATTTAACGTAATTTGATTTGTGAAGTTGACATATGTTGAGTTTTAAGTAACCAAATAATATTCAATGTATAACGACTTATAATGTTATCATACATCGAGTTAGTGTGTTAATAATCATTTATCTATACTATGAGATAGTAGTTGTCATATGACAATGGATGAAGTCGGCGTACATCGACAAGTGAATTAGAGCTCCAATACTTATACTATGAGATAGTAGTCAGCGTATGTTAATATGTGAAATCGACGTATGTCGACATATGAATTAGAACTCGATGCACAAATATCTCCCGCTCAACGCATAAATGGGCAATTTGTGAAACTGCTATAAATAACGTATTTTGGGGATTTTCATTTACTTCGTCTTTTGAGTGTGATTATTATGATGACGGAAGGACCTACAACAACATCCTCTCCAGAAAATAAAACTATTATTTCATGGGGATGGAGGAGGACAATCTTCTTCTAGACCGAGTTCGTTGGACGGACAATGAGGAGTTTCTGACATTTTTTGTGGATACTCGTACAGACATAATTTTCATTCTATGTTGTAGTTTTCTCATGACAATCATCCTTCTCAAAATATTGATTTTGACATAGGTATGAATTCGACTCTTGATCTATTAGTTTTTGCATGGTCAATCAAATAAATGATTTTCTTGTAAATATTTTTGTACACATGCCTTAAAAACCCAACATTCTCCACCTCCATTCGAACATGGGGGCTCAATACATTGATCACATTATGACATATATGACATGGTGCAGTCACAAGGAGTGGAGATACATTAGACATAAGATGAGGTGATGGAGGTGCGCAAGAAGCTTAGCGGGTTGAAGAAAATGATGAAGTTTGTAATGCGTCATTATAGATTAATTTCTAACCCAGTTAAGGAGGTGTAGTGGGAGAATTTTGAAGGTGAACTAGGATGATTATCCATTCAACAAATAAAATGAGAGAGAGAGGAGAGAGCAGTAGTAGGGAGTGATTTTATGTTGTTTGAGTTATGGACTTTTATCTGAAAACATGTTCAGTTTCTGGTGCTATCACTGACGATACCTTCTATCATTGCGTGGTATTTCCAAGAATACTATCGTTCATAATTCTAGCATTTTTGGTTTTCTTGGGACAATTTTAAGAGCGACTTGACTGTGTAATATTTTCCTACATTAATTTATATTTGATACGAGAAGACATTTTTATTGGCCTAATGTGTTCTAGTTAGATATTTGATCAAAATATTCATGAAGTAGAATTGAGTGTGTTCTTATTAGTTTTGGTTCTACTTCATGTACTTTTGAGATCAAAAGTGAGTGAGTGGTTTGGGTACTTAAAGTGGACCTAGTGTGACAGTTCCTCTGGGTACCCAAACATACTGAGGTGATCTAGTTTGTAATAGAGATGAATGAGCTTTCATATGTGAAGTTGAGGAGGGTATTTTAATCATAGTCTCCATTCATATTTTTGTTGAACGTAATTTTTATTTTTTCACATTTCCATATTATTTAATTTATTCCATATTTCCATAATAGTTGTTTTTATACTGAAAACTCAAATAATGTTGTTTTTTTAAATGATTAATAAGAAATTTGTGCGTATTCACATTTAATTTGTGTTGGGTGTAGCTTGATGTCGTGGATTGAAATTCTGAGAGTTCAAATTTATGAGTTACATGTGTGAGAGGTTTAATTTTTGATTTGAACTCATTGTTTTATTTATGTATGTCTTTAATGTAGGAAATGATGCTATTTTTATGAGTAGTAGCAATGAAATTTATATGTACTTCATAATAAATTCTTATGCTCACAATGATTTCATCCATTTCTCTAATTTCAAATTTAAGATTTTTCACATTTTGAACACTCCTTTTCAAAAATAAGTTTTCTAAAAAAATCGTTCATTTTCTTTTTCTAAGGTGATAATTCGTTCATATGCATTCTTTAATGCAATAGTTGTTAAATCACAAATTTCTTGACTGTTGATAGAAGGGCGTACGATGCATTTGGAAAGGTGGTTTTGATTTAAACATGATGTTATAGTATTGCATTTATCCTTTTTGATGAACCTCTCATGATTTGTAAAGGTTTACGTCACTTGGATTCATAAGAAATTGTAGCAGCTCATTAATTTGAAATTATTCATCAATTGTAGAGAGAGACTGTAAGTTCTCTCAAAATGTTTTTAAATTTTATAAATAGTAGAAAATAAATAAATTAATTTAAAATTATCTTTTGAAATGACACAATATAGACATTCATAGCTTTAATGTTTAGAACACATTCATTTTTATTTATTTCACTCAGAGTTTTATTTATAGTGATATTCCAAATATCTAGACATAGTCATAAGAAATTGTTTCATTAGTTCTTCATGAAAATCATAGTTTACATCCGCAAATAAAGGCGATTCTAAAGATTTTTCATCATATAAAAATTTCTCTCCTCTAGTATACGAGATCATGATGCGCAATTTATTTTAGGTGGTGAAACTTTTTTTGAATAATCTAGCTCTAATATCACTTATTGGATTGTGAAGCGCCCTTAAAAGGGAGGGATGAATACGAGTTTAAAAACTCTTTTTGAAGTTGTTCAAGATTAATGAAAAGTTGAATTGAATCAATTTGAAATTCAACAATAAATCTATTTATAAAGAAAAGAGAAAGGCATGATTTTATTCCTAACTAATATCATTACAAAATATTATTTCAAGACGATGAGTTGAAAAAGTCTTTTAGTTTTCGGTACCGACTCACTCCTCAAGCGGGTTGACCTTAACTTATCTCCCAAGATAGTGCTCAAGCTGCCCCTAAACTTACACTTAAGTCTAGTCGCCAGCAAAAGAGGCGAATTACCCCCTTATCCACACACGGGTCTAGTCGTTATCACACAGACAAATTCCTCAATGCTTAAAGAAAAAACAATAAAATGTAAAAGAGAAATACAAGAGAGATACCAATTTTTTTTTGAAAAGAGAACTCCATAATAATGGATTTGAAGGCGCCGATGAAGGAACATAAATGGTGGTTGTTGAAACCTTCATCCTTCGTGTTGAATAAGATTTGATACAGATCGCCTTCAAATCATCCTTTGGTAGATGGAGTAAGCTCAATGGACACTTCTGGAGGTCTGGAATGAAGCCTCTCTTCTGAATATTCATGGATGTACACTCATCGTCACTTAACAAATAATTTTCCAGCTCTAAAATGAAATGTGAATTTGTATTTTCGGCAACCACAATCACGACGCAGTACTACCTATTATTCTATGGTATCCCATTAATATTCTTTTGTCGCCAAAATGAGATATTTTGCTTTATTTGTCTGCTCCATTTATAGTTGATTGACGGGCTTGCCAAAGAGTTAACGTCGAGTGATAAGGTTATCACAATGCGGCACACCTTTATAAAACAAGCTTGCTTCTCCCGCTAAGGTTTTTACGAAATGTCACTTGTCAGATGTCCATTTAGAACGACAGTTACCGCCAACAGTACCACATACCCCGACACGGTAGTTGCAATTGTTTTAGCTTGATCGTTCTGAATGAATTTGTTTGTACTTTTCATGCATTATTATACATCTATTACGTATACACTTAGGCTATGTTTGGGAGGACTTATTTTCACCGGTCAAGTGGTTACGACCGCATGAATCTGGCCATAATTAAGGTCCGATTCATGCGATCGTAACCGCTTGACCGGTGAAAATAAGTCCTCCCAAACGGAGCCTTAAACACCGACAATATAAATAAAACATAAGTTGAGATATGTTATTCTTAAATAAAGAGATGCGAAATCTATGTTCCAACACATCCCTTTCACGACAAGAGCCCCGAACTTCCTTCCAAGCGAGCTCTCCAACATTATCCCTGATCCACATATCCCATTCATCCACTAGCTCCAGGCTCTGCAGTGGGTTGCTGTCCCCTGCTGTCCTCGATTTGAATGCAACACAAGTCATTGCCAAAGCACTGTGGCGTTGTGGAGGAAGTGAGCGATGTGTTTACCACAGAGGGATGCGATGAATGGCTGGGTGGTGCTGAGAAGAGGGATGTCGTTCGATAGAGTGTATAAATGAAGGGGGGAGGAGAGGGAGAGGAACAAGAACTTCATGTATGCGCCATTTTCTTGGGAGGGAGAAACTAATGACGCGAGGGCAGGGGATCTGGGTTCGGTTGCAATGGGGTGGAGAAATGCTATTCTTATATAAGTTTCTAGAATTATAATATTTGCTTTGTGTGACTGTGACTGGAGTTGAAGAAGATGATGACACACACGATGAAGGCGAATCTGTCGCAACCGGGGGACCTTCCGTCCTCTCCCCACCTGTCTCAGAGACCTCACCCTTGTTCTTACTAGCACCTCACCCTTTGACTTCACCATCAACCGCCACTTGTTTGACAAGGTCTAGTAGTGTTTCAGTCTTTTCAGAGGGTCTTGTGTTTCAATCTTCTTCATGGTCGAAATAGTTGACATGAAAGGAGCTGGGTATAAATATGATGCTGTTATTAGCAAATCTGATTTGACTTCTAGCAATTCATTACTATTAGCAAATCTTCAAATTTGAAAATGATAATTTGGAAACTTTTTTTTGTTACTAACAAACCATCATAAAAAATAAAATAAAAATAAAAATTTTTATTTAAAGACATGCATTCATTCAATATAATATGATACATATACTAATATTACTAATGTAGTCTTCTTAGAGGCGTTAGCCGCACCCCATGCATGTGGTGCGGATATCCGATCTCCCCTAATGTAACCAGTCGAGGTGTAACAGCCACACCAACTGCCATCACCGTAGCCATGCCAACAGCCATCGTTGCCGCCGTGCCAACTGTCATCACCGTCGCCATGCCAACCGCCATCGCCGCCGCCGTGCCAACTGCCATCACTGTCGCCATGTCAACCGCCATCGCCGTCGCCGTGCCAACTGTTAGTGTATATTTGGACAATTAACGGGTTCGGAGGCTTAACGGGTCGTGTCGGGTACACGGTTAACCCATACCCGTAGTAACTCCTAAGGGTTTGCCTATTTATACCCACCTAGGGGCAACGGGTAGGGGATTCCACTTTGATCCCCATCCGGATGCTTCGAGCAACACAAACAAACTCGAAGTTTACGCCCCGTTGCTCGTTCTTCCGACTCTCCCGTAACCACGTTTCCGTCAGTTTTTTCTTCGCACAGGAACAGGAGAGTAAATCGCGTAGTGGCCGCCGGTGATCGATCGGGAAGGAGAACCATCCTGTAACCTCTTCTTCTCAGTCGCTCGGTTGTTCGCACTGGAGTGGGATTTCCTCTGCCTTCGCCATCGCTATTTCGCGAAGAAGAATTTTTCCGGCGTCGCTGCTTGATCGCGATCTAGGAGGATAGGTAGCCTCCGTCAATCGTTCGTCCGCCGCTGCTCGGAATCGGGACAGGAGCGACATCCCGTCGCCTGCTTTCCGTGGCCGCCGGTGTTAGTATCGGGAAGGAAGAAAGCGAAAGGCCATCGCCGCTGCTCTCGGTTTTTCCTGCGGCTGCAATCAAAAAGGAACAGTTTTTTTTTTTCTGGCGTCGCCTGGTTTTTGATCGGAAACCTAGTTCCCGCCTGGAACAGGAGCCGCCGCCTTTGGATCGGGATTCTGCAACTGCCATTCATGATCGCCGCTATTGTTTCTTCCTCCAATCAAGTTCATTGCTGGATTTGTTCCTCCCGTCAAAACCTACACTAGATCTTGCCTGATCCGTGAAATTAGATTTCTGTGGTGAGCTAAGTGGACACTTCTTCAGATCCAATAGGAGTGTAGTTACAGGAGGTTTACTCTTGTTTGATCAAATTTGGACATAGATCTTACCAAAGAATTTTTGCATATCATTGGAAAAAGTGCCTTAAAATGATGCAAGGGACCAACAGTTTCTCCTCCCCAGTGCCTATGATCAAGTTGGAGAAATTCACGGCGACCGAGTTTACTGATTGGAAGTTGAATACCCAGTTTGGGATGAAATATCTGAACGTGTTCTACACAGTTCAGTCAGATCGTGCTGCCGCTATGGGGACTGAAGAGGAGACTCAGTGGATAGCTGATGAGGATTTCTGCCGCGACTACCTGCTGAACTGCCTGTCCTCCAGCCTGGCGAAGACGTACATCAAGATGAAGACCGCCAAGGAAATCTGGGAAGCACTGGAGGAGCACTTCAGGCAAGAGGAGGATCTGTCCAAGGCGCACCTGGTGGACAAATTCCATTCCTTCATGTTCGACGAGGAGAAGGCGATTCTCCCGCAGGTATCGGATTTTGAAGCATTAGTAGATTCTTTACATAGTGAGAACATTTTCCTGCCAGACAGCTTTGTTGCTGGCACGATTATTTATAAGCTGCCCTCTACGTGGTACAATTTCAAAACTGAAATGTACCGCAAGAAGATGCAGGTCGGTCTCAATGACCTCAAGCGATTTATTCGCATTGAGGATGAGAATAGGACTCGACACGCTTTAGAAACTGTTAGCAAGCAGAAAGCTGCGGCTAACATGGTTCTCAGTTCTAAACGCGTGCCGAACCCTAAGAGGACCAGACCCTCTTATGGTAGCTCCCAGGTTGCAGGCCCTAGCAAACGCACCAAAAAGTTCAAGGGCAAGTGTTTTAACTGCAACAAGTGGGGGCACAGCGCATCTGACTGCAGGCTCCCTAAACGGGAAAGAACCAAAGCACCACAGGATGGCAACCAAGCCAATATGGTTAGCCTAGCTGAGTCTTCCGATTTTGTTGGGATGGTCGGAAACGCTAAGGCCAGCACGGAGTGGTACTTGGATTCGGGGGCGACGTGCCACGTTTGCAACAATGCTGGTCTTATGACAGGGCTCACTACTGTGAAAGAGTCTGTTACAGTTGCAAATGGCGAGACAGCTGACGTTTTGAAGGTGGGGAATGCAACTCTGCTGCTATCCTCAGGTAAGACTTTAACTCTCATAAATGTTAAATTTATTCCTTCTCTAGCTGCTAACTTAGTGTCTATAAGTTTATTATGTGATGCTGGTATGTCTTTTACTTTCTGTAGCGGTAGAGTAACATTGTCAGTTAACTCACACTATTTTGGATGTGCATACGTCCAAAATAGGATGTACCGACTAAGTCTAGCAAATGAGTTAGTTCAACAAGTTCAAACAAACTTAGTTAGCCCTAAGACTCTACATGAGAGACTAGGACACGTGAACTATAGGAAGATGTTCCAAATAGCTAGAACTCACCAGATCACATTAGACACTAAGTCACCGCCTGAGAAATGTGACGTGTGTGCTCAGACTAAGATCACTAGGAAACCTTTTAGTGCGGTTACTAGGAGCACAACACCGCTAGAGCTTATACATTCCGACATATGTGACTTTAAAAGTTTTGTCACCAGAGGAGGAAGGAAGTATATGATCACATTTATAGATGACTGCTCTAGGTTCTGTCACATCTATCTTCTTAAAACTAAAGATGAAGCGTTTGAAAAGTTTTGTCTTTTCAAAACTAGGGTAGAGAACCAACTAGACATGAGAATTAAGAGGTTTAGAAGTGATAGAGGAGGAGAATATATGTCCAGTGAGTTCCGGGGTTTCCTTGCCTCTCAAGGGATCATAGCAGAAACCACTGCTCCTTACTCACCCCAATCAAATGGTATAGCCGAGCGAAAGAATAGAACGTTGACAGAAATGTTAAACTCTATGCTCCTCACTGCTGGCATGCCTACAGCCTATTGGGGAGAAGCAGTCTTAACTGCAAATAATATTCTGAACAAAGTACCTCATGCTAAGTTAGATGTCACACCCTACGAGCTTTGGTTTAAGAGACCCCCGTCTTTAACTAGACTTAAGACCTGGGGCTGCATAGCCTATGTCAGGGTCTCTGACCCTAGACGGTCTAAACTTGGACCTAGGACTAACACGTGTGTCTACTTAGGTTGTGCTGAAGATAGTGCTGCAGATAGATTCTTAGACCTGTCTAATAATATAATTATTGAATCTAGGGATGCAGTGTTCTTTGAGGATAAGTTCCTTAAAGATAAAAACCTGACAATCCCAGGTATGCAAGCAACTATTACTGAGGAAGACCCTGAATCAGTACCGAGCACCTCCTATTCAGTCCCGGTAGACAGTAGTGTCCTAGAGTCTAGAAGGACTTCGGTGAGAGAGCGAACTCCCAGAACCTTTGGAAGTGATTTTGTCACTTATCACGTTGAGGCCGATCCATCCACCTATAAGGACGCGATGAGATCAAGGGATTCCCTACTCTGGAAAGAAGCCATTGATGAAGAGATGAACTCTTTGCTTCAGAACAACACCTGGACGTTGGTTGATAAGCCAAGAGGGGCTAAAACTATAGGGTGTAAGTGGGTTCTGAAAAAGAAGCTCAATCCTGATGGTAGCGTAGCTAAGTATAAAGCGCGCCTGGTGGCTAAAGGTTTCACACAAGTTAGTGGGGTGGATTACTTTGATGTATATTCTCCAGTGTGTCACTTAGCAACCATTAGGATCCTACTTGCTATTGCGTCTATTGAGAACTTTGTTGTTCATCAAATGGATGTTAAGACTGCGTTCTTGAACGGAGATCTGACCGAAGAGATATACATGAGCCAACCTGAAGGCTTCATAGTAGACGGTCACGAAAATAAGGTCTGTAAGTTAATCAAGTCGCTATACGGACTAAAACAAGCACCAAAATTATGGCATGAGAAGTTTGACTACAGTGTAAGGAACATGGGATTCATGACGAGTCTTTCGGACAAATGTCTTTACATACGTCATAGATCGAACAAAGTCGCTATAATATGCTTGTATGTGGATGATATGCTGATACTTGGTTCTGATCAATCCGTAGTGGATGACGTTAAGTCAGAACTAATGAAAGAGTTTAGCATTAAAGACCTAGGTGTAGCCGAGACTATTCTAGGCATGCAAGTGAGCTTTGGGAAAAATGTCATTTCCCTAAGTCAAAGCCACTACATAAAGTCCATGTTGGACACGTGGGGATACAGTGAACGTAGAGCAGTGGAGACACCTTACGATTATAATAATCGCTTGAAGCCCAATGATGGAGCTGCGATTCGACAGTCAGATTATGCTAAACTGATTGGTAGTCTCATGTATGCTATGGTCTGCACAAGACCTGACATAGCCTTTACGGTCGGCATGTTGAGCAGGTTCACTAGTAATCCTAGCCAAGACCATTGGGATGCCCTCGATAGGCTGATGCGATACCTAAAGCACACCCAAAAGTATGCTTTATGTTATCATGGTCATCCTCCAGTGTTGGAAGGATATTCTGATGCATCATGGTGCTCAGAATTAAATGACAGCAAGTCCACTAGTGGATTTATATTCACACTAGGAGGAGCAGCTGTAGCCTGGAAGTCCAAGAGGCAATCATGTATTGCGCTATCTTCTATGGAATCCGAACTCTACGCTCTAGCTTCAGCGGGAGAAGAAGCAGAGTGGATAAGAGATTTGGTGATGGACATTCCATTGTCGAGCCTGAAGTTGAGTTCTGTTGCAGTTTACTGCGATAATCAGGCTACTAAAACGATTGCTACGAACACTTTGTTCAACAGCAAAAGAAGGCAACTCAGGATGAAACAAGACTGGTTGACCTCCCTTACGAGTCAAGGGATTGTTAACCTCGTTGATGTGAGGTCAAAAGATAATGTTGCAGACGCCTTGACAAAGGGCTTAAATAGAGTTCTCACAATAAAAACATCGGGGGAGATGGGATTAAAGTTCATAGAAATATGAAACTTCCTCCAATGTTTATGTTTTCATAGCGAGAACCTATAGTCGCAACATTCAAGCATCTAATAACAGACTAAAAACCCCAAATAATTTCTTGATGAAAGTCCAAGATGGTTAGATGCTAGTCATTCCACACCTGATGACTTAACGTCTTTCTCATTGTAAGCTGATTTGAGAATTATTCAACTGGGAATAGAAAGTCGTTGCATGAGTTAATCTAACATTAGTGATCATAGCACATTATTCCACATTTGATAATGTTGCAAATGACGGTGTGCCAAGTCATATTATGAGGCACATAGTGGTCACTAATGAGTAAGATAACAATGTTTGATTTATTAAAATCAAAACTTGACTGGTCCTAGCTAGACTGGATAGAGATGCTGACAGTGTTACTTCACTACTGCTACAAGTACTAAGCTCATTTAGGTAGAGCTAGCTTACTTTGATACGTCACTGCATATGTTTATGAATTCATAGAGTCTGACTCATGAAATTCCTTGCAGGCACTGGTGAAGATGGAGGAGAGAAAGTGGATTTTGACATAGATGATGATGATCTACTCTCTGAGTAGAATTGTTACACGTTTATCTGTAGTCATTTTATTGTTTTTCCAGACTTATTTATTGTTGAGTAGCACATTTTTCGTTGCGTGTATTATATTATTGTTTTTTAAAATTCATGTTTATGTTTTTTTAAAAACTGTGCTAACTCTTATAGAAATGTGTAAAGTCGGAAACATGTTTTTATTATTCTCCACTTTCTGCACTCCGAAACGTATACGTTATTTGTCACAAATATAGGAGGAGATTGTTAGTGTATATTTGGACAATTAACGGGTTCGGAGGCTTAACGGGTCGTGTCGGGTACACGGTTAACCCATACCCGTAGTAACTCCTAAGGGTTTGCCTATTTATACCCACCTAGGGGCAACGGGTAGGGGATTCCACTTTGATCCCCATCCGGATGCTTCGAGCAACACAAACACCAACTGCCATCATCGTCGCCATGCCAATCGTCATCACCGCTGTCGTGCCAACTGTCATCACCGTCGCCATGCTAACCGCCATTGCCGCCGCCGTGCCAACCTTCATTGCCGCCACCGCACCGAAACCGGCATCGCCTCCACAGCGCCAAACGCCATCACCGTCTCCAGGGGCGGATCCAGGAAGTTTGATTTTGGGGGGGAGGGGGGCAATCAAAAGGCGAAGATTTTTTTTTATATAATCAATGTCTATATCAAAATTTGCACATGTAGAGATGTCACAATTGGGTCACAAAAAAGATTATTCTTATTGCAGTTTATCTATTTTTGAAACATCTATGATCAATATCTAATCAGCTTTCAGAACAAATGAAATGTTGCGTGATGCCGACCTGATCTTTGTTGTAGTATACATAATATTAACTTTTTAATAATTTGAGATGTGGGAATATAAAGAATATCAATAATTTCAATTTATTTTGTTTGTTCAGATGTTCGGGTAAAATGTTTGTTAAATGAAGTGTATAAATTCAAGAAAAAATTATGTTGATTGTAATAAAAATATTTAAGACGACCTCTAAAGTATGAGTTGTAATAAAAGTGTAAAGTATTATAATCAATATTTAAATATTCGACTGACGTCATTGTCATCATCATTCGTCAACAACCCTAAGAGTATATGAAAGTTTCTACTCGAAGTAAGAGAACTTTGTATTAATATGAACTCAAAAAAAAAGTGTAGAAGCATGCTCCTACTATAGAGAATGAGAATTTCAACAAGGGGTTCAAACCGTTCAAAAAGTTTGAGAAACAAGTAGTCAAAATTCATTGGCTTTGATCTCGTGTACTCTTGTTCTTGGGGTGTTTAAGGAGACACTAGTAAAATAAGCAATATTACAAGAGTTAAATAAAAAAGATGTCGCGTTATATTATGCTAAAAATGACGATAGTGTTTCTTTCAAAGATTCTGAAGAAGCTATGAGTAATGATGAGTACCGCCTAATTTTTAGAAAATTATGTTAACTCTCGCGCACCGGATCGTAACTCCCGCGCACCGGATCGCGTAACCACCACGCGGCAAATCGCAACCGCCGCCACTGCCTTTACGGGCGGCCGGCCACCCATGGCCGGTCGCCACCCCCCTTGCGGTCAGCGGCCGCTGCCGGCCTCCCGCGGTCGGCCGCCTCCCTTTGTGGCCGACGGTCTTGGCCGGCCGCCCGGGGCCGGCCGCCCAGGGCCGGCCGCCCCTGTACAGCCGGCGGCCGCAGCCGGTCACCCGAGGCCGCCCGCCCCCAAATTGATGTAGGCCTCTATCGAAGTCTCAAATACGGGCTAGGGGAATAAAGCGGACGAGTCTCAAACTCCACTATCACACTCGCACAAGTTTTATTCGCAGCACACTCGCAAGCAAAATAACACAGTTCACCGACGTACGGTAGCAACACCGCTGAAAGGTCGAACGAACGACGATAAGTCGATGTTCTTCCAAGAAAAAGGGACCTACCCGGTCCGGACAAGCGTGGTTGTACCAAAAGAGTCTATCAAAAATGCGATCGAAAAATGGTAGATCTCTCCCAACAAAAATACGGGGCTCGTCAAGCCCTTTCGGAAATAACGCGTTAAGATAGATGCAAATCAAAAGGAAAACCACGAAGAATCTAACGATTCAAATCCAACGCGAAAAATCTTTCCGGCCACTAGACTATCAAGAGAGAATCACACTTGAGTGGAATGGTTCGTTACCCAAGTCGGAATAGATGATTCTGACTACCTTCAAAGGATCACTCTTCTGCGGCTCCGCCGGAGTTGCGCCAGATGGAAAGATAGATCGCCCGCCTTGGCCGCTTCACACCGATGTCCAGATTCTTTGTTGTTGAAGGAGACTTTCCTCGGATAAAAGTCCAAGTGAAGAGGGGTGGTCGTTTTCTTCTTCAAGGGGTGCTCGGGTGGAGGAGGAAGATGGTCGGCCGGTTATGGGTAGTGGAGAATGGTTGATGTAGAGGGAGAGGAGGAGGCGGCTATGGAAGAGGGAGGAGAGGGGCGGCCGGACTTGAAGTGGAAGAGGAAGGGGTGGCGGTTTTGGAAGAGGAGGATGAGAGAGGAGAGGGTTGGCTGAATGCTTAGAGAGAGAGAGAAGGAGGGTGGCGGCTAAGAGAGGTAGAGAGAGAGAACTTTAGGAAAGATTAGGGTTAAGGGTTTTCTTCATTCAACTTATCTTAAATAAAACACTACATGCCTATATATAGGCTTAACTCCAAGTCTTGGCTATATGTAGCCCAAATAAAAATAACACACTCCATGGCTACATGCAGCCCAAATAAAATAACATACTCCAAATGATTAAATAAAGCATGCTAAAAATATAAATGCTCTCAAGATAATAATAGAAGAAGTTCAACTAGTTATTTGTCTTGCGTCGAGGGCGGAGATTGTAGTGTCGCTCCATACGAACGCCATGGTGACGCGAGTCCTTTGTTGGAGACGAAGGAGGGTCGTCCGTTAGCGTGTCGTCATCAACAACTTGGGGGGTCGTCGTCTCCACCAATCCTCCCCCGCTTGAAAGGACTCATCACCGATGAGTTGTCTTGAAGATACCATCGTAGAAGAACACCATCCAACAAAGCGACCTCCGCTTCCGGGAGCCAAGAGTCATCAGAGGCGGGGCGATCACGCCAATGAATCAAGTATTGGCGCACATCTCCATCTGTAGTGGGAAACACGTCATCCTGGAGAATCCTGTCTGGCAAAAATGATGTCCTAGCAAACCTGGGAAAAGCATTAGGCAGCAAAGGGGGAAAATCTATATCATCAACATTTGGCGTACCTCCGTTGGAGACCGACGTAGAGAGCGATCCCTTACCCCACTCAACCCCATACCCATGAGAATCTGTAGTGGAACTAAACGAACAGGAAGATAATTCTAGTGGCGGAGCAATATATAGCGTTAAATCCGAAACATTACAAACAAGGGAAATACCCCAATCAGTTGGTAATTCCAAAAGAAATGCATTGTCTCCTAACCTCTTTAAAATTCGAAAAGGTCACGCTCGCCGATCCGCTAACTTTTTTAAGGTGCTCGTAGGCAACCGTTCAGGGATGAGACGCACCATGACTAAATCGCCTACTTTCAAGTGAGACACTCTCTTATGTGCGTTGGCATTAACTTGATAAGATGCGTATTGAGTGGTAAGCGTTTCATTTATGTGCTTTGTGCAGATCATGGATGTGATAGGCAAAGTCCTGTGCAAATTGACTTGACTTAAAAGATGGCGGTAACGGAATCAAGTCAAGTGGCACGGGTGCTTTATAACCATGCACGATCTCATTCGGGGACAAACTTGTGGACCTATTTTTGGAATTATTATACGCTAACTGAGCATGAGGGAGGATAAGGTCCCATGTACCCTTGTGGTCTCCTACAAGGCATCAGAGCAAACTACCTAAACTTTTGTTTACAACTTCGGTTTGCCCATCCGTCTGCGGGTGGTAAGCTGAAGAGAATAGAAGTTTGGTGCTCATAATCCTCCACAGGGTCTTCCAAAAATAACTAGTAAACTTCACATCCCTATCGGTAACTATCGATTTTGGAACGCCTCGATGACCGACTACCTCTTTAAAATATAATTGTGCAACGTGTGACGCATCGTTGGTTTTATTGCACGCGATAAAATAGACCATTTTGGAGAAACGATCTACAACAACTAAGATAGAGTCGTGACGTCTAAATGTGATTGGGAGGCCGAGAATGAAGTCCATGCTAACGTCTTCCCAAGGGATAGAAGGAATCGGAAGAGGGGTATAAAGCCCCGCATTTATTTTGTTCCCCTTAGCCAATTGGCACGCTCGACAACTTCCCACGATTTTACTAACCATGGCCTTAAGACCGGGCCAATAGAACTTATCTTCTACTAACGTAATCGTCTTGTCACGGCCAAAATGTCCACCTAGCCCTCCGCTATGCAATTCCCACACTATGAAGTGTCGTAGGGAGGAACGGGGGATGCATAGCTTCGAATGGTTAAATAAATAGCCGTCACGAATGTAAAAAGAAGTAATGGTTGTAGGCAAGTCGTCTTGAGTGGTGAAATAGATATCCTTGAAATCTGGATAGTTGACGTATTCGTCCTTAATCCTATCGAATCCAATCACCTAAACTTCTAGCGTGGATAGTAATAACGAAACACGACTAAGAGCGTCGGCTACGCGGTTGAGAGTGCCCTTAAGGTGTTTGATAATGAAAGTGTACTCCTGGAGATAGGAGACCCACTTGGCATGCCTAGGACTAACCTTAGTTTGAGAGTTAATAAATCTTAGCGCGTCATGATCGGATAGGATGACAAACTCTTTAGGAAGTAAATAATGCCGCCAATATTGGAGGCATCTAATGACCGCATAAAACTCCCGATCGTAATTGGAATAATTTAATTTTGGACCCGCTAGTTTCTCACTGAAATACCCCACAGGGTGACCTTCCTGACTCAACACTCTGCCAATTCCCACTCCTGACGCATCACATGACAACTCGAAAACTTTGGTAAAATCCGGTAGTCGCAAGAGGGGGGCTTCCGACATGCGCGATTTAATTAATTGGAACGCCCTAGCGGCCGAGTTCATCCATGTAAATTCATATTTTTTTCATGCACTCGATAATGGGGGCCATAATACTACTAAAATCCTTAATAAATCTCCGATAGAATGTAGCGAGCCCGTGAAAACTCCTAACATCCCGAATGTTGGCGGGCTCGGGCCAATCTCTAATGGCTTGCACCTTCTTGGGGTCTACGTGGATCCCCTTCGAACTAACGATATAACCGAGGAACTCAACTGATGACACATGGAAAGTACACTTCTTAATATTCACGAATAATTTTTCCGATCTCAGCGTGGTAAGGATGATTTTTAAATGTGACTCGTGATCGATCGTGGAGGTGCTAAAAACCAAAATGTCGTCAAAATATACCACGATGAATTTTCCCATATAGGGTTGGAAGACGTGGGTCATCATCCTCGAAAACATGCTCGGCGCATTGGAAAGCCCAAACGACATAACTAACCACTCGTAGAGCCTTTCCTTAGACTTAAATGCGGTTTTCCACTCGCCCCCTTCCCTAATTCGGATTTGATGGTAGCCGCTCCTAAGATCCAATTTCGAGAAAATCGTGGCACCGGCTAACATGTCCAATAAATCGTCCAAGCGAGGGATGGGAAATCGGTACTTAATAGAGATCTTATTAATGGCTCTACTATCCACGCACATCCTCCAAGAGCCATCTTTCTTGGGGGCAAGTAAGGCGGGAACGACACACGGGCTCATGCTGTGGCGGATAAAACCTTTTTGCAATAAATCCGAAATCTGGGTTTGTAACTCTAAGTGTGCGGAAGGGTTTAACCGATAATGTGGGAGGTTGGGCAATGAGGAGCCCGGAATGAAATCAATGGCATGCTGGATATCCCGCATGGGGGGTAACTCAGACGGTAGCTCATCCGGGTACACGTCCACAAACTCATCTAAGAGCTTTCTCAGTGCCGGTAGCAAATTCTCAAACGTTGTTGCATCTTTCTTAACTTGCAGACACACTAATGCATAGAGGACACCGTCTACAAAGGTAGTACGCTTCAATTCTTTCTTCCCTATCAGACTCAATGTTTTCTTCTCGACCGGGACGACCGTATCCTTGGAGGGGGCCGAAAGATCCTTTGGCTGAGCGGGTTTAAAGATTATGGTTCTGCCATTGAATTTAAACTCGTAAGTGTTGGCCCGACCAGAGTGGGTAACGTCATGATCATACAACCAAGGGCAACCCAGCAAGACGTGACAAGCATTCATAGGGATGAAGTCACACAAAATCTGATCAGAATAAGCTTTGATGGTAAGGGGTACCAAGCATCGCTTCGACACAGGGAGGGACGACTTGTTTACCCATGCCACCTTATAAGGGCGAGGGTGTGGCTCGGCAGCAAGTGACATACGCTTCACCGCGGCTTCAGAAATAACGTTCATGCAACTACCGTTATCGATGATCAACCTACACCATTTTTCACTACTTTTAAAATTCAATGTGAAAATGTTCGTCCTATTCCAGTCGTCTAATGCTCGTGGGGTCGCCAGAATACACCTCATAACCATCATATGGGAGTCATCCTCCATATCACTTGGCACTCCATCTGACTCGCTCTCGTCTCCCGCCTCGTAAGTAAGGTCGTCTGACCCACCAGTGGAATCTAACAGGGCTAATGGTTTGGGTTTAGTAGGACAATCACTAGCATAGTGCCCTTGGATCCCGCAAGCGAAACAGGTGACATTCGTTCTGTTGACCCTACCAACTGGGACTCTCTCACTAGAGGGGTTTCTATTATTCCTAGCCATTACGACTATGGAGGTCGAGTCGGGGGACATATATTTTCCTTTGTCCTTATAGGTGGAGGTGGGCGGTGGTCCTAAGATGGACTTGCCCTTTTGGAACGAGCGAGTCTTACCCTTAAGCACATTGTGCTTCTCAATATCTAAGGCAGCGTTGAATGTGACGTGCAAGTCAGTGTGACCATAACGCAAAAGCTTTCCTTGGATGTCAGGGTTTAGTTGTAATACCCCCGAAACTCAAAAGAGGGGCCGGTGACGTTTTAAGCCGAGTCTGGGTTTTGAAGCAGGTGTCACGGGCGTGACACGGGCGTGTCCCGGGCATGACACGGGCGTGTCACGGGCGTGTCACGGGCGTGTTCGGCCACGGGTCATGTGGTCGACGTTTTGACGATCGGCGATCGTCGAGTTGAGGCACACGGCCTGGGACACGGGCGTGTCCAAGGGCGTGTCACGCTAGGGAGTTTTCTGAGTCATGCACACGGGCCATAGCACGGTCACATACACGGGCGTGTCACATGTGACACGGGCGTGTCGGGTGCCGTGTCGCAGGCCGTGTCCTCCTCGGGAAGCAAGTGTTAGCAGTTGCACACGGGGCGTGACACGGGTCGTGACACGGCCGTGTCGCATGCGACACGGGCATGTCGGAGGCCGTGTCGAATGTCGTGTGCTGGTTATCGCGTCGGTCGAGACGGCGAATGAGCGACACGGCCCTGGACACGGGCGTGTCACAGGCCGTGTTCGGCCCAGATTTTGTAAAATTAGGCTGAATCGCAGCCGTTCGATTTCCTTGGCTTGGGATCCGACGGCTGGGGGTGGATGCTGGCGGTTTAAACCCGGGAATATGGTTTGCAATCCCTCATTTCATCCCCTTGGTTCTCTTTCTAAAGTCTAGAGAGAGGGGAGAGCAAGGAGGAGGAGGAAGGCCAAGATCCGGCCACAAGTGGAGCTTCGGAGCTCCGAATCGCGATCCGAGTCCAGATCCGCGAAGGCGACGCCGTTGCGGTGCTTTCCAACCACGTAGTTTTTCATGGCGTCACGGAAGAACACAAGGGTAACGATTCTCTTCTTGAGCATGTGAAGCTCTTCTCCTTTTGCATGGGAAAACCCTTCTCCCGCGAGTTAGCGGCGAGATTGCGGTATTCCTTGGGGTAGATATGTAAAGTCCCCCTTGTTAGAGTCCGGAATCGTAGTACGGACATAGGCATGATGTGTGAAGCCTACCCGGACGTGTTGGTCCGGATCGGTGATGATTTGCTTTGCATTGTTGGCCGGAGAAGACTCCGAGCGTCGTGTTTGTTTTTGGGGTGCTATGCGGTAGTATGCATCAGGGAATCTGGGGGATTAACCCCGAGGTGCACCCGGAAATCTGGACGAAAACGCATTTCTATCATATCGGTGGCCTGGGAGCCAACCGGGTACATAGCGGGGCTATGTACCATGTTTGATCGTTATTTGGGACTGGGGAAGCTTAGTCCGCGTCAAAGGCCTAATGGCAATGGCGAGGTGAGCAACGGGCTGGTGTACCCCTAACCGCTCCACCTGCTCGGTTAAAGCGACCTAAAGTTTTACGTGGGACTTACCGAGGTTTGGAGATCGAGTCTAGGCTGCGGCTGAGAAGACTAAATGCTCATAAGATTGCCACCCTGGGGGGGTGGAGTCGAGGACCGTATGGGGTTCGGACTGGCTTCGCCGAGTAAGTGCCCTGAGAGTACGGGGTGTACGGCCGTGTGAGCGTGCACCTGTGATGTGATGCTTATTTTGCTACGTTGCTTGTTTTGCTAACAAGTGCAGGGAAGAAGCTTTGTCGCCCTGGTTTGAGGGCGGAGTCATTATAATTTGGTCTGCATAGCTGACCATTACCTTTGTTTACCACCATGTGGTGGATTGTTGCTTGCAGGTGCTGCGGAGCCGAGAGGTAAATAGCAGGCTAAAGCCCAAGTTGCTGTGCCGGCCCTCGAAGGCCAAGTTTTGAGTGTTTTCCTTTTTGTACTCATGTGTGACCGGCCTGCGTGCCGAGGTTTGGAAGACACTTTTTATTAAGCAAACTCTTGTAAGGCTTTAAGGCCAATATCCGTGTATTAAACATTCCTTATTTTTAGTTGCGTGGACATTCATGTTGGCATGGTTCTTAATTGTGCAACTTAATAATTGCTTCCGCTAGGTGTTGTGTAGGACGTTGTGATTGGTTGAATGGTTTCAATGCGTAACCAATCGGTCTGTCCGTAGTATATGGCGTCGGGCCCCGGCCGGACCTACTGTTATATACTATGTGACGGATAGGGGTGTTACAAATTGGTATCTGACTACTGGTTTCGGTCAAGCTTAAATGAATTCGTGGGCGAATTCACTTTAAGGGGTGGTGAGCACATGTGCGTGCGTCATCGTTATAACATGAAAAGAACCCATGAGTGTTCACTTAGGAATGAAAATACACATGTTTGAGGAACATGCGTGTTCCTATAATTGCTTTTTGTAATTTTGTTCAGTCACTTATGGTATTTTGAACGGCTATAGGTGTCCGGAAGTGGAGCGTGACAGTCGGAACACACATTTACTGAGCAAAGTGTTGCACCAAGTAACGTTCCTGAGACCCCTACGTCTTTGGAAACCATAAGAAGGGTGGTTGAAGCGGTATTCGCTGTGACCAACGCACAATATGGGAGTAATGTGCAAGCCTTCGTCCCTGAGATGGCCCCAACATCGGGCGGTATGTTGGAGCAAAGGGCATTTGGAGGTCATTTAGAGCAGCAAATGAGCATGACTGTGGTGCAGGGAGCGCATTCAGTTGACGCATATTTACAGACGTTCCTTATGTTAAGGCGCTACTCAGGCTTTGAATGGGAAAGCGAGCAATCTATAGTTGATAGATTTTATAACGGTCTGCGCAGCGAGTTGCGTATTCTACTGCTAGGACCAAAGTTATTGGGATTCCGAGCTTTGGTGGAGTCGGCTAGAGCTTTGGAGGTGGAGTTGGGGAAAACTCACCAAGTACCAGTGGATAGGGTACCAAACCCTACAGATCCTATAAGGACTGTCTATCGAAAGATGCCGAGAAAAGAGGCTGGGTCATCTACTACCCGAACTACCCTCAATTGTTATTCTTGTGGCAAGAAAGGGCATCTCGCAAGAGAGTGTTGGGAGAGTGCTCAAAAGACAAGGAAAGTTTTGGCAGGAGCAGTCGAAGATGCTATGGCAAAGGATTCGGTGGTCAAGTTAACAACCTCAAAATCTGGGTACCGTAGGTGGTACAAGAAGGCTAGGAGGTCGGGTCTAGTCCCTTCCTCTAGCACATCCGGAGTGACTACAGTCCAAACCCCGGATGCATGTTTTGTTTGTGGAAAGCCGGGGCACTATGCCCGGGATTGTTGGAGTGGACGCCCAATGTCCAAAAAGAAGTCGGGGTCAATATCTGAAGAGAAAGGCAAGGCGGTGGCGTCCACCGCATCGTTATTTACTCTGGCCCAACCGGGAGTGAACATCCTTGGCCAGCAGGAGGCCATGTGGCCGACCGTCGGGTCATCAGGTATGGTTTAATTGTTAACAATCTTGCTTCTTGCCTTATGCGTGTTAACTTAGAACTTGAAGTTCTAGGCTTTATTTTGGAATCTTGGTAATCCGGAGAGAGCATAGTTTCGATACGGGAACTTCGTATTCCTGTTATCCGAAGAATCTGTATTGCGCATCGGAGTCTTCTCTTCGATGGTAAAGTGAGCAATCTGGATGGGTTATTACCCAGTAGTCGTCCAGTGCGCGCGGAGATACAGTTTGTGCGGTAAGAGTCTTTTTGAAAGTCAAGGATTCGACTTGCTAGCGTCGCTGTTGCCGTTAGTAGAGTTTGACGTCATCTTTGTTATGGACTAGCTTTCGGGGCAGAAGGCTTTTATCGTTTGCAACCGCAAAGAGATCTAGCTGGGTGTTGGGCAGGAGACAACGTTTGCGGAACTGAAGGGATCGAGCAGGACACTGACGTCTGCCCTCCCGGTGGTCAAGACAGTTCGTGCTGGCGCAGAGCTGTTCTTCACATTAGTGGAGGCTATAACGCCTAAGTCCACTCTAGGTAATATCCCAGTGGTTTGTGAGTATCCCGATGTGTTCCCGAACAATCTCCCTGGAGCCCCACCGTAGCGAGAGATCGATTTCACGATTGAGTTGTGCCAGGTGCTAAACCTGTGTCACGCTCTCCTTATAGGCTGATGCCTAGGGTGGTAGCGGAGTTAAAGGTTCAACTAGAAAAGTTTATGGAGCAAGAGTAGGTGCGTCCAAGCTCGTTTCCTTGGAGCGCACCGGTCCTCTTTACTCAGAAGAAGGACGGGAGCTTGCAATTTTGTATCTGTTG
Source organism: Platanthera zijinensis (assembly GCA_039513925.1). Classification (NCBI taxonomy): domain Eukaryota; kingdom Viridiplantae; phylum Streptophyta; class Magnoliopsida; order Asparagales; family Orchidaceae; genus Platanthera; species Platanthera zijinensis. The sequence goes on from CM077097.1 coordinate 154,629,189, forward strand.
CAGAGAGCTGTGTAAGTTTGCAGAAATAGGACAAGTAATCGATCCAAATGATCGATGATCTTCTGATCAGTTAGTCGGGTCTTCGGTGGACTCAGTAGTGGATCGTAAGTCCGGTTACCCTCATCTGAAAAAAAGGGTAAGTGTTATCGCAAATGCGGTATTAAGCACGAGTGATGAGCAATCCGAGCCTACGATCGTGCTGTCTTGGAAGTCAAGTGTGGCATCAGTGTTCATAGACCGGATGAGCGGAACGTTCATGGAGTACTTAGTCCAGTTTGTGAGCGTCTTCATCGACGACACATTGGGGGAAATTTTAGTGCGAAGGGGATCGCTTCTGAATATCTACTCTTGGTTTTGTAGACGCTAAAAAGGAACCATGTATACACCAAGTTCTCCGAACTCGAGTCTTGGGTTATCCTCGTAGCGCTTCTCGGTCCTTTAGTTGGTAGAGTGAGAGTGTGTGGGTCCAGCGTTGTTAGTCGCAATACGAGGGTGGCCTGTATTGTCTCGGTAGCGGAAGTCCAGAGTTTATGGTGTGGTCAGCTACTACAGGCGCTTCGTAGAGGACTTCCCGCGGATAGTATTACCCCTCGCATCGTTGTCAAGGAAAAGCTTAAAAGGATTGCTTAGATGTGCGAGTATGCCCAAGCTGTGAAGGGTTAAAGAGTTAGTCAACCACGGCGCCAGTGTTAATTTCGCCGAGTGGAACCAAAAGTTGTGAGATCTACGGCACTGCCTTAGGCAGTGGATTAGACTACGTGCTGCTGCAGCGTGGTAATTTTGTGGCTTATAGCTCGCATTAGTAGCAAGAGCACGACGGGAATTGTCTAGTCCGTCATCTAGAGTTCGTGGCTGTGTGTTTTGCACAAAAACTAGGGAGGCTTTATGTGTATGGTGCAAAAGTCTGTGTCTGTACCGATACTATGAGCCTGATACATCGGTGGGATCGAAAGGATCTGAAATTGAGGCAGCAAAAATGGATGGAGTTCCTGGGGTACTATACATTCGAAAGTTATTTTGTGCTCGTTGTAAGGCAATGTGTTACGGATGCGTTGAGACGCAAGGCTTCCGCCCAAGCCAACTAGTTGTAGGTTCATGTTGAGGGTTTGACCTGGGAGTTGGAGATGTTAGCTATCTCTTGCATTGACAAGCAGACTAGCGTCGAAGCATAACTGAACTGGTCGGAAGTCCAGTATGACCTGGCTGATCGTAGTTGGCAGACTATGGTTTGTGTAGCTGCATGAAGGAAATCATGGGTACGGCTCGGTGGGTCAAAATCCCAAGTCGACGGTTGTGGGTAGGCTACCAAGGAAAGACAATCGTTTGTGCAGCCCAAGCATGGGTAATTTATGGGTGGAGTTGTGATACGTCATACCAAGTACTCAACTCGCTTAGGAGGCACAAGTTGTGCTGATGTCTAAAGAAATTGCTTTGGTGGCCGGGGTTCAAGAGAATCGTAGTGTTGTTTGTGGCTAAGTGCCAGCCTTGCGCCTTAGTGAAGGCAGAGTGCCAAGTGCCGGGGAATTCTTGAATCCTTGCCTAGTTCGGAATAGAAGTTCGACTGGACTGTGTGCATGGTTTGCCAAAGTCACAGTGGGGTAGCGACGCCGTGTGGGTGATCGTAATTGTGTTAACTTTAGTGTCACACTTCATTCCGCATAGGAAGGATAATTCGGCGGAGTAACTGGCAAATGTTTTTGGATATCATAGTTAGACTGCATGGTGTGCCCCGCAACATCGTGAGCAATCGAGGTGGGCGTTCTACGTCCAATGATTGGAGGTGGTTACAGAAAGTGCTGGAGACTAAGTTGTAGTTTAGTCCAGTCTTACATCCACGGACGGATGAGCAGACCGAGTTGGTCAACAGGACGTTGGAGGACGTGCTTCGCATGTGCGTTCTAGACTTCGAGAAGCAGTGGGAAGGCCATCTGTTTTGGTAAAGTTTGCGTACAACTTTAGCTACCAAGCGAGCATACAAATGGCTCCCTTCGAGGCCATATGAGGTTGAAGTTGTCGCATGCCATTGTCGAGGCTAGAAACGGATGACACGAAGTTGTATTTAAAGCAAGAGATGGTAAACACTACCCCTTTGGTGCGAACCATATGAGAACTGTTGCTAATCGCTCAGGGGAGGCAGGCTAAGTACTTTAACGCCACGCATCAGAATGTGAAGTTATCGGATGGTGTATAGGAAGTTATAGTCGTTCAAGAGTGTTTCACGGGAGCGACGCTTGGGGAAGCTGAGCCCGGTATACCTTGGACCACTTGAGATTTCTAGAGCGGTTTGGTGAGGCGGCGCAAGAGCCTTCAAACTTGATCGTGAGTGATCAAGTTTTGGTGGACGAAAGTTTGACGTCTAGGGTCAAACCTGTTCGTTTTGGAGACCGTGAAGTCGAGCGACTTTGTCTCAAGGAAATCAAGTTTTGGTCCGGTGGGGCAATTGCGATAGCAAGGAGCTCTCTTAGGAATGAGAGCAACCTATGCAGGGTGTGTACCCGGAGCTGTTCCGTCTGGGTACCGCTGAGAGTTTCTGTTTTCTCTCCTTTAGTAATTTCGTGGACGAAATTCTTTTAAGGGGGGAGAGTTGTAACACCCCCGAAACTCAAAAGAGGGGCCGATGACGTTTTAAGCCAAGTCTGGGTTTTGGAGCAGGTGTCACGGGCGTGACACGGGCATGTCATGGGCGTGACACGGGCGTGTCACGGGCGTGTCATGGGCGTGTCACGGGCGTGTCACGGGCGTGTTCGGCCACGGGTCATGTGGTCGACGTTTTGACGATCGGCGATCGGCGAGTTGAGGCACACGGCTTGGGACACGGGCGTGTCCCAGGGCGTGTCACGCTAGGGAGTTTTCTGAGTCATGCACACGGGCCATGACATGGCACAGACACGGGCGTGTCACATGTGACACGAGCGTGTCGGGTGCCGTGTCGCAGGTCGTGTCCTCCTCGGGAAGCAAGTGTTAGCAGTTGCACACGGGGCGTGACACGGGTCGTGACACGGCCGTGTCGCATGCGACACGGGCGTGTCGGAGGCCGTGTCGAATGCCGTGTACTGGTTATCGCGTCGGTCGAGACGGAGAATGAGCGACATGGCCCTGGACACGGGCGTATCGCAGGCCGTGTTCGGCCCAGATTTTGTAAAATTGGGCTGAATCGCAGCCGTTCGATTTCCTTGGCTTGGGATCCGACGGCTGGGGGTGGATGCTGGCGGTTTAAACCCGGGAATAGGGTTTGCAATCCCTCATTTTCATCCCCTTGGTTCTCTTTCTAAAGTCTAGAGAGAGGGGAGAGCAAGGAGGAGGAGGAAGACCAAGATCCGGCCGCCGGTGGAGCTTCGGAGGTCCGAATCGCGATCCGAGTCCAGATCCGCGAAGGCGACGCCGTTGCAGTGCTTTCCAACCGCGTAGTTTTTCATGGCGCCGCGGAAGAACGCAAGGGTAACGATTCTCTTCTTGAGCATGTGAAGCTCTTCTCCTTTTGCATGGGAAAACCCCTTCTCCCGCGAGTGAGCGGCGAGATTGTGGTATTCCTTGGGGTAGATATGTAAAATCCCCCTTGTTAGAGTCCGGAATTGTAGTACGGACATAGGCATGATGTGTGAAGCCTACCCGGACGTGTTGGTCCGGATCGGTGATGATTTTCTATGCATTGTTGGCCGGAGAAGACTCCGAGCGTCATGTTTGTTTTCGGGTTGCAATGTGGTAGTATGCATCAGGGAATCTGGGGGATTAACCCCGAGGTGCACCCGGAAATCTGGACGGAAATGCATTTCTGTCATATCGGTGGCCTGAGAGCCAACCAGGTACATAGCGGGGCTATGTACCATGTTTGATCGTTATTTGGGACTGGGGAAGCTTAGTCCGCGTCAAAGGCCTAATGATAATGGCGAGGTGAGCAACGGGCTGGTGTACCCCTAACCGCTCCACCTGCTCAGTTAAAGCGACCTAAAGTTTTACGTGGGACTTACCGAGGTTTGGAGATCGAGTCTAGGCTGCGGCTGAGAAGACTAAATGCTCATAAGATTGCCACCCTGGGGGGTGGTGGAGTCGAGGACCGTACGGGGTTCGGACTGGCTTCGCTGAGTAAGTGCCCTGAGAGCACGGGGTGTACGGCCGTGTGAGCGTGCACCTGTGATGTGATGCTTATTTTGCTACGTTGCTTGTTTTGCTAACAAGTGCAGGGAAGAAGCTTTGTCGCCCCGGTTTGGGGGCGGTGTCGTTATAATTTGGTCAGCATAGCTGACCGTTACCTTTGTTTACCACCGTGCGGTGGATTGTTGCTTGCAGGTGCTGCGGAGCCGAGAGGTAAATAGCGGGCTAGAGCCCAAGTTGTTGTGCCGGCTCTTGAAGGCCAAGTTTTGAGTGTTTTCTTTTTTGTACTCATGTGTGACCGGCCTGCGTGCCGTGGTTTGGAAGACACTTTTTATTAAGCAAACTCTTGTAAGGCTTTAAGACCAATATCCGTGTATTAAACATTCCTTATTTTTAGTTGCGTGGACATTCATGTTGGCAAGGTTCTTAATTGTGCAACTTAATAATTGCTTCCGCTAGATGTTGTGTAGGACGTTGTGATTGGTTGAATGGTTTCAATGCGTAACCAACCGGTCTGTCCGTAGTATATGGCGTCGGGCCCCGGCCGGACCTACTGTTATATACTATGTGACGGATAGGGGTGTTACATTAGTCCCTTACGAAACCTGGAGAGAGTGACCTCGGGCATCTCTTTCACGCCACACCTAACCATCATGTCCTTCAGCAGACTCATGTACTCAGAAACCGACCTAGTCCCTTGCTTAAGGGTAGCTAAATCATCGAACATCTGTGTTCGATGGTACGTGGGGACGTACTGCTCTGTCAGCCTAGCCTTCATGTCATCCCAACCAATGGGCAACGCACCGTTCTCGACTCTCAAACGCCATTCCTCATTCAGCAAAAATATTTTAGCACGCCCTAGCAACTTCATCCTCGCTACTCGCACCTTATCCGCGTCGTTCAGAGCATACCACTCGAAATAGCAATCGATTTCCATGACCCAGTCCTGGAAGACTTGGGGATCCCCCATGCCATCGTAGGATGGTGGCTTGACTCGGACGGCCCGAGTAAGATCAAACTCGTAAAGTGCGCGTGGAGCGTGCTCATTAGGAGGGTGGGGGTAAGGATTGTGATGGTCTCCCACCCGTTGGTGAGCGGGTTGATTACGGGGTGCCCCTTGTGGTAATCCCATTCCGTGAAGTGCCTCCCTAATGGCCGTCATCTGCTCCGTGAAATCCTGACGGAGTTCCTCAATCTCAGTGAGGGCACGTCCCTCGCCCCGGTCATCATCCATAGTAGAAGATGATGGAGGATATTCCGTACCTAGTCTAGTGCGCATGCAACGGTGATAACAACAGACTTAGACAGACCACGGAAGGATTTAATCCCGCTTAACGATTATAGAAAAATAATTTTTTTTTTATTTTCTTACAGGAAATAAAATGAGGACTATTAAAAAAAATTTGATTTTTTTGCTGAAAAATAAGAAATCTACGCCGCTATTGGCAGACCAAAAATATTTTTTTTTTGAGATTTTGACAACAAACGTGCATACAGCAGTGCGGGCTAACGTGAAAAAATAACAGGGGAGGGTGCCAATTAAAAAATTGACAAGAACCACCTTTGATACCAAATTGATGTAGGCCTCTATCGAAGTCTCAAATACGGGCTAGGGGAATAAAGTGGACGCGTCTCAAACTCCACTATCACACTCGCACAAGTTTTATTCGCAGCACACTCGCAAGCAAAATAACACAGTTCACCGACGTACGGTAGCAACACCGCTGAAAGGTCGAACGAACGACGATAGGTCGTTGTTCTTCCAAGCAAAAGGGACCTACCCGGTCCGGACAAGCGTGGTTGTACCAAAAGAGTCTACCCAAAATACGATCAAAAAATGATAGATCTCTCCCAACAAAAATACGAGGCTCGCCAAGCCCTTTCGGAAATAACGCGTTAAGATAGATGCAAATCAAAAGGAAAACCACGAAGAATCTAACGATTCAAATCCAATGCAAAAAATCTTTCCGACCACTAGACTATCAAGAGAGAATCACACTTGAGTGGAATGGTTCGTTACCCAAGTCGGAATAGATGATTCCGACTACCTTCAAAGGATCACTCTTCCGCGGCTCCGCCGGAGTTGCGCCGGATGGAAAGATAGATCGTCCGCCTTGGCCGCTTCACACCGATGTCCAGATTCTTCGTCGTTGAAGGAGACTTTCCTCGGATAAAAGTCCAAGTGAAGAGGGGTGGTCGTTTTCTTCTTCAAGGGGTGCTCGGGTGGAGGAGGAAGATGGTAGGCCGGTTATGGGTAGTGGAGAATGGTTGATGTAGAGGGAGAGGAGGAGGCGGCTATGGAAGAGGGAGGAGAGGGGCGGCCGGACTTGAAGTGGAAGAGGAAGGGGTGGCGGTTTTGGAAGAGGAGGATGAGGGAGGAGAGGGTTGGCTGAATACTTAGAGAGAGAGAGAGAAGGAGGGTGGCGGCTAAGAGAGGTAGAGAGAGAACTTTAGGAAAGATTAGGGTTAAGGGTTTTCTTCATTCAACTTATCTTAAACAAAACACTGCATGCCTATATATAGGCTTAACTCCAAGTCTTGGTTATATGTAGCCCAAATAAAAATAACACACTCCATGACTACATGCAGCCCAAATAAAATAACATACTCCAAATGATTAAATAAAGCATGATAAAAATATAAATGCTCTCAAGATAATAATAGAAGAAGTTCACCTAGTTATTTGTCTTGCGCCGAGGGCGGAGATTGTAGCGCCGCTTCATACGAACGCCATGGCTATGCGAGCCCTTTGTTAGAGACGAAGGAGGGTCGTCCATTAGCGTGCCGTCATCAACAACTTGGGGGTCATCGTCTCCACCACCCCCGCTCGAGAGGTTTACTCAGAAAGAAATTCGGGAGATGATCGCAGAAGAATATCGACAAGCCAGCCGGCATGATATTCATACTCGCCGGCCACTCTGCCAAGGCTCCTCCCTCGCACCACAAATCCTGGCTCATCTCATTCCTCATGGTTTCAAACTGCCCGATATCGAAACTTTCGATGGAACTGATGACCCGTTCGAACATGTCAACCACTTCACTACCATTATAAGGATCTACAACTCACCTGATCAGTTACTCTTTCAAGTGTTTCCAGCCACTCTCAAGGGGCAGACCCGCATATGGTTTCACTCCTTGAGGGTGGGCTCTATCGCCAACTTCACAGAGCTAACGAGACAGTTTACAGATCAGTTTATAGAAAATCGGAGAATCGTCCGCGACCCTTCCCACTTATAAAGTATCCACCAGAGCGAAGGGGAGTCTTTGAAGGACTTCTTCCGCAGGTTCTCCGCAGAAGCTCGCCAAATCCCAGGGGTGGGCCCAGAGCTGCTTAGAGGAGTGTTCCTTGGGGGTCTCCGTCCTGGCAACTTCTATTCAACATTAATGAGGGAAACCATCGCTAGCTACCCCGACCTCGTGCACCGCATAGAGGCGCAGATTGCAGCTGATGAGGCTATTTAAGCTAATCGTCAACAGTTCGACGGCAACCAGAAGCGCAAAAAGGAGGAGCCGACCCCTCAACACCATGAAGGAAGGCTCCGAGAAGAGCGTCAGAACGGGCAACGCCTACGTGACCCTCAGAGAGATGAGCCGCCCCGGGATTACACACCCCTCAACATCTCCAGGACAAATGTATTTTATGCAATTCAAGGCAACGAGGCGCTCCGTAAGCCCAGACCCCTCGCTAAAAATACGAGAAACCAGACGAAGTACTACGAGTTCCACCAGGGACGAGGACATGACACAGAAGATTGCGCAAAGCTTAAAGAGGAAATCGAGTGTCTCGTCGGATAGGCCTCCTGGGAAAATTCTTACGGGGATAAGCACCAAGTCCGCTGACAGGAAATCAGCCAGATGCTCGCTAGGATGAACTGGGGGGCAACCCCTAAGTCGACCAACCCAAGAGGGGGCTTCGTGCCTATCAGCGGGGCTCTACCCATTTTTTCTCATTTCAGGACTATTGATGACAAGCATCGTCCATGTTGCGTATTGCATCCACAATAATCCAGATTTGTTGAAGTCACCCTTGAACTAAGATGAAATAAGTTGTATTTTATATCTTTTTTAAGTTGTGTGTTTGCAGATCATCATTACTAAGTGTAGACCAATGTCAGTCTACAGTGGGTCATGAACACAGGACCATACAGTATAATCCCTCACTGTGTGATCCAAGGTGTTGACTTATGTGTAGCCTCTCAATTGGAATACACTTCATTTTCAAGCACTTGGATCAAGGAATGAGGATAGGATTCTTGAAGAGAAGAAAACTGTAAAAGTCCAGAATTTCTCTAAGTCCACCTCTCGAGAAGTTCCCATAGTTTCGAGAAGTAGACTTAGCAGTTCTCGAGAAGTCCTTTCAGTTCTCGAGAAGTAGACTTAGCAGTTCTCGAGAAGTCCTTTCAGTTCTCGATAAGTAGACTTAACAGTTCTCGAGAAGTTCCTCTAGTTCTCGAGAAGCCGAGACTAGTTCTCGAGAAACTCTCTTTTATATATAGTTCTCGAGAAGTCAGTCAAGGTTCTCGAGAAGTCCTTTCAGTTCTCGAGAAATCCCTTCAGTTCTCGAGAAGCTCAGCCCTTAGTTCTCGAGAAGTCCCAGCTTGTAGTTCTCGAGAAGTTCAGAAAGTTTAAAGAAATTTTTTTAAGTCCTATTTCTCGAGAAGTTTAGAGTAGTTCTCGAGAAGTCAGCTTATGGTTCTCGAGAAGTCCAGTTTGCTCTCGAGAAGTTTTTCTCGTAAACTTACTTAGTTCCAAACAGTACAGTTCTTGAGAAATCCTTCTTATTCTTGAGAACTCTCTCCTACTTCTCGAGAACAGCAGATTTTCTTCTTTTTGAAATTTGCTTAAGTCCAGATCGGCCAGATTTTTCAAATGACTTGACACGTGTCGTCATTAATGTCTTTTCTATCCGTTAGAGGTAATTCTATATAAGGTATTTTCATTAAGACTTAACCCTAAGAACAATAACAAGAATAAGAATTATAGAGCGGATTCCGTACTTCTGAATTTTTCTGGATCGACCGTCACTTTCCAAAAGAACACGTTCTGAAGCCGCCGCCGCCGCTCACGAGTAGATCGAAATTTCTGCTTTCGATCCAAGAAGACTTGCTGTTCAAGGGAACATCATCTTCTCCTTGATCGAGTAGGTCAAAGCTTTCTCAGGTCAGATCGTCAAGTCTTCTTCAACCATTTCTGAAAGAGCCGTCAATTCAAGAAGAAGACCTAGGGCTGAATTTTTCCAGATCTGAGAAATCTCTGTTTGTATTTTTCCAAATCTTTTGTTATCATTGTAGGAGATTTTCTCCGAGTGTAGGAGCGTTGTTCTCCGAGTTTGTTGGAAATTTTTATCTTCCGAGTGTAAATCCTTTTGGATTGAGTTTGTAGGAACTTGGTTCTAAGGCGTAGGATTGTTTTTAATCCGAGATAGTGGAGTAGCCAAGTCTAGTGATTTTGCTAGATCGGTGAGGTAAAGTGGACGTACCCAAGATTAGGGAACCACTATAAATCTTCTTGTCTTCTGTGATTGCTTGATGTTTTGTGCAAGTTTGTTAAAATTTTTATTCCGCAAATAGACGCACGATTCACCTATTCACCCCCCTCTAGGTGATTTAGGTTGACAACTTTCCACTTTCAATTGGTATCAGAGGCAGGTTGGTCGTTAAAAGGTTAACACATTGATCAATTTCCTCTCGAAAGTTGTCACTTTGATATTCAAGCAATGGACAAGGCCAAAGATTTTGCTAAGCTTCCTCTGTGCACAAAGAATAACTTTCCCATATGGAAAGAGAGAATCAAATTTTTCATGGAAGTTGTGGACCCTCGGATCTTCATGATTGTTGAAGAAGGTCCTTACGTCCCCATGACTGCCTCAACTATAGATCCAACCAAGAAGGTTCCTAAGAAATTGATGGATCTAGATAAGGACGAGGTTGCACTTGTCTCTTTGGACAAGAAAGCTAAAAAAATTATAGCAAGTGCAGTCGATGACTCGATGCTGCAGAATCTGATTCACTGCCAATCGGCTAAGGTGATGTTGCAGTCTCTAGTTACTCTGATGGAAGGTACTAAAGAAGTGAGGGATGATAGAAGGTCCCCACTGAACCAGAAATATGAAGTCTTCAAGCAAGGGTCAAATGAGACCATTGTAGATACCTTTGAGAATTTCTTCAAGATAGTAAATGGCCTAAGAGTGTATGGCCGAGTCTTCACCAATGGGGAGCTGGATGATAAGTTTCTAAGGTTTCTCACAAAGGAATGGGACAACAAAGTCTGTGCCATCCGGGAGTTTGGCAGACTAGCTGAAACAGACCCACAGAATCTATTTGGTAAGCTGATGTCCTATGAACTGCAGATCAATTCCAGAAAAGCTGAAGAAGAGAAAAGTCGCTTCTCCTCAAAAGAGAAGTCGGTTGCATTAAAGGCTGACAGTTCAAGGAAGGGCAAAGCTGCCTCACCAACACTTGCTCAAGAAGTGAGTGAAGAAGAACACTCTGAGCCAAGCACCTCAGGCTATGAACTATCTGAAGGAGAGTTCTCATTGCACTCTCGGCAGTTCAAGAAATTCTTGAACAAGAAGAAGCAGTGGAGAGGCAAGGATGCCTCATACAGAAGATCACGACATGACGGTGATCAGCGAAATAAAGGCTCAAGTAACCATGACAGGTATATCTCTAAACAGAACAAATAGATTTTTACTGACATTGTTTGTACTGCTGTAACAAACCAGGTCATGTCATAGCTAACTGCCCCCACAGGAAGAAGGAGGGTGGCAGAAGAGAGGAAAATAAGTCCTCATACCATAAGAAGAGGACAGAGAAGAGCCTGTTGGCCAAAAAGGGCAAGACTCTCAGTGACTCCGACTCATCTGAGTCGAGTGAAGAAGAGGAAGCCTACTTTGGGCTCATGGCTCAATCAGATGATGAAAAAGAGCCCCAATTTACTGGGGAGGTAAAATCACACACTCCTCTCTCTGAATCTAAACGTTCTGAGCATGATCATGAGGACAGCTCTTCTGACGATGAGTCAGAACTTATGGCCTAGTACAAGGAGTTGATCATGACTTACGACAAATGTCGCCGAGTCGTGAAAACTCAGGCTAAAGAGATTAAGTCTCTAAAGGCTATTGAGAGCAGCTTGAGAGAAGAAGTCGCTAAGACTGACTCTCTCCAAGAGAACTTCAATCTTGCTATTGAAGAATACAATCAATCTCTTAAGCACCTCGACCTTAAAGAGGAAATCATCAAAGAGTTGAAAGATCAACTCGAGACCGAGAAGAAACTTGTTGAAAGTTTCTCTAAGCCTAAGACAGTTCTTCCACTCATTGTTGAATTCAAAGCTAAGGCCCAAGGAGTTGGATTAGGCCATATTGACACTCCTAGTAAATCTTCTAGGACAAACAAGGCTCAACGGAAGAATAAGGATGCCAAGAAGGCCTTGGCCAAAGAAAAGGGGAAATCCCCTCTAGATCAGACTATCTTTAAGAAAGTTATCTTTCCAACAAATAAGTTTGATCTGGACTCGTCCTATGGTCACTTGACCAGACCTACTTATGTAGAGCCAAAGTCTTGGTACCAAGGATGGACTCGCCCTCGAAACTTTTGTGAGAGCGTCTTTAAGGCACCTTATGAAGAAGTGATTCTTCAGGGCTATGGTCCTTATAATCATGGCCACAACTTCAAGAAAGCACCTAAAATAAAGCCTATTGGGGAAAGGCCTCCGAAGGAGAAGAAGTCATGTGATTGCCATCATCATGAAGCCTCCTCCTCCAATAGTGCTACCCCTACTAGACCACCATCTCAAAAGGTCAAGCAGGAGTACGCAAGGCAAAGATACAACAGGTTTGACTGTTGGTGTTGTGGTAAAATTGGTCATTTTGGCATCGATTGTTGGATCAATACCAGGAAGGTTGCTACTCCTCAAGTTGGCAATATGAGACTGACAACTCAGAATGTTAATCTTTGTAGGGGGAGTTTTCTAACCCGAGACCAAGGACCCAAACAAGTTTGGGTTCCTAAGGCAAAGTGATTATGAATGCAGGTATGTCCAAAGGCCACCAAAATTCCAATCTGGTACTTGGACAGTGGATGTTCTCGGCACATGACCGGGACAAGAAGCCTACTCCAGAATTTCACTTTAGTCTGCAACGGACCAAAGGTCATCTTTGGTGGTTCAGACCGAGGGATAACTAAAGGCTACGGTATGATCTCTAACGGTAGTGTATCCTTTTCAGATGTAGCTTATGTGGAGGGATTGGAACACAATCTCATAAGCATAAGTCAACTATACGACAAGGGATGCATAGTTGAATTCTACGCTGACAAGTGCTTGATAAAGTCTGTTGACAATATGGAAATGATTCTATCTGGCACTCGAAGAAGGAATGTTTTTTGTTTAAATTTCATTTGTATAGACTCTTCTACACCAGTGTGTCTTTTGGTAAAAGATAGTGCGTCTCTTGGTAACCAATATCACAAGAGGCTAGCACATATTAATTTTAAAACTATTAATAAATTATTCTCCGAGAACTTAGTACGTGATGCCCCAAATGTCAAGCACGTCAAAGATAGACCTTGTCATGTATGCGTAAAAGGCAAGCAAATAAGGGCTACTTTTAAAAGCATCATAGGCAAAAACTCTAATAGGTGTTTACACCTACTTCATATGGACTTGTTCGGTCCACTACAAGTTAGAAGTTTAGGAGGTAAGGACTATACGTTGGTAATTGTTGATGACTACTCGCGCTTTGCGTGGGTGTTCTTTCTGAAATACAAGTCAGATACCTTCGATATCTTTACAAACTTTGTTAGGCAGATCCAGAATGAATACAACAGCTCCATAGTCAAAATCAGAAGTGACAATGAAACTGAATTCAAATCTGGGGCCATGACAGAATTTTGTGAAAGCCTAGGTATCTTTCATGATTTCTCCTCTCCTCGTACTCCACAGTAAAATGGAGTAGCTGAGAGAAGTAATAGAACACTCATAGAGACCTGCAGGACTATGTTGAGTGATACTTCACTACCGGAATACTTCTGGGCTGAAGCCGTCAACACTGCATGTCACGTGCAAAATCGAGCCCTCATAAACAAGAATCATGATAAGACACCTTATGAACTTCTAAAAGGCAAGAAACCAACAATCTCATATTTTAGAATTTTTGGTTGTAAATGCTTCGTACTTAACAATGGTAAGTATCATACTACCAAGTTTAGTGAGAAAATTTTTGAAGGTATTTTTGTAGGATATAGTAGCTATAGTAAGACACAGGATTTTCAATAAAAAAACTTTGATTGTAGAAGAATCAATACATGTTGTATTTGATGAGACGAGCTTGCTGCAAAGCAAATCGTCTTGTGTGCTTGTTGAAGATGCAGGTACAAGGCTTAAAGAAATCAGTTTGGATGAACAGACCATAAGTAAAGATGATAAGTTCATCAAGATCACCTCTCTGACCTCTATTGGAGAGGTAGAGGATCAAGATGAAAATAACATCCGAGTTGATGAAGTCATCTCAATGGCTGAAGAAGTCCCAGATGCGAGGAATCTAGAGCTCAGACATCTGAAGGATCACCCAATCGACCAAATCATAGGAGATCCCCGGGATGGTGTCAGAACTCGTCGAGGTACAACTAACGAGAATCTCTATTTTAGTTTTCTATCACAGGTTGAACCAAAGAAGTTTGAGGAAGCAAACTCAGACGCATCATGGATCTTGGCCATGGAAGAAGAACTGCATCAGTTCAAGCGATGCAAAGTTTGGACGTTTGTTCCAAGACCCAAAGGTAAAAATGTCATCGGAACAAAGTGGGTCTATAAGAACAAATTGGACGAGGATGGGACAATCATAAAGAACAAGGCCAGACTCTTCGCCAACAGATATCGTCAAGAAGAAGGGATCGACATCGACTAGACATACGCTCTAGTGGCAAGGCTGGAGTCCATCAGACTGTTCCTTGCTTATGCTGCACTGAAGGGCTTCACTGTCTACTAAATGGACGTGATCGAAGTCCGCCTTCCTTAATGGTGACATAAAGGAAGAAGTGTATGTGGAACAGCCCCCAGGTTTTGTTGATCCTAACTTTCCTGAGCATGTTTATTTATTACCAAAAGCGTTGTACGGTTTGAAACAAGCTCCTCGAGCTTGGTACGAAACGTTGTCTAGCTTTCTCCTCGAGAACAAGTTCACAAGGGGAAAGATAGACAAGACATTATTTATTAGGGAAATTAAAGGCAAGATTTTGCTAGTGCAAATCTATGTCGACGACATTATTTTTGGCTTTACAGATGAAAACCTCTACAAAAAGTTCTCTAAACTTATGCAAGGGACGTTTGAAATGAGTAGTATGGGAGAGCTAAAGTATTTCTTAGGACTTCAGTTGAAATAATCTGAAGATGAAATTTTCATCTCACAGACGAAGTTCACCAAGGAGTTGATTAAGAAATTCGGAATAGAGAGTGCAACCTCTATGAGGACTCCAATGGCCTCAGCTATGTCTCTGGACAAGGATGAGAAAGGGAAACCTTTTGATGAAACCAAGTACAGAAGCATAGTTGGATCCTTGCTCTACCTTACTGCCAGTAGACCAGACATAATGTTCTCCACATGTGTCTGTGCTAGATTCCAAGTGAACTATAAGGAATCTCACTATGCTGCTGCAAAGCGGATTTTGAGATACCTTAAAGGTACACCGAATCTTGGCTTATGGTACCCAAGAAGTAATGACAACAAACTAATTGGTTTTTCAGATGCAGACTTTGCAAGTAGCAAAGATGACAAGAAAAGCACTTCCGGGACGTGTCAGTTTCTTGGAAGAAGGCTTATTTCATGGAGCAGCAAAAAACAAAACTGAGTCGCAATCTCAACGGCCGAGTCAGAATACATTTCTGTCGGTAGTTGTTGTGCACAGTTGCTTTGGCTAAAGAATCAGCTAGAAGACTACAATATGAAGGTCAAAGACATTCCATTGTTCTGCGACTCCTCCAGCGCAATCGCAATCGCAAACAACCCAGTCTCGCACAGCCGGACAAAGCACATCGAGCTCAGATATCATTTCATCCAGGAGCATGTGGAGCAAAGGGATGTGGATCTGCAACACGTGCTAACAGATCGGCAAGTTGCAGATATCTTCACAAAGCTGTTGGACGAGACCAAGTTCAATTTCTTCAAAACTGAACTTGGAATGCTGAACAAAGAAGGATAGATCAAAGGGAATCAGTTTAAAGCTCAAGAATCGAGGATACCTCAAAAAAGTCAGAAATTTCTCAAGAGAAAGGTAGCTCTCGAAAACTAAGTATACCTCTCGAAAAGTGAAGTAACAGTTCTCGAGAACTTAGACTACTTCTCGAAAACTTCTAATCTGTCTCTCGAGAAGTCTCCTAAGCTCTCGAGAAGTCTTGGTATCAAAGCTTTCGAAAAGTCTCTTAAGCTCTCGAGAACTATATCATACTTCTCGAAAAGTATACTGACAGCTCACTAACCCTACCTCTCGAGAAATGTCCGTTCATTTGTTCGATTTCTAACCCGCTTGAATTCTGTCATAATCTCTTTTAATTAAACACTTAATTGACATTACTAGGATTATATATATATATATATATATAAAACATTAGAATTCCAAATTCAACCGACATTTCAAAATCAATTCTCTCGAAAACTCTTCGTATTCCGCCGACCAGTGCTTCGACTTCGCCACATTCTCGCTCTCTGTCCGTCGCCGCCGTCAGCGTCCATGGCGCAGAGTTCGAAAATTGGAGTCGGTAGTGAACTTGTCGTCACAGGAATTACAGACATTTCTGATGATTTCCAGAACTTGCTCATTCTCCTAGAAATTACCAGACTGATGTTCATTCTTTCAGAACCCTGCAAAATTTTGTTTTTAGATGTAGAGGAATTCTTGAGGAATGCTAAGGTAAGGAGAAACAGTACAGTTTTGAAGACAAAAGTTAGGGGGATCAAAATCAAATTGAACAAAACCATAGTTTCCAAGCTTCTAAAGATGTCTGTTGTGGATGAAGAGGCTGACCTAACCAATGAAGATTCTGACAGAACTTACTCCTTCTGTGGAGTTTCAGTGGATGTCTTCTCATTAAGGAGAAATGTCTTGAATGATGTAGGAAAGCTTCTGGTCGACATTATTGGAAAAATCTTGTGGTGCAGAACAGGATATATTGGTTTTATAAACAATGACCTCTTTGATGTCATGATAGCTGTTATATGCAGGAAGAAATTCCAATATGGAATGATGGTATTTGATCTGATCAGGGACAGTATCCAGGATCCAAAGTTTGCAATGATAGTTTCTTTGTTGCTACGTGAGATAGATCCTATCACCTTCAACACCTCCAAAGGTACTCAGATCCATCACCTGAAAAAGATTTCAGTGGCCTCCATCCAGAGATGAGATTTAAAACTGAAGAATCCCAAGCAGTTAGCTAAAGAACTTGCAGCTTCTGCCTCAGAGGTCAGGACCCCATCTCCTCCTTCACATAATGTTGTTGAACCTTCTTGTGCAACAACTGAGGGGGAGCCTGCAACCTCTGCTCAAGATGCCAGGATTCACACTCCTACTCCCTCAGTAAGATCTCCTCTGCAAATCCAAGTGGCAAATCTTCCAAATGCCACCCTTTCAGATGCTCAAGTCCAGGAAACCCTCAAGAACACAGCTGAAGCCATTGACAACATGATTGAAGAACTCACTTCAGGTGAACCAATTCCTCCCCTTCACAAATAAACCATTGCAGAACCATCAAAAGAACCATCTCCACCACCCTCACCCCAAGCTACTCAACCTCCTTCTCCCTCTCCAAGGAAAGAATCTACCCCACCAGAGACCATCCTTCTCTCTGAAGAGGATGAGCCAGAACCTGAAGAGGTGGAAGCCCCTTTCAGGAACCTTGACTTCTCTCTCCCAAGATTTGTTGATGAGGAGGCTGATACAGTATCTCATACTGTAAGAGCCCAGAGCTCTGTGGTAATAGAAGAAATTCCTCCATGGAAAACACCTCCTCCACCTCAGATTGCTACACCTAGTGCCCCTCTTACTGTCATTGTTTCTGCCACCCCTGATGCTGCTGCAACTATAAATTCAGATATTCTATCTACGATTGAAGGTATTTTGGCTGCCCAAAGACAATATTTTGATGAATCTCTCAAGTAAGTCAAAGATCAGGTCACTGCTTTAGAAAAGGAAATGAGCAGAGGATTTGCAGAGATCCAACACAACACAGATTCTCTTAAAGAGTTGTTAAGAATAGGTGGAAAATCCATAGACCACACAATCTCTAGTGTTGGTCAAGTTATGGAACAATCTCTCACTCTTGCAAACAACCAGATAGAGCTAGAAAAGAAGGCTAAAGAGCATGTGATGACAATCTGTAATGAAGTTGGTACTTTCAAAGAAGAAGCTATTGACTAGCTATTTGTAGAATTCAGAAAGGGGGAGAATTTAGTGAAAGAACAAGTCGACAGGCTTGCTGCCAATGCACAAACTCTCTGGTATAAGAAATTGACTGAGATAAATAAGAATGTTTTAGCTCAAATCCAATCAGTGAAGTTCTATACCTATGATACCTCAATTTGGATGCACAACCAAATATTCCATGACTTTCAAGCTGATCCTAATGTGATTCCACATCATCTGAACCCCCTTGCTGAAAAAGAATCCAGTCAAATGCCAGCTCAAATGCAACAACCTCAGATGCCTACTTTCTCTCCCAGGCCAGAAGACCAGGCACCTCCTCCTGCTTCTTATTTCTAGGTTTGGGATGATGATATTCCTCAAGGATTACCAGAAATTCACATCCCCAAGAAAAAGAAGTATGGAGAAGGCACATCTGCAAGCAGAAGTGCCCCGAAGCCTGACACGGAGAAAAGGAAAGCCCAAGAGTTTGCTGAAGTCTGGAGCCCTACTTCTAAAGCACTGATTCTTGAAAGTTTAAAATTAGTGATGGACTACAATGAGAACAGGAATCTCCACTACAGCTCCTCTGAGTGGGATTTATATGAGAAGTCCATGACCAAAAGAAGGATTTATGATAGAGAATATGGCAAGAATAGCCCTAAAGCTCCTCCAAAGCCTCCAAGATACTATCCTAAACCTTTCAACTATCAGAAGAGACAACAAGAGAAATTTGACAGACAACATCAGAGCTAGAATTGTTTTTTCGGTGGATATATATGTGTTTTTGAGAATTTTGATGAAATGGTTGTTGAATTAGAAATCTAAAACATTATATATATTCAATTTCTAGTATTGCCTAATTGTGTGTTCAATTAATCTCTTTTTGCATTTTAATTCTATTTTCTCATTTCCAATTATTTCTTTATTGTTATAATTCACCTTAGTGTAGAGAGTTCTGACTTCTACAAATATGAGGAGAATGTTGGATATTGCATCCACAATAACCCAGATTTGTTGAAGTCACCCTTGAACTAAGATGAATTAAGTTGTATTTGATATCTTGTTTAAGTTGTGTGTTTGCAGATCATCATTACTAAGTGTAGACCAATGTCAGTCTACAGTGGGTCATGAACACAGGACCATACAGTGTAATCTCTCACTATATGATCCAAGGTGTTGACTCATTTGTAGCCTCCCAATTGGAATACACTTCATTTTCGAGCACTTGGATCAAGGAATGAGAATAAGATTTTTGAAGAGAAGAAAACTGTAAAAGTCCAGAATTTCTCTAAGTCCACCTCTCGAGAAGTTCCCATAGTTCTCGAGAAGTAGACTTAGCAGTTCTCGAGAAGTCCTTTCAGTTCTCGAGAAGTAGACTTAACAGTTCTCGAGAAGTTCCTCTAGTTCTCAAGAAGCCGGGACTAGTTCTCGAGAAACTCTCTTTTATATATAGTTCTCGAGAAGTCAATCAAGGTTCTCGAGAAGTCCTTTCAGTTCTTGAGAAGTCCCTTCAGTTCTCGAGATGCTCATCCCTTAGTTCTCGAGAAGTCCCAGCTTGTAGTTCTCGAGAAGTTCAGAAAGTTTAAAGAAATTTTTCTAATTCCTATTTCTCGAGAAGTCCAGAGTAGTTCTCGAGAAGTCAGCTTATGGTTCTCGAGAAGTCCAGTTTGCTCTCGAGAAGTTTTTCTCGTAAACTTACTTAGTTCCAAATAGTACAGTTCTCGAGAAATCCTTCTTGTTCTCGAGAACACTCTCCTACTTCTCGAGAACAACAGATTTTTTTTCTGAAATTTGCTTAAGTCCAGATCGGCCAGATTTTTCAAATGACTTGACACGTGTCGTCATTAATGTCTTTTCTAGCCGTTAGAGATAATCCTATATAAGGTCTTTTCATTAAGACTTAACCCTAAGAACAATAACAAGAATAAGAATTACAGAGCGGATTCCGTACTTCTAAATTTTTCTAGATCGGTCGTCACTTTCCAAAAGAACATGTTCTGAAGCCGCCGCCGCCGCTCACGAGTAGATCGAAATTTCTGCTTTCGATCTAATAAGACTTGTTGTTCAAGGGATCATCATCTTCTCCTTGATCAAGTAGGTCAAAGCTTTCTCAGGTTAGATCGTCAAGTCTTCTTCAACCGTTTCTGAAAGAGCCGCCAATTCAAGAAGAAGACCTAGGGCTGAATTTTTCCAGATCTGAGAAATCTCTGTTTGTATTTTCCGAATCTTTTGTTATCATTGTAGGAGATTTTCTCCGAGTGTAGGAGCGTTGTTCTCCGAGTTTGTAGGAAGTTTTTATCTTCCGAGTGTAGATCCTTTTGGATTGAGTTTGTAGGAACTTGGTTCTGAGGCGTAGGATTGTTTTCAATCCGAGATAGTAGAGTAGCCGAGTCTAGTGATTTGCTAGATCGATTGGGTAAAGTGGACGTACCCAAGATTGGGGAACCACTATAAATCTTCTTGTCTTCTGTGATTGCTTGATGTTTTGTGCAAGTTCGTTAAAATTTTTATTCTGCAAATAGACGCATGATTCACCTATTCACCCCCCTCTAGGTGATTTAGGTTGACAACTTTTCACTTTCAGTCCACGCGGTTTGAAATGCAACTGCGATGACGTCCATTTACATCCTTATAGCAACTGCCTCTGGGCAGCGCGCTCCTTACAGCAACTGCCTCCTGGCAGCGCGCTCCTTACAGCAACTGTCTCCGGGCAACGCGCTCCTTACAACAACTGCCTCCGGGCAGCGCGCTCCTTACAACAACTGCCTCCGGGCAGCGCGCTCCTTACAGCAACTGCCTCCATGCAGCGCGCTCCTTACAGCAACTGCCTACGGGCAGCGCGCTCCTTACAGCAACTGCCTCCGGGCAGCGCGCTCCTTACAGCAACTGCCTCTGGGCAGCGCGCTCCTTACAACGTCTGCCTTCGTGCAGTGTGCTCTTTACAGCAACTGCCTCCGAGTAGCGCGCTCCTTACAACAACTGCCTCCGTGCAGCGCGCTCCTTACAGCAACTGCCTCCGGGCAGTGCGCTCCTTACAGCAACTACCTCCAGGCAGTGCGTTTCTTACGACTTCCTTCGTGTAGTGCGCTCCTTACATCAACTTTC
This sequence comes from Platanthera zijinensis, assembly GCA_039513925.1. Taxonomy (NCBI): domain Eukaryota; kingdom Viridiplantae; phylum Streptophyta; class Magnoliopsida; order Asparagales; family Orchidaceae; genus Platanthera; species Platanthera zijinensis. Next base: position 154,649,783 of record CM077097.1, read on the forward strand.
TCCGCACAGCGCGCTCCTTATAGCAGCAGCCCTCGCGCAAACTAAGCCGCGAGCAGCCCTCGTGCAAACTAAGCTACAATCGCAACTAAATCGGGTTCCGGCCCCGCTAAATCCGCACCTAACCAACCACAGCCATACTACGGCGCGATGACTTCACTCTCTCTGTCGCGGTTTAAGGGTGCACCCTTCGTCCGCCCAGCGGTTTGCGACATCGCCGGGGACCAGCCCCCCTAGTTGTGCGCTGTCAACAACGCGATATCCTCGGCCTAACAACAGGTTGCAGTGTCGCCAAAGGGACCAAACGTTGAGTCCCCCGCAAACTGTAAGCACGACGGCTTCGACCTCGCTCTCACGGTGGCAAGGCTCGCACTTCCCCTACGAAGCAGGTCATGACGTCGTCGGGAGCCAGCTCCCTCAGTTACGCGCAGCCCGCAGCGCGATCGTCTCAGCTTCTCTACCCTAGCACGAGGAGACGCCCTTTGCCTCGTAGTAAGTTGCGACGCCGTCAGGGTCTACGGGGCCACGCCCCTCCAATGCCACCAGGTTCACCGCAACTCGCAGGGGTTCGAACGAACATGGCCACCCGCCGACAATAGGTTGGAGCTCCCATAACTCTTCACCCCCATCCAGAGCAAACACTTTTCCACCGCTCAGGGCCTACCCCTTGCAGTTGGTGCTTGGCTAAGACAATAATTGGCCGCAACAGTCAGAAGTAAAGACAATGACAACTACTCAACAAACATATCAACAAATAGAAGAAGTACAAAGGTACGAATCGACGAGGACAAGCCCACAAATACAAGCACATATACACAAATCAATAAAGAGCATCAAAGAGATATTGTTGTCACTCAGCGGCCTCGCCCGCCTCAGCATCGGAGCCCTCCTCTGACAAATCCTCAAGCTCGAGGCCGGCAACGTCGCATCCCTGTTTCTGGGACACCATCCGCAGGGTCTTCTCCATCCCCTGGCAAAAAGCGACTTCTCGCAAGTCCTCCATCTGTGGCTCTACCTCCTGAGTCCACACCTCCTCACGGACCTCCTCCGAGATCAGACACCGGTCTCACATGTAATCCACAGAGTCCCAGTACTCTGCCAGACCAGCCGCCTTCGGCTCAACATCCCGCTCCGCGGAGGAAAGGCACATCACCTCCGCCCTGGATAGCTCCAGCTCTGCCCGAAATTCATTTAGAAGACGCAAAGTCTCCCCTGCAGCCATCTTCTCAGACCTATGCATAGCTCTGGCATCCTCCAGCTCGCACCGCAGCTCAGACCCAATCTGCCTAAGTCGCAAAATGTCGCGCTCTCGTCGCCCCTTCAGATCCAAAAGGGCACTCTTCGCCTCCCCGAGCTCACCCTGAAGGGCCATATAGTCGTCCTTCAGACTCACGTAGTAGTCATTCCACATAAGCGCAATATTCACCTGAGTCTCCATCTGCAAAAGAAAAGGGACAAGTCAGAAGAGCTTTCCTCAAAAGCCACCACTCAAATGTTGAGAGCATACGTACCGCATGGTTCATCGCCTCCAAGAAAGAGGAGACCCTCTTTCCTTTCACCACCTGCCGCATCGCAACCCGTGCTGGGGAGGCCTGGGGGGCAGAGGACCCCAGGACCTCAAGATCCGTGTAATCCGGCTCGCCTCCAACTCTATAGCCGCAAGGAGCATCTCCCTCCGAGGGAACATCCTGTTGCGGCAGAAGGCTAGGACCCACCTCCTCAGCTCCACGGCCTCCAAACACTAATTTCCTCTTCCTGTCACGGGAGAGAGGAATGACGGAAGCACGTCCCGAATCGACAGACAGCCCGCATAGCAGCAGACGCTTCTCATCAACGAAAGTAGAAATGGTGAACAAGATATTCCCCAGCTCTCGGGGCTCCACGAAACCAAGAACGGGAGTAAACTCCCGCTCGTGTCCTCTAGAACGCCGACAACGGTCCGGAAGCACGTTCCACACCTCTGGCAATCCACCCGGGTTCCTGATATATCCAAACAAGGTATTCCCATGGCGACGATCCGCCCGGGTCTCGAACTCCAGCCACCGCTTGTTGCTAAAAACATCCACGCGGCCCCCGCCGTCGGCACACGCCTCACACCAATCCTTGAAAGTATCCAAAAAAAACCTCGATCCGTGCTCGTAAAAAAACACGATTAACCCCATGATCCGCGTCATCCCAAGAGGAGTAAAGTGCGACACAGGAACGCCGTAGAACTTCAGAATCTCGACAACATCCTTGCAAGCTGGAAGGCGAAAGCCGCACTGAAGAGATGACTCACAAAGGGTCATCCAACCTCGCGGAGGGTTTTGCACCCGCTCTTCAGGACTAGGGATCCGCACCTCCAAATCGGGAGGCAGGTATAAGCGCCTCCTCCAGATATCTACGTGCTTGAGGGAGAGATTTGAGCGCAACCGCATAGGACGGCTCTGCACGCACTGCTTGGAAACCTGAAAAAAATAGAAAAGTAAGGTCAAAAAAGCAAGTCCGAGCACGCATTGTGCCCGCACACTCGAGCCATGCACATGCATAAAGCACGCACGGAATCAGCCCGCGTAAGCAAGCGGCCGCACCACACGCGCAGGTTTCAGCCCCGCGCGCACCGCGCGCGGGATAAAAGCCCCGCGCGCACCGCGCGTGGGTTCAGCTCCGCGCGCCCTGCGCGCGGGTTCAGCCCCGCGCACACCCGCGCGCACCCGCGCGTGGGTTCAGCCGCGCGCCCCGCGCCCGGGATCAGCCCCGCTCGCACCCGCTCGCACCCGCTCGCGGGTTCAGCCCCGCGCGCCCGGTTTTAGCCCCGTGCGCGCACGCGGGCAGGTTCAGCCCCACGCGCACCCCGCGCCCGCACGTACCGCTTGCGTGTGTGCGGCGCGAGGGGCCTCCTCCCCTTCGGCATCGTCCTGTGCCCGAACCTTTCCCTCGGTCAGAGACTCACCTTAGCATTGTCGCCGTCACCGCCCATCTCGGTGTTAGCACCCGTTCCGGCCATCACCGCCAAGCCTCGTTGCAAAGAAGAAAATTCCCGCGCTTTCCGTTCGCTCCAAGACGATGGAATTTGGGGGGGGGGCAAATGAAGGGTACCCCCAAATTTATAGAAAATTATGTTAACTCTCGCGCACAAGATCGTAACTCCCACGCACCGGATTGTAACTCCCGCGCACCGGATCGCGTAACCACCGCGCGACAAATCGCAACTACCGCCGCCGCCTTAACGGGCGGCCGACCACCCATGGCCGGTCGCCACCCCCTTGCGGCCGGCGGCCGCGGCCGGCCTCCCGCAGCCGACGACCTCTCTTTGTGGCCGTCGGTCTTGGCCGGCCGCCCGGGGCCGGTCGCCCCCGTACGGTCGGCGGCCGCTGCCGGTCCCCCGAGACCGGCCGCCCCCTTGCGGTCGGCGGCCCCGACGACCCCCTCCGTACGGCCGGCGGCCGCAGCCGGTTACCTGAGGTCGTCCGCCCCCTTGCGGTCGGCGACCCTGGCCGGCCCCCTCCGTACAGCCGATGGTCGCGGCCGGTCACCCGAGGCCGGCCGCCCCCCTTGCGGTCGGCGGCCCCGGCCGGCCCGCCCCCTTGCGGCCGGCGGCCGCGGCCGGCCTCCTCACGGTCAGCCGCCTGTGGCCGGCCGTCTCCTCGTGGCCGCTCGCCCGCTCCCTCGGGCGGCCGCCGGCCGGCGCGCCTCCTCCGACCACCATCGTGGGTCGGCCTTCTCTCCACCGTCCGATCGTGGTAGGCCATTACGGCCCTCCGATCACCACAAGCGATCACGACCCTCCGATCTGCGATTAACCACCGTAACCACCTTAACCACCTCGGAAACCCTATTTAAGCACCCCTGATAGTTCATTTCAGGGGATTCGGCTTCATTCTCTCCTTCGCTTTCTCTCTCTTAAATCCTACTACTCCCCAGAGCTTCTCTCTACTTTTCCCCTCCGTTCCTCTTTCACTCACTAACTTGGCAGGTTCTCCTGCGAGCGCCGCCCAGAGAAGGAAGGAAACGAAGTGCCAGTGAAGGCAACCCTCCTCAGTCTGAGGGATAAAGTGTAGACATCCTGCAGAGCGCAAGCCAGAAGAGCAAACACTCAAGAAAGACGCACGACAAAGTGCACGAACTCCTAGGCGGTGACCTGTCACCCAAGGAGAGCTCTCTCAACCCCCCAATATTTGTAACGAGGCGCGGTCTGTCGTCCTCGCATTCTCTTTACAAGAACACTGTAACAGAGGCAAATAGTGGATCTTGGCTGACACAGACCCGACCACGTGGTTTTTTCCCCTTTCCGGGGTTTTTCACGCTAAAGTTGTATGTGTACAATCTCTTTCTTTCTACTTTGACTGTGTGCGTACTGGATCGCCCGGGGCTAAGACGGATCGATCCGGAACCGGTCTACCGGAGGCATTGAGCGAACCACAACAAATAAAAAAGAAGGTGGACTTGACGGAGTCAAAATTGGTTGCAGTTATCTCAACTAGATTTACATATGTCATATCTACAAAAATTAATTAAGCTAATTAACTCTCATGTCGACTTTCTCCTCTTTCAATAAATTTTTTTTAATGTTTCCACCTTTCCGGCTCTTTTCTCCCTTGTTCGGACACCGTTTTTGACGTATAAATAGTCAAAATTCATTGGCTCGATGAGAGGAACCCAAATTCATCATCTATTTTGCCAAAATCCTTGGGGGGGCCCACTGGCCCCCTAGATCCGCCCCTGACCGTCACTGCGCCAACCGCCATCGCCACCGCCGCACCAACCGCCATCGCCGCCGCCGTGCCAACCACCATCGCCTTCACCGCACCAAAACCACCATCGCCGCCACCGCACCGAAACCACCATTTCCGCTACCGCACCGAAACCACCATTTCCGCTACCGCACCGAAACCGCCATCGCCGCCGCCGCACCAACCGCCATAGCCGCCGCCGCGTCAACCGCCATCACAACCGCCGCTCCAACCGCGAACGCCGCACCGAAACCACCATCGTTGTCGCCGCACCGAAACCGTCATCGCCGTCCCCGCGCCAACCACCATTACAGTGAAATAAAATTTAGCTTACCAAACAAAATATTAATTAAATTTACGAAGCAAAATATTAATTAAATTTAAAACATATTATTTACTTTTGCTCCCGGAGGTTTAACACATATTATTTACTTTTACTCATGTAGTTGCGAACAGTAGAGTGAGAAGAGTTGCGAGCGAGAGTAATCATGATGGCAGAAATGAATTAGGATTTGATTTGCTAGCTGCACATTTGAGTCTTTCAAAAAAAAAAGTTTGGAATAAAATTAGGGTTTGTAAAAGCCAAACTAAAGCTCGCCCGTGGACTTTTGGCACAATGCACCCTTGAAATAACAAGGTTTGACACATTGCACCCTAATGTTTTCGTTTTGGCAGTTTGCACCCTCCAAAACTGTTAATAAGGCATGTTGCACCCCAGCTGAATTTTCTGCCTATTTATTGTTTTATAAACTGAATTAATAAGGGCATTTTGGTCTACTTTTTCAATGCCATGTTTTTATATTAGCAGGTCATGTTATTTAAAATGTTACGAACATTTTTTTATTAGCAGGCCATCTAAAAATATTAAGACAATTAAAAACCAAATTTTCTGTCAATATTGAAAACCTTGCTACTACTTCATTTGCATTGTCATGCATGGATTTACATTTTTAATGCCCCATTTTTATATTAGCAGTTCATATAGTTAAAAAGTTAAGACTGTTTTTTTTATTAGCAGGCCATCTAAAATTGTTAAGACCATTAAAAACCGAATTTTTTCCTATGTTGAAAACCTTGCTACTACTCCATTTACATTGCAAAATATGGATTAACATTTTTAATGCCCTGTTTTTATTAGCTACATGACATATGAACAAAAAAATGACCAACAGCAACAACAACCCGTTTTTATTAGATACATGGCATATGAACAAGAGCCATGACCAACATCAGCCAAAAAATGAACATGTATTGGATTTTAAGTACCCAGGCATATGAACATGTATTAGAAAACGGGCTCTTCAGACCTGCATATGAACAAGAATCAGAAAAATCATGGCATATGAACAAAATTTCAAGGGGGCACTTCAGACCAAAACAAAATTCATGTGAATTCAAAGACCCAAATTCAGCAAATATTAAGTGTCTGTGTATATCTAACATACATCAAAAATAGCAAAAAAAAAGCATGCTCCATTTTCATGACTTGGACACCACCAACAAAAAAAACTACATCTAGTGGCTGCGAAGCCTTGGCCAACAACATCAAAAAACAACATGCTCCATTTTCATGGGATTCCTCACCTGCATAACGAAACAATAAATTATTTAAATTATAAATATTTTAACCGACTAGTGATTAATAATATAATACTAAGCGTCTACGTACGGCTCTTGCGAAACACTATTTTCGCCCAAATTTGAAATTATCGCCTTCCTTTTTACCTACAAAACAAAATAATATAATCATTCATAATATCATTCAAATATTAACCAGAAATAAAATTGCATACATACCGTTAATTTTGATCGCATGACAGACGACATCACCGTTGCACTTGTAGTATTTGAGGATTGACCGCAACCTTTCTTGTTATGACCCTTTTCACCTCAATTAGAGCATGTGTACTTTACTCCGTAACGTTTTAAACCATATATTTTTTTGTCTACCTCATCAGCTTCTTTTCTTCTTGCATGTCCTAAGGGTCTTCCAGATTTCTTTTGCTTTTCAAACCATGGGATAACGGGTAGTAGGCTAGAATTTGGCCACTCATTTTGTCCGTGTATTGGGTTTAACATATGTTCATATGCCTTCAAATAAGTACTCTTCTTGTACCAATAATCAACGTACTCTTCCACATTTTCCCGTTTGTAGAATATGCAAGCTATGGCGTGCACACAAGGAATGCCACTAAGGTCCCACTTTTTACAACTGCAACTTGGGATAGCTAAATCAATGATCCATACATCTCCAACCCAACCTTTTACTTCAAATTTATCTTTTCCATTCCACCCCAAACTATAATCTTGAACCCCCTTTTTGTTCTTCTCCAGAATCCTTTGCACTGCAGGACAAATATCTCCGTTATAACGCAACAACTTGTCCCTTTGTGTATAAACCCTCTTCATCAAAATAACTCTAATAATTTCAAGCATTGTTATTATTGGTTTCCCTCTGGCCTTCAAGATTACATTGTTAAAGCTTTCACATAGATTATTTAACAATATATCACATTTTGGTCATGTGCTAAAGTGTGATTTTGCCCAATTTTTTGGATGTCTTTGCTTAATCCAATCATATGCTAAAGTATCAACGACCTTTATCTTCTCCATTTCACGATTAAAATCAACAAGGCGAGATGCAGAAGCAGCTTTTCATAACATGGATTTTAAGTGTATGCCCTTATGTTTGATTTTGAAATTATTGTACATGTGCCTTAAGCAAAACCTATGCTCTGCATTGGGTAGTAGATCTTCAACTGCTCTAAGGAGACCTTTTTGCTTATCTGATATGATTGTCCATGTATAGTTGTTAACAATATTCAAATCTTGAATCAGAAGTTCTAGAAACCATTCCCATGTTTTCCTATTTTCTTTCAAAACAACAGCATATGCAATTGGAAACATACCATTATTCCCATCTATGCCTACAACACACAATAGAACTCCACCTTTGGAGGTCTTCAGGTGAGTACCATCCAAACCTATTACTGGCCTACAACCTGCAATTAATCCTTTCTTCAAAACACCCCAACAAATATATAACTTCTTGAAAGTGCATGTATTAGAATTTGATACTTTCTTACATTCCACTTTCACCGTTGTGTTAGGATTTGTTTGACGAATTTCTTCACAGTAATCCCATAGCCTAGAATACTGTTCCAACTCAGTCCCATGATTCATTTTTGTTGCATGTTTCTTTGCTCTATACATTTTCCATATGGATAAAGAAGTTTTATTCTCCATCTGAATCAATTCTTGCATTGAATTAACAGGCCATTCAGGATTACTCCTGAGTTGATGTTGATATTTTTTTGCAATCAAGGTGGAAGTGCAATGCTTAGAGCTTGCCGCTCTATAACAAGTATGTTCGCCTTTTATTGACTTAACTTGAAATGTTTTGTCATCCTTTGAAATAAACGAAGCATAAACAATCCAACCGCATTCACAAGTCACTTGAATTTTGTCGCTACAATTTTTGGTAAATTTCAAGGGTCTGCCTTGAATGTTAGAGTATGTACGCACAACATCTCTAAAATCTTGCGCAGTTTGGAAACACATCCCAACTTCAAATTCAAAACTCGACTCGTTTGCATTGCCCTTATAAATGTGATAAAGAGAAGACATGTTTTTATTTTTCCTCACTAACGTCTGATGTTCTATCATTTGATTATGTTGGGCATTTTGCCTTCAGCAGACTCACGAAAACCAACCCATTCAACATCTTGGTCAATGTTTTCATCAAACTGTATGTCGTCATTCTCAAATTCACTGTCCTCAAAATCGTCAGTGAAGTTTGAATCATCGTCATCACTACCCTCTTCATCGAAGGGATCACTATCCTCTTCAACAAGATCTAGTAATTCCACATCCACGGGATAAGGTATTTCTTCCATAACATGGTCGGACATGCTAATGTCATCAGTTTCAACTACATCAACATATACATCGACCACTCGCTCAAAACTACAATGATCTAACAATTTTTTTGTGTCTTCGTCATTAACAATGAGAACCAAATGATTGCAATCCTTGATGCCAGTTAAACTGCAGTAAAATCTAACACACCCATCTTCACCCAACTGCATACTCATATCATGCAAATCTTTCAACAAAAACTCACTAGCATTGCAAAAATCAAAGTAGGTAATATGATCGGGCATATACATAGTTCCATTAGATGTTATGAATGATCCAGAATGATGCATCCTGATAGTGAACAACATATTTTCATTTTCTGTATCTACACAAACAAGTAATTATATAAATCAACGACCACGTATACAAAACAAACATTCATAGGTATCATTAAAAAAAATTATTACCATAAAGCGGAGCTTGAAACGTAAAATCAGAACCATCGGTCATTCTCTGAATCCATGGCATTGCAAATGATTTAACACCTATAATAAATTACAATTAAACATGTAATCAAGCCTATAATAACATTGTGAATATGAAAAAACTTGTAATCTACATTTTCAGTACTTAGGATTGAACTACAACAGACAAAGCACTTCCATTGTTTCATCAACAATCAAGACCAACAAATTCTAACAAGGGAGGTGCAAAATTTGAGGAAGGATAAATTTTTTACTAAAAAGGTGTAAAACAAGGGATTAATGAATATGCCCGATCAGGATTCATTAGCAACATCTAATGGAACTATGTATATACAGAAATATGGCGAGAGGGCGAGATGCATCATTCTGGATCGGCTTTAGGGCGAGATGCATCATTCTTTATATACAACATATTTTCATTTTCTGTAGAAAATATGTTGTTCACTATCCCTAATCAGGATGCCCGATCAGGAGAACAAAAAGACCTTATCAGGATAACAGGGGACCCTTCCTGGCTTTAGGATAAAATTGGTTTGAGGATTCATAAATACTGAAAAATCAATTGCTAAAACAAGAGCAAAAGATGTAAAAGAAGAGGTGAAGATGTATACCCTAAATCTTGCTTTGATCAGCTTTAGGGCTTCTGAGATGCAAGTCGCAACGAGGATCCTTTGTCGTCTTGTAGAGGACCTCTGGATGCTGCAAAGGAGGGGGGATCGCCGGGCACCGCAGAGGAGTGGACAGCCTTCCGCCGGAGGTGAAGATGGGGCTCGACCTTACGCCGGAAGGAAGAAACAGAGACGACTGCGGTGAAAATAAATGGAGTGCGGTGAATTAAGAAACCTGAAGTAATAAAACCCTACTTCCCTAAAGTGACCAAATTGCCCTTTGCTTTTTCATTATAAATGAAAATAAATTAAGAAAATCCGGTAAGGGTGCAACATGCCAAATGAAATATATTTGAGGGGTGCAAACTGTCAAAACGAAAACATTAGGGTGCAATGTGCCAAACCTTGTTATTTCAAGGGTGCATTGTGCCAAAAAACCCCTCGCCCGTAAAAGCATTCTATAAATATTATGCTTGAGCATAATATAAATTAATAAAATAGTTTTAATTATTAGATATAAATAGTACTACAATAAATATAAATCAATACTAGCCAAAAACTAGAGAGAGTGGAGCGATAGAGAGAGAAACGGAGAGGAGAGAGAGATAGATATAGAGAGAGAGATGGACGGCAGCAAGGGGAAGGAGGAAGGCCTTTTGGAGTCCTTTTGCGGAATCACTTCCAGCTCTCGCGAGGAAGCCCTCTTCTTCCTCGAGAGTCACAATTGGCTCCTGGAATCTGCTCTCCACTCCTACTTTGAAAATAGCGCCGGAGGAGAAGGTGCGCATTTTCCTGAGGACCCGCCGCAACCCCAAACCCTAGCAAATCAATCCGGATTCCTAGCCGCCACTACCGAGGAGGAGTCTCCAGCATCCTTGCTAGTGGCCCGATCGCCTGTATCTATGAGCAACTCGAGGGACAAGAAGACGGCAAGTAGGCCATCGGGCAGTGGCCCCGCCATCCGTACGCTCGCGGACCTTAACCGGAGGCCTTCTGACTCAGGATCTGGGTCAGACTCCGATGAACCAGAGGAGTATTACACCGGCGGTGAGAAGAGGTGGGACTATCACTTTTTCCCGTTCAAATGCATTGATTTGTTATTTTAGTATTGAAACGATGGTCAGGTAGATCTACTTAAGGTATGTGTTTTGTTTTTCGAAATATGCTGGATGTTAGATGTTATTGTTGGGTAGGGTTCATTGAATATTCAGAATAATGATTCAACACGGCAGACATGCAACTCTCTTTGGCTCCGTTCGTTTGCTTGTTTTCATTAGAAGGTTTTCGTTTGGGCCCCAAACAAAAAAAATCGTACGTTTTCGTTTTGGGGCAAAGAGAAAGCTTATGTTCGTTTGCAAAATGTTTTTCAAGCTTAAACTTATGTTCGTTTGTGCATTTTCAACTTCTTCTCCAAAGCCCAAACAAGCCTCAACGAGGATGCTTGTACTGCAAAATTGAACAGGTATGGGGAAAAACCAGAACCATTCAGAGCGTCATGGGAGACTGATAGATAAAATAACACGTGATATGGTTTGGGATTGTGATGAGAAGGGGAGAAGAAGTAGGTGGCCCGATAAAAACCCTAGGAAAAGCAAGCAACTCGACAAAGAAGAATGAAATTAAAAAAAAAATCCAATGATGATGTTACCAAAATGATCTAACTTCGATCGACAGTGAGTGGAGGCACCGGTACAAATTAGAACTCTAGCGCGACGACATTCGACAGAGTAGAGCTGAGAACACACAACATATTAGGAGAGAAGAAAGACTAGCGCACCTACAATCTTGTATGGTTCGCCCGTTCCGTCCCCAACGAGGCTGAAAGTGTCGATCTCAACCAAAACAGGGAAGGCGAGGCAAAAGGGAACACCGACGATGCATGAGGTGAAGCTTGCCGGAGGCCGAGGCAAAGAGGGAAGGTCCGTCTATTCTTAAAACCGTTAGATCTATTTTGGTGGGGGACAATTTTAGAAGGAAATGAAAACCACCGTTTCAGATCATAATCAAAATGGTGGAAAATTTAGCCAGGCGAACGCCAAATTTTGATTTTTTTAAAACTAAAAAAAAAGATCCTCAAAATAGCGTAAATAAGCGGACCCTACTGGAAATTTATACCCACTTTACCGCACCGAGATGTGGCCTAAAAAGCAAAATATAAAAGAAAAATGCTGGGGTTGTTAGCTATATTCTTGGGCTGGCCCTGTGTTCCCTTGCAAAAAGCTACATGTTATTGAAAACACAAGCAAATAAAGAGGATTTTTATTGCTCCAATGAATAATAATATAAGGGTATGCCCCTTATTTATAGAAAACAGGGGTTAGAGAGATAAAACAAGAGAGAAAGAATGCATAACGCATGTTACACAAGACCAGGAGGATACATAATACCATACATAGCGGACTGTGCGGTTAGACATATCTAACCGCACAACTGCAGCTATCAATACCATTACACTGCTCTGCCCTCTATACGTCTTCTTTGCTGCAGTCCGCTCCAAGGCAACAACGACGATTAGACATATATGACCGCCAGACCGTAACCTCTATGGCCTGCATCAATCTGCCACACACTTGTCTTCACTGGTCACCTTGACTGGGCTCTAACCACCAGCGGATATAACTTGAGCAGTAAGCAGTCTGCCGTAACATAGTTTCCAGTCTTCCAGATTAATCTGCCGTAACATAGTTTCCAGTCTTCCACCAAACTACTAGAAAGGCAGACTGCTAGAAAGGAAGATTGCTAAAGGGGCAGACCGTCAGAGAGGTAGACCGCAAGACAGACAGATCACCAGAAAGACAGCCCGCTACTCCTGTTTGCCAGGATTCCTTGTTCCAACAGAGGCAGTCCGCCAAAGTCAAAACATCAGTCCGCCAAGGCTGTCCTCCAAGGCTATCCGCCAAGGATACCCGCCTGTCCGCTAAGGTTATCCGCCAAGGCTACCCGCCAGTCCGTCAAGACTTCTTATGTTCCAACACTCCCATTCAAGCTGGAGTATACATATCGATCATGCCCAGCTTGCCACAAATATCTGAAAAAGAGGAGACTGGTTTTGTAAAGACATCGACATGCTCTTTGTCAGAGGTGACAAACAGCGTGCAGATCTGATTCTTCGACAGCTCTTCTCTGATAAAATGACCGTCAACTTCAATATGCTTTGTTATCTCATGAAACACTGGATTTTTCGAAATATATATAGCTGCCTTGTTGTCATAGAACATTGGTAGGAGATCATTGTAAATTTCTCCCAAATCAAACATCAGTGTCCGTAACCACTTTAGCTCACGGTAGTCAAAACCATGCTTCTGTACTCAGCTTCAAAACTCAACCTGGAGACTACAGACTGTTTTTTGCTCTTTCAGCTGACCAAATTTTCTCCTACAAAGGTGCAGTAACCGAACGTAGATTTTTTATCCTCCTTGTCATCAGTATATCTGACATCAAAATAGGCTTCAATTCTCAAATGATTATTCTGAAACAGATGTCCCTTTCTCGGAGACCCTTTTACATATTCAAAGGTCTTTAGGGCTGATTGAAGATGACATTTCTTGGGAGCTTGCATAAACTGACTCACCATTCCTACCACATAACAAATATCTTGTCTTGTAACTGTCAGATAAATGAGTTTACCCACAAATGTTTTCTACCCGGTGACATCTGAAAGGAGATGTGAATCCTCATTCCAACACTTATCATCCCCAACCGCCATCAGACATCGAGCAAGTTTAGCTCTAAGAAGACCTGTCTCTTTTAAAAGATCCAAGACATACTTCCGCTGTGAGAACATTACAGAATTGGACTTCCAGGAGATTTTAATCCCTAAGAAGTACTTCTGAGATCCCATATCTTTTGTAACAAAATGTTGACGAAGATATTTCTTTGTCTGGTTGTTGAAACCAAAAACTGGTCTCTCGTGGAGTTTGGGGTCCCAAAAGAGGGGTGACCTCACACCTACTACACTCGGGGGAACGTCACGGGATGAAGACTTAGGAAACTACGAACAGACCCTCGGCTCTAGCGCGGAGGTCCCACCACACACCCGGAAGGTCACAGGAACCCTTCCCCTCCCTCACCAAAGGGCTAGGCTGGGCGCCTTGGAGAGCTCTCTCTACTCTACCAAGAAGAAGCTAAGGGAGGAGGAGGAGGTAAGGAAAACTCATCCTCTCCAAAGGCACCCAAGGGGGTCTATTTATAGTTTTTCCAAGTCATGGGGGTAAAATGACAAAAAAGCCCTTAGGACAAATAAGCCTCAAGCCAATAGGAAAACTCCACATCGGGGGGTAAAGAGGTAATCCCCTCTCGAGGGCACAACGGTAAAACAGGTCGGGCAAGCTGACGGTTAGGCGAGAAGCGAGGGGTGGCCTGGGCGAACATGCGGCTTACGAGACGAGACAGTCTGCGGTCTGCCTGACGAGACGGCCTGCCTGACGAGAGGGCCTGCCTGACGAGAGGGCCTGCCTGACGAGAGGGACTTCCTGACGAGAGGGCCTGCCGGACGAGAGGGCCTGCCTGACGAGAGGGCCTGCCGGAAGAGAGGGCCTGCCTGACGAGAGGGCCTGCCGGATGAGAGGGCCTGCCGGATGAGAGGGCCTGCCGGACGAGAGCGCCTGCCTGACGAGAGGGCCTGCCTGACGAGAGGGTTTGCCGGACGAGAGGGCCTGCTTGACGAGAGGGCCTGCTTGACGAGAGGGCCTGCCTGACGAGAGGGCCTGCCGGACGAGAGGGCCTGCCTGACGAGAGGGCCTGCCGGACGAGAGGGCCTGCGTGACTCTTCAAGGGGGCCCTGGGGAGATAAATATTTCCTCCTATTTCCAAGGTTAAGCCAAAATTGGCCACCAAGAGTGTAAGATCTCTCAAAAGCTTAAAAACCTACAGTTGGTTCCGCGCCTGCCGGGAGGGCCCTACTCGGCGAATACGGGGTTGTACACAATCCCCGCTATTTTCGAGCTTGACACAAGCTCGGAAAGAACATCCAACCCAACGTATTCGCTGAGTGGTATTCTTGGGGGTGAAAATCACTTGGCCTCCTCATGGGGTCAACCTGCCAGACCAGCTAATGAGAGCCTGGGTGACGAGACCACCTCGGGGAAAAGAACTGGGCTACCACGAGAGGTACCACCGGACCTGTCAGCTAGTGGGAGCCTGGCAGCGGGACCATCATCGGAGCAAAGGAACTAGACTACCACGAGAGGTACCACCGGACCTGCCAGCTAGAGGGAGCCTGGTAGCGGGACCGTCATCGGAGCAAAGGGACTAGGCTACCATGAGAGATACCACCGGACCTGCCAGCTAGAGGGAGCCTGGCAGCGGGACCGTCATCGGAGCAAAGGGACTAGGCTACCACGAGAGGTACCACCGGACCTGCCAGCTAGAGGGAGCCTGGCAGCGGGACCGTCATCGGAGCAAAGGGACTAGGCTACCACGAGAGGTACCACCGGACCTGCCAGCTAGAGGGAGCCTGGCAGCGGGACCGTCATCGGAGCAAAGGGACTAGGCTACCATGAGAGATATCACCGGACCTGCCAGCTAGAGGGAGCCTGGCAGCGGGACCGTCATCGGAGCAAAGGGACTAGGCTACCACGAGAGGTACCACCGGACCTGCCAGCTAGAGGGAGCCTGGCAGCGGGACCGTCATCGGAGCAAAGGGACTAGGCTACCACGAGAGGTACCACCGGACCTGCCAGCTAGAGGGAGCCTGGCAGCGGGACCGTCATCGGAGCAAAGGGACTAGGCTACCACGAGAGGTACCACCGGACCTGCCAGCTAGAGGGAGCCTGGCAGCGGGACCGTCATCGGAGCAAAGGGACTAGGCTACCACGAGAGGTACCACCGGACCTGCCAGCTAGAGGGAGCCTGACAGCGGGACCGTCATCGGAGCAAAGGGACTACTAGGCTACTACGAGAGGTACCACCGGACCTGCCAGCTAGAGGGAGCCTGACAGCGGGACCGTCATCGGAGCAAAGGAACTAGACTACCAGGAGAGGTACCACCGGGCCTGCCAGCTAGAGGGAGCCTGGCAGCGGGACCATCATCAGAGCAAAGGAACTAGGCTACCACGAGAGGTACCACCGGACCTGCCAGCTAGAGGGAGCCTGGTAGCGGGACCGTCATCGGAGCAAAGGAACTAGGCTACCACGAGAGGTATCACCGGACCTGCCAGCTAGAGGGAGCCTGACAGCGGGACCGTCATCGGAGCAATGGGACTAGGCTACCACGAGAGGTACCACCGGACCTGCCAGCTAGAGGGAGCTTGGCAGCGGGACCGTCATCGGAGCAAAAGAACTAGGCTACCACGAGAGGTACCACCGGGCCTGCCAGCTAGAGGGAGCCTGACAGCGGGACCATCATCGGAGCAAAAGAACTATGGTTCCTCAAGTTATCCTCAACCCATCCAGCCAGTAAGGGCCTGACAAGGGGAGGTTCTCTTGGTGGGGGGGACTAAGCATCTCAACCAAACCTTACCAAATCCAACATCCTCCAAAGGGGGAAAAAAGATGGGTTACATGACCCCCCCGACTCAGCTGGTCGGGAGCTGGACTCATTACAATATAAGTAAAAGGTACATGACTCCGTCGAGGCGAAGCTTCTTCAGGGGGTCTGGGCATGGTGGTCATCTTCGGATTCCATCCCACTGGACACCTTCATCCTGCTCAGGCTCTCCCTGATCTTCTCCATCTCCTCCGCCTTGGGGCAGAGCTTCAACCCGCTCTGGTGGCTGTTGCTGGGCTGGAGCTTCCGCTCCCCTCACCTCCAGGAACTCAAGGCAGGTAGCCGTGGCGTGACCCTTCGTTTGGTGGAAGTCACAGTACAACAACGCTCCTCCTCCCCCCCTTCGGCGGGTCCGGCGATCTCTCCTGTTGCCTCTTCTTCCTTCACCTATTGTCAAGGCTTGCTGTGGTGGGGGTAGGAGCTGCCTCGGGGCTTGCCTCTGGAAGTTGAACCTCCCTTGGCCCCCGTGGAAGTTTTCCTCCCCTGGATGAGAGCTCTTCCTGGACCTTGGGCAGGTCCTCCCTGCTGCCTCCAGCCTGTCTCCGGACCCTCCTGTCTCTGGAACCCCTGGGCTCTCTGCTCTTCTCTCCGCCTTCCTTCCTGGTGCCTTGGGCCACCTTGCTCTTTTGACTCCACCTCTGTCAACTTTGCCAACTTCTTCACGAAGGCCGGGTTGGCTGCCTCCATGGCTATCTCCTCTGCCGCCCTTTCCATCAGCTCCTCGAAGGAAAGGGGGGTCTTCCGAGTCAAGCTTATCTTGAAGAACCCTTCGCGCAACCCCACCGTGAACGCCATCTGGAGGGCATACCCTGACACCTCTTGGATGTCAAGGACCTCCTCCTGGAACCTGTCAACGTAGTGGGCCAGCGACTCCTCGGCCCTTTGCTTTATCAGGAAGAGGGACTCAGGACCTTTCTTCCTCTTCTTGGAGGTGGAGAAGCGAAGCTGAAAGCTCCGGCTCAAGTCTTCGAACCCGAAGATGAACCTTGGGGGGAGTTGATGGAACCAGTCCCTCGCCTTCTCTTTCAAGGTGATCGCAAATAGACGGCACTTGAAGGCATCCGTCATTGGCATGATGGAGACAGCATCCTCAAACCACTGCAGGTGCTGGATGGGGTCATCCTTCCCGGTATAGTATGCATTGTCAAGTTCCCTGAACCCCTCGAGAACGGGAGCTGAGATGATCAGCTCGCCGAAGGGTGACCCCCTAAGGGGTGGTCTTGCGGTTTCTACTGGCGCGACCTGACTGCCTAAAGGGCGAGCACTCGACGGGCTGGGGAACAGCTCCCGGACGGGGAGGTCTCGCTCGACCCCCTCTCCCATCCTCTCCTTCCCAGGTCGCCTCCCTGGGGCACTTCCCTCTCCCCCTGCTGGGGTGATCTCGCTTAGATCCCTGGGAGGCAGCTCACTGAGGTCCCCGGGAGCCGGTCCCTGAGGGGTGGGGGCTGAGCTGCCAGCCCGAGGGGCAATGCTTCGCAACATCTCCATGATTCCAGAGATGGAAGCCATGAACTCTTCCCTTCCTACGAAGGGTCCTATGTTGGGGAGACCACCGAGGTCATCACTACTTCCCTGATCTCCAGCCATGACACTCTCCCGAGATCTTTTGTGCTGGTCACTCTCCACGCTCACCGCACCAAAATGTTGAAACCAAAAACTGGTCTCTCGTGGAGTTCGGGGTCCCAAAAGAGGGGTGACCTCACACCTACTACACTCGGGGGAACGTCACGGGATGAAGACTTAGGAAACTACGAACAGACCCTCGGCTCTAGCGCGGAGGTCCCACCACACACCCGGAAGGTCACAGGAACCCTTCCCCTCCCTCACCAAAGGGCTAGGCTGGGCGCCTTGGAGAGCTCTCTCTACTCTACCAAGAAGAAGCTAAGGGAGGAGGAGGTAAGGAAAACTCATCCTTTCCAAAGGCTCCCAAGGGGGTCTATTTATAGTTTTTCCAAGTCATGGGGGTAAAACCCTTAGGACAAATAAGCCTCAAGCCAATAGGAAAACTCCACATTGGGGGGTAAAGAGGTAATCCCCCCTCGAGGGCACAATGGTAAAAACAGGTCGGGCGAGCTGGCGGTTAGGCGAGAAGCGAGGGGTGGCCTGGGCGAACAGGCGGCTTGCGAGACGAGACAGTCTGCGGTCTGCCTGACGAGACGGCCTGCCTGACGAGAGGGCCTGCCTGACGAGAGGGACTGCCTGACGAGAGGGACTGCCTGACGAGAGGGCCTGCCTGACGAGAGGGCCTGCCTGACGAGAGGGCCTGCCTGACGAGAGGGCCTGCCTGACGAGAGGGCCTGCCGGACGAGAGGGCCTTCCTGACGAGAGGGTCTGCCTGACGAGAGGGCCTGCCTGACGAGAGGGCCTGCCTGACGAGATGGCCTGCCTGACGAGAGGGCCTGCCTGACGAGAGGGCCTGCCGGACGAGAGGGCCTGCCTGACGAGAGGGCCTGCCTGACGAGAGGGCCTGCCGGAAGAGAGGGCCTGCCTGATGAGAGGGCCTGCCTGACGAGAGGGCCTGCCTGACGAGAGGGCCTGCCTGACGAGAGGGCCTGCCGGACGAGAGGCCCTGCCGGACGAGAGGCCCTGCCGGACGAGAGGGCCTGCCTGACGAGAGGGCCTGCCGGACGAGAGGGCCTGCCGGACGAGAGGGCCTGCCGGACGAGAGGGCCTGCCGGACGAGAGGGCCTGCCTGACGAGAGGGCCTGCCTGACGAGAGGGTCTGCCGGACGAGAGGGCCTGCCTGACGAGAGGGCCTGCCGGACGGGAGGGCCTGCGTGACTCTTTAAGGGGGCCCTGGGGAGATAAATATTTCCTCCTATTTCCAAGGTTAAGCCAAAATTGGCCACCAAGAGTGTAAGATCTCTCAAAAGCTTAAAAACCTACAGTTGGTTCCGCGCCTGCCGGGAGGGCCCTACTCGGCGAATACGGGGTTGTACACTGGTCAAATGCCCTTCTTATCATCCCCTATAAGACGAATGTCATCTATATACACAACCAGAACCACTAGTCCCGTAGAAGTCTTGCGTATGAACAAAGAGTGATCTGCAACAGTTTTAGCAAATCCAATAACAGAGATAAATTCACTGAACTTTTCAAACCAGACCCGTGGGCTTTGCTTAAGACTATATATTGCCTTCCTTAACTTACACACTTGAGTCTCCCCCTGAGCAACATACCCCAGAGGTTGCTCTATGTAGACTACTTCCTGTATATCTTCATAAAGGAAGACATTCTTGACATCTAATTGAGATATTTTCCAGTCTCTATTAACGACCACAAAAAATAGAACATGGATCGTCATAATTCGAGCTACTGGAGAGAAGGTGTCAAAGAAGTCCACACAATAGGTTTGAGTAAAACCCTTGGCAACCCACCAAGCTTTATAACGATCGACAAAACCATCGGGAAGAAATTTGATCACAAAAACCCAATGACAACCAATCAAATCAGCACTTGGAGGGGGAGGGACAAACGTCTAAGTAACCTATTCAGTCGGAGTTTTCATCTCTTTATCCATATCAGCTTTCCAATAAGGAAGAACAAGAGTTTCTTGATAAGTGGTCGGAAGCACATTGGCCGAGAGAGCGAGAGCAAAACTCTTGCACGAAGGAGATAACCGAGCATAAGAAATAACATCACGAAGAGGATGTTGAGTGCAGGTTCGAACTTCTTTCCGAAGAGCAATGAGAAGATCAGGATCAGACGTATCAGCAGTATCAGATCTAGACAGTGGAGAGATCGCTGGTTCGGGAACTGTCAGTGACGGCTCAAGAAGAGAAACAACACCAGGAGAAAAAAGAAGGTGAAGTATCAGAAAGTGTTGGAGGAGGAAGAAGTACTGGTTCAGGTAGAGGTGTAGAGGTTATAGGTAAAGAAGAAGGATCATCAGACAATGAGAGAGTAGATGTGCGTTAAAAGTAAGGAACATCTTCAAAGAAAGTGACATCTACAAAAATATACTGTTTCCGGAGAAGAGTATCATAACACCTATATCCTTTTTGTGTTAGATAGTAGCCAAGAAAAATGCACTTAACGGAACAAGGAGAGAGTTTATCACGGTCAGGAGAAGACGAGTGAACCAATGCCGTGCAACCAAAGACACGTAGTTGTAAAGGAAATGATGTGCCATCGGGATACAGAACGGTGAAAAGGAGTTTTGTCGTTGAGAACCGAAGAGGGAATTCAGTTGATTAAGTAACAAGAAAGAAGAATAACATGACCCAAGTATGATCGGGGAACATTCATTTGAGTTGGGAGAATGCGAGCAACATCAAGAAGATGACGATTTTTGCGTTCAACAGCTCCATTCTGTTGGGAAGTATACAGACAAGTTGTTTGATGTATAATGCCACGATGTATTCAAAAATCAGAGAATTGATGACTAAGATATTACTGCGTATTATCTGTGTGAAGATTTTAATGGACACACCAAATTGAGTATGTATCTCATTAAAAAAGACATTAAAAACAGAAAAAATTTCAGACCGTTCCTTTAAGAGATTCAACCAGGTATGCCTAGAAAAGTCATCAGTAAAAGTTACAAAATGCAAACTCCCTCTTCCAATAAACTTAACAAGCGAAGGACCCCAAACATCAGAATGAACAAGATCAAATGGACGAAAGTAACTACGCCCTTGTCGTGTTGGAAAGGAGAACCGGTGATGTTTGTCGACCTGACAAGCTTCATAGTTGAGAGAAGACCCATCCTTAGGTAAACCTGGCAGGAGCTAGTAAAGTAGACGAAGAAGAGGATGACCAAGGAGAAGATGCCACTAGAGAAGAGAAGTAGACACAGAGAAAGAAGAGACATTATCAAGGTAGAACAAGCCGCCACTCTCAGTCCCAGTAGAAATCGTCTCCTTGGAGCATGGATCCTGAAAGAACATGTAGTAGAAGTAAAAGTAACCGTGCAATTCAGTTGTTTACATAGGGAAGTAACTGAAAGAATGTTGCACGAAAAAGTAAGGACATAGAGAGCGCCCTCAAGGGAGAGATTCAGAGTGACAAGGACTATACCAGTCCCACACACAGGCGACAGAGAACCATCCACAATAAAAACCGGAGGTAACTTGTTATGTTTGTCCAAACAGAAGAAAATAAGATGATTGCCTGTCATATGATTAGTAACATTAGAATCAATGAGCCACCTACCCTGAGTGACTACATTAGCACTGCCCGAAGAAGAGCCAAGAGAAGGAGACTTTCTTGCGGTAGTGTCACCAGGAGAAGGGCGGAGATGAGGAAATTTGAACCAACAACGATCAACAAGATGTCCCGTCTTGCCACAATGAGAGAAGAGGTGGCGAGACGGACCACGCCCACCGGAGTGCCCCTCTCAGCTAGTAGAATTGCCATGACGAGCCTGATGATCAATAGTGTTAGGAGGAGTGGCAAGCAATGGTCGCTGTAGAAGAGTAGTGACAACAGAAATGGGCGTTGCAGTAGCGTCAAGAGTATGAGTATCAACCTCTCTTAGAATTTGCTGCCGGATCATATCATAATCAGACAAACAAAGCAGATAACACACGACCAGGAGTTCCTGGAAGTGCTTATGCTGTTCTTCAAAATCAGCAGAGATATGACGATGCCGATGAAGTTCAGCACCAAGAGCTTGCACCTCCTGGTAAGCAGCAACAAGAGTGATCGTGAGACGAGCAAACAAATCAGCATATGACGTGTATATGCAGGACGTTTGAGCACCCTTGGAGTATAAAACAGCTAGATGCATCAAAGTAGCCTTAACTGTCTCATCATGACGAATGACAGGAAGACATTCATCAGAAAGGCTATTTGCAAGCCATGTATGGACTAGAGCATCATTAACATCCCAGTTATCAAATGCAGCAGAGCCACGGGGAGGAGGGTCATCAATAAGATGATGACGTTTGCGTTGTGATCTTAACAAAAAAGTGAATGAAACGCTCCAGTCTGGATAATTGGGACCAGTAAGCTTGGAAGCAATTCCAAGATTGCCGGAAGTGATAACAGAAGTTGCGGTCTGAAGAGGTGCGGACAGAGTAGTAGAAGAAGAAAGAGTTGGACTGTCCATAGGAACAGGCAAAAAAAGCTATCCGCACGAACTGAGAAATGAGACGACGCGGACAAAGAAAGAAGGTCGCACCACAAGGGCAACCCACGACAGAGCGCACACAGAGCGGAAAGAAGAGAAAGACTCAGCGGGCAGACAAAAAAAATGGAATCCGTAGAGACCACAGGAGAGCACATGAGGCGGATTGAAAACTGGAGCCCGCAGATATCGGGTTGTCGCTCTGATACCAAGTGAAAATACAAGTAAATAAAGAGAATTTTTATTGCCCCAATGAATAATAATATAAGGGTATGCCCCCTATTTATAAAAGACAAGGGTTAGAGAGATAAAATAAGAGGGAGATAATGCACAACGCCTGTTACACAAGACCAGACAGATACATAATACCAGACTTAGCAGACTGTGCAGTTAGACATATCTAACCGCACAACTACAACTATCAACACCATTACACTGCTCTGTCCTATATCCATCTTCATTGATGCAGTCTGCTCCATGGAAACAACGGCGGTTAGACATATCTTACCGCCAAACCGTAATCTTTATGACCTGCATCAGTCCGCAACACACTTCTCTTCACTGGTCACCTTAACTGGGCTCTAACCACTAGCGGATACAACTTGAGAAGTAAGCAGTCCGCCATAACATGGTTGCCAGTCCGCCAGATTAATCTGTTATCACACCGCTAGACCACCAGAAAGGCAGATTGCCAGAGGGGCAGATCTCTAGAGGGGCAGACCGCCAGAGAGGCAGACCGCCAGAGAGGCAGACCACAAGATAGGCAGATCACCAAAAAGACAGCCCGCTACTCCTGTCCGTCAGGATTTCTTGTTCCAACAGAGGCAGTCCGCCAAAGTCAACACATCAGTCCGCCAAGGCTGTCCGCCAAGGCTGTCCGCCAAGGCTGTCCGCCAAGGCTGTCCGCCAAGGCTGTCCGCCAAGGCTGTCCGCCAAGGCTGTCCGCCAAGGCTGTCCGCCAAGGCTGTCCGCCAAGGCTGTCCGCCAAGGCTGTCCGCCAAGGCTGTCCGCCAAGGCTGTCCGCCAAGGCTGTCCGCCAAGGCTGTCCGCCAAGGCTGTCCGCCAAGGCTGTCCGCCAAGGCTGTCCGCCAAGGCTGTCCGCCAAGGCTGTCCGCCAAGGCTGTCCGCCAAGGCTGTCCGCCAAGGCTGTCAGCCAAGGCTATCCACCAATGTTACCCGCCAGTCCGCCATGGCTGTCCGCCAAGGCTACCCGCCAGTCCGCCAAGATTCGTCATGTTCCAACAATGTTCAATACTTAAATGTGATGACAACATGCCTAAAAGTGTTTTTTTCTTGCATTTACTATTCTAATCACTGTTCGAATGGTACTGTTATGTTTTATCTATACTATATACAAAGAAATTCTTTGACATACCGCATAACTTTGGAGGACCATCAAAGCAATCCTAATCATTCATGAAGTTTAGTTTTTTTTAAAAAAATTACACTTACTCTCACACAATTAAAAAAAAAGGTTGATGTTGAGATTTGAACCCTTGACCTACAATATTTATACAATACTTTTAACCAACCAAACCAAATAACTTTTATTAAAAAGCACAACTTTATAATATATATAGATATATGAATATCTATATACCATATTAAAAGGGAAAACTTCCTTTGGTTAAACATTCATTTTCCGATTTCACCCCTGTTTATTAAATAAATTCCAGTTTTTAAAATTTATGCCTTTTTTTTTTAATTTTTAAAAAGTGATCTTATATAGACAAAGCCTTTACCTACAATAAAAAAATACATTCTCCCCGCCGCTCGCAAACCCCGTGCACACCGCAAAAATGTGTGACGAGTGAAGTATAACGCTCAGGGGTTTGCGAGCGGCGGGAGCGCCGTCATCAATGTTGTAGATATCGGATATCGGGGACACGTCGGTTTAGGTTTTTCATGTCGGTTTTACTATGTCGGGGGATATATCGGGGATATTTCATATATCGGGTTTTAATATTTAATTATTTATGTGTAATTATTTATAAATTTAATCATTTTTTCATTTATATATATTAATAATTTGATATTTATTGAACTTCTAAATTTATTAAACTAATATAAGTTTTTTGTGTTATACAAGTAATAACGGTATAATGCATGAAATAAAACAAGAGAAAGTAGAATGTCGGGAAGTTGTCCGTAACAATGAAAGATAAGAAATCTTTAGTCCATAATTCAAAGACCATGCATAATTGACATCGATGATACACTTGGGCAAGGAAGAAAATCAAAGGGAAAAAAGAACCTAAACAATGAAACAATTTTGGTCTATTATCTATTAGACCATAAACACTAATTAAAATAAGTTGAAAAAAACCTATCGATAAAATATCGGGATATATCGGCCGATATATCGGCGAATATATCGGTCAATAATAGACATATCGGAGGATATATTTCAAAAGGATATTTTGCAAAATAATATCGGAAACGTGTCGTTTTGTCCATAAAACCTTTATATCGGCCGACATGTCGGACATGTCGGAGGATATCTACAACACTGGCCGTCATGCCGAGACATAGTGTGGCCAGGAAAATATCGCGCGGGAACGGGGGCCTCGTGCACCATCGCAGTTGAGGTACCGTCGCAATTGGTCGTTGGGGCGGAGCCCCGTGCCTGTCTCTTGTATTGTACACTAAAATTTTATGTTGTAATTAATATAATTTTATAATATTACAAGTGACATTATACAGGGGGACATCGTGCCGCCGTGACAGTACTCCAACCTCGACGGTGTCGCAAGGCTGCTAAGCTCGCCGTTGGTCAATCTTCTAATGCGCTCCAGGAGTGTGAGTGGAGGGAGCGTCGTCGCGGCACGGCACCAACGTGGTCGGGGTACTGTTCCGGCGGCACGGGGGTTCCCCGTGCATTGTCACTCGTTATGTTTAACCAACATCTTTTAGTATCTGTGTAATGCATTTCCTGGTCCTCGGATGCATATTTGAAAATGACCCTTTCATGAGTTCCTAATCTTTCTTTGGTGGTAACAATGTTCAACTTGTAATAAGGTAATCTTTTAGCAGTGGAATGCTTGTTCAAAATCCTAATAGAGGTAATCATGACGTGGATGCAATATTTGATCAAGCTAGACAAATGGGAGCTTTGCAAGGACCACTTGAAAATCAGCAGCCTTCAAGCTCGAGTTTTAGTGGTCCTGGTAGACTACTATCAGGAGAACCAGTAGCATCTGCTCCTCAGCTACCTCAAAATACTGTTCATAATATTTACTTTTGGAGGAGTGGTTTCTCCATTGACGATGGCCCTTTGAGAAGGTTCGATGATCCTATAAATGCACCATTTTTAGAGGTATTTATTCTGTCCCATGACACCCGTTCATACTGATTTCTTCTTTCATTCTTATAAATTTGCACTGTATACAATTATCTTAACACTTTCTTACTGTATACAATTATCTTAACACTTTCTTAGCTGGCCTAGTACTAGTATATTGCTTTAGATTTGAATATTGCTTGAGTTTTGCGCCAATTATAAGATTTTGTTTTGCTTCTATCAAATATGGATCTTTTAAATGATGTGTTCACAATCATAATTTGCATTTTTACACAATCTTGGTCAAAACATTGCTAGCGAGTTATACTACAAGGTTGAATTTAGAATTAACTACTTTATGTAATATTTTTAGATTAGTTTTATAATTAAGAAGCGATAATTTGTCAGCTTTTGAACTTAAGCAGCTGACAAATTTTTTCTTAACTTTGAGGAAGAATTAGTTGAAAAGTAGCAAGGTGGAAGAGAGATTTATGAAGGCGGCATGACGTGATAGATGCTTACAGTAATTTTTAAATGTAATTTGATCTTCATGACGTTGAGTGTTTAGGAGTATTAGAGAAAAAATCAGGGCGTTAATATTCTATTTTATGGGGAAATAATGTTGATAATAAAATTATGAAAGAAAATGGTTCTTTTATTGCTACTTACTATATTGTAATCCATTCATGGTACATAAAGTCATATGTAGCCTATACCAACTGTTAATGATAAAAGATAATTTATTAAAAAAATATTGGAAAAATAAGAGAAGGATGGTAATTATGATGTTACTCTAAAAATAGTATGTTGATGTTGACAATTGATGGATAATTTGTAAGTGATAAAGGAAAATGTAAAGGACCAATTATAAGGCCCATTTGTTCAAGCCCATTATTCTTGTATAGTCCCACATTGTAGGATAACTTCTCCCTCTCTCTTTCTATTCCTATTTAAAGTTTACAATACTTGCATTTAGCATGAAATGTATTGGAGGAATTAATAAATCTTTCATTTATTTTCTCTCTCCTTGGATTCTCTACATGGTATCAGAGCCAACGATCCAGACTCGCTGAATCGTGCTTGTTCTCTTTTTTTTGGCTATCCGCACTCCTGGGCGGTTAGCTGTTTGTCTAACTACAACTTCCTTTTTGCTGGCTCCTTCTATTGTAGCCGCAGTCTCCTTTTCTAACCGCAGCAGTTAGCAGTTCTTCTAACCGCAGCTTCCTCTTTACAGTCTTCTTTTCTAGCCGCAACCTCCTCTCCCGTGGCTTCCCCCTTGTTTACCCCTACTCCCGTGGACCGCACTCTCCTGACCAGTGGGCCCTCTCCCCTTCTCGCCGCGAGCTCTCCTCTTGCCGCTGTCTCCTCTGGTTTCTCTTCCTAGCCACAGGTCTTCCTTGATTGCCTTGCCGAGGCCGCAACTCCTGTCTAGCCACCGGACTTCTCCAGGCCGCAACTTCACCAGTCCGCCACAGATTCTCCAGGCTGCCACGGTTCTCTACCGTCCAGCTCTTCTAGGTCCCAGCTTCCTGGTTGCTGTCTCTCCAAACCACTGCAGCCACTTCTCCAGTCCGCAGCTTTCCAAGCTATTGCTCCTTGGCGCAGCATCTCCAGGCCTTCTTCTCTATTCTCCAAGCTGAAACGACTGTTCTTCGTCTGGTCGCGGTTCTTCTTGCGCCAAGTCGAGCTCTTAATGCCGCTGCAGATTTTCCTGCGTCCGTTAGGCCGCAGTTCTTCCGGCCGCAATAGTTTCTCTTAAGTCGCTAGGCCGCAGTCCCTCTCTCGAGTCGCTAGGCTGCTGTCCCTTCTCTGGTCGCCAGGGCCTCAACGAGCTCTCAAGTCGCCAGGCCGCAGTAGTTCCTCTCAAGTCGCCAGACTCTTCTCAGGTCGCCAGACCGCCGCTATTCCTATCTCAAGTCGTTCTTCTCCTCCTGCCAGGCTACCGCTGTCTCTTCTCAGGTCGCCAGGCCGCCGATGTCTGTTCTGTCCCAGGTCATTTTTCTCCTCCTGCTAGTTGTTTTTCCATGGATTCGACGACTTCCTCCTCGCTTCCTGCTCGTGCTACTGCCCCTATCCCTGAAGTTCGTGATGAGTTTCGCATCACTACCGTCTCTCTCACTGAGAAACATAACTTTGTTGAGTGAGTGCATTCTGTTCGCTGTGTTCTGCGGACAAAAGACCTTCGTCACCACCTAACCGCCACCACTCCTACTGTGCCGACCGAAGAGTGGCTTCGTGATGACAGCCGCGTCCAATCTTGGATGCTCAATTCAATGGACACTGAGCCCTATCGCATGACCATGTATCATGAGACAGCCAAATCAATGTGGACAGAACTTCACTCACTTTACTATGGCCAGAATAGCCTCCAACACCTCTTCGATATCGTCACCGATCTCCAGACAATTGACCCCGACATGATCGGTGACTTGACCTCCTTTGTTGCGTGATCCAAGACCCTTGTTGAAGCGTGGATTCAACATCAGCCCTCTACCACAGATCTTGTTGCGCAACGGACACAAAAAAGTCGTTGACATAGCTATGATGATGGCTCGGGTTCCACCATATATCCACAGCGTTCGAGCTCATATTCACTCCTCATCTACAACTCCCTCCTTGTCGGATGTCTGTTTTATGCTCTTGAAGTTTACTCCACCACCTGATGTTCCTGGGCATATATCCCTCTCCGGCTCTCCTCCAGCTGCCTCTTCCCGCCTCTCTTGCTTTGACGACTCGAGGGGGTCGTACTAACACTCAGGGACATGGCCGTACTGGGAGACCCCGTCCCAAGTGCTCTCACTGTGGTCGAGATGGTCATCTGGAGGCCACCTGCTACCGCAAACATGGTCTGCCTCCGCATCTCACTGCAACTGTTGCTGTTAATTCTGACTCCACCCGTGACAATATCAGTACTTTACGCACTTAGCTCCAGCATCTCCAAGGGGTGATCACTCGCTCGTCTGACTCTGTTGCGTCGGTCCCTCCTGAAGGTATAACTTGTCTCTCCCACAACTCATTGTATTGTGGACTCGGGTGCCACACACCATATTACTCCGCAGAAAACGTCTCAAAACTTGCCATCTGCATATCCCCAGTCCATCACCGTGGCTAATGGGGCCATTACTCCGGTTTTTGGTGCTGCTGATTTGCCACTAACTTCCACCCTTTCACTCTCATCGGTTTTGCATATTCCGGGATCCCCTTTTAATCTGCTTTTTGTTAGCCGTCTAACTCAAGAATTAGATTGCAACGTCATATTCTCACTTACTTCATTTGTTGTGCAGGATCGACAGACGCAAAGTATCATTGGTAAGGGACGACTGTCTAATGGGCTCTATCTCATAGTCGTTCCTCCCACTACTTTCTCCCTGGTCACCTCTGTTGATTGACAGTGTCGTCTTGGGCATGCCTCTCTCCCGATTCTCAACAAGGCTTTTCCTGATGTCTCCCTTCAGGAGTTTACTTGTGAATCTTGTATCTTTAGAAAACAACACCAGGTATCTTTTTTACCTAATTGTACTCGGATTGATACTCATTTTGCTTTAGTCCATTCAGATATCTTGGGACCTTATAAAGTTTCTAGTGTTGATGATTATCGTTATTTTGTTACGTTTATTGATTATTACTCGCGCATGACCTTGTTATATTTACTTCGTGATTGTACTGAACTTGTCTCTACATTTCGTGCCTTTTTACTGAGACTAAAACTCAGTTCTTCGCTGCTATTAAAGTTCTTCGTATCGATAATGCACGCGAATATACATGTCGTACCTTCTGCAATCTGTATACTGAGTTTGACATCATCCATCAAACGTCGTGCGCCTATACTTCACAACAAATGGTGTGGCAGAACGACAGAATCTTCACCTTCTCGACGCTGCATGATCCTTCATGCTTCAAATGCAGGTCCCCATTCTCTACTGGAACTTCGCCGTTTCTATTGCCTGCTATCTCATAAATCGCATGCCCTCCTCTATCCTCCACTTCGCCACCCTGTTTAGTCTTATTTTTCCTTCCAAACAACCTTTCTCTGTCGTGCCTCGTGTCTTTGGCTGTACCTGCTATGTGCATAGCCTTGGTCCATTTGCGGATAAGTTTGCTCCTCGCGCTGCCAAATATATATTTGTTGGATATTCTCACACTCAGAAGGGTTACGTGCGTTACTCTCCCATTGATCGCAAAAGGGTGGTTTCGGCTGATGTCACCTTTCTCGAGGATCAACCATTCTACTCCCCTAATCCAACTCCTCTTATACCTCCCATGTTATCCAGCCCCATCGTCCCTGTTACATCTTGTCTTCCACCACTTCTTCCAACGCCGTTGTCACCACCAGTGCAACCCAAACCACCTCTTTGTGTGTACTCCCACTGTCCTCCCAAATCTGATGCCCCACAACAGTTACTCGATACCAATGATCTCGCACGACCAACTGATCTGGCATATTCCTCTACGACACATCCTTGGTGCATTATGTATCCTTGCATCGCCTCTCTTCGCCTCTTTTCAAATTGTCGCCGTCTCTATCCTCCATTTTGATACCTAACTCTGTGCATGAGGCTCTTCGTTATCCGGGGTGGCGCGCTGCTATGGATGAGGAAATGATTGCCCTACGGGCAAACCGGACCTGGGATCTTGCCCCACTTCCTCCCCAGCAGACTTGCGTCGGGCGTAAGTGTGTTTATACTATCAAACATTCTCCGAATGGAACGGTTGACCTCCTTAAAGCTCGGCTTGTGGCTTGAAGCTTCACTCAACAACAAGACCTCGACTACGATGAGACTTTCTCACCAGTTGCCAAGATGAATACTGTTCGGGTCCTGATCTCCTTGGCTGTTCATCGCCAATGGTCCTTGCATCAGTTAGATGCGAAGAATGCTTTCCTCAATGACGACCTTCAAGAGACTGTGTACATACATCAATCTCCCGAGTTTGAGACCACGGAGGAGTCTCGTGTTTGTCACCTGAAGAAATCTATTTATGATCTCAAACAGTCTCCTCGTGCATGGTTTGACAAATTTAGCAAAGTCTTCTAGGATGTTGGATTCAATTGAAGCTTTGCCGACTTCTCTCTCTTTACTCGCCATCGACCAACAGGTACTGTAATACTATTGATGTACGTTGACGATATCTTAATCACGGGAAATGACTCCACAGGAATACAGATGATGAAGCAGCACCTGAATTCTGTATTTCAAACTAAAGATCTGAGAAATTTTCGGTACTTCCTTGAGATCGAGGTAGCACGACAACCTGATGGCCTTGTCATATCTCAAAAAAAATACTGTCTTGATCTTCTTCATGATGATGGCTATTCGGGATGCAAGCCTGCTGACACTCCGATGGACTTCAACCACAAGCTCTGTATTCAAGGATCTGATTTAGATTTGCTAATCCTAATCCTGAGTATTATTGTCGCCTTGTTGGAAAGTTGATCTATCTTACTGTTACAAGACCTAATATCTTCTTTGCCGTTGGAGTTGTCAGTCGATTTATGCATACTACACAGACTTCTCATCTTCAGGC
The DNA here is from genome assembly GCA_039513925.1 of Platanthera zijinensis. Lineage (NCBI taxonomy): Eukaryota > Viridiplantae > Streptophyta > Magnoliopsida > Asparagales > Orchidaceae > Platanthera > Platanthera zijinensis. The sequence continues at coordinate 154,680,803 of CM077097.1, forward strand.
TATTGAGCACATTCTCAGATACATGAAAGCGGCGCATGGACATGGGCTCGTATATAAACCATTTTCACTTCCAAACTAGCTCTGATTGCCTATTCTGACGCTAATTATGCTGGGTCTCTGGATGATCGACGCTCCACAACTTGTTATTGCACATACTTTGGAGGGCATCTTATTGCCTGACGTAGCAAAAAACAATCGGTTGTTGAACGTTCATCTGCTGAGGCAGAGTATCTAGTAATGACTGCAGTTTTATCTGAACTCACATGGCTAGAAGGTCTCCTTCGTGATTTGGGAGTTCACCTCTCCTCACCTGCTACTCTATTGTGTGACAGTGAAGCGGCTATACATATTGCTAAGAACCTCGTGTTCCATAGCGAACTAAACATATTGAGATTGATTGTCATTTCATCCGAGAGAAGGTTCAATTGAAGAAGTTGGAGTTACAACATGTTTCGGCTACTGAGCAAGTGACCGACATTCTCACCAAGGCCCTACCACGATCGTTGTACTGTCAGTTTTGTCCAAGCTTGGTGCCTACGATTTGTATGCTCCAGCTTGCGGAGGAGTGTTAAAGGAAAATGTAAAGGCTCAATTATAAGGCCTATTTGTTCAAGCCCATTATTCTTGTTTAGTCCCACATTGTAGGATAGCTTCTCCCTCTCTCTTTCTATTCCTATTTAAAGTGTACAATACTTGTATTTAGCATGAAATGCATTGGAGGAATTAATAAATCTTTCATTTATTTTCTCTCTCCTTGAATTCTCTATAGTAAGCATTATAAATAAAAATGGGAAATTAAAATTAAGCAGATAAAATGTAAATGATTGTTTATGTGAGTTCTATGCTATCGCGAGTTTGGTTTAGGTGGGTCATATTGGTTTTAAGAGCCATTTAAGTTCATTTATTTGGGCTCTCTAAAGATGATCATTGACTTGTACTACTAATTATATGGATCTTGGTGTTCCATTATGTCCGGGCTAAAATAAAATGTGAGTCTTTGATAAAATTAATGGATGAACTGTTAAATTTTTTAATAAATCAAAATAGACTCGAACCTTGGTTTTATCATTCTTTTGCAAGTGTGCCTAATTCAAAAATCATCTTACACTATATTTGAGTTTCAACAAAATTTGTGAGTTACTTAGAATTAATTATAATGATATATGTTTGATACCTACTATAAATAGAATATTTATTGATTTTAGTAGTAAGAGTTTAGTTATTGGTTCAAATTATACCAAATTATTGATTTTGAATGATGGAGGAGCTTTGTATGGATATCCTCTTAAATATGATATTTTTCTTCTGTCCATTCCTCTTTATCTCAAGGTGTGTAACTATCCTCTCAAAGTAAGGTAACTTCCAGGCATTCTTCATCTACGTAATTATAAACTAGATTATCTAAATTTAAATATCCTTTCATAGTTGTCTTAAACTTATAAACTAGATTAACAGCAAAAGCATTCAAGCTTTTGTCCACCATGGTGGGGTCGGCTATTATGGATCCTTTGTCGGCATTGCGCCCTATCTTTAGTCATAATCTCACTAATGCCTAAGTACATCTTATCTTTTATTATGGCTTTGTTCCAAGTTTTTTTGGTCTACCCCTTCCCCGTTTAACATGCCATGTGGTTAAACTCTCACAACGCTTAACAAGTGCCTTTAATGATCTCCTTTGTTTATGTCCAAATCATCTTAATCAAGCTTCTCGCATCTTCACTACAATTGGTACCACTCCAGTCTTATTCCTGATACATTGTGAAAGTGAGGGAGAGTTATTGAGAATTACTCTAGAGGGGGAACGAATAAAGATTTACAAATTTATTCCCACAATCACTCACAGTACATGCCACAATTATTATATTAAAAATAGTAGAATCAAATTAAAGTACAAAAATAATGAAGAAATATGCAATCAGAAGATACAAGAATTTTATAGTGATTTTCACAATTTTGGGCATGTCCTCTCATTTTTCCCCGTGGTAGTTATTCCACTAAGCTGTGTTGAGTCTTTTGGTAAGTAAACTCTTAAAATTAAAACAATGAATCTTTTGATAAGGAAACCAAGTTGAATCATTTGATACTGAGATTCTTAGGACCAACTGAATCCCATGATAAGAAGATTCTCAGGATCAATTGAGTCTTTTGCTAATGAGACTCTTAGAACCAAAATTTAAATCCTTTTAAGAGGGATTTTCATGTTTCTTTTCTGGATGATGAATGTAAATGCAATTTTTCCACAATATAATCCCTTTTCAGCAAAGCTCTGAAAGATCGTGAAATATGAAACACTAAGTGAATTCTTGATAGTTGCAGCAGAGAATTCCTCTTGCGAGAGAAGTGTGAATTCAATAAGAAGATGAATCCAATATGAGGAATCCTGAAGGAGAAGAAGATGAACCCCTAAGAGAAGGAGAGCCTAAGATCAGAGAGAAAAGATCTTGTCATGTTCTTGGAGAAAACATTGTCTAGTGGGAGGAGAGAATTCTGAATACTGATGGAGAGAAGAAGAGCAAATTCAGAATGACTTTTCAGCTGATCTTTGTTTGGGTATATACATGACTGTTACTGAATAGGTACCTTTTTTTTCTGAATCAATCAACATAATCACTTTCTTGAATAAGAGAGGCAACGTCTCTAATTGGATCTGAATCAGGGTCTTGATCTACTTGAGAATCTATTATAAAATACTGGAGAGTATTCGAGGCAGGACACTTAAGAGTAAAATAGTATTCGATGTACGTTGAACTAGTTGAGTATAAAGAGTTCGACGTAAGCTGAATAATTAAGCTTTGAGTAGACTTTCCTTAAGGAGATTTTGACGTAAGGTAGAAGCTAAGTTTCGTCCTGCTTTGATAACTTCTCGACGTAATAGACTTAGTCTTTGTTGACGTGCATTGAATACTTCTCGACGAACAAATGTTGAACTTAGTCGATTTTGCTTCTTGAGTGCTTTTTGAGTCTCTAACAACCTGACTTGATTATAAATAATACATATAACATATTGCCTTACTATACTGTTACAGATCCTCCAATTATCTAGTTAGATAATATTTATGTACTTAGTCGAGTACTTATGTATCGAGTATTTGAGTCGTGTTAAGTTTCGAGTCGGGTCATAGTCTTAGTGTCGTAGTATTTTAATATTCACACGTCTGTTATTGTATTTACGATTATGCCATTAGGGGTTCTATTTAAGGAAATCTATGGAGTCTTTGTAGTTATGCAAGTATTAATCAAAGATCTCTTTTTCTCTCTCTCTCTCAAAAAAACCGCAACGTCATGACGCTGTCTTCTCCGACACCAGCACTTGTCTCAAATCCGCAGACCGACAACCCCATCAACTTCCAGCAATAGAGACCAGCTGCTGCTATCGTCCTCCATCGTACAGAGGCACTCGAACTACGACCGGGAGTTCTATGCGATAGTACAGTCGTTGAGGCACTGGAGACACTACCTCCTCCCACGAGAGTTCATGTTATATTCAGATCACCAGGCCTTACGTTATTTGGACTCCCAGAAAAAATTGAGTCACCGGCATGCCAAGTGTATAAACAATATGCAGGACTTCCACTATGTTCTCAAACACCGAGCAGGTGCTGAGAACAAACCCGCGGATGCACTTAGCCGCCGAGTGGGCCTACTTCACTCCCTTACCACCGAGGTCATATGGTTCAAGCATTGATCACTGAGTACGCGACATGCCCTGACTTTGCAGGGATATATTTCGCTCTATCTCAGGACCCACCCGAAGATCTTCCTGATTATTCGATTTTGGACCGGTATTTATTTCACGGCACACTTCTGTGCATTCTCAGGACATCTCTACGAGACCATCTGGTTTGGGGATGCATGCTGGTGGTGCGGCGGGCCACTTTGGCAGGGATAAGACCACCGCTTTAGTGGAAGATCGTTTTTATTGGCCCTCACTCAAGAAAGATGTTGCACGAGTTGTCCGACACTGCTACATCCGCCAGATAGCTAAATGAACACGACAAAATACGAGACTGTATACGCCACTGCCAATACCACACCAGCCTTGGGTGGATATCAGTATGGACTTTGTGCTAGGGTTACCACACACCTTACACAAACACGATTCCATACTCGTCGTAGTTGATCGGTTTTATAAAATGGCTTGCTTTATCGCATGCAGAAAGACGGCAGATGCGTCTCACGTTGCTTCACTATTCTTTTGCGACATTTTTCGGCTTCACGGTCTCCCCAAGACCATCGTCTCTGATCGAGATGTACAATTCTTGAGCTATTTTTGGAAGACCCTTTTGAAGAAGACTGACACGACACTGTTATTTTCTTCCGCTTACCACCCGCAGACGGATGGCCATACAGAAGTTGTAAACAAGAGTTTAGGAAATCTTTTGCGATGCCTCGTTGGAGACCACATCACCTCTTGGGACTCGGTGTTTACCCATGGAGGAGTTTGCATTTAATAGTTTAGTGAATAAGACCACAGGATTAAGTCCATTTCAGGTAGTCTTAGGTTATGAGCTTAGGAAGCCGATAGATATTATGAGCTTATGAGCTTAGTTAGTCTTGTCTTAGTGAGTCGGCTGAGCCCTTCATTAGGCATATACATAACATGCATGAGTCGGTCCGGCCAAGAATTTCTTGCAGTAATGATAAATATAAATTGTATGCCAATAGCCACAAGAGAATGAAAAGCTTTAAAGAAGGAGAACAAGTGATGGTTCGTATACGTGTTGAGAGGTTCCCAAAAGGAACTACTCGAAAATTGAATGCTAAGCGAATGAGTCCTTACACTGCACTGAAACAAATTGGAGCAAATGCTTATGAGCTGAATATCGGGACGCAGTGACGATCGGGACCGATCATTTTGAGCGGCTCGCCATTTATAGTATTTATCTCTTATTGTATTTTATTTTGAGTTGTATTTTTTGAGCGTCGGCAAACATAGCCGTTCATTACTCCCTAGACAAGTTATAAATAGAGGGTGATGGCTCTCATTAAAGGCATTGAATATTGGAGTATAGAAATCCAATCCTGGATCACTTCGGCGTCGAAGCCGACTCCGGGTGCGAAGCCCGGATTTCTTCTCTCCTCCCTACCCTTGGCCGGCCAAGTCATTTTCCTCTACTGTTGGCCTGCCAATTAATCCCTCTATCACCACTCCATCTACAACAGCCCAAGACAGCTTCATCCTTCAATAACATTTGCCGACAACCTCCTTAATTCTCCTTCCCCTATCCTCCTGTAGTTACAGAAGCCTCCTTTCTTCCCCACTGGAAGAAGCCAGCCCAAAGGGCCCTTTCTTCCCCATAGCAGCAACCAGGCACTTCACCCCATCCTCTCCCTTGCCGCGGATCCATCACCGCCAATTCCCTCCCTCCAAAACAGTCCCTATTACCTCATAAAACATCTCCGGCGATCACCGGAATACATATCCGGCCACCCCCGACAATTCCCCACTGTTTTCCCTTCATTTCCCACTAAATCTCATTTTCCGGCGATCGCCGGAAAACACCTTCGGCAACCACCACCACCTCCGGCGACCACCCCCCCGACCACCATCAACCATCAACCGTCATTTCCACTACCCCATAACTTCCATAACTCCCCATTATTCCCCCACACTTCCACTCTCCTAAATTTAGAAATCTAATTCCTAAATTTAAGGAGAACCAATTCTACTATTTTGTGCTGGCCGGCCCCTATCCCTCTCCCACGTTTTCTATTTTTAGCCCACCACATTCCCACTTCTAAACTTCACCCATTCCCCAGCCCCTTCACACGTGGATCCACAACTAACACCCTTTCCCTTCTCCTCAATTCTTCACCCAGCCGGCCCACATCCTTCTCCCCATCTCATGCCTGGAACCCCATCCCAACTGCCCAGTCCCAGCCCCATTCCTTGCAACCCTTACACGTGGAACCTCATTGTTCTTCTCCTCTCTTTTTTCCGCCCACACCCACTGCAGGAACTCAACTCCTGCTGCCTAGTGCCCTCTCTACCACCCAAAACTGGCTGCTAGAAACTGTTTTCTGCTGTCCAGATTTCTGAAAAACAGCAGTTTGTGAGTTGCATATTGAAGAAAGTTGCCCCGAATAGTCCTCCAAATGCGCCCCAGCCCTTCCCCTAAATTAGTCGCCGGGTTCAAAGGTGTGTTGTATATTTTCTTAGCATTGGGTCTTGTTTTTATTCTCTTCTTTTAAGGATAGACAATCGTAACTCTTGTTTCAATTGTTTTCATCTTTGTAATTTCTCATTCTATCAGTATTTATTCTCGTGCACTCTCGCGCTCGTACGTTTCTCTTTGTCGCCTTGTTTTTAAATGCTTTAATCTAATGGTTGAAAATCAAGTTCTATGGTTGGTAAATATTATTTCGCAAGTTTGAATTCGCCAGACATTTGCATTACATTTTCATATAGCCTTAGTGTTTTCCTTAGTGCCTTACCCTGCACCAACAATGCTAAGTTTTTTTTGGTTAGGAGACTCTTAGAACCAATGTAATAAATCTTTTGATAAGACGATTCACAAAACCAATCTGAATTTATGAGATTCTCAGGACCAACTGAATCCTTTGATAAGAGGATTCTCAAGACCAACCTAGTATTTTGCTAAAGAGACTCTTAAAATCAAATCTGAATTATTTTAAGAGGGATATTTAGTACTCTTTTTTGCATGATGTATAAGTAGTTTTTTCACAATATAATCCTTTTTCAACAAAGCTCCGAAGGATCTTGAAATATGAAACACTGTGTGGATTCCTGATACTAGCAATATGCAATTCCTCTTGTGAGATATGTATGGATTTAATAAGGAGAAGATGAATCCAATATATGAGAAATCTTAAAGGAGAAGAAGATGAACCCGTACGAGAAGGAAAGCCTAAGATCAGAGAGAAAAAAAATCTTGTCGGCTAGTGTTCTTGAAGAGAACTTCTGTTGGTGGAAGGAGAGAATTCTGAAGGAGAGAATAAGAGAAAATTCAGAATGAGTTCTCGACAGATCTTTGTTTGAAATCTTCTAGTATATATATGATTGCTGCTGAATAAGAGGCTTCCTTATCTGAATCAATCAACATAATTACCTTCTTGAATAGGAGAGATAATGACTCTAGTTGGATCTGAATTGGGGTCTTGACCTACTCGGGAAACTGTTGAGTAGAGAGAGAGAGAGTTCTACATAAGATGAACAGTCAAGCTCTGAGCAGACTTTCCTTATGGAGATCTCGATGTAAGGCGAAGGCCTAAGCTTCGACGTGCGTCGATTATTTCTCGACGCATGAAGTTAACTTCTCGACGTACGTTGAATACTTCTCGACGCATAGAAGTTTAGCTGAATCGGTTTTACTTCTTGAGTGCTTTCAGAGTCTTTGACAATTTTCTAAATTACTTAAATAATCAGTTATATCAAATCAAAAAGGTTTTTTCGCTACACATTCATTCCTAATTTTATCCAGTCTCGTGTGTCCACACATCCACATAAACATTCTCATCTCCGCAACTCATTTTTTGCTCATGTAAATAATTCACTGCCCAGCACTCGGAACCATAGACCATCGCTCGTCTAATTGCAGTACAATAAAACTTATCTTTAAGTTTTAATGGTACTTTACGATCACATATTATCCCATACGCGTCTCTCCACTTCAACTAGCCCTCTTAGATTCTATGTAATACATCTTTATTTACACCTCCATCATTTTGAACTATCAATCACAGATATTTAAAGCACTCACCACAAGAAATATCTTGGTTACCCAACGTAATGACGGAGTCATCCGCTCTTGTTGCACTATTAAATTTAAGCTCCGTACACTTCATCCTTGTTTTGGTTAACCTAAAATCTTTCTTTTCTAAATTCTCTCCAAGATTCATGTTTCACGTTTACATCCTCGCGTGTCTTATCGACCATAATAATATCATCTACAAACAATAAACATCAGGGTATTGCTTGTTGGGTATACCCTTTGAGCTCATCTAAGGCAGAGGTAAAGATATAATGACTTAAAGTTGACCCTTGGTGTAAGACAACATTGATAAAGAATTTTTGTGTTAATCCTCCAGACGTCCTCACCCTCATCACCGAATTTATATACATGCCTTTGATTACGTTAATGTATGATACATTTACACTTTTCTTTTATAAGACTCAATAAGATCTCACTTGGAACCCTATCATAAGCCTCTATGGTCTCTTTAGTATGTGTCCGAACTATCTTAGCTGCGCTTCTCGCATCTTCTCTGCAATTGGTGCTACTCCTGTCTTATCCCTGATACACTCATTCGTAATTTTATCTAGCCTTGTTTGTCCACACATCCACCTAAGCATTCTCATCTCCTCAACTCCCATTTTTGTTCATGACACAATTAACTGCCCAACACACAGAACCATAGAGCGTCGCTGGTCTAATTGCATTACAGTGAAACTTGCCTTTAAGTTTTAATGATACTTTATGATCACATACGATCCCTGGCGCGACTCTCCACTTCACCTAAACTGCTTGGATTATATGTATCACATCTTTATCTACACCTCCATCTTTTTGAACTATCAACTCAAGATATTTAAAGCACTCACTGTGGGAAATATCTTGATCACCCAACTTTCATCCGTCCTTCTTGCACTGCTAATTTTAAGCTCCATATACTCTATCTTTGCCCTGCTCAACCCAAAACCCTTCTTTTCTAAAGTGTCTTGCCAAAATTCATGTTTCGCGTATACACCTTCACCCATCTCATCGACCAAAACGATATCATATAATCGTTTTAGATGAGCTCACCTTCGCCCATTCAGCAAGTGCTCAATTTCTTTGCTTGTCTGGGCGGGACCCTCTCTGGTCGAATGCGAATCGACACTTGTTCTCTCGCATCAAAAATCTTGTCCCTCCTGTGCTGATCTGCTCGATATTTATAATAATCATTGTTATTGCAAATTCGCATCAGACAAATTCATGCAGATCATGTGAATGATGCACAACATATGATGTACATGAATCATGCGACCTAGGAGGGTCGTACACTATATACGAATACTAATGCAAGTCATGCAACAAATGTAAATGGATGGTGAAAGTGCACATGTCATATAACAGTGAAAGTCTCTAAGGATGAGCGGTTTATCTAGAGGCTCTTTGAGCGGGGTGTAGAAAAACTTAATGAGTTTACAGTGACCACCCAACTGACTGACTGATGCACTGACAGTGAGTTGCAGGACATACCAAATATCCCCTAAGGGATGCAAATCGTCGGGAGACTCACCGAGTGGTCGACAAAAAAATTTGGCGCGAATGACGCTATCACCCGAAGGAATATCATAGATAGTGATAAGAGAGTACGATGCATGGATGTGATGAGTACCTTTCAAATGATAAGACCGGTCAGGTTGTTCGTCATGAGGTGTTTGTGAAAAATCATCACGTACGTGATGGTCACTACTGTGGAGACACGACCCACCACTAAAGTGCATGCCTTTCAGGAGGGGAAGTTCGTCAAATGAGCCTCTCGGGGACTTAATCCCGGGGAGGTCAACGATGACATAATGACTTTCCAAGAGGAAAATACTAATAATGGTAGTCTCCATGGGAACAAGTAAGACACCCACAACAAAGTCAATGATATCCCCTTGACCCTCACAAGGGAGTGGTGACCCATCAGGAGGTTTGTCAGGGGGTTCGTCAAAGCATCCATCAATATGGTTCGGATCACGGTCGTGATGTGGCTCGAGACAATGCTAAGGGAAGAGTGGGAAGAGCCCCTACTCAAGTGTGGGTCAATCATTATGGTGTTCGGATCCCTGTCCAAAGGGGACACCTGGTCTAAGTGGGGTGTGAAGGATGGATATACCATCATAGTGTCACTGGGTCGCTCGTCCTCACTCTCGCGACCATGTTCAGTAGTCATACTAGCATCACTCTCCACCTGTATCATAAGGTCATGATCAGATTCAACCTCAAGATCTCATGGGCATTGAGTCTCATCAAAATGAGACGTATCCAAATCATGGGTCGGCCCTGTCATGTCGGTGGGAGCACTACTTGACGCATCAGTGGCTTGACATGGATTCTGATTAAGGAATTCGATATGTGAGCCAAATCAGCTTCCAAGCGATCAAATTGGTCAAGACTAATTGTTGAAATTTAGCCTCAAATATCTTTGTTTGCGGAATACTATGAAGGTCTTACATGTGATGTGATACTGACGATGGTGACCTTTATAGGGTTCCCGAGGGTTATCTAAATGGCCATCCTTAACATAATCGGTTCGTGCTCATGGGTGGACGTGAGCCCTACGGACGTGTGGTGGTGATCACGCATATACCAAATCAGGTCCCTCAAATAGAGATGCGTAGCGACGATGGCCCGAATAAAACTCAACTTTACCATCTTAAGGTCATGGAGAAGTGTACTGATGGTAATGTGAGGACCTCTCATTGTGGTAGTCATCTCTAGTATATTGGAATCATCTCGAAGGGTAGACACGATCCTTGAAAGTGGTGTGCTTCACAGGATGATAATCATCGTAATAATAAGAGCGTCTCTCCAGTGAATGCGAGGGATAACGATAATGGTACGACATAATACAAAACCTATAGACTCAATAACTGCGTATTAAACTAAAGCCCGAACCTAGACTTTGATACCAATATGATGCAACACGAATCTAAAGGTGGGGAAACAACCAATGTCCTAAACTCTAGATGCAATACAAGTGGTCACACAATGAATGCAACACAACAAATTATCACTTTAAGTGTAAATGCAAATGCAATTAAACAGTCCGTGTTAATTAGCAATAGCCAATTAATTAAAATAAAACTGACACAAACACAGACAATCATAAATTTTTAATTAAAGAGAAACAAGCTTTGTTCACGAAAACTACAGAGGCGCAAATATTTAAGCACTTGCGGAATACACCCTACAAATCGTACAACATCCTGTGCTAATAACAAATAAATAAAGACATCCTCAACAGGTTAAGATGCCGATGACACAACAATAGAAAATAGACTCCAAAATACAACTTACACGTATAGGCGGTGGTAGTTGACGGTTGGTTGCGGGCATACACGGTCGTAGCAAAGTGGAACACGTCGGTAGGGGGTTTTATGGACTGATGGGGGACTTGGGTGTATAGTGTCCAGATAGGAGTGATGGATGGATGTGGGGCTCACGGCGGAAGGTCTAAAGTTGGTGGTAGCTCCCGATGTGATGCCAACAAATAGATGACACTAAAATGTGTCGGTGCCTCCCGATGTGATGCCGGCCACATCTGTTCCCCTGAGGTTGAAATGACTTGACTCCATTAAGAACTCACATTAACTAGCAATCAAACATTATCTCTTTATCTCTGTTGCGCTTCCATGAGCTGTCCGTAATGTCTCATCCTTGCTTGAAAATTAAGTAATGTTATTATGTTCATACCGAGTCGGGAACTTCAAATGTTTAGAATCTACTCAATCTCCTCTATAATGGGTATGGGTACTGGCCCAAGATGGAAGGTATCTTTGGGGCAGCTACATATGGGATGTGGCTAGCTGTGGGAGGCTCACCATAATATGGATTAGATCCGCAATATCGAATATAAAAAGGGAGCTCGGTGCACGAAGCATCCCCGCACAGCGCAGCGAGGATTCTCTATATTGAATATCAGAGAAAATTCAATTGACAATTCTAAAAGGCAAATGTTTTTACTTTTTACCTAGCCACTATCGAAGCTCAAACTCTATGTCAAAACTTCCTTTACTACAGGTTGTGATATGCACACTGGGCAAATCTTTACTTTCTAAAAAAAACAACTACCTAATATCTTTGTGACAATTCGTGACAGTTAATACTGACTATGGATTTCTATATATTTTAGAAGTCAACTTTTCAGCAACATTCTTTTCCAATTCATTGAGACACTCAACATACGAATAAGCATCAAAGGAGGTGGGTTTGTAGGTAGGCAAAGTATAATAGTCAAGAACTGTTATATGCAAATTTAGCCTATGGAATTATCAAATCCCGTTGTTTTGAATTTTCACGGTTAAACGCTTAAAACAAATCTCACAAACTCCGATTAGCGACCTTCGTTTGTCGTCCGAGGCTGATATGCACTACTAAATTCGAGTTTGGTGCAAGCTTTTCATAGGGTCTTCCGAAAGTATCCTTTAAAAGTGTCCCTATTAGAAGTGAATGGCCTAAGAATCCTGTGTAATCTCACAATCTCCCTAAAGAAAAGCTCACAAATACGTGGACAACGTTAGAGATCTTCCTACATGCATTAAAGTGTCATTTTCATAAAACAATCTACCATTATGAAAATAGAATCAAATTTTGCTTCATTCGTGTTAGACATACTATACAATCCTGGGACACTACAAGTCTCACGGGAATAGGCATGCTTTATAGAGTCTTGTGTTCTAGGCGTGTCCCTTAAACAATTGACAAATAATGCCCTTTCTAATGAATTCAATGACGCCATGCTTTATTATAGGCCAAAAATATTGAGTGCTAACAAGATTAAGTGATGCAGTGGTAGACGGGCATAAATTACACTAGATGAAGATGCAGTATAAATGCCGTGCACGTGTGAACATGAGACAACCTTCCCAAATTAAGATCATCCAACGAGTAATTAAAAATTATAAAACATCTAAGTACCAATTGCATAATTGTTTAATAAGCAATGACGAAAAAGGAACAATTACGATCAACCAACGAACTGAGGCTCAACTCCGTTCAAGTGTGTCGAATGCGCTTCGCAAATTACCCCACAATTAATGAAAGAAAATACTTATGACAATTAAATACCCGAAGCAAGAGTATACACCAAAGCAATCAATGAAAAGACATAACATTCATACTTAGATTTACTCGTGCTTGTGGCGGCCAACTTAGGAATGGGGGAACAACGCCAGAACTTGATCGTGGCTCCACGTAAGGCTGAATGGGAAGTGTTTACGTAGATCTGGAGGCTACAGGGCTAGGGATAGATAGATCGGGCAAGATTCAGGGAAAGGGGGCAGCAGGTTTTGTAAGAGGAGAGGGGAGAGGCTTACAGATGTTGACTTGGGGTCGGGTGGGGGTGAAGGAGTTAACGGAGGGCTCCGGCGGGATGTTCTGGGCGGGAGAGGGGTTTTCCTGGGTGGTTCTGGGTCTTGAACAAGGCGGAGCAGAGGTGAGGGGTTGGGAAGAGGCGTAAGGCCGACAGGAGTAGTAGAGGAGGAGGTAGGGTGGAGGGGGAGGCTGTAGGATGTTACCAGTGTGCTGGGAGGTATCAGACGACAGACGGAAGCGGGGAAGGAGCAACACACAGTCGGAATCCACGATAGACCAGCCGACTGCAATGTAGCAACCACTGATCCCTAAAACAGTCCACAAGCATGTGTATATATAGGAGAAATAAGTTTAGGGCATACCGAGGGACGACCCATAATGATCGGGCCAATCGAGACCCAAATACAACACAAAATAACTAAAGTAATATATCAAAAAGATTCTGAGCGACTATCCGGGCACATCCGCAGACTTAGATCGCCCATATGATTCTCTGATCACCACCTCCTGCGGGAATAAATGTATGTGGGCCGTCGATCGGCATCATTAAGTAACTTGGATTGTCCTACATGTCATTGTTCTGATGAATGTAGTTTGTAAGTAGGGTTTTTTTAAATAATTCCTCATAGATGCAAAGATCGGTTCCCTAAAATAAATGACCCTTGATCAAAATGTACTGGGTAGTGAAATTAGTCCCACTACATGAACACAAAGCCAAAATCTCTCCAAAGAATGGGTCAGCATGATGTAGGTCTATCTAAGAATTGAAGTCCAAGATACGAGGTTGCAAGGTAATTGAAAAGTTGGACCATCGATTAAAAACATCAACTACTTGACTCGTGACACTATGCTTGTACTGAAAATGAAATACGAACCCTTGTAGGTTTATGACCCACTTAGCGTGTCCGTTGATTTTTCTCCGAGAGTTCAGATACTTTCTTAGTGGTCTGTATTCAATACGAACTCGCATTGTACTTCCCAAGTATCTGCCATAGAGTTCTGATAAAAGAGAGATGAGTTTTTCGTAGTCTTGGTATGACAGAACTGAGTGACTATAGATCAGAAATGAGCAAACCATGCTCGGGGGGATTTCTTCAATCCATATAAAGATTTATTGAGGTACCTTGTTTCTCTCCTCCTCAGCAACAAACCAAGTAGATGTTCCATGTACACCTCTTCATTCAAGGACTCATGTAGAAAGACATTCTTGATGTCAAATTGGTGCAGGGGCCACTGGTGAGAGGCTGCAAATGAGAGCAAGATACAAATGGAGGACATTTTGTCGACTGGGTCAAAAGTTTCATCATAATCCACTCCATACGTCTGAACATAACCTCTGACAACCAAGCGGACCTTCAAGCGATTAAGGGAACCATCCGTATTGACCTTGATGGAGTAAATCCATGTGCATCCAATAGCCCTTTTGGGGAACATGAGCAACCAAGGACAAATCATGTCTGTTGTCACATCACAACTACCAAACTCAATAATAGATACTGTCGATCGATCTGCAATTGTAATCGAAGACCAACTATTAGGTTTGTTTGAGTGTAAGATACTTGGGGTACTAGTAAGGCGATCATAAGCGCCTTAATCTGTCAGCCACCGAACAGGATGTTGTGAAGTGCATATTGGCTGAATGATTGTGCTACAACAGCACTATGAGCCGGAGAATCAATCTGAAGTGCCTGTGAATGATGATAATCCTAAGATATTTCCACTTGTCGGATTTGTAGATATAGAAGTGGAGTCAGCAAGGTACGCAAAGCGACAAGATGGAGGAGGTTTGGTGGCCCAGTCAGGCTTCCCATGAACAACCCAACAACTATGTTGCACCGACACTGACACGCGACACGACACGATACGACACGTGACTCGTCCATTCTCCTAAACTACTAATATTCGACACGTTGGGAGTCTTGTGACACATTTGTTAAATTCATATTTTATAATTATAGAAATTGCAAAACACTAATAAATAGACAAGAAATGAACAAACTTAGCATATAAAAATGTAATACTCATACTTACATATTATATATCATCTAAAAAGATAACCGATTCCATGTCCGACTCATCTAGTGAGAGATTTGCAATTTCCAGCATACCATCTTCAAATGTATCAAAAGCATCTCCGGCAATATCCCACATCTTTGTTTCTCCTTGTGTATATTGTGGAGTTTTTCTTGAAAGTAGACGTAAATTGCTGTGTACGAAAACCAGATCTTCTGCACGCTTTGGTGTCATTCTATTTCTTTTCATTGAGTGCACAAAAGAATATGTACTCTAATTTCTCTCCGCACATGATGATGAGGATGGTTGTGCAAGAAGATTTAAGGCTAAGCTTTGTAGAATAGGAGCACTTGCTCCATGAACAACGCACCAAGCCTTGAGATCCATAGAATATCTGTTTTGAATTGAATCAAAATCTCTAAAATCTCCATTTATGTATGCAAAATTTGCATACTCTAAATTCACCCGTATTCGCTCCTCAATCTTCGGAAAGTATTTCTTAAAACATTTCTTAGTTTCTTGAATTATCTCACTATCCTTGTATGGAGAAACTCTTGAAGGATCTTCATTGAACCATTATTCACTATAATACCTAATTTTAAAATCAATAAATATAGGCTCTTGTATTTATTTGGATCATCATCAATAAATATAGGCTCTTGTAAACCACTATTACTATCCTTGTTTGAAGACATTGTACAAAAAAAATAAAACAACAAATATAGGCTCAATTGAAATAATAATATGCATCAAGGAAGACATTATCCACATTATAAGATATCTATTAGGAAATAACACCACTATATTCCTCAATGCAATATTATCACAATGTCTAGTGCTCACAGTCAGTTAGGTGAGGAGGTTTGTACTTATGCAAATTGATTGGTTTGTAAAAATGCACATAACATACAGAGTTCGGATCTGTAACTTGGAAATTTGTGAAGACCTAATGTGGAATCCAGCCACCAGAAATGATTTGCACCTATCAAATGTAACATAATAAAAAGTAGTTCAAAATGATTTGAACTCAAAAATGTGTGAAAACCTAATGTATAATCCAGCCACAAAGCATTTACAAAACTATCTAGACTAAAGATTCAAAACTATTTGAACTCCATACCTGAAGAAGAGCTAGCGGTGGACTGGCCGCAGATCGATGGTGGTAGAAACAGATCGATGCTAAGAAATAAAGTAGGAAGTGGGAATATACCTGAAGAAGAGCTTGCGGCGGCATCAAATCGATGGTGGTAGAAAGAGGATCGATGCTAAGAAATAGAGTAGGCAGTGGAGATATACCTGAAGAAGAACCGAGCCGCAGTCTCAGATCGATGGTGGCCGCAAACCTGAAGTAGATCGGTGGCCGTTGATCGATGGTGGCCGCAGAGGCGCGAATCGACGAGGAGGAGGAAGGGAGGAAGAGGAAGCCGCAGACCTGAAGCAGATTGATGGTCGGGGAAGAGGAAGCCGAGCGCCGAGCCGCAGAATCGTAGATGCCCTAATCGGGAAGAAGATGGAACAAGATATAAGATAAAAATGGAATGCGGAGACGGAGGGAATAAATTAATACTCGATCACGGGACTCGCGTGTCCAATTTAGCGGGACACGCGAGTCCCGAATAAGTGCGTGTCCGGCACTTCCAGCACGCGTGTCCGAGCATGTCAGCGTGTCGGAGTGTCGGACACCGACACTCTGGCCATTTTAGAGTTTCGGTGCTTCATAGCCCAAGTATCCTTCATGTGCCCTGACGCCCGCAATGCGTGCAATGTCTCGTGCCGGTATCACGACCACAGGTAGAGCGGCCTCCACGGTTACTCCCTCTTTTCACCACAAGAATCAAGATTCATTGACTCTCTAGAGGAAATATCTAGAGCAGATGCGGCATGGGTACTGAAAGTTTCGGTTTTAGTCAAATGATGGCACACACTACCAGTCTTCAAGGTAGAGGGACTCGTAACATTTTAGTCTTTGTTGTCGAGAAGTTTGGATCAAGGCCATTCAGTAGCCACAATATTACAAGGTGCTCACGTTTAGCCTGATGTTCCTTCCTGGTAGAAGGGATCTCCCAAATATCCAAGATCTCATCAATAAGGATCTTCCATTCGACGAATTACTTGGTGACTGAACGTGCCCCTTGTCTCAGTTCATCCATCTTGGGAAAGAGTTCACCATGACGAGTGAGGTTGTTTTCCTGAGAGAACATCATATGTAAGGTATCCCATAGTTCTTTAATGCTGTCACAGTTCCTGAACATTTGTTGAACGGAGGGGTCCATGGAGCACAGTAGGAGAGCAAAATGCGGCAATCATTACTGTACCGATCCTTATATTCTGAACTGCTCACATCATGAGTTGGGAGTCGAGTAAGGTGGTGCGCACGTTGTATACCCGATAGGGGCATAATGACCCCCATTTTTCACAATTGGAAGTTGGAGGAGGTAAGGATAACAGTAGCAAGCCTCACAATAGGAGGAAATGTATTGTTGGAATCCCCTGGGGGTACGATCGGCGTAGTGGTGCTCGTAACTGAGGAACCCATGACCTAGTTGAAAGCACCAAGATGGAGAGGGGAAGCTGTTGTATTTAGGCAGATGACATTGAATAGGAGAATACTCTTGCAGGGAGCACTTCATGGAAGACCGGGGGACATCAAAAACATGAGAGCTGCTGCATACATGCAGAGAGGCAGAGGAAAAGAGAAGCAACAACTTCACCAATATCTTGAGAAATTCATGGCAGCATCACCGCATGGAGCGGGGACACGACCTCCTTTAGGTCACGCATCTTCAAGCGTGTGAAGGAGCGACGTCGCCTTCAGCGAGGGAAGCGGTGTCGATCGTCGATCAAAGAATCGGCATCATCGTCGATCTGAGGAGCGGCGTTGTACGTCGTTGACGACTCCAAGCAAAGGTTTTGATCTACTGTGGCTATGCCGAGCAGCATCGGCGAGAGATGCGGGTGAAGCTACGTATAAGAGGCACGGGAAGAGTTGTGCCCTAACCTACCTCTGATAACATGTTAGATGGATTTAGAAGACTTGAGATCTAAATAGAGGTCCAAAGGTTTATTTATGTAGTAGGATAAAACTTACGTACTGAATTACATGATATGAAAATAATATATCTAACTTACTATATAGTGCTGCAAATGGTGATGAATTTGAATAATAATGAAGAAATCATTGTCACAAGTGAAATATCGAGTCTCTACCTCGTTCAGTTTCTAGCTGAAGTACGAGGCGATCTTTTTTAACAGAACACGGATATTTATTATGGACATGTTGCAATCAACCTCTAATTCCTATTATGGACTTGCTGCAATCAACAAGGTGAAATGCTTGCCTAGCTTCCTCAGTCCACATAAATTGTCCATTCTTGAGGTAGCCAGTTACAGGGGCAATCAATGTACTAAAGTTTCTAATAAAGCGATTATAAAAATATGCTAAGACATAAAATCTCCGTGCTTGCTTCAGTGCCTGTCCTTGTGCCCTCATAATATATTATATATCTTTAAAAGTTCAGGTTATTCATCATGAAAGTAAACTCATTTCAATTTATTTGCGTGGAGGATTTTTAATACCTGCCTAAATGAATCTGGTGCCAGATCAGTGCGGTAAATCAAAGTATCTTCAAACTATTGCCCTATGCAAACTACGATGAGTGGTCTAAGTACCCGATGTATCAGTTTCCTGAAAGCACTAGGTGCATTGGAAAGGATAAATGGCATCACGCCACTCATATAAACCCTCTCTCATTTTAAATGCGGTGTTCCATTCATCTCCGAGACTGGTACAAATCTGATGTACCAACCTTCAAGAAAATTTTGACATGCTAAGTATATCAAACATGTCGTCGTGAGACTTGAAATTGATACTTGATTGTGATTTTGTTGATCACTCGACCATTAGTACACATGATATGGACAAAGTATCATCCTTTTTGGGAACTAATTATGCAAGGGACGTTGTATGGCCTCATTCTCCCGGTAATATGATTCTTCAAATCAAGTTATTGACTACCTAGGAGCTCTGTATGCTTTTTAAGGCTCATGTAGTTAACTCCTAGCTTCAGATCTGTGTAGTGCTAGATGTCACTAATTGGTTTGTCAGGCAACTTATTCGACATGATGCTTGAGAACTCAGGGAGGGGTTAGGATGGAATCTTACCAGATAACATATAGACTATATCATTGTCCCTCATCTCCTCCCAGAGTTGTGATCCAATTAGTAGCATGACTTCAGAGGGAAAGGAAACAACAAATATGGGGGGAGCTGATACAGTGCTTTAAGTACTAAACTATTCTTCCGGGGAAGAAGACCACTTTTTCACCTGTTGCGCTTGATGCAGTGAGAGTTCTTCACCCTGCTATGTATCACATGCCTATTGTACACTCATGGTTGTCCTAACAGAATATGACATGCCTCAAGGCAGTTACGTGACACCAGACAACATCCTGATAAGTACCATACACCCCGAATTTGTCGAATATTCATGGATCGAATGAAGAACATCTTGTAAGAAGGCTGTGGAGGTCTCACATGATTCGTGGAGAGGTCTCAGTTACACGCCTAGTCGTAATGTTATTGGAGATCACAGTGGATGCGAAGATACACATGGAGTCGAGCTCAACCCACAAAGAATGCGAGGACAAAGGAAGAAGGGGAGCCGTGCTCAGCCCGAACCCTAAAAATTGAGGGAGCGAAATCAGACTCAAGAGAGAAATAGAACTTCCATAATTTCATTGATAACTCATACAGTGACCCAATGAGTCTATTTATAGACCCGAGACATAAACCCTAAAACATTAAATAAAATATCACACTAAAACATTCAGACTCAGATTGAATCGACTCATGCAACTCAGACTCGATACATAACTCTCATAATAAAAGTATGCATAAGATAACCGCCGAGGCTCCAACGAGTGGTGCAAATCGAGCTTGTCCTCAAGCAAATTGATCATGCTCTCAAGCTCGAACGAGTCTCGAATGAATGGTTCATCGGGCTCCTTGATTTCTTGCCAGAACCACTCCTGATAGCGCGTTGATGTTGCAGTGCCTCCAACGAGTGGTGGTCCGACATCGTGCTCACAGGTGGCATGAGATATTGCAAGGATTGGATGTGGTCGAGACGCGTGCGGAAGGAAGACAATCATACAGATACTCTAGAGTCCAGGCTGCGGAATGAAGATTGTCGGGAGCAATGACGACGACACAATTTGTGGCAGCACCATCGTTGTGCGTGGAGGCAACGAGGCCAGTGGTGGGAATTGCTGAGAGGGAAAAATCGGAGGCGATGGTGGAGCGGCAGTAACTGCTAAGTACAAACAAGCTTCTTGGAGTGCAGGTTGAATCGAGGATGGCTTTGGGGGGATCAAGGGTGGCGCCGCTGGAATCGGGTTCCCAAAGCCGCGATTAATGTTGGCGGTGAGTCGCAAAAGTGTCGTCATATGACTCTGACATCTCCAGTAACTTTCGGAGCTTCGAAAGTAGGGTAGCTTGCTCACTGGAGCACATCTCCATACTTGCTGCCTTAACCAAATAATCATTTAGCAATTAATAACTTAATTTAGAAAAAGATTAATTCATTAATTAATAATGCCATCAATTGATATTGGGATATCATCATGCGCAAATTATTATTTTATTATTATTATTATTATTTATTTTACTATATGTTATGTGCTTCTTTTGCAGTGTGTCAATTTTTTGTACTAGTCGGCTCATCGGTTTGACAATCCAATGAGATCATGAATAAAAGGTCCGGTAGTTTATGGTAGTTAGGACGGGAAAGGCAAGCTGAAATTATTTAAAATGCATACGTTTAAGTTTAAAATCAAAATAGTGATATTTAGTAAGTACAAACAAGCTTCTTGGAGTGCAGGTTGAATCGAGGATGGCTTTGGGGGGATCAGGGGTGGCGCCGCTGGAATCGGGCCCCAAAGCCGCGATTAATGTTGGCGGTGAGTCGCAAAAGTGTCGTCATATGACTCTGACATCTCCAGTAACTTTTGGAGCTTCGAAAGTAGGGTAGCTTGCTCACTGGAGCACATCTCCATACTTACTGCCTTAACCAAATAATCATTTAGCAATTAATAACTTAATTTAGAAAAAGATTAATTCATTAATTAATAATGCCATCAATTGATATTGTGATATCATCATGCACAAATTATTATTTTATTATTATTATTATTTATTTTACTATATGTTATTTGCTTCTTTTGCAGTGTGTCAATTTTTTGTACTAGTCGGCTCATCGGTTTGACAACCCAATGAGACCATGAATAAAAGGTCCGGTAATTTATGGTAGTTAGGACGGGAAAGGCAAGCTAAAATTATTTAAAATGCATACGTTTAAGTTTAAAATCAAAATAGTGATATTTAGAAGTTTGGTAAATAATTAATACCAAGTGTGTTGTTTGGAGATTATTCCCAATCGTTAAAATGAGGAAACTGCCTTTGGAAATACAATTTTTAGAATTTCTATTTGGCAAAAATTATCTGGGAAGCAATAGGTTTGGCAAGGCATCATGGCCTCAGTGAAGCAGAATAACTCTATACCTAGGAATCAGAGTGAAAAAGAAAGGGAGAATCAACCATATCGGGGAATGACATTTCGTTTCTCTGTATGTGTCAAATGCCGCTCCATTCCAACTCGTCGACGCCCAATGTTGTAAATATCGGATATCGACTACATATTAGATTGAGTTTTTAAATGCCAGATGTCGGAGACATCAGAGTTTAGTTATTAAAGGCGCAAGGCGCACCAAGACACAATGAGGTCTTGGAGCCTATGCGCAAGGCTCAAGGCGCAGGCGCGCGCCCGAAGAAGGCAAGGCGCAACCACATTCATTTTAAATAATCAACATCAAACATCAATTTATCTTCTTAAACAGATTCTTCATATATTTTACTCATTAATCATTTATTATTATAATTTATATCTCTTAAAAAATAAAATCAATATGATCGTTTGCATCATATCTAAATCTCAACGGTCGATTATATTTCAAAAATACTAAATCATATTAAAATTATTGAGTTCTTGCATATTTTTTTCATTGTTTTGAAAAAAAAGGTTTGCAACAAAAATCACACCAAGGCGATCTTTTAATGTCTAAAGGCACAAAAAAGGCGCACGAATTCGCAAACCTCTGAGACTGGTGAGCCTGAAGCCTTAGGCGCGCCTTTAACAACATAACATCAGAGATATTTTAAAATATCGAATTTCTATGTCTTATAATTAAATTTTTTACTTTTATTTATACTAACTATAATTATATATTATAAAATTAGAAAAATTAATATAACAAACATATAAAAAATGAGCCATTTATATTATGAAACAAAATCAAATAATATCTAAGATAAAATATTGCTAATAAATACAAAATGATACATTGTGTAGAAAAAGGAGCAATGAAACCTGTGTGCTGTATTTCTTGTATTAACCTTCAAGTATGAGTATATATATAGGTAGAGAGAAAGAGAGAAGTCCCAAAGAATACAATGTGGGACAAAAAATAAGACACACATGGGCTTATAAATGGGCCTTTACAATGGGCTTTTACATATATTTTTACTATCTTCTAACACTCCCCCACAAGCTTGAGCATACAAATCGTAAGCGCCAAGCTTGGATAGGAATTGCTGATACAATGGCCGAGGTAGAGCCTTAGTAAAGATGTCGGCAACTTGCTTAGAGGCTGGAACATGTTCCAATTCAAGTTTGTTTAGTTGGACCTTCTCCCGGACAAAGTGACAATCAACCTCAATGTGTTTTGTTTGCTCATGGAACACAAGGTTCTTTGCAATATGTATAGCAGCTTGACTATTGCAGAATAGAGTTGCTGGTGAGGAGAGTTTGACACCCAAATCACAAAGAAGGCTCTCCAACCAGGTAAGTTCAAAAACAATAGCAACCATTGCACGATACTCGGCTTCAGCTGAAGAGTCATCAACAACCGATTGCTTCTTGCTACGCCATGTGATGAGATTTCCTCCAAAGTAGGTACAAAAACCAGTGGTGGATCGTCGATCATCAAGCGAGCCCGCATAATCAGCATCAGTGTATGCAACAAGAGATAAAGAGGAGGATGACTTGTATACCAACCCTCGTCCCGTGGCAGCTTTCAAGTACCTGAGAATGCGTTCTACAACCTGTAGATGAGAGCTTCTTGGTGAATGCATAAAGCGACTAACCACTCCAACAACAAAAGAGATATCAAGCCTTGTAACTGTTAGGTATATCAGTTTTCCTACACATCGCCGATAATATTCAGGATTTGTAAGCAGCGAATCTGATTCTGTTCCATGAGCACTTAGCTTGTGGTTGACATCCATAGGTGTTTCCGCAGGTTTACATTCGGAATAACCAGCATCCTGAAGAAGGTCAAGACAATATTTACTTTGAGATAGGACCAGACCATCAGGTCGACGAGCAACCTCAAGTCCAAGGAAGTATCAAAGGTTTCCCAGATCTTTGTTTGGAAGACAGAGTTTAAGTGTTGTTTGATCTGTTGTACCCGGTGGAGTCATCGCCAGTTATCAAAATATCATCCACGTAGACTAAGAGAATGACAGTCCCTGTTGATTTATGACGAATAAAAAGGGAGAAGTCAGCCGAGCTCCGCTGAAAGACAATATCACAAACAACCTTGCTAAATTTTTCAAACCAAGCTCGAGGGGATTGTTTGAGACCATAGATAGCTTTACGCAGATGGCATACCCGAGACTCCCCCGTGGTCTCAAACTCGGGAGGTTGGTGCATGAAAACCGTCTCATGAAGATCACCATTAAGAAAGGCATTTTTAATGTCCAGCTGATGTACGGACCAGTTGCGGTGAACAACAAGTGAAATAAGGACCCAAACAGAGTTTAGTTTGGCGACAGGGGAGAAGGTCTCCTCGTAGTCCAAGCCCTGTTGTTGAGTGAACCCACGAACCACAAGACGGTCTTTGAGGCGGTCGATTGTCCCATCCGGAGCATGTTTAATGGCAAATATCCATTTACAGCTAACGCAGGACTGGGCGGAAGGAAGAGGTACCAGATCCCAAGTGTGATTAGCCCAAAGGGCTGACATCTCAGCCTCCATTGTCGCACGCCACCCAGGGTGTTGAAGAGCCTCCTGCACAGTGTTAGGAAGAGAAATAGAGGAAAGAACAAGAGCAAATTTGAGCAGAGGAGGAGAGAGCTGATGTAACGAAATATAGTTTGCGAGCGGATAAGCCGTAGAAGAGGAGACGGGATCAGCTGGCCGCAAGGTAGTACTGGTAGACGGTAGCAGTGGTTGGGCTCCGGAGTTCGGATTACGGCAAGTGTAGACACGAATGAGAGGTGGTTTGGGTGGTGGTAGTGCCGCGTGGGGTGTTGGAACAAGAGGAAGTAGAGAAGTCGTGACTGGAATTGCAGGATGAGGCACGGGTTGCACCCAGGGAGGTACAGAAGTGGATGAGTGAAAGGGTTGGTCTTCCAGGAAAGTAACATCAGCTGAAACAACCACTTTCCGGTCGACTGGGGAGTAACAGACATACCCTTTCTGAGTGCGAGAGTATCCCTCGAACATAGATTTGGTTGCACAAGATGCAAATTTATTCGTAGGTGGACCAAGGTTATGGACATAGCGGGTACACCCAAACACCCGAGGTGCAAGAGGAAACAATGATTGAGAAGGAAAGAGGAGGCTAAACAGAGTGGCAAAGTGGAGAACAGAGGAAGGCAGACGGTTGATGAGATGACATGCAGCCGACACTTCAAAGTTCCAGTATTCGATGGGTACCTGCATTTGAAGCATTAAGGATCGAGCAACATCAAGAAGATGATGATTTTTGCGTTCAACCACACCATTTTACTGAGGGATGTAAGCTCAAGATGTTTGATGTATAATTCCAAACTCAGCACAAATTGTGGCGAACGTTCGACTCGTATATTCTCGCGCATTATCAGTTCAAATGATTTTAAGCGGAGAAGAGAACTGAGTACGAAGTTCAGTAACGAACGTACAAAATATAGAAGTGAGTTCGATGCGATCTTGCAGTAAATATAACCATGTGACACGAGAGTAATCATCAATAAACGTTACAAAGTAGCGGTATCCAAATACACTAGGGACTTTATAAGGGCCCCAAATATTAGAATGAACAATAAATAAATGAGTAGTAGTCCGATGACAAACATGACTAAAGGAAACTCAATGTTGTTTACCAAAGATACAAGATTCGCAAGTAAACTCATTCAAGGAGACATCCAAAAGAGCTTGCTTGAGAATCTGGAGGGGAGCATGCCCGAGACGACGATGCCACTCAACCGAGGAGACGATAAAAAGAGCAGATGGAAGAACATCAAGAAGATAGAGCCCATGCGACAGTCGCCCGCTACCAATAATATTCCGCGTTTGCCGATCCTGCACAACAAAGGATGATGATGAGAATGTAACATGATAATCAAGATCCTGCGTAAGTCGACTCACATAAAGTAAGTTAAACGGGGAGCCCGGAACATGCAGAATCGAGGTTAATGAGAGGTTGGGTGTAAGATGTATATCGACAGCTCCTGAGATAGGGATGGATTCACCATTGGCCACAGTGATGAACTTGGGATGAGGAGATGCCAAGTATTGTGGCGGCTTTTGGGAAGTAATGTGGTGGGTGGCCCCAGAGTCCACGATCTAGTGGGAATTCCGAGATAGACTAGATATACCTTCATTGGCGATGGAAGCCACAGAGCCCGAGGAGCGAGCAATCACCCCTTGGAGGTGCTGAAGCTGGGTGCGGAGAGCATCGATGTCAGTCTGAGCGGTTGAAGAATCTGAAGTAGAAGCAGAGTGCGGAGACTCGGCCTTAGTAGAGACAGCAAGGTGTGGCGACAGACCATGCTTACAATAACAGTGACTTCCAGATGATTATCCCGACCGCAAAAAGTGCATTTAAGAGGGGGTTTTCCATCACGTCCTCGTCCCCGAGACAGATAGCGACCCCCACGGGCTGAAGGACCATGATTGGAGTGATGTGGTGAAGGTATCTGTAGAAGAGCTGGAGAGGGAGGCATAGGAATCTCGGGCGGCGGGGTGACCTTCAGAAGCATTGAGCAGACATTTGAGAGAGAGGGAGTAGTGACAGAGGAGAAGATGTGAGCTCGAACACTATGCATATGAGAAGAGACCCTTGCCATCATCATGACAATTCCGACAGCCTCTTTTTGTGCTTGTTGGGCAACCAGATCTGTAGTAGGAGGCTGATGTTGTATCCAAACCTCAACAAGGGTCTTGGCCTTGACAACGAAGGAGGTCATATTGCCTGGCATCCCAGGATCAATGGATTGAAGGTCAGTGATGATATCAAACAAATGTTGGAGGCTGTTTTGTCTAGAATAGAAGGAATGAAGTTCCTCCCACATGGAATTAGCCGTGTCATGATACATTCCATCCTGTAAGGCTCGGTATCCATAGAGTTGAGAAGCCAGGATTGCACACGGCCGTCATCACGAAGCCACTCATCAGTGGGAGGGGCAGGAGTAGCCCGGGTCAAGTGATGAAGAAGTCCTTTCTTCTGGAGCACCCGACGTACTGAATGTACCCATTCCACAAAGTTTCGTTTTCCAGTGAGAGATATGGTGGTAATCCGAAGTTCATCCCGAAGATCAGTAGCGGAAGTAGCAGCCCGAGGTGGCAGAGGCGAGTCCGCAGCAGACTCAGCGGAGGCAGAAGTGGAACCCATGAAACCGCACCAAGGAGACCAACAAGGACTAGCCGCTGGAAGAAGCCTAGCCGCAGTGGGAAGACGGAAGCCGCAACGGTCTGAAAGCAGCAGGGGCTGGAAGAAACAGAAGGCCGACGAACAGGCACTAGGCCGGACGGTTAGAGAAGAGAAGAAGCCGCACGGTCTCGGTGTCAGAACACCAGCGACAAGAGCCTGCGACTTAGATGCGGAGCCCGCAGCGGGTAGAGAAGCCGCAACGAACAAGCAAAGAAGAACCAGCGCGAGAAGCCGCAACGACAGGGGAAACCGCAGCGGGTAGGGAAGCGGTAGGGGGAAAACGCAGCGACTAAGCAAAGGAGACCGCACGGTCACGGTGAGCACACCAGCGACAAGGAGAGATGCTGCGACCAAGATGCGGAGCAGGAAGCGGTTAGGGAAGCCGCAATAAACAATAGAAGACGCAGCGACTAAGAGAAGAAGTCGCGCGAGAAGAGAGGAGAAAGGCAAGAAGGCGGGTAGACAGAGAGACCGCGACAGGATAGATAGGAAGCGAGTAACCGGGGAGAAACCGCGCGGTTAGAGGAAGAGGGCCCCACCTGACTGAGAAAATTATAAAGGGGGGGCAAGAGGAAGTGGAAGCCACGAGAGAAGAGGGGAGAGGGAGAGGAGCGGCTAGAAAACATAACCGCGCGGGAAGCCGCGGTTAGAAAGGGAGCAGGCTGCAAGATACTGCGGTTAAGCAGAAGAACAAGCCGCCCGAAATCAGGAGAAGCAGGCGGTTAGAAAAGAACATGCCTGACCTTCTGGCTCTGGTACCATGTAGAAAAAGGCGCAATGAAACTTGCGGGCTGTATTTCTTGTATTAACCTTCAAGTATGAGTTCATATATATAGGTAGAGAGAAAGAGAGAAGTTCTAAAGAATACAATGTGGGACAAAACATAAGACACACATGAGCTTATAAATGAGCCTTTTACAATAGGCTTTTACATATCTTTTTACTATCTTCTAACACATTGTAAAATATATTTAATTGTTATAATAATTTTATTTTCATAACAATAAGTTTATTGCAAATAAAAAGGATTTAAAAGTTAAAAATTCTTGATTGATTATAAGTCTTTTCAAACTTATAAATTTATATTAAAAATCTGCAAATAATCAACTAATAAATTTATTAAATGTTTTCCTGTTTTTGTTCTACAAAATTTAAAAATTGTGAAATAATTATACAAAATTGATTTTAGGAATAAAACGTTAAAAAATCGAAACAATAAGTCAAATCGATTTTAACATACATAATATATATATATATATACATGATTTAAATATATGCTGCTAGTCTGCTAATATAATGTTAGGAAAAATTTTGAGATTTAACTTCACAAATTATTTATAAATGATTTTATATCCTAGGTTAATAACCCATGTTGTATAAATAGGGTAATTTAGTCATGTATATTTAGGAAGTCTGTCTAGTCAAAGACATAAGAAAGACAAGCTGAAAACATGGAGAAAATCAGCCAAGACCGGTATTATTAAAGACGCGAGACAGACCTAGGCACAAACACGTCTTGGAGCCTAGGCGCCAGACTCAAGGTGCATGTGCGCGCCTGACGAAGGCAAGACGCAACCACAACCATTTTAAATAGTCAACATCAAATATCATTTCAGCTTCTCGATCAAAATTTTCATATACTCTACTAATTATTTATTCATTACTATCGTTTATATATTTTATAAAATAGAATCAATGTGGTCATGTGTATCATTTTTAAGTTTCAACGGATAATTATCTTTCACAGACACTAAATCAATAAAAAAATATTTTTTACATTATTTTTTTCTTAATTTTTGAAGAAAAAAATTTACAAAAAAAATCTCACTTAGGCCCGTCTTTTATATTCCAAAGACGCAAATAAGCCGCACGGAGGCGCAAACCTCTGAGTATGGTGAGCCTGAGCCTTAGGCGCGCCTTTAATAACATAGGCCAAGACATAGTCGTGTCGAGTAGACATCGACTAGAAGTCGATGCATCTTCGATTGGCTGTCGACACATCTGCTGAAGTAATGTTTACGCCTGTCCAGAGCAGAAGTCGATGCATACGTTGATAAGTTATCAACGTAACATCGAGTATTCAATCAAGTCGATAGATTCTTATTCTGAAGCAGAATTCAATGCTCCCTCAACTAAACTCGAAGTAGTTTTGACATCTATCAAGAAAGGAAATTTCAGAGGCCCTCATTCAGAATTATTTGAAAACTATATAATTATGGAATTTATTTGAATCTTAGAGAGATGATTTAAGAAAAAAAATTTCTAATAGAATTTTCGAAGAATATAAAGAAGATTTTGAAGAGAGACGAAATTTCTGAAGACAAGTATAGAAAGATATTATATCATTCATTCTGAAGATAATCTCCTAGAGGAAAGAATTCAAAATTATTCAGAGATTGATATATACAGATTTCAAACAGAAGAAACAGACCAAAAAGAACACAAAAAGAACAACTCTGATTTTTGTCTTCTTCTTCCTCTCTTCTCTCTGTTGCAAAAAATCTGAGTGGTTCTAAGAGCAAATAATCCTTTCTTTTTCTACAAAATGGATTCATCATATACTAAAGATCCAGACCACTAAAGTTCCACAGAATCCTCAGAGACTGCTGAAAGATGATTCAATTCAGAAGACTTTTTTTCTTCTTCTCATTCTTTTCATTTTTTCACTCACTTTCTGTCACTATGAAAAGAATTTTAAGAATCTCTATTCGAAGGATTCAGTTTGGTTCAAGATTTTTTTATCAAAAGATCTGGATTGTCTAGTTTAAGTTCTCATTATCAAAAGATCTAGTTGTATTGATTCAGAGAGCCTTCTTATCAAAAAACTCAGTCATTGGTTCTGAGAGTCTTTTTAGCAAAAAGATTCAGTCCCTGGTTATGAGATTTTCCTTATCAAAAGACTCTGACACTATGATATTACAATTCTACAAAAGTGATAGAAAAATAAATGTACCCAGATTTTGTGGAACCACTATATTTCTTATGTCTTCTGTGTTGTGCTTATTTTTTGTGTTATTTTCTATTTTTACCTTCGGCTTTTATTTGCTGCTGTGTTTACTTAATTGTGGCTGTGTGATTGTGGATGTTAATTTGAAAATATATAACTCTAGTTTATAATTTGGGTAAATAATTTTTAAATCTCTATTCACTTCCCTCTAGAGAATTCTCAGAGGTGTAATTTTCCCCCTTTCAATTGGTATCATAGCTAGATTGATCAGAAAATGTTAACACCATGATCAAAAGATCTGTGTAGCTAGAAAATTTATAACTTCTAGTATATAATTGTTTTTAATGAGTTCAAATAATTTCATGGGATTTGCATTCACAAGACCTCCAATGTGTAACTTTGAAAAGTTTGTACTCAAAAAAGTTAAAACTAAGCTTTACATGAATACTATTGATGAAGCTATTTTTGATTTCATTCTGATAGAATCTTCTATGCCATACAAGAAGGATTTTAGTGGAAACACAACATAAGAGCTTGTTCCTAACGCTGAATAGACAGAAGCTGTGAAGAACATAAAGGACTGTGATGCCAAGGTCATGTACATCCGGGTGCCCATAATGTCTGATGAGATTTTCCAAAAAGTTGTTGACTGCCAGTCAGCTAAATAGATCTGAGAATCTCTATCAAGAATAGTCGATGACAGCTCTGATGAAAGAAAGGATAGAACAACCTAAGCGTTGCAAATGAGCATAAAGCTACCGCATGAACATAATAAGGTCATGAAACCTAATTCCACAAGCGGAGAAAGCAGATGGTGGCATGCACGTGTTTGAAAATAACGATAATTAGAAGATGTAATTAAAGAGGTGGAGTCAGTGGCTGGACTTAGAAGGAAGTAGTGTTCCCGTCGGAGTCGTCAGAGGAAGTCGCTGGAGGGGTCATCTGTGACCTAGGAAGGCTCCGATGATTGCATCGGCGACAGACAGGGGCAGCAAGGTTGGAGCAGAAGCACTAGAAGAGTGATGCAGGCACGACTTTGGGAAGAAGGGCCGCTGGTCTTCAACGTCTCCAGTGAAAAGTGGCGGGAAAAGCCGCCGACACCCTGGAGGGGTTCCGCCGCAGGCATCGAGCTTGGGGACAGCGGCGTCGGGATCGGTAGGCCGAACTGGCTTTGAGTGCGGGAGGCGGAACTTGCCAGGCGGGCGGCAGGCTGGCGGCGGGTTTTACCGAAACACAAAAGATGTCAAGCTCAATAAATTCCCACCCGACTCCAACAGGAGAAGAAGCCTTTTCTTTTATATAGGAGAAAGGGGTCTTTTCGGGTGAAATTGATATTGGCAGTCATGATTTTTTTGCTTTATAACATAGGTGAGAGCTGATATTAATAATGACAAATTGAAGAAATGGGAGGGGGGATTCAAGGACGGGCCGACTGATTAGGTGGACTTTAAAGGGGAGGACGGATTTTATAACCTAAATATCTAATTAAAAATAGTTAATTAAATTAGCTTGCCCTAAATTAACTCATCTCTTAGACTACCAGAGCTATGCATTTAGGGTCTTGTTCAGTGTTGTAGAGATCCTCCGACATGGCCGACATAAATATTTTCTGGACAAAACGACACGTTTCCAATATTTTTTGCAAAATATCCTTTTGGAATATATCATCCGATATGTCTACTATTGACCGATATATCCCGACATTTTATCGACTGTTTTTTTTCAATTTATTTATCCCGTAGTGTACTTACTATTAATTATTTCCCAAACTTCTAAATATCACTATTTTGATTTTGAATTTAAAAGTATGCAATTTAAATAGTTTCAACTTGCACTTCCTGTCCTAACTACCCCAACTTATCAGATAATTTATTCATGATCCCATAGGATGGTCAAACTGATGAGCTGACTAGTAAAAAAACTGGAGTAAATGATAAAGTAAAATTAAAAAATTAAAAAATATATAACTAGCGTGTGATGATATCACACGTCCTCGAATGCGGCGACGGTTGCATCATTTCCCAAGGGGTTGACAGAGCTCGACCCCTGCGAGAACTCGCAAAAAATGGCAACAGAGAGATCAGACGGCATCATTCGTACTAAATCGTTGATTCCTAGATATAGAGTTGTTCTGCTTCACGGAGGTCTTGATGACTTGACAAAATCATTACTTCCCAAATAATATTTGCCTAATAGAATTTCCAAAAAATGTATTTTCAAAGGCAGTTTTCTGATTTTATCGATTGGAAATAATTTCCAACTATCATACATACTATTAATTATCTCCCAAACTTCTAAATATCACTATTTTAATTTTGAATTTAAATGTATGCATTTTAAATAATTTCAACTTGCACTTCCGGTCCTAACTACCCCAAATTATTGGACATTTTATTCATGGTCTCATAGGATGACAAACCAATAAGTATACTTGTAAAAAACTGGAGTACATGACCAAGTAAAATTAAAAAATTTAAAAAATTATAACTGGCGTGTGATGATACCACACATCCTCGAGGGCAACTTGGTGTTCTTTGAGAAAATGGTGAAGGCTGCAGCAAGGAGGGAGAGCTCGTTGGTGCTCCTGAGAACCACAACAAAAAGGGGAGCGCATGCGTCAGTACTATTAAGGAAGAAGAAGATACAACGACTTTGTGTTGAAGCTGAGTTGGGAGTGGACGTTGTTTTGCTGCTGGGGATGCACGAGTTGTCGATCTGGTGGTGCGTAGGCTAAAGCGAAAGCAATGATCGATGGAGAGGGTAAGGATGAATGCTGCAAGGTCATTGGCGAGGAAGGAGAGGACACACGAGCTCGATTAAGTGAAAGACAATCGTTTGATGGGAAAAACCATGAAGCGATTGTCGCAAGATGCGCTGGAACGACTCACCGAGGGTGTTTGTGTTCCTGTTTACTCGAACCCGCTGAAGATGTGTGTTGTATGTAAGGACGAGGGAGGAAATGCGTGTCTGTAAACCGACAATGGAATCATGAGTCGACTAAATGCTTAAGGTGAGTGGATGGATCAAAAAGCTCTGATACCAAGTTTATGCGCCTCGCCATAACATTGTTGGAGGTCGCGGTGGAGGTGGAGATACGAAGGGAGTGAGATCAACCCGCAGAGAATGTGACGGGTGAGGAAGGAGACCCGTGCTTAACCCTAACCCTAGAAATTGAGGGAGGAGAATCAAGCTCAAGAGAGTAGAAATTTCATAATTTCTTTGATAACTCATACAATGGCCCAAGTTTCTATATATAGACTTGAGATATTAACCCTAAAACATTAAATAAAAGATCGCACTAAAACACTTAAACTTAGACTAACTCAACTCATACTCGATACATAAGACTCATAATTAAAGTACGCGCAAGATAACCGACGATGGATAGTGGGGACCCATAATAGTCTCGCACACCTCGAGGGGTCTCGCGGAGCCTCGAGGGGTCTCGCGGAGCCTCGAGGGGTCTCGCCGAGCCACGAGGGGTCTCGCCGAGCCTCGAGGGGTCTCGCCGAGCCTCGAGGGGTCTCGCCGAGCCTCGAGGGGTCTCGCCCAGCCTCGAGGGGTCTCGCCCAGCCTCGAGGGAATTTGGCGAACACTCTAGAACTCGACAGTTGGTGGCTCCTCGAGGTATCAAAAGCAATCTCTCGCCCAAGTTCGCAAGGGTGACTCCCTATTTTGGGCTACTCGCAAAAATGCAAACTCCCTCAATTCTTACAAATACCTCATCATTTGGGGGGGGGGGGGTACTCACCTTAGTGGAGAATGAATTTTGAGAAGCATGTGACCTTCTTAGAACTTCCTGCCAACCTGTCCCTCTCGCTCCAATCCTTGGTTATTGGAGAGGGTGTTCATACACACTTCTGCTTTAGTGGTGGGACCCGATCTACAATCCTTTCGCCTCATCAATGAAAGGATATCTCTCTCTTTCTCTCTCTCTCTCTCGCATGCGCGCGAGTGACTGCATTTATGGACTCTTTTTCTTCCTTCCTCTTCTCCTGCTATTGCAATGGAGTAGCTCACGACCATCCATGTTCAAAAAAACCCTCTGATTGTCGGATCTCAGATCATGATTTCAACAGTTTGGTGCGGTGAGTGTGGACCTTGGTTGCAAGTGAAAACATTGTAATGACCATAATAGGATGGAGTGATGGTAGCTTTGATCAAGATGATTGATAGGACCTCTCAAAGTTCTTCACTTGCTGATACCTCCTTAACGTCCAACACATCATGGTATACACTGGTCGAATCACTTCTTGTTGCGACATTGGGGCCAACATACAAAACAACTATAAAATGGTTTATGGTGGAAACTGGGCTAGAGGTTCAGATGCTCTCGCGCTTCCTGGGAAATTTAGTGGAACACCAAAGGAAAAAGATCCATCCGCATTCACCGAGTGGATTGGCCTGCATCACCAACCAATACTGATGGTTCCAAGTCCACCCACTGGAACTTGTTTGTACCTCAAAAGGAGTCATCTGAGGAGAAAATAAAAAACACATAATGAGACCAATGAAAATGACCGGATGGCGACCGCCTCATAAGAAAAATTGTTTGCCCAACAATATTTGAAGAAACCGAACATAAGTTGCTGATGATAATTGATAAAGCACACCTTGTTGAGGTTGTGCGAGTGCGACTATCTGTTTGGCGGGGAGAGGGGGTGTTGAGCGGTACCCAACTTTAAGAAGAGGAAACATCCGTAAAAGAAAAAAAAACTATTAAAAGTGATTGTATGATAACTTGTTGGGGAGGGTGCGCCCACATCACCAGTCTTAGGAGAAGTGTTACATCCGGCGCCCCAAGGCCTCCAAACTTGAACAAGAACATCAAGGATATGAGGTCTTGTTCCCTGAGATTGATCAAATCATTCAACGATCCTTAAGATTTGGAAACCAATTTCCAGTGAGATTATGGAATTCTTAGAAGATACTCGATACGAGAAAATGTCCGTCCATGACGATAAGTCCTTTCATGATGAAGGATAACACATATCTGATCCACCGCCGATTCCACAACAGACAATGTCCTATTATGGTGCATCCAATCTAATTGGAACCACACCTAATATAGTTTGCCATGCAATTGAAAAATTGCTTTAAATTAAAACCGAGTATCATTCGTATGGTTCAACAATTTGTGCAACATAATGGTTTGCAAGATGATGATCCAAACTTGCATATTGCCAATTTTCTGGAAATATGCCATACTTACAAAATTAATGGTATTACGGGTGATTCTATGAGGCTAAGGCTATATCCATCTTCATTATTCCACAAAGCTAAGAAATGGTTGAGTCGTCTACTTCTCTTCCAAGGGGTTCAGTCACTATTTGCGCTATTATGAAGGGGAAAATAATTTTGTAATATTTCAGCATGCAAAAACTATCAAATTATGTAACGATATTTCTTCCAATGTCCAATTGGAATTTCTTTGTGGCACATAAGAGATTTAAGGATTTATTGTATAGATGCCCACATCATGCGTTACTAGCTTGACTACATGTTCAAACCATCTACAATGGGCTCAACAATGTCTTAAAACAGATGATAGATGCGGGACTCTAACAAAATGTTGGATGTCGCCCAAGTACTTATTGAATATATGGGGATGAACACTTGCCAATAGAACATCTCTCATTCCAAACCAGTCGAATCAGCAGGTAATTGTGTTATTGATATTGTAACTACATTGGCTATATTTGTGAACTAAAATAAAAAGATTGAGGGCATGTCTACACCACCACCAGAGCGGAGGGAGAATGTAAAGGATGTGAGATTCCTCTAGGTCTCCCGTCATGTATCATTACTAAGGTTCCCTTATTCCAAGAAAGACATACTTTATTTACACATGCAATACCAAGGATGCAAAAGTCAACTCCGGATCTTTCAATTTCAACCAGTGCCGAGAGTCTCGGCAGTGGTTCTTGCAACTCCCCAGTCTCGAAGGCAACTTCAATGTTGGAGCCTGTACGAAGTTGGACAGAGGTACATAAAAATACTAAATGGTCGAGTTCCTCTCCAACATCCCCTCCATGTGAGGGGTTACCCCTGCAATAAGATAAGTGCCTCACTTTCTCAATACTCATTTTAGCAACACTTGCATTTAACCTACTAATAAGAAGGCTAATGACATTCTACTATGTGCGAAGAATGAAGCAAGATGCTCCATAGTGATGATGGGTGAACCATGATGTTGATATGAGAACCATGACAAGACAAATCCTTGGTCGAGGAACCCTCCATCAACGACGTCTTTGGGTAAGAACTAAGAAGACTCTTACTAGTCCCCTCAATAAGTGATCAATTTCAGTACGTACGCTTTATCACTTACTCATGACATCAATTGCTATGCTTTCTCATCTGTGATGTTAATCGAACTGCCCACCACCGCCCTAGCTCTATACTCATTTGCCTTCCTAAGAAAGATCCCTCATGCCATGAAAGACAAAGACTGCAGTTACAGAAGCAGTATCAATGATGCAAAAGTCAACTCCAACCCTTTCAACTTCAACCGGAGCCAAGATCTCCGGGAATGTGGTTCTTGCAGCTCTCCGATCTCGAAGACAACTTCAATGTTGGAGCTCACATGAAATTGGAGGACAGGGTACATTAAAATAAATGAATGATAAAGTACCTCTCTAACTTTCCCTCCAAGCGAGGGACCAGCCTCGTGGCGATATAAGTGTCTCATTATCATGATCCTTGTTTGAGCAACACTTGCATTTTAGCTTACTAATAAGAAAGCTAATGGCATTCAAATATGTGTGAAGATTGAAGCAAGATGCTCCTTAGCGATGATGCAAACCATGACGTTGATGTGAGAACCATGGCAAGATGAATCCTTGGTCGAAAAACCCTCCATCAACGACATCTTTGGATAAGAGGGCTCTTGTGAAATCCCTCGACATTTAATCGATTTTACACGACATCACTTATGACATGCATCAATTGCCATACTTCCTCATCAGTGATATTAATCGAGCGTCCCACTACCGTCTTAGCTTGAGTGATCTATACCCATCTGCCGTACGAATGGACTGGAATTCCTCCCTTGTATGCATTGGTTATCCGCCACTAAGGTGCAAACACAGTTTCGGCACGTTGACACCTCAACATGTTTAGCTTTAGTTAACACGACGCTTCAAAAAGCATTCTTTTGTTGGGCATTAACCAAACATCTCTCCACCGCTTTAGTTGGAGCGATCTAAACCCATCTGACTTATGACTGGACCAAGACTCTTCCCTCGCAAGCAATGATTATTTACCTCGAAGGTGTGAACGTGTTTCTACTATGTTAATGACCCTCATGCACGAGCATCGTATCTCCCGACTGTTTACCAAAAATTTGATCACTCAAGGCATATGTATTGCATTGACTTCTCGTTCTCATCCGTCATTCCAACCTCTCACAATAAATCCCTGAGACCAGCTCTCGTGGACCTGCCGTCAGATTCATTGGCCCATGCATCATCTACTTTTTCTTCTTCTATCCCTTCTTTGAAACAACTTATCTCTCTAGAGAGCCCCATTTCCCGCGAAAGGAGTCCGCCGCGCTTATCTTTCTTAACGCACGAACCTGATATATTATAGTCTTTCTGCCTATCGGCTTTGGGGTAAGACCTCCTCTATGTTCTAAAGAATACTACCTTGTGTTAGACAGGTGCAACTTCCCATAGGAGGTGCCCTGTGCGTCATGAAGGATTTGATCTCTTGCCTGGACTACACACTTGAAGGTCTCGCGGGAGCCAAAAGTAAAAGCATCAAAAAAGGCATGCACATGTTATAAGTGTTGAACCCAAAAATTTCTATATATGGGTTTTTTCATAGTCAAAATATGGATTTTACAGAAACAATCATTCTCGCAGCATACCACAGAGCAAAAATGGTAAAAGAAATATATTAGTGCATCAAAAGAAGATGAGAGAACTGCGCTGAAAAGTCACTCTCGGGCTCCCATACACTCGGAAGGGTGTAAACCCTAGACATATGGCTGCTTCTCCCTTGTGTTTTGCTCCTGCCACTGTCACTGGTACTCGAGATCTCTAGTTGAGGGGATCCGAAGTAGGCATAGGGGACTCGTCTGATGGAGATGAGAAAACTAGTTATAAAAAGTGGAGCCTCGACGCTCCCACACCAAGAATTGTTGTTGCTTCTCCTGCAACATAAAATTCGCCGCGATACCTTTGTCATAGATCGCACAACAAAACAATGAACTTTCCTTCATCTCAAGTACCGAGTGGTCCTCCGTGGCCTCGACGTGCTGCTTTTATAGCTCCATAATCTGCCCCTGCTTAAGAGCCTTTTGCTTGCACTCCATCTTTGCAAGCTCCGCCTACTGAACAAGGTCTTGCGAAACAAAAAATGGCAACGACATTCTCACTTTGCCCTAGCTTCACGTCAAACGCAGACTCACATTTTGTTCTAAGCCTTGAGGCTTCGCTTTCACATGCCTATTTAATGTGTTAGCTCAGTGTGGCAAATCGTCACTTGAGTGAACCGGTTAGTGAGCTCTCAATCCGACTCCTCGTGAATGGCAAGTGCGTCACTTCAACTATGTAGGGCGTGGCACATCTTGAAGGCATCTTCATCATTACCCTCACCTTCGAGCCAAGAAGACAAGCGAGTACTGGAGAGCACTTCTTGATCTTGGGGAAACCATTAGGCAAGGGGTTGCTGCCAATATCGAGTTCCCCGGAAGGAAAGGAAGCTCTCTCTTTAGGTGATGGGGGATCTCATTGCTTTTTCGGAGGGTCTCAATTTTATTACCGGAAGAGTTGAAGGATGCTAGTTGGTCTCTACACCACAAAAGAAAGCTGAGTAACTGGCAAAGATTCCATGTATCAAAAGTTTTCACAGAGACACCCTCGCTAGGAGAAACTTGAGGGGTGGGGGTGGGGGTCGAGAATGCTATGTTTATTCAAAATATCCGAACGAGAGACCTTCAAAAACAACATTAACTCTCGTTCCCTCTTTGAAAGGGAGCACTTCTGGAAATTCCTCCCCCTGCTTTTGCAGAATTACAAGGATATGAATAAAATCTCCCTTTATTATGAGCATTACTCATCCCAGTGGTGGGGATTATTCTCCAAATACTTGATCCTCATTAAGGAGTTGTCGAAGTAAACCAGTCCAGTGGAGCGTGCTCTCATGTACGTCAGGGAGTGAAACAATAAAATGCTCTAAGGGACTCGTTGTTGGCGCAGGTACGTGGAATAAATAGATGCACAAAAATATTTGCTTGGATCTGGGCAGGCAATCAGACACAAATCCATAAATTCAAAGCAAACTGAATCTTTGGGCCACAATGGAAGGCACATACCATACACAACTCAACCACATAAAGCACGAGTTCCCCCTCGGGCCTAGCATTTGGGGTTTCACCATTTCTTGGAAGTTTAGCAAAATAATCCTCAGGAAACGGGTGTCCAAACTGCTTCTGTGAGACTTCATCCAGTATGGGCGTTGTAAAGTCTTTCCGGCTCGAAACACCTCCGCGCTAGGAACAGACATATTCAATCATGGAGAAAGCCAAGGGGATGACATCATCAAAGATTTTTTTCGAAGGGTTTTGCTAGGAGGTCTCTGTTATGGTTTTCCGTCAGTTATCTTATTATCTTATAATAATAATAATTATTTTCATATATATGTTGAGTCGAGTTAATGTATCGAGTTGTGTTGTATTGAGTCATTGTCGTCATTATTAGAGTCATCGTAACGTTTAAGTGTTTTTAATATTTTATTCATCTTATGTAATTACGGGTTTACCACCCGAGGTCATGTAGCAGAATCAATCAATGAAAGATGAACTTCTCTTTATCTCTCTAAAATTCCTCTCTCTAACCCTCTCCTACTCTAGGGTTTTTCTCTCATCATCTTCTCCAAGCTTCTTCTAACTTCTCCTCTACCTATATTCTTGGGCTTCTCCGCTATATCCAACCTCCAATGATCCACCACAAAACAAGCCCATAACATTCTGGTATCAAAGCCACTCGGCCCACTTCTGCTGACGCAGTTCCTTAATAACTTTGCGCATCTTCGACCACTGCGAATCACACAACTTCTGCTTTCTCAAGCCCCATAGCATCATGCAGAGTGCATGCCTAACTCCCTTCCAGTAACTGCTCCATCCACCCCATGACCACTTCATCCTCTCCAGCGGATACAACTTTATCTCTGGCAAGCAACGACTACACCTCTGACTCTTCCTGCACCTTCCTCGTCCGCCGAACCTTCCCGCAACTCCTTCGTCTTTGCAGGGAACACCCGAGCTCAATGCCAAAGTTCGACGAGAATTTTTGTCGCTCTTTGCTAACACCTTCCTCACTCTGCTTGACGAAGGCCAGCACACTACCGACGCCCTATTTTTGCTCTAGTCTCCCACAACCTTTGTCCTTTCGAGTCTTGCCATTCCCTTGCACGCTTTTCTCGAACCACTCGCGCTCCCATTTTTATCGAGCCCATCGCCTCTTCAACCTTGGACCGCACGCCTATTCCCAGGGGTCTCATCTCATTTAAATTTTAATTAATTAATCTATAGTTTATTAATTGATTAAATTTTAATCATATTATTTTAAAGAGGGAGGTCAACTACCTAAGTGATTCATATAATTCAATCTTCAATCTTCCTATGAACGCGAAGTTAATCCCTGAGGCGACGAATTTCCTCTGTTCGCCAAATGATTACCTCGAGGCCAACTTCTTCACACCTATTCCTTGTCCTCAACCTACCATAGCTCCATTAGTTTCACCACCAAGTCTTTCAGAGCCTCTTCTCCCGATGTAGCTTCCACCGATGGTCATTCCCCCGCCTGCTATGCCCGCCCCTGTTCCGAGACCCCCGCTCTATCGGGTCTTCCGTTTGTGCCACGACCGCCTTTATTATTGATGTACCCTGCTAGCCGCCTTCCGATGCAGCTTCCACCTCCACCGACATTGCAGACTCTACTGCCACCAATCCCCGCCCTGCAAACACCTGCGCTACTGACCCCGACTCTTTTGACCCCGTTGTCCATTTCTACTGCTCCTTTGTCGGCTTTCGCTCAGTACCATCTGTCGGCCCTGACTTCGTCGGCTCCAGCTCTGCAGCCCCCCGCTCTGCCGCCCCCGTCTCCGTCGGTTTCCGCTCTGCCGCCTCCAACCACATCGCTGCCTCTGTAGCTGGCCACTACTCTGTCACCCCCTTCAGTCGCATTGTCGTTGTTGACTCGCACCGCCGTCCCCACCAGACCCGTTCCTTTCGCCGACCATGGTTTCTTCGGCTACCTTCCAATTATTGTTAGCTGCCGCATCGTCGGTCTCGTCGGACCCCTTCATTCTGCCGGCCGCTGTTCGCTCTGCCATCCTGCCATTTTTGTCTCTTGCCGCTCCGCCGAACCAGCCAAACCCATTATTTCAACCGCTCGTCCTACCGCCGCCGCCACTATACCTCTCTGCCAATGCCACCACGACATGCTATCAGACGCTATTTTAACGCGAGATCATGGAGCCAGAGTAGCCGATCATCCTACTGGAGTTCGAACTTGAGGGCAAGCTCAATTTCAAGGACTGGCAGAGTGTTATGGTCCTCCGTCAATTATCTTATTATTATTATTATTATTATTATTTTCATATATATGTTGAGTCGATTCAATGTATCGTGTTGCGTTGTATTGAGTCATTGTCGTCATTATTAGAGTCATCATAACGTTTAAGTGTTTTTAATATTTTATGCATCTTATGTTATTACGGGTTTGTCACCCAAGGTCCTATAGATAGGACCTTAGTGTCATGTAGCAGAATCAATCAATGAAATATGAACTTTTTATCTCTCTAAAACTCTTCTCTATCGCTCTCTAACACTCTCCTCTAGAGTTTTCCTCTCATCTTCTTTTCCAAGCTTCTTCTTCTAACTTCTCCTATACTTATATTTGAGGGCTTCTCTGTTACATCCAGCCTCCAATGATCCATTACAAAGCAGGCCCATAACAATCTCATCATAATGTTTGGAATGATCACAAAAGCACACTTAAGGCTATGGTCCCCATATTTCTAGTAACTAGCGAGAAGTCGAATAGCTGTTCACAAAGGTCTCATACACGCAATACGCCTCGCACGACATCAAAACTTTTTCACGTCTCCAAAGCAACGGTCTCACACGCACGAGACCTTAAAGCGGAAAAGGACCACGTCTCGCTGGATTTCTTACCTCTTGCATAGGTCAGATAGTGAATCAAAAAAATTACTGAAAGATATTTTATTCACGCATACTAAAAGCGCTGATATCTAACGCCTAAATAGAAAAGAAATGCCCATCAACAAAGATATAAAGGAAAACAGAAGAGAAATACAAACATAAAAAGGATAGGAACAAAGAAACTCGGGAACGATTACACAACTTCTCACTTTTGCGAGACTTCGTTTCCATGTCCAGGGTTCACTCTCACTCCTCGAGCACCTACCAAATGAGCGTTGACATCTAATTTGACGCCTACGTCCAAACAAGCTAATTTGCAAATGAAATAAAGCTGTGTCACTGGCAATGATTACATTCATCAAAAGTTTTCTTGTAAACAAGGTGAGGGGGTCCAGGATGTTACGTTACCACAAAATATCCAAGTGGGTGACCTTCAAAAATGACATCAACTCTCGCTCCCTCTTCGAAAGGATTCACTTCTACAAATTTTTCTCAGTCCACTTTTGCAGAACTGTAGGGATATCACTGCTCCCCTTTTATTACGAGCATTCACTCATCCTAGTGGTGAAAGTTAGGAACGTGGAAAAATCAGTGATGAGAGAAAATATTTGCTTGGACTTGGGCAGGGGATATTTGCATTTCATCCCTTGTTTCCCCTATAAATCATTAATTAATCATCCAATTACATATTAGTTTTGTCTAAAATATGTTATTTTAATGTTTTATGCAATTCTAGTATGTTTTGATGCTTTCTTGTACAGGTGTGGACTTTTGTGCATGTTCAGAAAACACATGTACAAATTTGTCCACACACACCCGTGCGTTTTACGGCACGCGTGCGTGTCCCTTATTTCCTTGGCTGTTTCTTCAATCTTCGATCCAAATTTGTGCGGGCGTTATTTCCACATGCGCGTGCACTATTTCCGCATGTGTGTGCGCATACGTGCAATTTTGCATGCATGGTCATTCATGTTATGTTTTCTCAAATTTGGGCGTGACGCGCGTGCGCGCACGTGCGCTACCCGGGCGGTCAATTTTTTTGTTTCTTATTACTACGCCTACGCACATGCACTTTACGACGCATGCTCTTATTTTTCCTGCTTCCTATAGAACGCAATTTTCGGTGTTTTTGACGGACAGATTCATTTTTCCTCCGCGATTGTTTCCCTCCTGTAGGTCAACAACTCCATTCTAGGGCCAATATCATCTCTCCATTCCATCCTATGCACATTTGAGGGAGATTCGAGAAGTAAAAAGGCTAAATGAGGATTCAGTGCTTGAGCTGTTGCATTTTGGAGCGGTGTGAAGATAAGACAGGTCATTAGGAGATCAGTGACAACACCTCCCGTATCCTATATGTTTCCTAGGTGCACCCGTTGAGGGTGGATGACCAATCTACACATCTCTACCGAATCCAAGGAGAAGGCTCTTCATTCCCGTTGTAGATTTGGTTCTATTCTTGCCTAGCCCCCTCTCTCACTTGATTTATCTATTTATTACGATGGATTTGCTTATGCTTAATGTTTATGACTTTATAATCTTGTATTTTTATGTGTAATCTTGCATGTCTTGTATTTGGTTTCAAGTTCATGTTTATTTTGTGGATGTTGTTAGATATACTGGCCCCCTTAGAGGGGGGTAGGAGTTTATAAGAATTTAATTTTAAATTAAAATATTAATATTAATCAAAGTGATTTCAAAAATATTGAATAAAAAACTTTATTTTAACTATCCAGAGAAGATTATCTTGAAGATTAATTTTAGATAAGGGCGGAGTTCAATCTTCGTTCACTACCTCCGGCGGTAGGTGCTACCGCCTGACGCTAGCTCGTAGAGATTGCAATTTAAGAGTTAATGAACACAAATAAACCCTACAATATAGTTTGCGTTAAAGCTTTAAGAGCAAATATTATTTAAGATATTTTAGGGCGTTGGAAATAAAATCTTAATAATAAACAATTAAGGACATGATTTTATTTCATAAAAGGCTTTGATAACAAAATATTGATTTCTATAACGTTAGAAATCAAAGCGTAAATGAAAACTCTTTTTCCTTTTCTCTACCGACCCTTCTCCCAAGAACTGGTTGACTTTAGCCAATCTCTTCCCAGATTAGGCTTCAATCCGCCCCTGGATCTAAACCCTAGATCTAGTCGCCAACACACGCGACGAATTCCTCCCTAGTCCTCGCAAGGATCCAGTCGCCAACAACAACGACGAATTCTCTATAAGCCTCGCAAGACCTAGTCACCAACATGGGTGAATTTTTTCTATGTTACACACAGACCTAGTCATTAACATGAGCTAATTTCTCTACTAATACAAACGGGTAAACAAAAGAAAAGAGA
Organism: Platanthera zijinensis; assembly: GCA_039513925.1. Lineage (NCBI taxonomy): Eukaryota > Viridiplantae > Streptophyta > Magnoliopsida > Asparagales > Orchidaceae > Platanthera > Platanthera zijinensis. The sequence goes on from CM077097.1 coordinate 154,725,062, forward strand.
TTACAGGATAGAAAAATATGTACGAGAAAACTTCGTAAGAAGAACTTCTGAAGGTGAAGATGAAGGCGCTATAGAAATCGGCGTTCTTTATGCGTTTGCTCTTCATGTAGAATAGTCGTTGTAGCGCTTCTCGTTAAAGTTCTCCTTTTGATCTTCGTGTTCTCCAAGGGAGTCGTCTCGATATCTGGAGACGAGCCTCTCAAAAAAGGATCAGAGTTGTAGTTTTGGTGGATTATCAATCGATGAAATAGGAGCGGTTCGAACCTTTATATAGAGCCAGAGAGCTACCACCGACGGTAGGGTTACCGCCACGCGGTATCGGTTATGGAAATCGAGAGGCACATGGATCACGACAAAAATAGCAAACACGTTCCTACATTTTGGCATTCAACTTTACCACGTCGCGGTAAATACTAGAGCGCCGCGTTAGCTTGATATGCACCTTAAATCTCTATTTGCCTCCTCATTCTAGATGCTAATTAATGACCTTTCCATATGCTACTGCCAGGCATTAGAGGTAGCGCGCCGCGATAGGAACTTGCTATAGATGACTTTCCTCTCGCCAATCCTTGCGCTCAAATCCATTTTGCCAGTTGCCCTTTAATATCTTGACCTACCGCAAGCGGTAGGTGCTACCGCAGAGCTTCGTCTCTCTTTCTTCCTCGCTCAATGTATGATTGTACCTGTATGACCTGCACATTATAAAGACAAAAGATTAGATCAAATACATAACGAGATTTGTTATTCTCAAGAACGCACGTTCCATCATATGTGATTAACCCTTGAATCAGTGGTGGTTTGTGATTTGTTTGTTGTCAAAGAATTGTGGTTGTTGGTGATACAATGTGGTCAATTGAGTAAGAATGCTTGTAGGTTCAACATTAGAAATTAGAAAACCCCTCATTTAGATAAATTGCTTGCTAAGCCAGGGTTTAAAAAATCCTTGCATCTTCACCCGCGCTCCACGTGATTCAATACTCGGAGGGGGAACTCATTGTTTTATATTACTTTAACAGGTGCACTACTGACGTTATTCCGTAAGGATAACGATCATTGTAGCCAGCGGTCATGTTTTTGGAGCCGTTGCTTGGGACCACGGTGGATTCAATCAGAAGGTCTAGGAATGACTTTACCTAGGTTTGACTAAGTGTTTTCGTTTTTATCTTTCGTTTAAAACCTTTTAATCTCGTGTTTTTCTATTTTAAATTTCACATATAGGTTTGCATCTTTATTAATTCATCTTGTGTTGTGAGTCGATTATGATATTTTCTTGAATCCAAGTCTAAAACATTATGGCTACCTTTCAACCTTGCTTGTGGTGCAAATCCTTTGCGCATTATAGTTTTGTTTGTCCTACAAAAAATACTGTTTATGATTTCTATTGTTCTCTCTGGTGAATCAAAATCTCTTGGTTCCCCATATAGAGAACCTAGCCATTATAACTTTGCATTTCCACATTGCAGACATCGTCTTCTCCAGTTTCTTTGGCTTCCTCGAAGCTGAAACCAACCAGGGAAATATTTTTTTTGTCAAATCCTAAATCATGCATTGAAGGACTGTGTGCAATTTAAAACCACAATGATGGAGGATGACAACGCAAATGTCACATTCACATCATCCTCTACCCACTTTTCCGCTCACGTTGATGAGATATCTTCAATGCCCCTAGTCTTTTAGGTAGTGTTGCAGAAACCTTTACCAACATGCCTACTGTTTCTGGTGATGACTCTCGGTGATTCCCATTTTTCCTACGAAATCATTTATTTTCGATTCTATTTCAGAGGATTGATCTCACATTTTCTCTGTTGCTGCTATTTGTAGCTTTAATCCTCATATCATTTCTGACTATACTACGATAGATTCTTTTGATTCTGTCTACACTTTTGTTGCTTTGCAGGACATGCTTGAGGAGCTTGACACTGAGCAGAGTTGTTTCAATGAGAATGTTCTCCTAGTGAGGAGGTTTCTACCTCACCATTGGTGGAGGACCAAGTCCACACCAAAGCTCCTTGTTGCTCTCCTGTATTGTGCACTACTCATGCCCCGCCAACGATTTGTGTATCAAACCTGATGGGAGTGATTTTGGGATCACTCTCTCCGTTTGCACTTTTAATTTTGATTTTATTCTCGCTTCTATTAGCATGCTTTGATTCTTTGGAATATGAGGTTGCGCCCTACTCGTTTATTGAGTGTGTCGCTGACTTTGTCTTGCAATTGAATCAAGCCAGGGCAATCGTGATCGCTCAATTTTCTTATCTGACTCAGAGTGCCCGGAGCTCCTTCGATTTCTCCTCTACCTCCCTACCTTTATACATGAGACCACTTCTGCGGAGGAGAACTTGTTGGTGTTGGTATTACTTACCGACATGGGAATTGATGTGGACGCCTATGCCATGGTTATCAGGATCGCGATCCAGATCGTAGGATCTTACGATCCTACGATCCAGATTTTGTAAATCGATCCGGATCTTATCTAGGATCTAAATCAGCACATCTACGACTGGGATCACGATCCGGATCTTAGGATCTTTAGGATTGCGATCCTGACCCGATTCTACCGGTATGACCAAAGGTAACTTGAAACATGTCAAACCCTATCTCGACCCCATTCAATCGGTCCAACGCCCATAACCCATTGTTTAACCTTGTCCCAATCCCGCCCTCATACCCCGTCACAGAATCATATCATGTTGTTTTACCGTATCCCAAGTGTTGATTGCCGGTTGCAAATAGAGGCCAAGAGCGGCTTCTTCGATCACTTCTAGTCCATATTTGTTTTTATTGTTAGTAAACATTTGGTGTCTTATCTGAAACTGAAATTGAACTTAGTATGATATTATCTTTTTGATTTAGTTATTCAAAACATTTAATATAGTTATTCACATACTACTCAATTTATTGATTTTTTTTATTAATTAAACATGTAATTTAATGATACAAAATTCAATTTTATTTTTTTAGTCTTAATTTATGAATGTTGTAGGATCTTGCGATCCTCGATTCGATCCTACGATCCGATCCAACCTCAAAACGCCACTCCCATTAGTTAGAACTCCAACAAAAGTTAAATAAGTCGTGATGGGAGACAATAAACCCAGTTGTTATCTTTAGTTTATCTCTCTTACATTTGAAATTTTTAGTTTTTATTAAATTAGTTAAAATAGTTAATCTTGATAAATAAAATAGCCCTTTAAATTGATTTATGCTCATCGTTGGGTGATTGTGATTTATTGTGCGTATTGCTGGAGTTATGGGATCATTTCGACAACCCAAACATTATTTTTGATAGCGCATTCGCGTGCGTTTATTTCGCATGTACACGTGTCTCTTCTAGGTAGCATATGGGCACACACGAATAAGTTCCGCACGTCCGTGCGCCCTGGACAGTATTAGGGCCGCTTAGCTCGATTTCTTTCATTGCGCTCGACAGGTCTCTTCCACACGTGTTTGCCTCCTTCCCACTGTGTGTGCACCTTTGTTCTCGCCACTGGGCACCAAATTTTTCATCGGACACGATCTTGGCGCGGTCCTCACCCTCTATCCTTGGGTAATTCCTTAAATCTCTTAATAATTTTTACCTGTAGGGTTTTTGCCTTGGATTTTCTTCTTCCCTTGCAAACTTAGTGTTCAATATGAACAAAATCTTTACAAGGAATAAGAAGGGAGAGTCATCCAAGAGGAGTCAGAATGAGGAAATTTCTTCGTTGTCTCGCCATGACGAGGAAGCTAGGTTGGCAATGCTCACTTTTGATGAGCAACAAATGCGCAAATGCTTCAGCCGCTTCCGTAAGAGGGTTCGTGAGCCACCACTATATCGGTTGGGAGGGTTTCATAGTTCTCTCCTTACGACCGTAGGTTGAAGCTTTGGTGATGCATAGCGGGTGGAATGAATTGCTAAGCAACATCGACCTAGAATACTATGACCTGACGCTCGAGTTCCTTTCCTCGCTCACTCTTACTCAGGTGATTGCGGAACAACCCCACTCAAGCCCCATTTCTTTCCGTATTATGGGTGTTTCATATCATGAAAGTGTGGCTGAATTTACAATCCACCTAGGGCCATATCTCTTCGTGTTGGTGAACTCTGTAGGATTTTTGGAGCTGCCTTGTGGATTCCCCCCGGTGTCTCCCATCGAGACTATTGTGTGATCATAGGAGGACCTGTAGCATATGAGGCCCGTCGGGTCAAGACTACCTACTTGGTGCGGCACGAGCTTCGTTACGTGCACTATATCCTTAACCCCAATATAGCCACACGGGGCCTGAGCACCCATATTGTCGGCCAACAGGAGCTGCTGTATCTTTACAACATGGAGCGCAGTGTTTCCATCAACTTGGGGGGTGATGAAAGCGCAGTTCCTACTCCACCATGCAATAGATAGTCACGTGAAGAAAATCTTGGGCTCGCAGTTTATTACCCGGTTGGTTCGCTCTGTGAGACTATGGGATGCACTTCCCTAGATGCGTGTCCTGAACTCCCACTATTGTGTGTCTCCACACCTTAGTCGCCACGAGGATTATTCGAAAGGTTTCTCGCGTCAACAATTTCACCTATGTCTTCGTGGATGGCCAAGGTTAGGATATTTCAGAGCAGGGAAGTGAGCATGATAAGGAGGACGTAAATATGGAAGAACACCACCAACACACCCCGGAGCAGCACGCTTCAGCCGTGGCTGAGGAGACCTAGGAGTGAGAGCTACTGTTGTTGAATATTTTTATGGCCGATGGTCTTTTCGAGAGGTTTTCCCTGCTGCTGCACAACAACTCAACCAAGTGTCTTCTCAGACGGATTCGTTGTCATTATGCATGCATCATTTGGGTGCTTTTCTCAGTATGCCTCCCGATTATACCCCCGACGGTGCTGCCCCTCCTGAAGATCCTGCTGGTTGACCGCCTCCCAACAAGTTCTGAGAGTTTCAGAGAGTTAGTCTTTTTTCTTTTGGTATTTCTTAATCTGAGGTGCACTATATTTTTTTGATGACCCTCCAGTAAGCTGGAGATATTTTGTATGGCTATACTCTCTTTTCTGCTGCTACTCTTCTATTTTATATGTTTAAAACTCTATTTTATTATATAAATGTAGTTTTTATTTTCTAGTCACCTGTGTTAGATATTGTTGTCTCTATTTTTCTCCCCGTGTTTTACCTGTTCTGCAAATTTTATTATACAATCTCCTTGTTTGTTATCACCCTTGTTTGCTTGGTTTCGTCAGTATCCCAGGTTCCTGCAAAAATTTGGCACATGTCAATGAAGCCTACCAAATTGGGTAACCTCGTTCCACTCCACAATCTTTTTATTTGCCCGTCTATTTGTCTATTTATTTCATCCGTTTTGCAATGCATTGGGGGCAATGTTGAATTTAAGTGTGTGGGTGTGGGTGTGTGTGAGGGGGGGGGGGAGTAGGTTTGTGGTAGCTGTCTTTTTCTCATGTGCATCCTTGCGCTGTTTATGCATTTTCATGTATATTTTGTGCATGTTGTCAAATGGCCCAAATTTTTATTGGATGATTTGTCCAGACAAATTAGCTCATAGAAAAGAATTCCTAACTCAACTGAAATCAGGATAGTCTTTCATAATTCCTAAAACTTTCCCCGATGCAATCTTCGAGTTATTTCATAGATGGTTTTACAGGTAGACTATTGTCTAGGCCATTCATTGGATCGTTTGAGGCATTGTACCCCACCGTTATTATTTCACCGTTGCTTACACACGTTGAGCTTACACACGTTGAGCTTACACTCAGTTTTCTTGTTAGCACCACCACTCAATTAACCACAGCCATATTGCTCTCCCATTATCATACTTTAGCTTTGAGTTCATATATATCCATGTCTGTGTTGATAGAAGTTTGATTATGTGATTTGAGTTGAAAAAAAGTTAAAGTTTGAGAGAATAAAGTTCATCATCCACGATTTTGATGAATGAAAAAGAATGTGTTCATAGTGTGTGGGGGTGAGAGGATATGATTCATCACCCCCCTCTGTTAAAAATGTCTTTAATATCAAAAATCTGATGGTTCTGTGAGTTTGTGGTGCTGTTCTCATTTTGAAGTAAACCCATGTATAAATTGCTAGTTTGAGGGGGTTCTACTTTCATTATTTTTGTTGGTTATATTTTTATTTACGGACTCAACACTCTTGCTTAGGTGTGATTTAGCCTCCACCCTCATTCTTGAATACCCCACCTTAAAGCCATACCTTATGTTTCGTCCCGGATAAGTCCTACAGAGTCTAAACCTAAAATTTCGTTTGTGTTGCGCGGAAGGTGTAGAAGAGCAAGCATATGAGCATTATTAATGGTAGATTCCATTGTGGGAATCCGGGGTGCTTTTGAGAAGGAATCCTTATCTGATGGTTGTTTACCTTTCTAAATGTGCTGATTTAGGATTGATATACCTAAGGATGGCTAGGGTAGACAATTAGATATTCCTTGCATACGTAATGACTAGCTCATACTTAATTGATTTGTTTAGCTTGACTGCATTTGCATTGTCATCATTGGTTGTGAATTTGAGTATTACCTGATTTGGATTCTTAACTCTTGCATGATATCATTTATCCTATTGGGTGAGTGGCTTGCTTGGGACAAACAAAAGTTCAAGTGTGGGGGTATTTGATACCCGCATTTCATCATTTGTTTTCCCCTGTAAATAATAGGTTAATCGTCCTATTACATGTTAGTTTTGTATGAAATATGCTCATTTTCATGTTTTATGCAATTCTGGTATGTTTAGATGCTTTCTTGTGCTTGTGTGGACTTTTGTGCGTGTTCAGGGAACACATCCAAATTTATTCACACACGCTCGTGCGCTTTACGGCGCACACACGTGCATCTCTTGTTTCCTTGGACGCTTCTTCAATCTTCGATCTGAATTCTCACGCACGCTATTTCCGCGCGCACGTGCACACACGTGGAATTGTGCGTATGCGGCCATTCATGTTAAGGTTTTTAAAAATGGGACGATCCGAATTTTCGCGTATGGCCATTTCGTACGCGCGTGCGTGCACATGCATTTGTGCGCGCGCGACCTGGGCGCCCAGTTTTATGTTACTTATTACTGCGTGCACGCACGTGCTCTTTACAACGCACGAGCGTGTGTTTCTTTTTCCTGCTTCCTATAAATGTGATTTTAGGTATGTCTGACCTGTCGATTCATTTTTCCTTCCACAATTTCTTCCCTCCTGCAGGTCGCCAACTCCATTCTATGGCCAATATCACCTCTTCACTCCATCCCATACTCATTTGAGGGAGATTCAAGACAAAGGCTAAGTGAGGATCCAGAGATCGAGCCACGACGTTTTGGAGCGGTGTGAAGAGAAGACGGGTCATTAGGAGGTTGGTGACAACACCTCCCGTATCCTGGGTGTGCCCTAGGTGTACCTATTGTGGGTGGAGGACCAATCTACACCTCTCTAGCCAAGCCTAGGAGATGAGTCTTCGTTCCCGTTGTAGCTTCTGTGCTCTTCTTGCCCAGTCCTCTCTTTCTCTCTTTGATTTCTCTATTTATCATGATGGATTTGCTCACGCTTAATGTTTATGACTTGATAATCTTGAATTTCTATGTGTAATATTGAATGTATTGGATTTGATTTCAAATTCATATTTATTTTATGTGGATGTGATTAACCCTAGAATCGGTGGTGGTTTGCGATTTGTTTGTTCTGAAGAATTGTGGTTGTTGGTGATGCAATGCAATCAATTGAGTAAGAATGCTTATAGGTAATCATTATAAATTATAAAACCCCTCATTTAGATAAATTGCTTAGCTAACCCATGGTTTAGGAAATATTTGTATCTTTGTCCGCTCTCCACGTGATTGGATACTCGGTGGGGAAACTCATCGTTTTATATTATTTCGACTGGTGCACTGCTGACATTATTCCGCCTAGATAGCGGCTTTTGTAGCCAGTGATCAGCAAGCACGAATTCATAAAGCCGAAGCACATCTGACACTTTGGGCCATAATGGGATGCACAAACCATACACAAACCGGCTACCTAGAGCATGAGTTCCCCCTTAGGCCTTGCATTTGGTGTTTCACCTTCCCGTGGAATTACAGTAAATAACTCTTAGGCCTTGCATTTGGTGTTTGCCTTTCCGTGAAAAGTTTTGCTGGGCTCGAAACACCTCTGTGCTAGGTGCTGACATATTCAGGCTTGGAGAAGGCCAAGGGGGTGACCATCATTGATGGTTTTTTGAAGAGTTTTGATAGGAGGTCTCACCAAAACATTTGGAACGATGACGAAAGTGCATTTAAGGCCAAGATCCCCATAATTATAGTAACTAGAGAGAAGTTGAAGCGCTGTTTGGCAAATTTCTCTCACACTCAATACGCCTTGGACGTAGTCAAAATTGCATGACATCCCCAAAGTAGAGGTCTCACACCCTCTGGACCTTAAAGCGCAAAAGGGCCACATCTTGCTGGATTTTCGATCTCTTGCATAGGTCTGATTGTGAATCTGAAAAAATACTGAAACACATTTTTTTATGCATACTAGAAGTGCAGATATCTCATGTCTATACAAACAAGAAATGTCCATCAACAAATAAATAAATGAAAAAAAAAGAGAAACGTCTTGCTGGATTTTTCGATCTCTTGCATAGGTCTGATTGTGAATCTGAAAAATTACTGAAACCCATATTTTTTTTGCGCACACTAGAAGTGTAGATATCTCATGTCTATACAAACAAGAAATGTCCATCAACAAATAAATAAATGTAAATAAAAGAGAAATATAAGCATAACAAGGAAAGGAACAACGAAACTTAGGAACGATGACATGACTCCTCTCTTCTGCGAGACATCATTGCCATGACCAGTGCTCACTCTCGCTCCTCGAGCACCTACCAGGTGGGCGTTGACATCTGATTTGATGCCTACGTCCCAATGAGGCTAATTTTGGGGCCGGGGTTTTTGTTCGAAGGTCTCGGGTTCGGCTTTCCGTGCTCCAATTTCCTAGGATCAGGGTTTTGTTTTATGAGAAGATCACGATCTTGGCCTAAGTGGATGCTGGCCTTTATCACGTTGATGCTTGTGCGTACCCCATTCATAACTTGTCACATGTATGCAATAATTTCAGTTAAGGTTTGTCAGGTTACATAAGGTTGCCCATAGGTTCCATCATCTCGTTTACACTACCTTCTAACTTAATTACACAACTCTCCCTGTTCATGTGCACCAGGATAAATTAAAAAATTCTGCTAAAAGTAGGAGCTTGACTAACTTGGGATTGAGGTTAGCAAACCGGGCTCAGATAGCAAGTTAATGTAACCTTGGTTTTAAAACCTAATTTTGGTGGTATTGTAAACAACTCATATTTTCCTCATGCACAACGACGTCAGAACGATTAACAAATTATGTCGTGCTACAAAAATCAAGATAAACAATTTGTAGGGCTACTCAACATGGTTCCAATAAATCCAGAGGTTAATTTCAAAGTAACAGCTTATATGAATAACAAGCAAAATTTTAACTAGGTGTTAGCAAGCTCTAGTTACATGGATTTCCAAATCATCACATTGAAATAGTAACAATGGGCGTGTTACCGGCCGCAATGAAAATTTACCGCGATTATCACTCTGCCTGAGGCATTTGTTCTGCAGGAAATCTGTCAGTGGTAACTGAAAACTCAATGGGAAGTAGGGAATGGAAGTGTTTGGTCGTGGATAAGAGGCGGTTTGGAGTTGCGAGGTTAGCTTAGAGCATTGTGGAGTTGGGATGTTGGGTTAGAGCATTGTGGAGTTGGGAGGTTGGCTTTGAGGGTTGTAAAGAGACTAGGCCTCTTCCATGTTAACTCCTTCAATTTTAATTTAAAATACTATTGCAAATCCCTTAATGTGAAAAGCAATTTACCCACCTTTTTACTCTAGTTACCTAAAATTATTAGGCCTTTCCATTCAAGTTCTTAGTTGTCGGTGATGCCAATAAGCCGATTCCAAATTACAAATCTTGCTTTCTTAAATAATTTGATGTACTTAAACTGAAATAAAATATGAGGAATTGAAAAATTGTGAACAATAACAGAATGCAAATAAAATACAACACCACCACAACTCAAGCCTTTATCCCACTATAGTGAGGTCAGCTTATGAATCCTTTGTCGCCATTGTGCCCCCTCTTCAATCATAATCTTACTAATGCCTTAATTGATGAAGAAAAATAGAATAACACTAAATGTCTTCCTGCCTCACACAACCAAAATGATGCAGATTATTGGCACAATTAAAATAATGCAGAAAAGTAGAATAACGCTAAAATGTGTTCGTGCCTTCTGATACACGCTGGTTGCTTCAAATTTAAGGACACGGGAAGCATTACCTGATGCACGGGTGATTAAGATTTTGATAGAGGCATATACGTAATACACTTTTTTTAATTTTATATTTATGCTGAATGGTTGGTGTTGTGCATATGCTCTTGTATCTTGTTGGAGTGTTTGCCTTTTCAAATGGTTGGCATGAACTTCAAGATTTTGATTTCCGCAGGAGATGCATATTATTCATTAGATCATTTCTGATTATTTATAGCGAAGTATTTGATAAGCTTCTAGGGAAGTTCTTTTCTACTTCTCGGTTTTTTTTTTCTTAATTGTGAATAAAGACATCTTCCATTTCTTACTTACACTTCAATGAAATTTGTGTGTTTTAATAATCTCTCACATTTCAGTTTTTTTACACCACTAAAGAATATTTTACTCGTTCTACAGAGTATTAGGAAGTCTGAGTGCCCAAAGGAGCTTGCACCACCAGATAAGAGGTCAACTGTTCATGTTAATCTCATAAGGAGAGATGAAAACTACCCTGTGGGTTTCATGTTCCTGTTTCTTGTAATTGTTTAATGTTCATCTTTTCCCATTCTCTCGTTGAATAAAAGACATTGTTTCTTGTCATATTTTGTAGGAACCTGTTGAATCCCGAGCCTCATTTCAAGGTGTTGGAAGAACACTAGGTACTGGTGGATCGTCATCCAGTTCTGAACCTCCCCCATCCCTCAGTTCTGCTCCAACCCCTTTGTCAGGGCTTTCAGTTGATGCCTCTTCACCACTGACTTCGATCCAACTAAGGTTGGCTGACGGTACTCGCATGGTCTCACGATTCAATCTCCACCATACAATAGGAGATATACGCTCATTTATCCATGCATCAAGACCTGGAGCAGCGAGAAAATACTCACTGCAGGCTGTAGGTTTCCCACCTAAGCAGCTCAATGATGATTCTCAAACAATTGCTGAAGCTGGCCTGGCCAATTCTGTTGTGATTCAAAAAGTCTAGTTTCTCTCCAAACCTGTTTAATGGTACGATTTCCCCTTTTTATGAAAAACTCCCCTCCAATTTCACATAATTACAGTGACCTCCCCCCTCTATCTTTCAAAATTACATAAACCTCCTCTCTAAGCATATGCTGTTAGCATGCACCTAAAAAAGTGTCTGTGAACAGTGTTAACTTAGAGGGGAGGTTTTATTAATTTTAAAAGATGGGGAGATCCCTAAAATAATGCAAACTTGGAGGGGAGCTCACAGTAAATGGCCCGTTTTAAAAAAAGGTTTGATGGGACCTTTTATATGGATGCTATTGTATTAGTATGTTCAACTGTGGACAAATGCTTTTGAATTTTATTTATAACATAGTCAGACTTTTATTGAGAAGTCACTGTTGCTGTTAAGTGAGGTGATGTGTTGGCGTGGTTCAAATTTTTAATTATTTTTGGTTAATATTGGCAATCTGATCTAAGGTTTAATGACTTTCCTCTGATCATGAAGAATGTCGCATGGTTTAGTTGGTCTAACAAATCATCAATAGTGTACGAGGGTTAACAAATCTTTTTGGTTATTTTGTTTAGTGCATCATGGTCATTGACGTGCGCCAATTTTCATCAAAAGTAAAACTTATGGCGAGCCACGAGGTTAAATATTCTGCTTGATTGCTCCCTGTTTCAGTAGCTCAATGGTATTATGTGGTATTTTGGTTTGAACAGTACGTTAATCCACATGATATTATGTACTTATAAGTGGAAGCTGTCTCATGTGTTGCTTGTTCGATGTAATGTGAAGTGTCAAATTTAATATTGAACCTGAGCTAAGCTTTTCAATTTTTTTATCATTTAACTTCTCTTTTGACCACGCTGATCAATGTTAGACTACCGTCTCATCATTGACTTCCAGATCATTCTTAAATTGCCATAAATCATTCATACTTCAACATTATCATTGTTGGGGTTTACCCTAAGAATTTCGGAGTCAAGCCGGAATAATTTCAATTAAAACAAGCAAGCAAGCCAACCCGATCAAGCGAGCCGCACACGTGGACCACACTTACTCAAAGGGACCCAAACTCACATCGGCATGTTTGTACCGCACGCAGGAGCGTGCCCAATGCGCATGCGCGGCGCCTGGGCGCACGCAACGGGCGCCGCAACGCCCAGGCCCGCTCAAAGGTCGCTCTCAGGGTGCACGTTTGTCATTTTGTGAAAATTGGTGATCCGGGTGACCGAGACCGAGCGACGCCATTCACCAACCTAAGACTCAGCCGGTCACATTTATCAACATGTCAATTTAGAAAGCTATAAAAGGCCCCTAGGCCTTCGTTTGAAGATGATCAATTCCATATATTAGAGAGACTTCTGAGGTTTTCTGACGAGAACGTGAGACTCAGATAGTTCCTTCACTCAGGATTCGCTCAGCCCCCTCTCTATTCCGCTCAACGTTTAACGTTCACTTGGACGCTTCAGTGAGCCCGGGAGAAGTCACAAGAGAGCGCTCCCGCGACCGCTCTCGTGGACGCATCGTGGAAGCTCCACGGACTTCGCCTTTTTCTCTCCTTTCTTTATACTCAAAGCTTGTAACAGAGATGTGACTTGTCACCCTCTGAGTAACTCTAAACACTTGTAAACAAAGAGAAATAATGGGTTTTCACGGTAAAAAAGCCTCTTGTTATTGCTTCTTTGTTTTCACTTGATTGTTTGCGTGCCTTGTCCGACTTAGCTAAGGCGGTTCGATTCTCTAGATCGGAGGAAAATTATGCGACCCACAACAGTTTGGTGCCATCTGTGGGAAAGTGTTCATAACTACGTAACAGCTCTCTGGAACCAACGCTTGCCTAGCGCAAGCGCCCCCCAACTAACTGTAATGGCAAGGAGTGCACACACTGCTAACAGCGCAGCTCCAGAAGAGCGCACCGATCTGACACCTGCTAATTCGCCCGCAAGCAACGCTCCGCTTCTAGGTGGAGCCACTGATGCCGCATCTACAAACACAGTGGAGCAGCATGTCCGACTAATGGAGGAGTGCCAGGTAGAAGTACTCACCCTTCTGCGGGAATTGAGAGTCTTCAATCCAACCAACCCAGCTCCCGCATATGGTATGCAACCAACAACCGCGTAAGTGCATGCCTTGCCTCGAGACACGACTCACCCTGAGTACCCTCCCATTGAAGCCAACTCCACGCATGAAACACGACAGCTAGAGCTTCTGAGAAATGCCTAACTTAACCCTCGCCCGACGGAGGTGAATGTCAGTCAGGATGACCGAAGGGTCACTCGCCGAGAAGTAAGAGAAATGATCAATGAGGAATACACCTAGGGTAGGCGCCGCCTTACGAACGCGCGACGCTCGTTCCATTATGGGTCCCAGCTTGCTCAGGTTCTGGCTTTCCCCATACCGTACTGATTCAAGCTGCTCCACTTCGAGGCATCCGATGGGATGGAGGACCCCCCAGAGAACACTTCAATTACTTCGAGACAACCATGCACCTCTTCAATGCGCCGAATAACCTGTTGTGCCAAGTTTTCCCCACAACCCTGAAGGGGCAAAAACGCATATGGTTTCACTCTCTACGGGATGGGAGATCAACAAGGTTTGGAGTTATATGGCCTGGTTTCCTATAGGCAAAGCAGATAGATCAAGAATAATGTTTGTCATTTTATGAAAATTGACGATCCAGGTGAACGAGACCGAGCGACACCATTCTCTAACTCAAGAATCAGTCAGACACAATTACCAACACATTCATTCAGAAAGCTATAAAAAAGCCCACAGACCTTCATTTGAAGACAAACAACTCCAGAGGGTAGAGAGCGCTGAGACTTTCTTGCGAGAACGTAGGACTTGGATCGTTTTTTCGCCCGGGATTCGCTCTGCTCCCTCTCTAGTCCGCTCAACGCTCAATGGTCACTTGAATGCTTCGGTGAGCCCGAGAGAAGGCACAAGAGAGCGATCTCTTGGACGCTCTCGTGCACGCATCGTGGAAGCTCCGTGAACTTAGCCTTTTTCCTCCTTTCTTTGTACTCAAAGCTCGTAACGAAGAGGTGACCTATCACCCTCCGAGAAACTCTAAATACTTGTAAACTAAGGGAAATATTGGAATTTGACCCGACACAAATCCAGCAACATGGTTTTTCACCCTTTGCTGGTTTTTCACATTAAAAAAAGCCTCTTGCTATTGCTGCTTGGTTTTCACTTGAATGTTTGTGTGCCCAGTCCAACTCGGAGCTAAGACGGTCAGATTTTCCAAACAGGAGGAAAATTGGGCGACCCACAACAATCATCATGGTCCATATTAATTCAAGGACAAGCCATATAGTCAACCGTGAGCCCAATTTTTAATGGGGAGCTCTCTAATGGTGACCACGTCCCATAATGTTTTACACGGCTAAATTAGCTACACGTCTCCTTTTCTCTTAATTTAGGCTCCATTTGGGGGACTTATTTTCACCGGTTAAGCGGCTGCGATCGCATGAATCGGGCCTTAAATTAAGGTCCGATTCATGCGGTCGTAGCCGCTTGACCGGTGAAAATAAGTCCCTTCAAACGGAGCCGTAGTTAGCCATATATCTCCCTCTTCCTCTATTTCTACAACCTTATATACTCCACTAGTGAAATTTTCACCTCCCTCCCTCTTGCCCTGCCACCTCAGCTTGTAAACTCTCTTTGGACATTTCTTCCTTGTAAACATCCTTTGGATGGTCTCTCCTGTGTAATCTTCAAAAATACAGAAATCAATTTCATTATTTTTTTTACCTGTCCATTGATCTTCCATTCTTTGAATTAAACATGTATTGTAGTGTGGTCTATTATTGTGATTTTTTTAGATACATTATCTTCTTTTAGTCTTGTTAATTGGTAATTATATATTTTTAATATAATTCTTTACACTGTAAAATTGTGTCTATAATTTCATTATTGAATTGGATTGTAATCAATGTTTTGTTAATTTTCAATCTTAGAGATCCAAAGAATAGATCACATTTTCAGCAGAACTTATTAGAATTTTAGTATTAAGCATTTTCAGTAGAAGTCATTAGAATTCTAGTATTATGCACTTTCAGCGAACATTGGCGAGATCCCAAAATGAAAAGTAAGGTTTGCCTACATTTCATCCTTGTGGTGGGACCCTTCTACGGACGCTTGCCGCTCGCTGCGTGGGGATGCTTTGTGGAAGCGAAGTCTTGGCACATTGGTTAAGATGTTATCGCGTGACCTTGAGGTCACGAAGGTCACGGGTTCGATTCGTGGAAGCGGTTTCTTGCAAAAATACATGATGAGGTTTGCCTGCTTTCCACCCTTATGATGGGATCCTTCCATGAACCCTCGCTGCGTGGGCATGCTTCGTGCACACGAAGATGCCTTTTATTGGAGTAGTATTAAAGCAAGCTATCCTTTGCAGGATATTTGGCTATGACATTATTATTAGAGAAATGGCCAATGGGCCAACATATATGGTTGCTTTATTACTCTACTACCTAATATTGTTTTCCATTTATTATCAATTAAAGATGACATTCATCTTCGTTCACGATTGTGGACTGTGTGACTCTAGAGCTGTCACAGTTCCGGTTCGATTCCGGTTCTACTAAAATCATGAACCGAACCACTAAGGTAACGGTTCTTCAAATTAGAACCAAAACCTTATTTGAATTGACCGGTTCCGGTTCCAGCTTAATTTTTGGAACCGTCGTATCAACGGTTTCGGTTACGGTTCAACAAGAACCAAAACCAAACCGGCCATTATCGGTTCAGTCCGGTTCCATGCGGTTCGGTCCGGTTCCAATCGGTTCCAACTAAAACCAGGATCAAACTTGGCGGAATGAAATAAAAGCGAGCTGCAAATAGTAAAACTCAAAACAACATCGAAATAGAAATAATTATGTTGCGCACTTCTCGACGGTCTTTTCCACGATCGGTGGGATAATATCAATTGCCTTCCTACGCGTTTAGACTTGCCACGAATTCTAGTTGACTTCCGCACGTCTCGTCGGCATGCTCAACCGTAACAACCGTCTACATTTAGTTGTCTTTCATGATTAACGTCATGTTCATAATAATAATATAAACTTTTTTTCGTCTTTCAGCTCAAAATAATTGATATTGGCTCCGTTTGGCAGGGTGGCGCAGCAGGTCATGAACATGACATTAAATTGTCATTCGTTAACGCCCATCCAAAGAACTTCATCCACTTTTATGCCCAAACGGATGTTGTTTGTTAGATGAGCCTTAATAAATGACGATTTAACCCATGCGTTCATGACCGCCACCACCGTGCCAAACGGAGCCTTTATCTCTCTAAGGCTCTATTTGGGGGGACTTATTTTCACCGGTCAAGCAGTTACGACCGCATGAACCGGACCTTAATTGGTCGTAACCCCTTGACCGGTGAAAATAAGTCCCCCCAAACAGAGCCTAAGTGATCTTTTCTGTTGGCTTGTTAGTGGCTGGTGACTGACGTTTCATTAGAGATTTGTCAGGTTCTCTTCCCCCTCTCAAATCTTGGTTTTCTGTGGGTTTTATCGCGTGACTTTGATACCAGGAGACAACATTGGTTGGACTTCTGACTATTTGTACCTAAGGTTTACTAGGTAGTCAATTTTTTTAGTCTTGAGCTCACAGCTGTGTGCTCGATGCCACGAGAGTGTAGGCCTTCCAATCCTGTATCTGTGATTCGTTATTCTCTCAATTTTCTTAACATTTATTTTATGTTCTTTAATGTTGTGTTCGATTGATGATTTGACGCCATATTTTTTCATGTTACTACATGTTTTGTGTTCAGTAAGCTTTTGTGTATTTTCTATGTGCAGTGTCAGTGTGTGTTCTATGTTTAAAAAGTGAGTGTATATGCATGTCTATTCTGCATTCAGTTCTTGTGTATGTAGGGGGTTCGTGTTTTAATTAGGGTTGTGTTCTATGTGCGTGTTTAGTGACAATGAGCATACGTGTGTGTACTGTGTTCTGTCAGTCTCGTCCCCTTTGTGTGTGTTATGTGCTCAGTTAATGCATATATTTAGTTATTTTTCTTTAATTCTCTGAACACTCATGGAAAATATTATGTCCATTGACTTTCCGTTTAGTTGGAATACTGTGTTCAATTGTATGCAACTAGCGTGTACCTATGCGTGTGCGTGCTGTGTTCATTGTATGCTCTCTGTGTGTGCGCGCGCGTGCGCAACTAGTGAGATTGCAATCTATTTTTAGTTAGTGTGGGTGTGTTTTGTGTGCAGTCATTATGTGCGTGTACATGTTTCTGCATGATATTGGCGCGTGTCCTCTCTGCGTGTACTGTTGGGGTCCAGCCTCTAAATTGAAGACCGGAGGCTTGCGAAGAAGAATGAAAAAGAAGATGAATTTTTCGGCCAAGAACAGTAAATTCGGCGGGTATCGGTATCGATACCCGTCGAATTCGGCGGGTATCGGTATCGATACCCGTGGATTTTACTATCCATGAATAGTAATTCGGCGGGTAGCGCGAAATTGCAGATTTGCTGTTTCTCCGTTTTTCGCGGTTTCCTCTCGCCAATTTCGTCGATTTCGCCCGATCTCTTCCCTTTGGTTCAGTAAACCGGGTTAGGCAACCCTTGGAGGTTTGGTAGGACATATATAAGGTTCTAATCGGTGGTTAGGGCGGAAGCCCAAGAACTTATGCCGTTTTTCTTCCTTATGGTGCGATCGAAGCGAGAGAGACGGTTTTGCCGGCGGTGTGGGATCGCAGCGGAAGCAAGCGACGGTTTCGTCGGGGAAGGAAGAGTCTAGTGGCTGTTCAGTTTCCTTTGTGCTTTCAGTGGCCGGTAGTGGTGATTTGGAGAGGTTTCTCTCGGATTGGTTTTTCGTGTGGAGATCGTCTTAATCGAAGTTTTCTTCGGAAGGCGAGGTTGTTTTTACCTAAACTTGTTGAGGGGTTGTTCTTCCTCGGGTTTTGAGAATGAGTCTTGGATTGAGTGGGGATTCGCCTGTGAATCCGAAGGGGGAAACTAGGTTGGACAAACCTAGTATTTTTGTAATCCGTTATTATATTATAGTGGATCGTTGTGTGTCCTGCCCCGTGGTTTTTTCCCCTATTGTTTGAGGGGGTTTCCACGTAAATCTCTGTGTGTTTTTGTTTTGTTTTGCTATTTTTTGCTTGGATCCAGGTTTGCACGTGAAGGGACCTTTTCTCTACAAGTGGTATCAGAGGGAGGTTCAGCCATTGAGAATTTCGGGTCTGTAATTAAGTGCAATAGGTGACGACCATTGGTCCACTCCCTATTCTCTCTATTACATACCTTGAGATTATTGGCTAATCCTAGTGCATATAGATCAAGCGAGAATGATCAACATGAACGGGAAGAACTGGAGTATCTGGAAGCCGAGGACGGAGGATCTCTTGTTTTGCAAGGATCTCTACACCCCGCTATCGGGGAGGCCTACTACGATGTTGGATGATACGGTCTGGATGACAATGGACCGGAAGGCAGTTGGTTTCATCCGCCAGTGGCTAGAGGATTCTGTCTTCCACCATGTATCTATCGAGACATCTGCCCAGTCTTTGTGGAAAAAGCTGGAAGCGCTGTATGAGAGGAAGACAGCAGGTAACAAGGCTTTCTTGATCAGGAAGCTTGTGAACCTCAAGTATCGGGAAGGTTCACAGATGACAGAGCATTTGAACCTTGCCCAAAGTATCATAAATCAGTTAGAAAGCATGAAGATCACCTTGGGTGACGAACTTCAGGCCTTGATGGTCCTCAGTTCACTACCAAAGGGTTGGGAGACTCTTGTGGTGTCATTGAGCAATTCAGCACCAGATGGTGTTGTGTCGATGGAGATGGTGACGAGCTGTCTGCTGAATGAGGAGCTGAGAAGGAAGGACTCTGGAACTCCTACATCAGATGCCCTACTCATGGAAGGTAGAGGTCGACATCAGGTGAAGGAGGGGAAACAAAGGGGCAACTCTAGAAGTAAGTCCATGTTGGGTTTCTCTATGAGGATGCACAACACTTGTGCACGTAGCGGAAGTAATAAAAATCAAGAACAACCCAAAGAGATTGGATCGGGCCATGAATGTTGAATCAAGAAGTTAACAAACAACTAGACAAAAATTACCTTAGCGGCGTTGAGTCACAACTCAACGGAGATGCTCCAAGCTTTGAGTCCTTGTCCGTGGCGAGTTTCACGTAGAATAACGTCTACGTCTCTGCAGAAATCCACACGAGCGGGAGAACACCGAGCTTTTTGTCGCACGAAAGATCGGGAAGGAGATCGTCTGCACCTTGCACTTCCACGGACTGCTAGGTCCGCGCCAGGAATAACAACACCGACAACTATCGCCGGAAAGTAGGTCGGCGGAGCAAACGATCGGCGGAAGCGGAACTCTTCCGTCCGGCGGGGTACGGGATGCGGCGGATCGGCACGGCGGAACGCTTTCGTCGGGCTCTATCCGGCCGCAGGAGAAAAGCACGCATACCCATATCCTCCCAAAACCCTAAGTCCTTATTTATACCAAAGGTATAAACAGACCTAAAAGAATCGCTATCCGCAGACCACACATCATAGGGTTTCAGAGTCATTCGCCGGGAATGAACTCCAGGTTCGGCGAGAATCAGATCCAGATTCGGCGAGAATCAGCAGACAGATTCGGCGAGAAATCATCTGCAGAATCGTCAAGAATAGAGGATAGAATCGTCGAGTATCACCAATCGCCGGGAATCAAACATTTCGATTCTCGACGAATTCGTCGAGAGTCGTCGAGTCATACTCGACGATTCTCGACGAATCATACGCGACGAATGATTCTCGACGAACTCATCGAGTCATACTCGACGATTCTCGCCGAATCTCCTTGACAACATTTGCCTGACCCCCCCATTCTGTATGGTGATTGGTAACCTTTACCAACACAGTCAATCTTCCAGCTTCTCCACATGCTCTTATGTGCGACCCTGCAGGCTCATATCGCGTTGGCAGTGAGATTTCATGTTTGACCACTTCTAGATCACCATGGTAACTCCAACAGTCTCCCACTTGATCTTGAAAGTATCAAACCAAAAACCTCACAAACAATGAGCGGCATCTAGCAATGCATCATTGCTACCCAAGCAATAAGAGTTCATAACTCATAAGCCTAATGAACAATGTTCCAGCGTTGTCTTTGTCCCTTACTTCCGGAAAGAACTAGAGGCATGGACCGTGTCACCCTCATAATAGCTCAATCCAAGTATCTTGATCTAGAACGGACTTCCAGAGAATGGTGAGTCCAATATCACATATTGACTCAACCAAGCATGACCATGCATTTCTCAGTCCAGTTCCATCAAGGGGCCCATGGATGCAACTCCTGTCATATAGGAGGACAAATCCCATATCTGCTCACACACAAACATCCAAATGATTCGTAACGTGCCCAACAACCACCCTTATCATCAACCTTTCTCAAGGAAGACTTTAGATGACATCAAAGCACGCTTTTCCTCACTTGATGAACGCTGTGACTTCAGGTCAAAAGACCACAACACCATTGTCAATTGAGACCTACTCGTGATACGTTTAGATAACAATCCACAAAGTAGTCTCAGGTTGGGTCTGTCTAGTACAACTTGTTCATTAACAAGTACCCACGTGATGACTTGATATCACAATATCATGACCTATGAGAACTAGTCATCAGTCAACAGACGTGCTAGTCTTAATATATCATCATCACCCTTAGTTTTTATGATGATACTATGACCAGGGACCTTTTAAGAATGAAGCTTCAAATAAATCATAGGCTCTCACATTCAAGTCACGTACTTGATGTCCTATGGAAGCAAACATTCTAAGGGTATTTATTATGTTAACATTTAACTATCGCATAGAGAAACCATAATAAAAGAACATGCCATTAATTGTAAAAGAAAAATCTAGGCACATAATTCATCATATGAATAAACAATAAACAACCAACAGAATATATGTTAACATGCAACCCACAAGACTCTCATTAGAGTTGATCATTTAGGTATCGTATACCCATTGATCTAGTATGACCATCATGCTTTCTCTGCGTGAGAGGCTTTGTAAGTGGATCTGCAATATTCTCCTCAGTCGGCACTCTGCAAATGTTCACATCTCCTCGTTCGACAATCTCACGAATAAGATGGAACCGCCGAAGTATGTGCTTGGAGCGCTGATGGGATCTAGGTTCCTTAGATTGTGCAATTGCACCATTGTTATCACAGTAGAGAACTACGAGACCAACAATGCTAGAAACTACATCAAGCTCGCCGATGAATTTCCTAATCCATACAGTTTCCTTCGATGCGTTAGCTGTAGCGATATACTCGGCCTCTGTTGTAGAATCAGCAACTGTCTCTTGCTTGGAATTCTTCCAGCTCACAGCTCCTCCATTAAGGCAAAACACAAAACCTGACTGAGACTTTGAGTCGTCCCTATCAGTTTGGAAGCTAGCATCCATGTAACCACTTACAACGAGCTCTTCCTCTCCACCATACACCAAGAACACATCCTTTGTCCTTCTCAAGTACTTCAGGATATTCTTGACTGCAATCCAGTGACACTCACTAGGGTCTGAATTATACCTGCTAGTCATGCTCAAAGCAAAGGAGACATCGGGTCGAGTATATAACATTGCATACATGATTGATCCAATTGCCGAAGCATATGGAATCAACTTCATGCGGTCCTTATCTTCACAAGATTTTGGACACTGGTCCTTAGAGAGATTCACACCATGAGACATGGGTAAAAATCCTTTCTTGGACTCAAGCATGTTGAACCGCTTCAACACCTTCTCAATGTATGTACTCTGGGTCAAACCCAGCAACTTCTTCGATCTATCTCTATAGATCTTAATACCGAGTATATAAGTCGCTTCACCCAAGTCCTTCATAGAAAAGTAGTTCTCTAGGTTGTTCTTAACAACTTTCAGGGTAGGAATATCATTCCCAATCAATAGTATGTCATCTACATACAATATCAGGAAGACAACAATGCTCCCACTGATTCGCTTGTAAACACAATGCTCATCTTCATTCTTGATGAAACCAAACTCTTTGATTTTCTCATCAAAACGAAGATTCCAACTTCGAGAGGACTGCTTCAGTCCATAAATGGACCTATTCAGCTTGCATATTTTAGTGGCTTCATTTGGGGATACAAAACCCTCGGGTTGTGTCATGTACACTTCCTCAAGGAGGTTTCCATTAAGGAAAGCCGTTTTGACATCCATTTGCCAGATCTCGTAGTCATAATACGCAGCAATAGCAAGCAATATCCTTATGGACTTTACCATGACAACGGGGGAAAAGGTCTCATCATAGTCAATACCATGAATTTGCTTGAAACCCTTAACCACCAGTCGCCCTTTGAATGTCTGTACATTCCCATCCATGTCGGTCTTCTTCTTGAAGACCCATTTGCACCCTATGGGTCGTACCCCTTCAGGTGGTTCCACCAAGTTCCAAACTTGGTTTGCATACATGGAGTCCATTTCGGATTTCATAGCCTCAAGCCATTTGTCGGAGTCCGGTCCATTCATAGCCTCTTGGTAGGTTGCTGGTTCATCATCATGATCCATAAGCAACACATTACCTATTTGAGACATGAGAAATCCATATCTCTCAGGCTCAAACCTCGGTCTACCAAATCTACGTAGGACTTGTGTTTCTTGAGCAGGTTCTCTAGCTACAACATCTTGTAGTCCTGTCTCAGAATCCAATTCCGGTTCATTCACTACCTGTGGTTCTTGAACTTCTTCAAGTTCTACCTTTTCAGTCTTTCTTGATAAGAATTCTCTTTCCAAGAAGACGCTAGTCCTTGCGACAAACACTTTGCCCTCGGACGGTAGGTAAAAGTAATACCATTTCGTTTCCTTAGGATATCCCACCAGATAACATTTATCCGATTTAGGTTCCAGCTTGTCAGGCATTTGACGTCGCACGTATGCCTCACAGCCCCAAATTTTAATGAACGCCATACTAGGATGCTTCCCAGTCCATATTTCATATGGTGTCTTCAGAACCGTTTTCGTTGGAGCGTGATTCAGTGTCATTGCAGTAGTCTCTAAAGCAAAACCCCAAAAGGAAACAGGCAAGTCTGCATGACTCATCATCGAATATACCATGTATGACAGAGTATGATTTCTCCTCTCAGACACACCATTATGTTGTGGTGTTCTAGGTGGAGTGAGCTGTAATACAATACCACACTCTTTCAGATGATCACGGAACTCATGACTCAGGTATTCGCCACCTCGATCAGATCGGAGTGCTTTAACCCTTTTACCCAACTGGTTTTCTGCTTCATTCTTGAACTCTTTGAACTTTTCAAAGGTCTCAGATTTGCACTTCATAAGATACACATATCCGTATCTACTGAAATCATCAGTAAATGTAACGAAGTAGAAATACCCACCTCTAGCCATGGAGCTCATGGGTCCGCATACATCACTATGTACAACACCCAAGAGATCCTCAGCCCTCTCAGTATAACTAGTGAAAGAAGCTTTAGTCATCTTGCCTAACAAACAAGATTCACATCGCTCAAATGATTCATAATCAAATGAGTCCAAAAGTCCATCTTTATGGAGCTTGGATATGCGCTTCTCGTTTATATGGCCCAAACGACAATGCCAAAGATATGAAGGGTTTGAGTCATTTGTTCTTAGTCTTTTATTATTTTCTACATTATTGATCAGATGGTCCAAGTTCAAAACATAAAGACCATTAAACAATTGGGCTACAATATAACAAACATCATTCTTAAATATAGAACAACAGTTGTTCTTAATTATAAAAGAAAATCCAATCATGTCCAAGCATGAAATGGATATAATGTTTCTAGTTATGGCCGGAACGAAATAACAATTATCTAGTTCTATTACAAGCCCACTAGGCAAAGAAAGACGATAAACCCATACGGCTACATCAGCAACTCTTGCTCCATTGCCGACGCGCAAGTCCACCTCCCCTTTACTCAGCAATCTTCTCCTTTCCAGTTCCTGCACATTTGTATAAATGTGAGAACCACATCCGGTATCCAATACCCAGGATGAAGGAGCAGAAAGGTTTATCTCTATAACGTAAATATTTGAAGCGGAAGCCATACCTCCCATCATTTTCTGCAGACCCTCAATGTAAGAAGGACAGTTCCTCCTCCAATGACCAGCCTTACCACAGTGGTGGCATTTCCCTTCCTTCACCGTGCTCTTCTTTTTCTTCAGTGTAGAAGACTTGGGCTCAAGATACGACTTAGGTCCCACCTTCGTCTTCTTAGAGCCCTTGGCCTTGCCCTTTCCCTTATGCACCATCAGTATGGGGCTGACAGGCTTGGCCTTCTTCATGTTGATCTCGACAGTTCTTAACATGCCTAGGAGCTCGGGCAGTGTCTTGTCTATTTCATTCATGTTGTAGTTCAAGACAAACTGCTCATAACTGTCAGACAACGATTGCAGGATCAGATCTGTGGCCAACTCTTGACCTAGAGGAAAACCCAGCCTTTCAAGGTTCTCTATATACCCAATCATCTTGAGTAGGTGAGTCCCCACTGAGTCTCGAACTCCCATCTTTCACTGAAATAACGCTTTTATGACGTCAAACCTCTCTTGACGAGCTTGCCCTTGAAACATTTTCTTGAGATGCTCGTCAATCTCTTTGCACCCCATGTTCTCATGTTGCTTCTGAAGCTCAGAGTTCATGGTGGCAAGCATAAGGCATTCGACGTCTAAGGCATCATCAGTATACTTCTTATAAGTATCTTTATCAGCATGGGAAGAATTCCCAGTCGGCACCTCGGGGGCTTCTTCTTCCATGACATAGAGCTTTCGCTCTTGCCTGAGAACAATTCTCAGATTCCTGTACCAGTCCATGTAGTTAGTCCCATTGAGCTTATCCTTCTCAAGGATGGCTCTCAGAGACAGAGTGGAGTGTGAACCACTTGCCATGGAATTCTACAAGAATTCATGCAGAATAATATCAGTACTAAAATTTCAAAATACAATTTATTTTTAATTTGGACTTCGATTAAAACTCCCACTATTTTATTCGAAATGATGGCCCTCATTATCAATTCGGAGAGTTCATGCGAGCTACTCTCTTAGTGGACAAGATCCGTATTTCACCAACACAATGAGTCAACTTTGGCTTTTCTCTCACGATGCGGTTATTTAGGTAGGCAACGCTTGCCAATTGCATCCTCATGCAATTCTTGTATGGTTGGTGAATAACTCCTTATTCGCATCCATCATATGGTGCATGCCAACCCTATGCCTCTAGGCACTCAACCTTTGAGGTCACCTAGTTAAGCTTGACCCGATGTCGACAGTGGGATATCACAATTATCCGCTCGCACCCTTACTAAGATAGATTAATGCACCTTGCTTTGGCAAGCCCACACTTCATCGATCAAGGCAGGAAGAGTGTCATCCATTGGAAGGCATCCGAACACTTAATATTTGATGAAGGGATTTTTGATAATAGGTTAACAATTAACCATGATCAACATTTGATCAATGTGCATATCCATAAAAAAACACTTCTAAAATCCACATGCATCCCTTATGTTCACAACCTGACACTATCAACATTTGATAGAAGAAAGAGCTAAATCTGAAAATCCAGACTCTTCCAAATCTTCAGATTTACATACATTGGACAAAGGCAAAGGCAACTCAACTTAAAGCAGTAGACAAGCTCGTCTCTCATTGTTGGATTCAAAATCCAAAACAATACACGGGTTCATTAACCACTCGAGGGACAGTTACTGCTAAGGAGACAACAATTTCTAACAATTAGAAATTATCACGAAATCCCAGATGTTCCTGGTGGGGTTCCAAGGGGCTGATAACTTCTCACAAAGAAGTTATCTAGCCCTGTATTTTGATTTAATATTTGGTATTAAGGAGAATTATTAGTATAAATGAAGGAGAAATGAAGGTAATTTCATAATTATTTGATTTGGGGCTAATTCGGTCTTTTTCCATCATGTTATTACTAGGAACGCCAAAGAAATCTGCTCGGAGGAACAAAATCTGGACAATTCACATAACCTGAAAAAAAAATTGCAACCTCCAAAATTGAGGTTGCAACCTCTGGACGAAATCCAGATTTTGAATTTTAAATATGGCGCCTTTTGCAAAAATGGAAAGACGCATCCCTTGGGGAGAGGGCTGGACGTTTTTTATGGGAGATTATTCTGAAATTAGGGGATCATCATCTTTTGGAGGGAGATAAAAGAATTCCATTGGAGAGGAAGAACTAGGGCTTCCCGGAGGTTGAAGACAGACGGATCTCGGCCATAACCGGAGAGCGAATCGCTGCAGTTTTTGATTTTCTTCCATAATGTGCTGTAAGATCTACATATTTTTGTGGTTTTCTTTCGTCGTCATGAACTAACTTCATAGATTTTGTGTTGTGAGAGTACTATGACTATTGTGTTGAATGTTTTTATTTGGTTTCTCTTCGTGATTGTGTGGTGATTGAACCTTTATTGAATTTACAATCTTTATCTTGAAACCCTTGATCACGGTTTCGTTTTTTTTACTACGCTTCATAAATCGAGAGAGGAGTTGCGTAAGTGCGTTGTAGATTCAATATAGCGCTTGAAGGGAGAGAGAGATTTCCCCTTAGTGTTAGCAACTTAGGTTTTCGAGCGTTAACCGGTTTCTTATTTCACCCGAGGGGAGATAACGGACTAGGGGCCTCCGATATCGAGAGATATGGTTGTCTAATCTAAAATCGTTGCAAGGTCTTTTGCCTCGCATTCTCACAAAATATCGTTCATAAATTCATCACACTAGTTATAGGAAATCACAACACGAGATTACTTCTCCAACTTGAATTACAAAATATTTTTTTCCAAGTAATTGTAGTTATTTTATTTTAATTTCAGAATTTCTCATAATCTAGATTTAAAGATCACAATCATCTTTATTTGACTTGGATTTAAAGAAAAGGTCTAACTAGTAATTGCAAGCACCGAATTCATCACCTCTCTGTGGAAACGATCACTACTCACTTTTTATTACTTGACCCGACACGTGCACTTGCGTTCAAAATACGTATACCGTAATCGGCGTATCAAGTTTTTGGCGCCGTTGCCGGGGAGGTGCGACGTATTTAGTATTTATTTCTTGCGATATTAGTGAACCCTAAGTATTTAGAGTTCAAGTTTGTAACCTTCTTTCCTTTTCTTAGGAGTGTTTCCTTTTATTAATTTTGGTTTTTTCATTAGTACATGTCCCGTTATCGATCACCGGAATTATTACCCTTAAATCTAGAAATCGAACGGACGTGTAGACGGAATAGGAGAGCGGTTCGTTTAGGACATAACAACTCCTTAACAATGGATCATAATAATCATAACGCTGAAAATGAAAATCATCAAGAAGGTCAGGATTTAGGAGGCCAGGTAGATCAAAACGGTCATCCCGTTGAACAAAGGAGAACATGTCGTGATTATAACATGCCACTCCGAGGAGGATTGCAGTTTAGTATTACTAGACCCGCAATTGAAGCAAACAACTTCAAGATAGATTCTATGACAATGCAACTCGTTCAACACAATAAGTTTGGTGGCCTTAATAATGAAGACCCGAACTCTCACTTAAGGACCTTCATTGAAATATGTGACACATTCAAAATCAATGGAGCATCTGAGGAAGCAATAAAACTTAGGTTATTCCCATTTTCTTTGGAAGGAAAAGCAAGGGATTGGTTGAACTCTCTGCCCAATGGTTCTATCACTACTTGGGCAACTCTGATAAAGAAATTTTTAGCTAAATATTTTCCTCCGTCAAAAACTGCCAAACTTATGCGTGACATATCTACATTCATGCAAGGGAACGGAGAGACACTTTATGACGCATGGGAAAGATTTAAGGAACTATTGCGCAAGTGTCCACACCACGGCCTAGCCATACACCAACAGGTGTGGACCTTTTACAATGGCCTCCAGACGTCTACTATGATCCAAGTAGATGGAGCTGCAGGAGGATCACTGATGAACAAATATCCCGAGGATGCGTATGAAATTTTAGAGGATCTATCTTCGAATAATTATCATTCATTTGAGCGCCAAGGTTCTTCATCCATGGGAGGTGTACACCAAGTTAACCAACTCACTTCTTTCGCTGCACAAATAACTGCACAATTCAACTCGATGAATAAGCGGTTAGATGCCTTAACCTTACATCAAAATGAGGCTCAAATGAACCCCCAAGTTAATAGTATAGTTTCTCCTCCGATTAATATGAATCCTTCACTTACGGTGGAGCAACTCATTAGCAATAACGAGGAGGTCAACTATATAGGTGGGCAACCGAGGTACATGAATCATAATAATCATAATGTAACTTCAACTCATTACAATCCGGATTTGCGAAATCACCCTAATTTTTCATGGAAGAATAATTCGGGAATGGCACACCCACCCGGGTCCAACTCAAACCCTCATCCAGCCCAGAATAATAATTACAATAAACAGGGGTCAACTAGAAAATTATCTGATGAGTTACTCATAGAATCCATGCAGAAGAGGGATGCTCGCATTTCTAGCCTAGAGGGCTCTTTGCGTGTAATTGAAACTCAGTTGGGACAAATCGCTAATGCTTTAAGTCTTAGACCCCAAGGTTCGCTCCCTACGGATACAACCCCAAATCCGAAGGGAGATAATCCTCATTGCAAAGTTGTTACTCTACGGAGTGGTAAGGAGTTAGTGGGTGGGACTATAAATGATCGTGAGATCCAAGTTGGTGAGAAAAAGGAGTTGGAGATTGTTGGTTCTAATGCCGCGTACAACGAGTTAAAAGAAAAGGATAAGAGGAATGAAGAAGTAGGAGCATCGGGAGAAACTAAGAGAGAACTTGTCACTGAAGATAAAAAGAAGAATGCTAATATAAAAATATATCCACCACCGCCGCTTCCACAGCGGTTAAAGAAGAGCAAACTTGATCAACAATTTCAAAAATTTGTTAAAATATTTAAAAAACTGCAAATCAACATCCCTTTCGTGGAGGCTTTGGAGCAAATGCCAAGCTATGTGAAGTTTTTGAAAGACATCTTATCTAAAAAGCGAAAATTTGGAACGCATGAGACGGTGGCACTCACGCAAGAGTGCAGTGCTATACTCCAGAAGAAACTCCCGCCTAAATTGAAAGATCCGGGGAGTTTCACCATACCGTGCTCTATAGGTTACCAATTCGAGGGTAAGGCCCTATGTGATTTAGGTGCGAGCATCAATCTGATGCCATTTTCGATATATAGGAAGCTTGGTTTAGGAGAAATCTCCAAGACCTCTATCACCTTGCAACTAGCCGATAGAACCCTGACGTTCCCAAAAGGAATAGTTGAAGATGTCCTAGGTAAGGTGGACAAGTTTATTTTTCCAGCGGACTTTGTTCTCTTAGATATGGAAGAGGATAGAGAGGTGCCCATTATAGTAGGGAGACCATTCCTCGCCACCGGTAGGACATTAATAGATGTACAGAAGGGGGAGTTGACTATGAGAGTTAACGACGAACAAATCACTTTTAATGTACTTGAAGCTATGAAATTCCCTCGAGGTCAAGAAGATCATATGGAGGTGGTAAATCAAATTTCACTTCATGACTATAATCTGAATATTAAATCCACTAGGCAAGATGACGTGTTGACCCGATTTTTGATGCATGAGGAGACTTCGGATGATGAAGAGGAAATTCGTGATTTCCTAGAAGTATTTGAGTCACAAGCTGTTTTCGTTAGGAGACCGGAACCTTTGGAGATGTCGGACAAGGCATTGGCGGACAAGCCCTCTATTGTTAGCCCGCCGACTCTTGAATTGAAGCCTCTCCCAGACCACCTCATGTACGCATACTTAGGTAAAGATAACACATTGCCGGTTATTATCAATTCTAAATTATCAACTGAACAACATCAAAAGCTTTTAGAATTGCTAACTCAATTTAAAACGGCCATAGGGTGGACCATAGCGGATATCCGAGGGATTAGCCCCTCACTATGTATGCACAAGATCCTTTTGGAAGAATCTTTTACGGGATCGATCGAACCTCAGCGTCGTCTCAATCCACCAATGAAAGAAGTGGTGAAGAAGGAGATTATTAAATGGTTAGACGCCGGGATCATCTATCCTATCTCGTATAGTTCGTGGGTATCACCGGTGCAATGTGTGACAAAAAAAGGAGGGATGACGGTAGTACGAAATGAGAAGGATGAGCTAGTATCGACAAGAACGATTACCGGGTGGCGTATCTGTATGGATTACCGAAAGCTGAATAAGGCCACTCGAAAAGATCATTTTCCCTTGCCTTTCATTGATCAAGTGCTAGATAAGCTAGCGGGGAACAATTTTTTCTGTTTTCTCGATGGCTATTCAGGGTATAATCAGATTACGGTAGCTCCAGAGGATCAGGAGAAGACCACATTCACATGTCCTTATGGAACGTTTGCATTTAGAAGAATGCCATTCGGTCTATGTAATGCACCCGCCACATTTCAGCGATGTATGATTGCCATTTTCTCGGATATTATGGACCATAGTATTGAAATTTTTATGGATGACTTCTCTATCTTCGGTAATTCTTTTGATGCATGTTTAGCTTGTTTAGAGAAAGTGTTAATGCGTTGTGTTGAAACCAATCTCGTACTGAATTGGGAGAAATGTCACTTCATGGTGCGAGAGGGCATTGTGCTTGGTCATCATGTTTCAAGAGATGGTTTAGGGGTTGATAAAGCGAAACTAGATGTGATTGAGAAGCTTCCACCACCCAATAATGTGAAAATGTTGCGTAGTTTTTTAGGACATGCTGGGTTCTATCGAAGGTTCATTAAAGATTTCGCTAAAATCGCAAAACCATTAAGTGGATTACTAGAAAAAGATGCAAAATTTCATGTGAGTGAGGAGTGTTTAAACGCTTTTGACACAATAAAAAATCACTTGACTACAACACCCATCGTGATAACGCCGGATTGGGAGAAGCCGTTTGTCCTAATGTGTGATGCAAGTGACTATGCGGTTGGAGTAGTCTTAGGACAGGTTTGAGAGAAAGTGTTTTACACGATATCCTACGCTAGTAAGACCTTGATTGCCGCTCAAATAAATTACACAACTACGGAGAAGGAATTACTAGCGGTAGTGTTCGCTTTCGAGAAATTTAGATCGTATCTTTATGCACGAAGAGCACAGTCTATACGGATCATGCTGCGATCCGCTACCTCATGGATAAAAAGGATGCAAAGCGTCGTTTGATCAGATGGGTGCTTCTGTTGCAAGAATTCGACGTAGAGATTAAGGATAGGAAAGGTACTGATAATCCTGTTGCGGATCACTTGTCCAGGATAGAGTCTACACGACTGTCTTATAATCCGGAAATTGACGAGAGATTTCCAGATGAGAGGGTTTTAGCTATCCATGATAGTACTCCACCTTGGTATGCTGACTATGTAAATTACATAGTGAGTAATATTCTACCGTCTGACTTGTCGTATCAACAAAGAAAGCGATTCTTACACCAGGTACGCTCCTATCTTTGGGATGAGCCTTATCTGTTTAAAATTGGAGCTGATGGAGTGGTGAGGCATTGCGTGCCGGATGTTGAAACCAAATTTATATTAGATAAGTGTCATAGCTCACCGTACGGAGGCCATTTCATGGGATCGAGGACAACAATGAAAGTATTGGAGGCCGGATTCTTTTGGCCTAATTTATTCCGGGATGCCAATGAATTTGTTAAACAATGTGATAGGTGTCAACGGTGTGAGAACTTAAGGAAGAACGAGGGAATGCCAATGAATATCATGCTAGAGGTCGAATTGTTCGATGTTTGGGAATGGACTTTATGGGTCCGTTCGTCAATTCAAATGGTAATTTATACATTCTGTTGGCAGTGGACTATGTATCCAAATGGGTGGAGGCGATTGCAACACCTAAGAATGATGACAAGGTAGTCTTGAATTTTCTAAGAAACTATATTTTCAATCGATTCGGGGTACCTAGGGCGATCATTAGCGACGGGGGAAGTCATTTCTGTAATCATCAATTCACCTCGTTGCTAAACAAATACGGGGTCACCCATAAGGTCGCGCTCGCTTACCACCCTCAGACGAATGGACTTGCAGAGGTATCAAATAGGGAGATAAAAAGGATTTTAGAGAAGACAGTGAGCATAAATCGAAAAGACTGGTCGCAAAAGCTCACAGATGCATTATGGGCATACCGGACTACGTTCAAAACCCCCATCGTATTAACCCCGTATAGGTTGGTCTACGAAAAATCTTGTCATTTACCACTCGAATTAGAACACCGGGCATTCTGAGCAATTAAGAAAATAAATTATGATTTTCGGGACGCCGGTAAGAAGAGATTACTACAGTTAAATGAACTCGAAGAAATTCGGATGCAAGCTTACGAGAACTCGCGAATCTATAAGGAGCGCACAAAACAATGGCACGACCGACGCATGAAGGAAAAACACTTCGAGCCGGGCCAACTTGTCCTCCTATTCAATTCCCGTTTAAAGTTATTTCCCGGGAAACTCAAGTCTAGGTGGTCAGGGCCGTTCAAAGTCAAAACAGTGCATCCGTATGGCGCGGTGACTATCCTCAATGAAAGTGATGGAACAGAGTTTAAAGTGAATGGCGAAAGACTGAAACTATATCTTCGGGAGGACGACGACCGAGCGGTGTCGTGCGTGTCGCTCTACTAGATCTGTACCGTCCTGCCGGGACGGTAAATTAGGCGCTTGGTGGGAGGCAACCCATCTTTTACATTTTATGCGCATAATTATTAGAATATATTTATATATATATAGGTATTATTGTTGAGTTTTGCGATAGTGTGTGACGCCAGGAATCCACATAAAAAAAATCACAACAAAAAAGTTGTCTTCTCGAGCAGATTTCAGTGTTGCAACCTCGAAATCGAGGTTGCAATCTTCTTTTTGCTGTTTAGAGTTGTCAAATTGCATGAAAACTGAACCGGGACCGGTTCAGCTGAACCGGAATAATTCTGGACCGGTTTAGTGGGGTTGCAACTTCCGAAAAGGAGGTGGTAACTAACTTTTTGCTGCCCCCTCTCAATTAAATTCAGGAGAGGGGTATTTGTCCGGTCCGGTTCGTCCCAACCGACGCCTTCTTAAACCGGTTAGAGTTATAATCCCAGCATTCGCCGAGACTTCCCCTCTTCCTTGTTTTCGACCTAAACTCTAGGTAACGAGGGCGGCGAACGATAACGAGGGCGGCGAACGGCATCGAGGGCGGCGAACGGCATCGAGAGCGGCATCGTTTCAGCCGTAGCCGACCTGCAATGCTGGCGAGGGGGTTGGAATAGGACTTTCCGGGAGGTAATCTTTGGCCGCACCTTCCTGCTGTGCGATACATTTTGTGGGGGAACGTTTTCTAATCCTTGCTGTTAAAGCTCCATTCGACTTCTTGACCTTCGATTCCTGAAAGGTAACTTGCATTTTCTCTTTTCGTGCTTCACTCCTCCTGTATATGAGGCCCCCAATTTTTCGACGATAGTTCTTCACTTAATCTAGGTTATGTCATCAGCCAAGAAGGGGAAGGGGAAGGGAGTGGCCCGTCCCTTGACCAAATTCCAAAATGAACAGGCCCGCCAATGATTTCAGGTCATTCAATCCACACCATTTATTCATGAGCGCGGGTTTCAGATGGAAACACGGGCATGGAACTTGCCTTATGTTGAGCGAATTAAACAATTAAATTGGGAAGTTTTCTGCCACCCACGCTCTGAAGCAATAAAGTCGTGGGTCTATGAGTTTTATGCAAACCTACACACATATGAAGACATGGAAGGGACGGTGGCCGTGCGAGGGAAGAAGGTCGATTTTTCTGCAGCCGCTATCAATGGATACTTTGAAATGGATGACGACGTTGTAGATGACCAAACGACGCTCCTAGCCAAGGTGTCCTTAGAGGACATGACAGCGGTGATTTGCAACGCAAGCGGCCCGGTGTGGGCAACAAAGAACAGGAAGGCAGTCAAGTCTACGTGCCTCACACGAGAAGCCAAGGCGTGGCTACTTTTTGTCAATATAAGCATCCTGCCTACCCGACATCTCAACCACGTCAATCTCGATAGAATTGCTTTGATCTATAGTATTATGCAACCGGTAAGGATTAATGTGGGACGCATAGTATCACGGCTAATTTGGCTGAAGGCGCGTGAGTCGGCCGTCAAGTACTTGTGGTTCCCCACTCTCATTACTGAACTATGCCGCCTTGCACGGGTCGTCCACACCGTCAACGATGTAGTGATGCCAGTGGGACATCACATTACCGAGACGGTGGTAGAGAAAAATGTGAAAGTAGCTGAGGAATCTTCCGAGAGAAGGGCACAATTGGAGCAGTTGAAGGGTATGCGGCCCGAGCCACCTCAAGGCACTTCCTCGGCCTCCCGTATCAAGCTAGTGATAGGACATTCTATGTTTCCGGGAGAATGAGGCCTTGCGACAGAAAATGCTGAGTATATCAAGGCCTACCTCCGATGCCAACATATCTACTTCGAGTCTCGATTTGAGGAAAGCCTAGGGAACCAGGAAAAGCTTATGCGGGTTGCAAGGATCCCGGTGGAGACACCCTCCTACCGGCTTCAGTCGCAGTTTGACTCTGAGGACTATTTGC
The DNA here is from genome assembly GCA_039513925.1 of Platanthera zijinensis. Taxonomy (NCBI): domain Eukaryota; kingdom Viridiplantae; phylum Streptophyta; class Magnoliopsida; order Asparagales; family Orchidaceae; genus Platanthera; species Platanthera zijinensis. The sequence goes on from CM077097.1 coordinate 154,759,936, forward strand.
TTCATCACGATGGGATACGAGCCGACCCCGCCAAGATCGCTTCAACCACATCTGATTTAGAGGACTCTAAGGCAGAGGATGAGGATGGTGATGAGCTCGAGGAGGACAGTGAGCACGAAGAATGATGTCTTCTTGCTCCTGGGCTGACGTTGGGTAGCACGCCCCCCTTGACTGCTTACTTGGGTTTTGTGATGTGTTTATTAGTCTTTACTTTTGGACATCACCAATGCTGTGATGGATGTGACGTGTTGGTGTTTTGACTACTATGTTTAGATTTGCATTATAAAACCATTATAGCTGATTACCTAGTATTATCCAAAGTGTTCTGTTGTTTCCAGTGTTATGTTAGTCCTCAAACATTATAAAATCATTACTGTTATTCATCAAACATGATAGTACACAATCTAGTATTTACAGTGTTATGCTATTCACCGTCAAAACATATCCTGCTCGAAAAACATTACTACATTATAAGCATTCATCAATTACACTTTTACTTAGTTTTCAATTACAATTTTACGCTCCTTACTTTCGTTGGTCATGTGCTATATGGATAGTCTGCAATTCATTTATATACCATACTATCGGACCATGATATCGTTCAAATCTTCAAATTTTGCATGCACATGAAATTGGGGTACTGCTGCATGGTAGCGCATATTTGTAAACGACATGAGTTTCCAGGTACTACTAAATGAGTGGGCTTGATGAGGCAGAGCATACAGGGGGTTATGGTATACATCAATGAGAAGTTCTGGACAACCCTTCCAACAATCCGACCTTAGGGGAGTAATTCTGCTTCAACTTTATTTTCTTTCATTTCATTTATATGCTGCCTAGTTAAAGGAATTTGGATGATATTGAGTCTCTTTGCTAGGGACTAGCAAAGGGCAAAAGTGTGGAGGTGGGAGTAGCATACTCCTACCAATTGAGTGAGAGTTGAGTACTTTTAATAATAATAGTTTGCCCTACTTCTCAATATAATTAATGAGTAGGTTAATCTAGAATTTAAGGATAGTCCATCTTAATGGTTCAAATCTTCGATTGAAGGTTAGTAAGATGGGTAAAAGCTCTATTAAATATTTCTCTTATCCTCACAATTCTTTAAAATAATTTGCTTCCTAAAAATTGATCTTCACGGACTTCTAAAAATAATGATGGAAGGGTTGGCATTAACCGAGTCGAGATGTATACCAAAGCTTTGAGATGTCTAGTTGTTTTGTAAGAATGATTACCATTTCCCTTTGATCAACCCGTGCCTCACTAATATTTGATTTGATCACTTACTATCCTTAAAGCTTGAATCTTTGAATATCATGCATAATTTCCCCTCATTCCTAAAGCAATTTCTTAATAACTATTCAACTATGGGTGATTGTTCAAATAATAATAATAATAATAATAATAATAATAATGAGTCCTAGTGATATGTGGCCTAAGTGTGTGTACACCTACTTGGAACGATCCCTACTATGACTTTTAAAGAAAAGAAAAGAAATGTGTCATAGTGATATGTGGCCTAGGTATGTATATGCATACTTGGAATGATCCCAACTATGATTACAGAAAAAAATATAATAATGTGTGAGTTATAGTGATATGTGGCCCGAGTGTGTGTACACCTACTTGGAATGATCCCTACTACGGACTAAAAAAAGTTGTTAATTAAAAAAAAATGATGAATCTCATAGTTGAGAGAGTTATTAAGAATATTAACTAGGAAAATACCTTTTACTAACACATTTCATTCCTAACCAAGCCAAGGTCATTTCTATTGCAAGTTCTCATGATTTCTTTTCAAATTAAACTACCAACTCTAGTGGAGGTTAAGTCAAAGACTCGGTCTATTTTCATTCTCTCTTAGTTATTGAGGAAGTTTGATGAGAAAAATTTATAGGAGTCAATGATTTTAAAGGATAACACACACCACACTAGAAACTTTAATTGAGCTTTATCTTTCATCAAACTAGTGAATATTTGATTATTTCGAACCACTAAAGGTGTGACAAGTTCTCATTTGGTTAAATTTGAAACTTTTGAGTAATCTTTCTTTATTTATGTTTGAGAAGAAGGATCTTATGAATTTGTATTGTGATTATTTCCTCTCACTCAATTTCGATAATAAGTATTGTCTTTGCTAGGGACCAGCAAAGATTTAAGTGTGGAGGTGTGATAACTTCTCACAAAGAAGTTATCTAGCCCTGTATTTTGATTTAATATTTGGTATTAAGGAGAATTATTAGTATAAATGAAGGAGAAATGAAGGTAATTTCATAATTATTTGATTTGAGGCTAATTCGGTCTTTTTCCACCATATTATTACTAGGAACGCCAAAGAAATCTGCTCGGAGGAACAAAATCTGGACAATTCACATAACCTGAAAAAAAGTTGCAACCTCCAAATTTGAGGTTGCAACCTCTGGACGAAATTCAGATTTTGAATTTTAAATATGGCGCCTTTTGCAAAAATGGAAAGACGCATCCCTTGGGGAGAGGGCTGGACGTTTTTTATGGGAGATTATTCTGAAATTAGGGGATCATCATCTTTTGGAGGGAGATAAAAGAATTCCATTGGAGAGGAAGAACTAGGGCTTCCCGGAGGTTGAAGACAGACGGATCTCGGCCATAACCGAAGAGCGAATCGCTGCAGTTTTTGATTTTCTTCCATAATGTGTTGTAAGATCTACATATTTTTGTGGTTTTCTTTCGTCGTCATGAACTAACTTCATAGATCTTGTGTTGTGAGAGTACTATGACTATTGTGTTGAATGTTTTTATTTGGTTTCTCTTCGTGATTGTGTGGTGATTGAACCTTTATTGAATTTACAATCTTTATCTTGAAACCCTTGATCACGGTTTCGTTTTTTTTACTACGCTTCATAAATCGAGAGAGGAGTTGCGTAAGTGCGTTGTAGATTCAATATAGCGCTTGAAGGGAGAGAGAGATTTCCCCTTAGTGTTAGCAACTTAGGTTTTCGAGCGTTAACCGGTTTCTTATTTCACCCGAGGGGAGATAGCGGACTAGGGGCCTCCGATATCGAGAGATACGGTTGTCTAATCTAAAATCATTGCAAGGTCTTTCGCCTTGCATTCTCACAAAGTATCGTTCACAAATTCATCACACTAGTTATAGGAAATCACAACACGAGATTACTTCTCCAACTTGAATTACAAAATATTTTTTTCTAAGTAATTGTAGTTATTTTATTTTAATTTCAGAATTTCTCATAATCTAGATTTAAAGATCACAATCATCTTTATTTCACTTGGATTTAAAGAAAAGGTCTAACTAGTAATTGCAAGCACCGAATTCATCACCTCTCTGTGGAAACGATCACTACTCACTTTTTATTACTTGACCCGACACGTGCACTTGCGTTCAAAATACGTATACCGTAATCGGCGTATCAGGGGCAGAGCCCCTAACCTGTGGGTTATGGGCCCACCGATTTCCCTTGGAAAACCATCAACAATTGATGATCCAAGATTAAATCTAGATATTTAGAGCACTTCTAAATCCCTAGGTTTACACGCACTGAAATAACCAAACTTCCAAAACAACAATCATGGCCGAAACCTCCCTCTAATACCACTGTTGGGTTTCTCTATGAGGATGACACAACACTTGTGCACGCAACGGAAGTAATAAAAATCAAGAACAACCCAAAGAGATTGGATCGGGCCATGAATGTTGAATCAAGAAGTTAACAAACAACTAGGCAAAAATTACCTTAGCGGCGTTGAGTTACAACTCAACGGAGATGCTCCAAGCTTTGAGTCCTTGTCCGTGGCGAGTTTCACGTAGAATAACGTCTACATCTCTACAGAAATCCACACGAGCGGGAGAACACCGAGCTTTACATCGTACGAAAGATCGGGAAGGAGATCGTCTACACCTTGCACTTCCACGGACTGCTAGGTCCGCGCCAGGAATAGCAACACCGACGACTATCGCCGGAAAGTAGGTCGGCGGAGCGAACGATCGGCGGAAGCGGAACTCTTCCGTCCGGCAGGGTACGGGATGCGGCGGATCGGCACGGCGGAATGCTTCCGTCGGGTTCTATCCGGCCGCAGGAGAAAAGCACGCATACCCATATCCTCCCAAAACCCTAAGTCCTTATTTATACCAAAGGTATAAACAGACCTAAAAGAATCTCTATCCGCAGACCACACAGCATAGGGTTTCAGAGTCATTCGCCGGGAATGAACTCCAGGTTCGGCGAGAATCAGATCCAGATTCGGCGAGAATCAGCAGACAGATTCGGCGAGAAATCATCTGCAGAATCGTCGAGAATCAAGGATAGAATCGTCAAGTATCACCAATCGCCGGGAATCAAACATTTTGATTCTCGATGAATTCGTCGAGAGTTGTCGATTCATACTCGACGATTCTCGACGAATCATTCGCGACGAATGATTCTCGACGAACTCGTCGAGAGTCATCGAGTCATACTCGACGATTCTCGACGAATCTCCTTGACAACATTTGCCTGACCCCCCATTCTTTATGGTGATTGGTAACCTTTACCAACACAGTCAATCTTCCAACTTCTCCACATGCTCTTATGTGCGACCCTGCAGACTCATATCGCGTTGGCAGTGAGATTACATGTTTGACCACTTCTAGATCACCATGGTAACTCCAACAGTCTAGGCCCAGGTCCAAGAAAGAGTTTGAATGCTACTATTGTAAGATGAAGGGCCACATGAAGAAGAATTGCTTTAAGTGGAAGCGAGATCAGAAAGGGAAGGGAAAAGAAGGAGAGTCAAGTGGCAACACGGGAGAAGCCTCAATTGTGGAGGTCGAGACTCAGTGTCTGCATTGCAGCGAGACTGCATGCCATGATTGTGTTGACACTGACTGGATTGTGGATGTTGGTGTTTCTTATCATTGCACACCTCACAGGGATTACTTCTACTCCTATACTGCTGGAGACTTAAGGGACTATCCAGATGGCCAATGCCGGTGTGTCCCAGATAGTGGGCAGTGGAGATATCCACCTAGAGACTAATCTGGGGTTGGTTATTCTCAAGGATGTCAGGCATATTCCTGATCTGAGAATGAACCTTATCTCCGTTGGAAGACTTGATGATGACAGATTTACCAATATTGAAGGTGGAGGTGCCTGGAGGCTGGTGAAGGGGTCCATGGTAGTGGCCCGAGGCAAGAAGTGCTGCGGTTTATACCGAGCAAAGGCCAAGATCTGCAGTCCTAGTGTGAATGCAGCTGATGACAACTCTATGGAGTTATAGCATCGCAGACTTTGCCATATGAGTGAGAAAAATCTCAAGTTACTTGTGAAGAATAAGGTTTTACCAGAGTTGTCAGGCAGTATGCCAGACACGTGCGTTCACTGCTTAGCTGGGAAGCAGAAACAGGTGTCATTTGCTCATGCTGAACCGAAGAGGAAGGCAGAGCTGCTGAATCTGATACACACTGATGTGTGTGGTCCTATTGAACCCATGTCTCAAGGGGGAGCAACCTACTTTGTCACTTTCATAGATGACCACTCTAGGAAGGTATGGGCATACTTCCTGAAGCACAAGAGTGTGGTTCTAACAAAGTTTACCGAGTTCAGGGCAATGACAGAAAAGATGACTGGGAAGGTGATAAAGCGAGTAAGATATGATAACGGGGGAGAATACATTGGACCGTTTTATGCATATTGCATGCAGTACAGTATTGTTCATGAGAAGAATATTCCTAGGACACCACAATAGAATGGGTTGGCAGAGAGGATGAACAGAACCATAATGGAGAAAGTCAAGAGTATGATTTCTCAGGCTGGAATTGGGAAGCATTTCTGGGCAGAGGCAGCTATGACTGCTATTCATCTGATCAATCTGTCACCCTCATCACTGTTAGATGGAGATGTTCCTGAACGGGTGTGGTCTGGTAAGGAGGTGTCTTATGGACATGTACGTGTATTCGGCTGTCGTGTACATGTTCATATCCCCAAGGAAGAGAGATCGAAGATCGACGTGAAGTCCCGTGAGTGCATCTTGTTTGGATACCCAACTAAAGAGTTTATCTATAGACTCTGAGATCCAAAGCAAAAGAAGATCATCAGGAGCAGGGATGTGATCTTTGTTGAAGATCAAGTTGCCAGTGAGCAGGTGATTGAGAAGCCACAGAGTCCACCTAGAGTGGAAGTTCCTGATGAATATCTTGGTGCTGATGGTGCTACTGAAGAGCCCATTATAGAAGAGGAAGTTCAGATGCCAGAGCAGGAGGAGATCCTGGATGAAGGGGGAGTTTTTCCTGTTGATATTCCACCTGTGGTGTAGGTGCCCCTTTGGAGATCTGAAAGACTGCGGAGAGGCATCACCAGATATCCACCGCAAGATTATATCCTGTTGACTGATGGTGGAGAGCCTGAGTCCTTATGGAGGCTCAAACGGCTGATGATAAAGAGCAGTGGGCTGAAGCTATGGAGGAGGAGTTATCTTCTCTCCAGAAGAACGGAACCTATGACTTGGTCCGACTTCCTAAGGGGAAAAGAGCATTGATGAACAAATGGGTCTTCAAGTTGAAGACAGATGAAAATCTTTCCCGGCCCAAGTACAAGGCAAGGTTGGTGGTCAAAGGCTTTAGTCAGAAGTAAGGCATGGATTTTGATGAGATATTCTCACCTGTGGTGAAGATGTCTTCTATTCGCCTGGTTCTAGGGTTGGTTGCCTCTATGAATCTGTAAGTGGAGCAGATGGATGTGAAGACGGCCTTTCTGTACGGTGATTTGGAGGAGGAGCTGTACATGGAACAACCAGAAGGGTTCGAGGTCAAGGGGAAGGAGAATCTGGTATGTCGGCTCAAGAAGAGTCTTTATGGGTCGAAACAGGCACCCGGGCAGTGGTATAAGAAGTTTGACTCCTTCATGACCATGAACAAATTCTTGAGGACCAGGGCTGACCACTGTGCATATGTGAAGAGAACGGAAGGGTCCTTCATTATTCTGTTACTCTATGTTGATGACATGCTGATTGTCGGGAATGAAAAGGCCAGCATTGCAGAGTTGAAGATGGAGCTCAGCAGGTCCTTTGAGATGAAGGATCTTGGAACAGTAAAGAAGATCCTGGGTATGAAGATTACCAGATACAGGAGTGCAGGTCTGTTATGGCTGTCTCAGGCTGAATATTTTGAAAAAGTTCTGAAGAGGTTCATGATGGAGAAGGCAAAGGTTGTTATCACTCCATTGGGTGGACACTTCAAGTTATCCAGCGGTCAGTGCCCTTCATCTGAGAAGGAGGCTGAGGAGATGAGCTAGGTACCCTATGCTTCTGCAGTAGGGAGTTTTATGTATGCTATGGTCTGTACGAGACCAGACATAGCTCATGTAGTAGGGTTGGTGAGCAGATATTTGGCAAACCCAGGACGGGTCCATTGGGACGCTGTGAAGTGGATTCTTCGATATCTCAGAGGTACTACAGATTTGTGTTTGCATTTTGGTGGAGAATAAGCGGAACTGGTTGGGTACTCTGATTCAGATATGTCTGGAGACGTTGATTCCAGAAGATCCACTTCAGGGTATGCTGTTACTTATGCAGGGGGTGCTGTGTCATGACAGTCACGGTTACATAAGTGTGTGGCACTGTCGATGACTGAGGCAGAGTATATAGCTTTGACTGAAGCTTCCAAAGAGGTCTTGTGGATGAAGAAGTTCATGCTTGAACTTGGAATCCAGCAAGATGTGTTCACTGTGTTCAGTGATAGTCAGAGTGCTATTTTTCTGGCCAAGAACCCCGCCTATCACTCCAAGATGAAGCACATAGATGTCAGACATCATTGGATACAAGATGCTATCGAGGAGAAGCTACTGAAGGTGGAAAAGGTCCACACGGATGAAAATCCTTCGGATATGATGACGAAGGTCGTGCCAAGGGAGAAGCACGAGTTGTGTCGACGGCTGGTCGGTATGGTATCTTCTTGAAGCTTTCAGAATGGTGGGACTTCTCTTCAGGGTCTGGAGGGGGAGTCTGTTGGGGTCCAGCCCTTAAATTGAAGACCGGAGGCTTGCGAAGAAGAATGAAAAAGAAGATGAATTTTTCGGCCATGAACAGTAAATTCGGCGGGTATCGGTATCGATACCCGTCGAATTCGGCGGGTATCGGTATCGATACCCGTGGATTTTACTATCCATGAACAGTAATTCGGCGGGTATCGCGAAATGGCAGATTCGCTGTTTCTCCATTTTTCGCGGTTTCCTCTCGCCAATTTCGCCGATTTCGCCCGATCTCTTCCCTTTGGTTCAGTAAACCGGGTTAAGCAACCCTTGGAGGTTTGGGAGGACATATATAAGGTTCTAATCAGTGGTTAGGGCGGAAGCCCAAGAACTTACGCCGTTTTTCTTCCTTACGGTGCGATCGAAGCGGGAGAGACGGTTTTGCCGGCGGTGTGCGATCGCAGCGGAAGCAAGCGACAGTTTCTTCGGGGAAGGAAGAGTCTAGTGGCTGTTCAGTTTCCTTTCTGCTTTCAGTGGCCGGTGGTGGTGATTTGGAGAGGTTTCTCTCGGATTGGTTTTTCGTGTGGAGATTGTCTTAATCGAAGTTTTCTTCGGAAGGCAAGGTTGTTTTTACCTCAACTTGTTGAGGGGTTGTTCTTCCTCGGGCTTTGAGAAGGAGTCTTGGATTGAGTGGGGATTCGCCTGTGAATCTGAAGGGGGGAAACTAGGTGGGCAAACCTAGTATTTTTGTAATCCGTTATTATATTATAGTGGATCGTTGTGTGTCCTGCCCCGTGGTTTTTCCCCCTATTGTTTGAGGGGATTTCCACGTAAATCTCTGTGTGTTTTTGTTTTGTTTTGCTATTTTCTGCTTGGATCCAGGTTTGCACGTGGATGGACCTTTTCCCTACATGTACAACCAGTCATTGTGTGTTTGTGTTCAATCTTTGATACAACCACTTGAACAGCCAATTTCTCACCCCAAAATAACATAAACAACTTCAATGTTTTCAGAAGATCAAAAAGCACCTGGTTCCAACACACATCAACAAGAAGAAATAGAAAAACAATATAGGAAGAAGCTTCCTGAACGGCGATCCTCTAGAGGAAGAGGGCCATCCGTTCTCCACACAACACACACAAAAGCTCGGGTTCTTTTTCATCATACCCAAACCCTACAACAACATAGATTTTATACTAAGACAAAAATAAAGTGAAAAGACTAAGATGACCCTAGACACCCGCCCAAGAAGGCCACCCGCCCAACTGGCCGTATCAATCTTCAGTGAATGCGTTCAGTGTTTGAGATAAGATTGTATAATATTTAGGCTTTTTATTTTTATTTTGTGTTCACTTGGTGAAATCAATGTTCATCTAAGTGCAGTTAGTTTGTAAATGGTTGTGTTTGTTCTATGTGAAATTAATGTGTGTGCACTAGTACTCAATGGAAATTGGATTAGAGCAGCTTGCAAATCATCAAAAGATCTTAAATAAGTGTAAACCAATCTGAGTGAAGGCACATAATACACTCATTGAACACTAAACACACCCATGCTTAGAAATAATGGGAAAACTTGTGCACGGCCGATATTCTTCAAATACTGGCAAGACGGCCAAAGACCAGCAGAGAACAAAATAGTCATGAAGGGAAACCAGATCTAACTTGCCACTAAATTGATATTAACTTATCGCTACTCGTTGAGAGTCATGCTTCCAACTTGCCAAGAGGTCAGCAATAGCTCGTAGGACCTCGTCGATAACCTGCAGAATTTCACATAGGGTTGGGGCCCAGCCTAAGGCAATATTGTATACCTATAACCTTAGTTGCTTATAAGTACGACCCATTATCGAGGGAGTGAGGAAATCCTAACAACTCAGAAGGGTACTCTCCCAAAGCTATTTAACTAGCTTGTCTTAGCTTGAGCCCTCCTATCACCTCATAAACCTAGCACAATATTTGATTTAGGAGAGCTAATTCTTTTTGGGTGTTGTTATTAACAAACCCATTTTTGCAGTTAGCAAATCATTACTATATATTAACAAACCATAAAATTTGAAAATGACTATTTGAAAACCAATTAGTTACTAATAAACCACTCAAAAATAAAAATAAAAAAACGGTTTCAAATTAAAAAAATGTTCAACATGAAAGTTGTAGATCTTGACGATATCTACAACTTTCATGTTGAACATTTTTTGAATTGAAGTCATTTAGACCCCCGATTTGACCCCCAAAAAAACACGCCAAACATATGTGCGGACATTTCTCTTTAAAATACACGTAGAAGACGCAGTTCGAAAAAGAACGAAGGGAAATAGGGTTTGCTATAAGCCATTTCAAATAACATAAATATTAATATTTTGAATATTTTTTGATTTGCTAGAAGCTAAATGGGGTTTGCTTATAACATCACCCTTCTTTTTTGGTATGCAGTGAGACCTCTTAGTTGGAGCACACACATTCTCTTGTAATTCGAGTAATAAAGATTTTTATTTTCTTCTTGTTTGCCTTTTGCCTGTGATTATTTCTTTGGTGGGCTAATAAAATTTAGCCATACTGAGTCAGCACATCGTGAGTTATCAACTCCATATTGGTATGGTGAGCGAGCACTTTGGTTAAAGGAACAAAAAACTTTGAAGAAGCATTGTGCTACACGAAGGCGAGTCAGCAGCAGATCACGATGTCTGATAAGGTCAGGGCGAGTTTGTTATGTACACTAACTTTGATGATTTTTTCCTGATGGTCGAAGAAATTTTGTGGTGTCATCTCTTGCCATGCACCAAGGTGACACAAACCCCACCCTTATACCTGTTAGTTTGGAGGCCTCGACTCCCCTAGGTGACCCGAGAAGGATATCGTTATTGAGGACCAAGAGTGTCTCATACGAGTTTATGAAATGACGATGACAATCTATGGAGATGATTTCTACTTACCTATGTTCCAGGGGGTGGCATTATTTTTGGATAGGAGATCTTGAACACGCCAGTGCTTTCATGATTCCATAAACTTGCTCTCATGTACTATGCAGACAAAATGACCCGCTGAACCACAAATAGTGGTTTGAGAGTGCTATGTCCAATCGAAATGTCACCAACACTTTCAAGTTTGTTTTTTGCAATCTCCTTCAAGGGGAAGACACATGTCTGAGTTAATTAATGCATGCCAAAATTCTACCATAATTGCTCTCAATTGTTTGAAGGATAACGACTTTCTCATGTCAGCTTAGCCGGTCTCGCCAACCTTAAAGTTGATCTTTTTGACCACTGAGGTCATACTTGCCGACCACAACAAGAATCTCGCAGACCACTTCGCTCTTTGTACTTAACATATTTTATCACACTTTATTGTTGGAAAAATCCCACTTCTTGATTTGATATACAATTTAAATAGTGATTAATTAGTTCATTACCCATATTGTGTAGAAGGGTAATTTGTACTTTTTTTAAGTTGTGATGAGTTCGCCATGTAGCCTGTATTCCTCAAAGTAGCGAGGAAATCTCTGAGTAAGCGTCAGAATCTCAAAGCAGCATTATACTTGCAAAAGCAGCATCAGGATATTCAAGCTGCGTCAAATAGTAAAACTCCTGCTATGTCAACTACTAAGAAGCTGCGTTAAAATCGCAAAGTTTTGCTAAATCTTCCTGCATATCTGACATCATCCACTGTTCAAAGTATGCGTTGAAATATCATAGAGCAATAGATCTCCTACCTCAAAGTTGCTTTGATCTCTCATAATGCCTCCAACGATCATCTCTCAAGGAACTTGTCACGACTGAAATTATCGATGGAATACAGCTGTTAGATCTATATTTTTATCAAGTTATCCAGGAATATGAATGTAAGATTTAGAGCATGATTAAAGAAATGTTGGATCGAGTTCAAAAACAAGGAGGCATTTATAAATGAGGCCAACTAACAAGAAAAGAAGGGGATGTATATCAAAAAACACATAGCTGGAAGATCAACCTTCCTCAAGGGTGTAATACATAAATGGAGTATTCTTCTCACAAACTCCAACATATTGCTAAAAAAGGGTCTTTCATTCTCTGAAGATTCAAATGAAGAAGCCCTCATCCTAAGGGTTATTTCTGAAAATCACAACTCAATCTTCTCCTTCATAGTTGTGATCAATAAGAAAAAGCTATTGCTACCCCCGCCGTTTGAATCCACACTATGCTCACATCTCTAGATCTCTACTAAAAGGAGATACATTGCGGAAAATTCATCTCAAAATCAAACTATATACAAGATTCCTATGAATCTCTCCTCAAAGGATTCAACATTGGTTATAAGAGTCTTCATTCAAAAGACTTAGTGGTTGAGTTTCCTTATCAACAACTCACTTAGATTTGGAGGGATCCTATCAACAACTCCTGGTTCTAAGAGTCTCCTTACCAAAAAATCAAGTGAATTTGGAGAGGCCTATTAACAACTTCTGATTCTCAAAATCTCTTTATCAAAAGACTCAATAGTTTTGGAGAGACCTTATCAATAACTCCCGATTCTATGAGTCTCCTTATTAAAAGACTCAACACTAGTGATAATGAAATTCCTGTTGCGGCAGGAGAGTGGACTTACCTGTGTTTGGGAAACCACTATTTTGTGTGTGTCGTCTATGTTGTTTTAATTTTCTATGTGCCTATATTATATATATATATATATATATATATATATTTACTCTTGTCTGTCGTGGTTGTGATATAACAGGGATCTCAATGAAACTGTTTAATACAGTAATAATATAGCTAATTGCACATAAAATTTTAATTACTCTATTCGGCCCCTCTAGAGCTATTCTCAAGAGATTTCCTTTTCACATTTATTTAGTATCAGAGGGAGGTTGATTATAAAAAGGTTAACACCTTGGTTAATAAGATCCCTGAAGAACTTAATCACTTAAGAAGAATTATATCACAAACACGAGCACACCTCCATGCAGAGAATATGAAACCATAGTACCCCATGCTTGCAATCTAAATAATCTCTCTTTATGGAAGTTCATAATTAGATTATATATGAATTCTTTTGATAAGAAAATTTATGATGTTATCTTGACAGGTCATGTAGATCCTACAAGGATAGATAATAATGGGGAAATGAAGTGTCTGAAAGTTATTGGAAGGACAAAGCATATGACACAGAAGCCATGAACATTCTTTTGACAACAATGTCCGATGATATTTTTCTAAAAATAGCTAACTGCACAAAAGGCCAAGAAATTCTGATGATATTTTTCTAAAAATAGCTAACTGCACAAAAGGCCAAGAAATTTGGGAATCCCTAACTAGATTAGCAGAAGACTCTACTAATAAAAGGAAAAATGAATGATCCTCTATAATTTTTCCCAAGTGCATTGTGAAGATAAAAGATATATGTCTCCTTGCTGAAACCAGAAGCCAAAGTGAAAAAACTTCTCAAGCTCGGATAACAAAAAAAAGACTGAGGATACTAAAGTCAACTGTATGGCTTTTAATGACTCATACCTTGAAGAAGTCACAAAAGTAAACAATGCACAATCGTTCAACTCTACTGACTATAATGAATCTAAACCTAGAATTTGAAGTCCTTCACCTTAGTCATCTCAAGGAAGTGAAGGAAATCAACTCAAGTGCTGGCATCACTAAAACAAATAATGATGAATGATGCCATTGAAATTGAAAATTGGTTACAAAACACTAAACATAAAAAATTTAAATTATCCCCCTAAAATATGAAGTTGCTGAGTTGAATAATCGACTTGTCAAAGCAAAGGAATTTGAAAATTTCTTAAATGGTAGAAGCAAGAAGCTAAAAGACATCTTTAAAAAACTTAAAAATAAGGTTTAAGAATCTAGGGCTTGGAGCTGATCCCACCATGCCAAAGGACCCTTTGAACATTCCTGCTTGGAAGGGCCCAGTAAAATTTGTCAATGGCAAAACCTTAATATCTTTAGAAGAAGTTTTTCTAACATCTAAGTCTAGCAGAAAGAATAATAATAAGAAAAACCTTCCCATCCCTTTCGCTAGAGAAGGATCTCTTGGAAAAGATCTAAAAAAATTAATTCAAGAAAAGATGAAGCCTATCAAAAAGGCTAATAAAACCAAGCATTTAAACCATGCGTCTAATAGAAATCGATGTAACTTCATACTTGCGTTGAATAATAACCAACACAACATTGAAGTCACGCCAAATGCTCTTCAACATAGGTATCATATACCGTCAAAAACTTTACGACTCAACTTATATGCATTGAATACGATTCAACCTGGTTTTGGTTTCCAGACAACTATCTCTTTCTTCAACAAGTCTGATAAAATAGGCGTACAAAATTCCTACCCTTATTCTCACAATATTTATTAAAAAAACTAAATATAATATGTATAAGTGCCATTTCTGCCATAAGGTAGGGCATTTCACGAGAGACTGCTTGTAAACTTTGAAAGTCAAGGGATGTCTTCAACTAGGAGGGGGATGAATAGGTGATGTTCCTTCTTAAGCTATTTTGCGGAATTAACAAACTAAGAAAATCACAATCAATCACACAACAAAAATACACAAGATTTTATAGTGGTTCCCCGAGTTAGTTACGTCGACTTTCACTCCAACCATTTCTCAGATCTATAGATCCTATAACTTAGAGACCAAGTCTCCTACCTCAGAGGCACGAACTGGCCTCCTACCTCTGTTCACTAGGACCCTTCCTCAAATCTATAAATTATCCTACCTCAAAGACAAAGTTTATTATCTTAGAGGTACAAACTGGCCTCCTACTGTAACACCCCTATCCGTCACATAGCATATAACAGTAGGTCCGGCCGGGGCCCGACGCCATATACTACGGACAGACCGGTTGGTTACGCGTTGAAACCATACAACTAATCAGAGCGTCCTACACAACACCTAGCGGAAGCAAATTTCATTAAGTTGCAAAAGAATAAGAACCCTGCCAAAAAGCATGAATGTCCACTACAACCCAGGAATGAGTACATACACAAAAGAGAACTGGCCTTAAGGCCTTACAATGTTCACTTAACAAAGTAGTGTCTTCCAAACCTCGGCACGCAGGCCGGCCACACATGAGTACAAGAGGTAAAACACTCAAAACAAGGCCTTCGAGGGCCAGCACAGCAACTTGGGCTTTAGCCCGCTATTTACCTCTCGGCACCGCAGCACCTGCAAGCAACAGCCCACCGCACGGTGGTAGACAAAGGCAACGGTCAGCAATGCTGACCAAATTATAACGATTCCGCCCCCAAACCGGGGCGGCAAAGCTTCTTCCCTGCACTTGTTAGCAAAACACACAACACAGCCAAACAAGCATCTCAACATAGGTGCACGCTCTCACGGCCGTACACCCCGTGCTCTCAGGGCACTTACTCGGTGAAGCCAGTCCGAACCCCGTCCGGTCCTCGACTCCACCACCACCCCCAGGATGGCAATCTTTGTGAGCATTTAGTCTTCTCAGCCGCAGCCTAGACTCGATCTCCAAATCTCAGTAAGTCCCACGTAAACTTTAGGTCGCTTTAACCGAGCAGGTGGAGCGGGTAGAGGGCTACTAGTCCGTTGCTCACTCCGCCACTGCCATTTGGCCCTTTGGCGCGGACTAAGCTTTCCCCAGTCCCAAATAACGATCAAACACGGTACTTAGCCCTGCTAAGTACCCGGTTGGCTCCCAGGCCACCGATATGACAGAACTACATTTCCGTCCAAGATTTCCGGGTGCACCTCGGGTTTCATCCCCAAGGCTCCCTGCCGCAATCAAACATGATACATAGCCCCGCTATGTTCCCGGCTGGCACCCAGGCCACCGAGATGGCAGAACTTCGTTTCCGCCCAGATTTCCGGGTGCACCTCGGGGTTAATCCCCAAGATTCCCTGATGCATTCTACCGCATAGCAACCCGAAAACAACCACAACGCTCGGAGTCTTCTCCGGCTAAAATATGCATAGCAAAACATCACCGATCCGGAACACACGTCCGGGTAGGCTTCACACAACATGCCTATGTCCGTACTACGATTCCGGACTCTAACAAGGGGGACTTTACTTATCTACCCCAAGGAATACCACGATCTCGCCACACACTCGCGGGAGAGGGGTTTTCCCATGCAAAGGAAGAAGAGCTTCACATGCTCAAGAAGAGAATCGTTACCCTCGCATTTTTCCGCGGCGCCATGAAGATGTAGCCGGATGGAAAGCTTCGCCTCGCCCTTTCCTTCGAGGATCCGGACTCGGATCGCGAATCGGTGCTCCGGTGCTCCGCCGGCGGCCGGAATTTGGGCTCACACCACCAAAGGAGTTCTCCCCTCTCTCTAAGATGAAGAAAGAGAAACTCAAAGTGAAAATGAGGGTTTCTCCCCCCATTTCCCGACTAATAACCCCCCAGGAGCATCCCCCACCGTCGGATCCAAATCCAAGGGAACGAACGGCCGAGATTAGATCCAAAATCCCAAAAACTGGGCCGAACACGGCTTGACACACGGCCGTGTGTCTGGCCGTGTAGCTCATTCGCCGATCGACACGGGTCTTGACACGCCGTGTTCGAGGCCGTGTGCCCCACACACGGCTTGAGACACGGCCGTGTGTCTCAGGCCGTGTCCTTCTCTGACTCGAGACTGCACAAAAACGCATTCGACCACTGAACACGGGTAGGCACATGGCCGTGTGCCTGGCCGTGTGCCCCTGAGATGACCTCAAATCGAAAAGTGGTCAACATGAAAGTTGTAGATCTCGTCGAGACGAACAAAATTCATGTTGACCATTTTTCCACCCGACACTGTTTTGACCCTCAAAACGGTGCCCGAACGCGATCATCTCCGAGGTTGGGGTCTTACAACTCCCTCCCCCTTAAGAGAATTTCGTCCCGAAATTAAGAACAGAGACTACACAAAATAAACATAACGAGTACCTGAGGGGAACAACTCGGGGTACTCCTCGCGCATTGCCTTCTCTCGCTCCCAAGAGAGCTCCTCGCGTCCGCAGTTATCCCAACGGACCTTCACCATTCTGATTTCCTTGTTCCGAAGCCGCTTGACTTCGAAATCCTCAATAGATATGGGCTTGACTTTCGTTGTCAACCCTTCCTCAACTGGCACCTGATCAACCGCGATCACTTGCGAAGGCTCTTGCACCGCCTTCCGCAACACAGAAATGTGGAACACATCATGTAAACCACCCAATTCCTCCGATAGCCTCAAACGGTAAGCCGCTTCGCCGACTCGCTCCAGAACCTCAAAAGGTCCAAGGTATCTTGGGCTCAGCTTCTTCAAGCGTCTCACCCGCGAAACCCCCTTGAACGGCTTCACTTTCAGATATACCCAATCGCCTACCGCGAACTCCACGTTCCGGTGCTTGGCATTGTAATACTTCGCTTGCCGGTCCTGAGCGATCAACAAGCGCTCCCGAATGATCCGCACTAACGAGGTAGCACTCTCCACCTCCTGCTTCTTGTACAACCTTGCCTCACCCGTTTCAAGCCATGATAACGGCGTGCGACACTTCCTACCATACAGGGCCTCGAAGGGCGCCATTTGTATACTCGCTTGGTAGCTGTTGTTGTACGCGAACTCCACCAAATAAAGGTGGTCTTCCCAATGCTTACCGAAATCCAGAACACACATGCGTAGCATGTCCTCCATCGTTCTATTGACCCTCTCGGTCTGCCCATCCGTCTGCGGATGGAAAGCTGTACTGAACTTTAACTTTGTCCCCAGCATCTGCTGCACCAACCTCCAATCATTTGACGTGAACCGCCCATCGCGATCACTCACAATGCTACGAGGCACTCCATGCAGCCTGACAATATTGTCAACGTACAACTTTGCCAATTTCTCCACTGGATCATCCTTCCTATGCGGAATGAAATGCGACACCTTAGTTAGCCGATCTACGATCACCCAGATGGCGTCGTTCCCCTTCTGCGATCTTGGCAACCCGTGCACAAAGTCCATGGATATATCGTCGAATTTCCACTCCGGTATAGGCAAGGACTTCAGAAATCCTCCCGCTTTTGGCACTCCGCCTTCACCAAGGCGCACGTTTGGCATTTAGCCACGTACAACGCCACATCTTTCTTAAGCCCCGGCCACCAAAACAACTTTTTGAGATCACGATACATCTTCGTGCTCCCTGGGTGGATTGAGTACTTGGTATGATGAGCCTCGTACATCAACTCCGCCCGGAGGTTACCCCCACTTGGGACGCACAAACGATGATCCTTCCTTAATAACCCATCTTCTACCGAGAACTGGGAATTTGACCCATCCAAAGCGGCCTCCAAAAGCTCTTTCATGGAGTCATCTAACTCCAATGCCTGTCGAACCCGGTCAGCCAGGTCATACTGCACCTCTGTCCAGTTTAACATTGCTTTGGCGCTCGTCTGCTTGTCCACGCAACAGATCTCAAGCTCCTCCAACTCCCGCACTAGCCGCTCATCATGCACCGACAACCAGTTGGCTCGGGCGGGAGCCCTGCGGCTCAGCGCATCCGCAACTGCGTTGCCCTTCCCGGGTACATAATGTATTTTGAAGGTGTAGTCCCCCAGGAACTCCATCCACCTCCTCTGCCTCAAATTGAGATCCTTTTGATCCAACAAGTATTTTAGGCTCTTGTGATCGGTGTATATGTCGACCCTTACTCCGTATAGGTAGTGCCTCCACAACTTGAGTGCAAATATCACGGCCGCCAACTCCAAGTCGTGCACCGGATAATTTCTTTCATGCATCTTTAGCTGACGCGATCCATACGCTATCACGCTACCATGCTGCAACAACACGCAGCCCAAACCGCTACCCGAAGCGTCGCTATACACCTCAAAGCCCTCGGTCCCACTCGGCGAACTAAGCACTGGCGCCGTGGTCAACCGACTTTTCAGCTTTTCAAAAGCTTGCGCACACACATGCGCCCACACAAAACTTCGATCTTTCCTTGTCAAAGTCGTGAGAGGTAGTGCCATCCGCGAGAAGTTCTCCACGAAGTGCCTGTAATAGACGGCAAGCCCCAGCAACTCCGGACTTCCTCTACCAAAGACAACACAGGCCACTCTCGTATCGCAACAATCTACGCCGGATCCACCGCAACACCTTCCCCACTAACTACGTGACCAAGGAATGCCACTGAGGATAACCAAAACTCGCCTTTGGAGAACTTTACGTATAGCTCGTTCCTCCTTAGCGTCTCCAAAACCAAACACAGGTGCTTGAGGCGATCTTCTTCGCACTGCGAGCACACCAATAGGTCGTCAATAAAGACGATCCCAACATGGTCTAAGTACTCCCTGAACGTTTTGTTCATCAAATCCATGAACACCGATGGCGCATTAGTCAGCCCGAACGGCATGACCGTAAACTCGAAATGCCCATATCTTGTGTTGAACGCTATCTTTGGGATAACACTTCCCTTGATTCTCATCTGATAGTAACCAGACTTAAGTTCCAACTTTAAGTACACCGATGACCCACCCAAATGATCAAACAGATCGCCAATACTTGGGATCGGGTACTTGATCTCTTTTAACGACTTGCTCAGTTCTTCATAAACGATTCAGAGCCGCAAACTCCCGTCCTTCTTCTACACGAAGAGGGCCGGTGTGCTCCAAGACGACAAACTTGGACGCACAAAACCTTGATCCATACGCTCTTCAAATTGAACTTTCAGTTCTGCCAACTCATTAGGCGTTAGCCTATGAGGAGAGCATGACCCAGATTTGGCACCTGGCGCCAGCTCACTCACGACATCGATTGCTCGCTACGGAGGGACTCCAGGGAAACACATCAGGAATATACCCGAGATACTACCCAATGTAGGCTCAGGCTTCAAAGCCTCCCATGATGGCAGTAACGACGCTTGCACGTCGAATCCCTGACCCCTAAACCGTAACCTTGCAACACAGAATCTCTTTTCGCGCACATTGAACATCCGTAACGCCACAACGCATCCAATTTGTCCTTTGCCATCGAAGAAGGTACTTCAATACATGATATAAACCCCTTGGACAAAAGGTGCGCGAATCTCCCGTATCGAACAATGCTCTCGCCAGATTGCTAATAATCCAAACAAAGCCTAGAACCTCCAGTCCTAAGCTAACACGCAAAAGGGTGGCAGGTATAAGAAGCTAAATTGCTATCAATTACACCATACCTGTCTTCCCGACGGTTGGCCATACGGCCTCCTGCTGGCCAAGGCTGTCCATTCCCAGTTGGACCGGAGTAAACAGCGGTGTGACGAACGCCACCGCCTTTCCCTTCTCCTCAGATATTGCTCCTGACTTCTCTTTGGACATTGGGCGTCCAAACCAACAATCCCGGGCATAGTGCCCCGGCTTTCCACACACAAAGCATTCATCCAGGGTTTGGACTGTAGTCGCTCCGGATGTGCTAGAGGAAGGGACTAGACCCGACCTCCTAGCCTTCTTGTAACACCTACGGTACCCAGATTTTGAAGTTGTCCGCTTCACCACCGAATCTTTTGCCACAGGATCTCCGATTGTTCCTGCCAAAACTTTCCTTGCCTTCTGAGCACTCTCCCAACACTCTCTAGCGAGGTGCCCTTTCTTGCCACAAGAATAACATTTGACGGTAGTTTGGGTAGTAGATGACCCAGCCTCTTCTCTCGTCATCTTTCGATACGCAGTCCTTATAGGATCTGTAAGGTTTGGTACCCTATTCACCGGTACTCGGTGGGTTTCCCCCAACTCCACTTTCAAAGCTCTGGCCGATTCCACCAAAGCTCGGAATCCCAATAACTTTGGTCCTAGCAGTAGGATACGCAACTCGCTGCGCAGACCGTTATAAAATCTATCCACTATAGATTGCTCGCTTTCCCATTCAAAGCCTGGGTAGCGCCTTACCATGAGGAACGTCTGCAAATATGCGTCCACCGAATGCGCTCCCTGCGCCACAGTTAGGCTCCTCTGCTGCTCTACATGACCCCCAAATGCCCTTTGCTCCAACATACCACCCGATGTTGGGGCCACCTCAGGGACAAATGGTTGCACATTACTCCCATGATGTGCATTGGTCACAGCGAACACCGCTTCAACCACCCTTCTTATGGTTTTCAAAGACGTAGGGGTCTCCGGCACGTCGCTGGGTGCAGTACTTTTCCCAGAAAGTGTGCATTCAGACTGCCACGCGCCACACTTATACACCTACAATCGTACAGAACACCAATAAGGGACCGAACAAAATTGCAAAAAGCAATTATAGGAACACGCAGGTTCCCCAAACATGTGTATTTTCATTCCTAAGTGGACATTCATGGATTCTTTTCATGTTATAACGATGACGCACATACATGTGCTCACCACCCCTTAAAGTGAATTCGTCCACGAATTCATTTAAGCTTGACCGAAACCAATAGTCTGATACCAATTTGTAACACCCCTATCCGTCACATAGCATATAACAGTAGGTCCGGCCGGGGCCCGACGCCATATACTACGGACAGACCGGTTGGTTACGCGTTGAAACCATACAACTAATCAGAGCGTCCTACACAACACCTAGCGGAAGCAAATTTTATTAAGTTGCAAAAGAATAAGAACCCTGCCAAAAAGCATGAATGTCCACTACAACCCAGGAATGAGTACATACACAAAAGAGAACTGGCCTTAAGGCCTTACAATGTTCACTTAACAAAGTAGTGTCTTCCAAACCTCGGCACGCAGGCCGGCCACACATGAGTACAAGAGGTAAAACACTCAAAACAAGGCCTTCGAGGGCCAGCACAGCAACTTGGGCTTTAGCCCGCTATTTACCTCTCGGCTCCGCAGCACCTGCAAGCAACAGCCCACCGCACGGTGGTAGACAAAGGCAACGGTCAGCAATGCTGACCAAATTATAACGATTCCGCCCCCAAACCGGGGCGGCAAAGCTTCTTCCCTGCACTTGTTAGCAAAACACACAACACAGCCAAACAAGCATCTCAACATAGGTGCACGCTCTCACGGCCGTACACCCCGTGCTCTCAGGGCACTTACTCGGCGAAGCCAGTCCGAACCCCGTCCGGTCCTCGACTCCACCACCACCCCCAGGATGGCAATCTTTGGGAGCATTTAGTCTTCTCAGCCGCAGCCTAGACTCGATCTCCAAATCTCAGTAAGTCCCACGTAAACTTTAGGTCGCTTTAACCGAGCAGGTGGAGCGGGTAGAGGGCTACTAGTCTGTTGCTCACTCCGCCACTGCCATTTGGCCCTTTGGCGCGGACTAAGCTTTCCCCAGTCCCAAATAACGATCAAACACGGTACTTAGCCCTGCTAAGTACCCGGTTGGCTCCCAGGCTACCGATATGACAGAACTACATTTCCGTCCAAGATTTCCGGGTGCACCTCGGGTTTCATCCCCAAGGCTCCCTGCCGCAATCAAACATGATACATAGCCCCGCTATGTTCCCGGCTGGCACCCAGGCCACCGAGATGGCAGAACTTCGTTTCCGCCCAGATTTCCGGGTGCACCTCGGGGTTAATCCCCAAGATTCCCTGATGCATTCTACCGCATAGCAACCCGAAAACAACCACAACGCTCGGAGTCTTCTCCGGCTAAAATATGCATAGCAAAACATCACCGATCCGGAACACACGTCCAGGTAGGCTTCACACAACATGCCTATGTCCGTACTACGATTCCGGACTCTAACAAGGGGGACTTTACTTATCTACCCCAAGGAATACCACGATCTCGCCACACACTCGCGGGAGAGGGTTTTCCCATGCAAAGGAAGAAGAGCTTCACATGCTCAAGAAGAGAATCGTTACCCTCGCATTTTTCCGCGGCGCCATGAAGATGTAGCCGGATGGAAAGCTTCGCCTCGCCCTTTCCTTCGAGGATCCGGACTCGGATCGCGAATCGGTGCTCCGGTGCTCCGCCGGCGGCCGGAATTTGGGCTCACACCACCAAAGGAGTTCTCCCCTCTCTCTAAGATGAAGAAAGAGAAACTCAAAGTGAAAATGAGGGTTTCTCCCCCCATTTCCCGACTAATAACCCCCCAGGAGCATCCCCCACCGTCGGATCCAGATCCAAGGGAACGAACGGCCGAGATTAGATCCAAAATCCCAAAAACTGGGCCGAACACGGCTTGACACACGGCCGTGTGTCTGGCCGTGTAGCTCATTCGCCGATCGACACGGGTCTTGACACGCCGTGTTCGAGGCCGTGTGCCCCACACACGGCTTGAGACACGGCCGTGTGTCTCAGGCCGTGTCCTTCTCTGACTCGAGACTGCACAAAAACGCATTCGACCACTGAACACGGGTAGGCACACGGCCGTGTGCCTGGCCGTGTGCCCCTGAGATGACCTCAAATCGAAAAGTGGTCAACATGAAAGTTGTAGATCTCGTCGAGACGAACAAAATTCATGTTGACCATTTTTCCACCCGACACCGTTTTGACCCTCAAAACGGTGCCCGAACGCGATCATCTCCGAGGTTGGGGTCTTACACCTACCTTAGGTCATAAAGACACTACAACTCAGAGACATGAGTCCCCTACCTCAGATTCACATGAGATCCTACAACTCAGATCTCATAGAGATATTGCAGTTTTCAACAAGATTTATTACAAACTTTTTTAGACTTAGCTAGTTAATCTTGAAAGCTCTGGAGTCTTCTTGAAGCTTGTTGATACTTGCTTCACTAATCTTCCAACAAAGGACTTTAGAGAAGTGTTATTTGGTGAAAGTATTACGCTCTGTGATTCTAGAAGATTTTCTCCTTGCTGAAATAATATTTTGCTTTTAATCCTTTTCAGTAATAGGAAATGATTTCACTACCAGAGAAGGAAAGATTTTTTCTCTATTTCGTCTTTTCCAAACTTGAGCTTCATGATTCAGAAGAATGATTCAAAAAACAATGGAGGTGTAAGAACTCTATCTTGCTTTAATCGATTAGTGTTTGTTGTCCACGTTTTTCTTATTTTACATGCTCTAAATTCCTATTGGTCGAATCTTAGACAATCTTTTGTCACAAATCTTTTACCATGAAGGACGGAATTGAATGGCCTTTTCCGTGACACCATCAATAGACTTTACGACAAAACATCGCTTTCATTTGAATTCAGACTTGTCGTGCTATTTGACTTGATATCAATTCGAATTCTTCTTGTTCAGTCGAATTTCTTCATGTTCAGTCAAATTTCTCTTTTAGGTCTTCTTCTACTTGAATGATATACTTCCAGTAGAATATGACTGTTCATAATTTTAGATAGATCAATCTGGTTGAATCTACTTTACATTTAGCAAAAAATCTTGACATTATGTTGAATCATTGCTTTGTGCATATTCGACTAGACTCTTGTAGTTAAATTTTCATTTAATACTTCTTTCAGTTTAATACTTTGACCTCGTGTCGAATCAGGACATAGAATCATTCATCATGTGACTTCCTTTAAGGATTCAACTAAGCTTTGATCATTAAGGAATTTTTGAACGAATCGCCTTGAGCTATCTACACGATCATGCAAATGATCTAGACGCATCTTTACTTAGCTCTTTTACATAACTTATCATCTACAAAAATCGCCTCAAATCATCTGTACGAGAGCATTGAAGTTCAATCGAATCTTCACCAGATTTGCATTTCAAGTTCATCAAGACGAGCCATATTGTCCCTTTAGCACAATCATTTGGATCTCTCGTTGAATTTGTACATAATTGGATTTTCGTCTTTATGATACTTGTCGAATGCGATTGATTCTTCTGCACAAATGACTAGATCTTCTAGTCAAATTTGTACTTGGCCATTTTTTTGAATTCATTTACCAGATTCTTCTAGATCCTTACAAACATTTATTTGTCTTATCTATTCGAATCAGTACTTAGACCTGATTCTTCTATATCTTTTCATATATTCAATTTGATTGTCCAGACGAATCAATGTTTTAACAGAACTTCTGTACTCTTGTTGATATGTGAACGATTTGACTTGATTGTTCAGTGTATTTGGTTAGACTATCTGTTAGTTCGACTAGATGTCAAGTCGAATTTTGATGTAGTTATTTTTTATCTCTTGAGTTTGATTTCCTTTTGTTTGATTAACCTTCTAGACATTTTCAACAATCTTTTGAGAGTAAGTACCAAGTACAACATAGTCTTGAGCTTTGGTCAACATTGTGTCTTACACATTGAGGGATTACATTGACAAGACTGTCTGATGATACTACGTCTAGCCCTATGTTGGGCTTGTACTATCATGTACCTGGAAACATCACAATAATAAAAAAATTTAATATAAACATGTTCATCTATATTGTGAGGAATTCTTCAAATTAGGAATATTGTGAGCATTATTTTCAATAATCCCCTTATTTGAAGAAGTCAGAACCTCAAATATAGATGAATTTCACATATAATAGATAAATAAAAAAACATAGTTTTAGGACACCATTCCAAAATGGTTATTTATTAATAAACCATAAATGTTTTTCATTAGTCTAACAACATCATTCTATATCCCTGATTACAATCCCCTTTTCCCTCTTTGCTTCAGTTGCAACTCTTTTCATCTTTTGCCTCTCAAAGTATCTATAAGGCTTGGGTTAATATCTGCAAGACTCTGGAGATGTATTATCTGGGAGTGTTCCCGCTTTCTTATCTCTTCTGTAAGCTCTTCTCTCAACCTCTTGCTTCTCATACTTTTCCCATTTTAGAGAGCTGTACATTTTATAAATAAGTCCCAAGCGGCTGGTATAATGTTTCTAGAGTCAATGCTCTAAATGTTAACATTGGGATCCTTTTCCAATTCTTCTCTGCACTTTCTTTTTCTTGCAGTGACCACATCCTCTGATTGTGTCATTGACTTCTTACTTTTCCTAGATTCAACAACAATTTCTTCCTCAGACAAATACTCAAAATACTTCTCATGCTCATAGGGATTTACTTTTACTCATCCTTCCCTCTACTACTCTTGAATTGTAGGACTGAATTGATTGTACTATGTAGGACCGACCTAAGGTTGTTCAGATTTAGAAGGTGGTCTCAACTCAGGTAGAAGATACAGAGTATGACCGAGGGCTATAAAAAATTCATTGAGTAACCATGCAACTTGGTTATCTCTTATGCTCCCCGCTTTCTGGCTTCTTAAACAATCTTCTTGATAATTTTAGCATGGGAATCCCTTAAATTCTAGCTTAATAATTCATTTACCGTGCACTCATCTGGACTAGTTCATTTTGGTTGTTTATAATTTGCCTTTGTAAATGATTTACACCAATTTTCAGAACTTCATCAGTAACACTTATGTATTGCTTGTTGACTTAGATGTCATTAATGGAGCATTCCATTCCGTCATCAAAGGATTTTATTACCTTAACATTTCTTTCCACAACACCACCTGCCCTTACAAACCAGTTGTTGATTTGAGTATTTATGTGGTCCATTTGATCTTGGAGCGTCTCCATCTTCCTAGAAAATTCTAGCTTAACTCCTCACACCACTCTAACTGTTAAGGCTTCAAAGTGTAAGACCCCCCTCCCGGAACACAAAACACGGCACGAGGGGAGTCTTATGCTTAGAACAGCTGCCTTGCGGTAGCATTAGCACACAGGCTAACCTATACTACAAGACGTCTATCCTGCCAGCTAATCATATCATCCATGCCAACCCATCATAAAGAATATAAAAATAGAATTCAAAATAGCACACTAGTATATGAGTCCAAAACAAATACATCAAATAAGAGAAGCAACAAGGCTTCTACAATATCAGAGTACAAGCCAAAAAGGCTATAAGATGTGTCTCTCAGAACTCACATTAGTCACTGACGGTAGCGATGGTATCGTCACTTCAGGCGCAATCGTCCTGGCCTGGCTGCCCTGCTGTGTAACCTTCTGCTGCTCTGTCTGCGAGGTTTCCTCCTAAAAAAAGGAGACGTAGCAATCGTTAGTCATAAAGACTAAGTAGCTATCACATCCGCTTCCCCGACGACTCCTCGACACCAGGCGGAGAAAGGAACAAGGGTACTATATATATATATATATATATATATATATATATATATATATATATATATATATATATATATATATATATATATATAGTAGTACAAACAGGTGGTAAAGGATTAATCGATATCAGTGAAAATCAGAGTAAGTACATCAAATGAGTATAACAATTTACTCTAGCAGTTCTACCATCAACAATAGTATAAAATATGAATCTATGATAGGAAGTAACTTAACTTATATGAGTGCCCATACAAACATATAAGTTAAGGATCAGCTCAACAGTAAAGTAACTCATCGTATAGGAGTGCCCGTAGACCTGCCACACTATCCTTAACTAAGGATTACGACACCGCGTTTCAACTCACACCACATGCAGTTTCACATCATCGTGGAATGGAAGGAGCCTATGGGAGAGTATCACTAGAGGACCAAGCCCAACCATCCACTCGGTGCAGAAGGAGCCTCGGGAGTGAGCACCGAGGACTAAGCCCAACCGACCAAAGTCTCTTTTCATCATTATCAATCCTGTGCAGTCAAACACATGCACTACACCCTTCCACATTTCCCATGCTTCCAAGCATGCAAGGGTTCTTTATTAGCACAGGTGGTAAGCCACCTTACACAACACATTAATTCCACACTGCTACCCGTAGGGAGACACGACTCTAAGCAGTGGGCCACTTTACACCTTCCTTATTTAACTCATCTCATGGCCATGTATCAACCTCTTCCAATTTATTTTAAGGGACAAGCATCCACCAATCATTATGCTTCCACCACGGTAATCTCATTAGCATAAGATAGTTCACCCCTTTCATTAGCATGAATACACGGTTTACCCGTTCAATTATCAAGCGTCGCATCTTCCTCCAAACCCATTCCAATTCACAAATTACGATCATGCCCAATTATGTTTCCAAACCATTTATTTAATACATTCTCATAGGGCCAAATTCACTCGAAACCCCTACAAATATCCTTACCATTTCTTTACTCAAACAAAGCCCAATACTATACTAACCCGAGAGTATTAATTACAAGACTTGACTGTACAGCCACTTCGATCGGCCATTCCCGAGTATACGGGACTTGTATGAAGACGTGTAACCATCCATTGGAAAGTTATTTACAAGGAATACAACTTTGATATTCGGTCCATCACCCAGATCAGACAATAGAGTACTTGAAATCAACCTCGAAGTTTGCTGCGTGCAGAAAACATATTTCTACATGTTTACAGCCCAACAAGTTTGATCAGACTTTCCCGTGGCTACGGACCTCGTATGAAGACGTGTAACCATCCATTAGAAATATATTTCCAAGGGGTACGACTTTTGTGTTTAGTAAAAAGCCCAGATTTGACCGTATCATATCCGAAAATGGCCTCGAAGTTTGTTGCGCGTAGAAAACAGATTTCTGCACACATCTTAAGGCGGAATAAACGACATCGGTTCGTCTTCCTCCTCTAACCGATATTCCCAAATCACATCCAAAATTCCTCCTCCCTTATTTAACCTCATAAGGCCAGTTCTCTTCACGAAACCAGCCCCCATCTTCACATAGAAGGAAGGAGAGGTTGAAGACGTCTAATTCCTAGGACACAAGTCCTAGCATGGCCTTTTCCTAGAAACCTTCTTCTCACAAATCAAAACTCTTTTGAGTCGATATCTCTCCTAGGAATAACTAGAGATCTAGCACCAAGGGGGAGGATAGGAAGTGTAAGACCCCAACCTCGGAGATGATCGCGGGGCGATCAAACGGCTCTTTTGGAGATCTGAACAGGGGCACACGGCCAGGCACACGGCCGTGTGCCAACCCGTGTTCAGGGATTTATTTGTGTTTTGTGCTGTCTCGAGTCAGAGAGGTACACGGCCTGAGACATACGGCCGTGTCTCAAGCCGTGTGTGGGGCACACGGCCTCGAACACAGCCGTGTTCGAAGCCGTGTTCTGGAAGCCCGACGATCGTCTTGAAGCTCCAGGTAACACGGCCCGTGGCACACGGCCGTGTCAGGAGCCGTGTCGATCGGCGACTGAGTTATACGGCCAGACACACGGCCGTGTGTCAAGCCGTGTTCTGCCCAGTTTTTGGGATTTTGGATCTAATCTCGGCCGTTCGTTCTCTTGGATCTGGATCCGATGGTGGGGGCTGCTCCTGGGGGGTTATTAGCCGGGATTAGGGTTTTATATCCTCATTTTCTTTGGCCCACTCTCTCTCTAAGTGTTTAGAGAGAAGGGAGAGCAAGAGGAAGGAGGAGCCCAAGATCCGGCCGCCGGAGGAGTTCCGGAGCACCGATTCGCGATCCGAGTCCGGATCCTCGAAGGCAAGGGCGAGGCGAAGCTTTCCATCCGACTACATCTTCATGGCGCCGCGGAAAAATGCGAGGGTAACGATCCTCTTCATAGGGCATGTGTAGTCGCCCTTCTTTCTATGCATAGGGAAATCCCCCTCTCGCGAGTGAGCGTTGAGGCGCGGAATCCCCTCGGGTAGATATGTAAAGTCCCCGTTGTTAGAGCCCGGAATCGGAGTACGGGTGTAACATCCCATTTCCGGCTAGACCCCTAGGAGTTGGATGGTCGAGTCAGAACCCCAGGGAGCACAAAAAGTGAAAATAAATCGATTGAGTTTTCGGGTCAAGGGTTGGTCACGCCCGTGACCGACCCGTCACGCCCGTGACCGACCCGTCACGCCCGTGACTTGGGCGTGACTACTTCGACGATCGTCGATCTCCACGAGACGATCGTCAAACGTGCTGACTGGGCATGTCATGCCCATGACCAAGGTGTCACGCCCGTGACTAGGGGCGTGACCCCATCGACGATCGTCGATCGCCGTGAGACGATCGCCGAGCTCGCGGCCCGGGCATGTCACGCCCGTGACATGAGTGTCACGCCCGTGACCTAGGGCGTGACCAGCCTTCGACGATCGTCGATCTCAATTCGACGATCGTCGACCTCGAAATTTGCCGTTCGGGCATGTCACACCCGTGACCTAGAGGTCACGCCCGTGACCTAGGGCGTGACCAGCCTTCGACGATCGTCGATCTCAATTCGACGATCGTCGACCTCGAAATTTGCCGTTCGGGCATGTCACGCCCGTGACCTAGAGGTCACGCCCGTGACTTAGGGCGTGACCAGCCTTCGACGATCGTCGATCTCAATTCGACGATCGTCGAACCACAATCTGCCGTTCGGGCCTGTCACGCCCGTGACCCGAGGTGTCACGCCCGTGACCACCCATCGACGATCGTCGATCTCAGTTCGACGGTCGTCGATCTCAGTTCGACGATCGTCGAACCCAGAATTGGCTATCCGGGCCTGTCACGCCCGTGACCTATGTGTCACGCCCGTGACATTGGCCGAAACGACGGTTCAGGCCCGAAATTATTCCAACACGCGTGGTAATAAGTGCTGGTATGGGAAGTTACACCAGGAGTAACTTCCGGCCGTTTTCCTTCTATAATTATATAATAAATGAGGAAAAGGGTGGTCCAATAGAAAACCGCCAGTTGGACACACCGAATCAGTTTTTCCACCGTTTCTTATCCCTGCATCATAACCGAAGCATTAAGGGGAGGAGCCTTCATGACCATTAAGGATTTACCCATTCACCTTCCCACTTCCTGACTTATAAAAGCCCACCTAGTGAAAGAGGAGAAGTTTACACGCTCAAGTAATCGGATCAGACCCTTGTTCTTGCTGTAGGAGAAGTTCAGCAACGCCACCACCGCGCCATGGCACCCCGACGTTCTTCTCGCCTTCAAACCGCGAACAAGGTCCTCCTCTACTCCTTCTCTTTCATGGGTAGATCTTAGGATTCTTAGAAAGGAGGTTCGCGCTCAACGGAGCCGGATCCATTTCTCGTTTTCATGGAAAAACCATGAAAAAGGTATTTTGAGTTCGCCGGAAACCGCCACCTCCGGCGGCCAAACCACCGCCGACCGCTAGCCATCGCCTCAACGGAGGTGGTGGTGGTGGTGGCTGGCCAGGGAAGTGACCGGACGGCCGGCAACGGATCACGGAAACGTTACAGGAAAAATGGCTTCCTGGTTCTAGTTTCGGGTTCTGTAGAAGATGAACAGTAAATCGTTTTATACTTATAAATTATGTAAATAATTTTATAAGGAGAAATATACTCGGTTTAGTATATTTTAAGGCTGCAAAATGAGGCACTTAGAGGCCGAATTAGGAAAAATGACCAGACACAAAAGTTGTAGCCCTCGGGGTCTACTTTAATTTAAAATTGATTTTATTCAATTTGGGTGAGTGGTTTGAACACAGCACTCATTTTGGTGGGATCAAGACCTAGGTTAACCAGAAATTAAAATGGTTGCCCATGGTTCATAACATGTCCAAATGACTTGAAATTTGGACTGGAGGTCTATAATATGTATATCGAGAGGCTGTCCAAAAATGAGAATTTTTGGAGAACTTTTGCCTAAAGTTTTTGTAAAAATTTAATAAACAATATAAAATTAATTAGGAGATGAAATTAAGCCCAAACTTCCCCAAATTTTGGGTGGTGGTCCCTGGCATCAATATTAAGATCTGTACAAAATTTCAACTCGATTGGTCGAGTTTTGAATAGGGAATTATCAAGTCCTAGATAGGTCTTGGTGAGGGGTACTTTGGGGAAAAGTACAATTGGAGATGGAGTGGACAAATCTCCTCAAAAGAGGCTGAAGTTGTTGGCCACTGATTTGTTGAGTCTATGTCTACCCTCTTGGGTAACATGGTGTGGCTTAGGGTGGATTTTACCCTAAGAGATTGGCTCAACTCCAACGGGTGGGAGTTTGAGGTTTGTGAAGGACATAGGAGCAAAAGCTCTTGTATGCCCTTGAAATTTGGAGGAGAGGGGGAGGATATGATGAAAACCCTCTGGTTGAAATAGTGAAGGAATTGGAGGTAGTTAGGTAGCTCGAAAGTTGAGATTTTGGAATAGAATAAACATGTAATTTAATTATTTTAAGCACTAAATCTAATCCAAAAATTATGAAACTCGGGAGGAGGGAGTTTTAGGATGTATTAGACTTATGGTAATTTTTCTGGAATTTTATGATTAATATATATTATACTTCATGTGTTAAAGAATTATTAGCCCAATTTGTTGTTTCAATTATTTGGAGGCTTTACATTAATTATAATCAGTTAAAATTCTGGATTTAGCTCTTGACTAGTAGAACATTGATCCCTGAATTTTTATAGAATTTTATGTTGAGTAAATCTAGTACTTTATTCACAAATGATAGAAAGGGCTTTTATGTTTAAAAAATTATTATGGATAGAACACTTGCTGGAAAATTATGAAACTTAGCCAGTGCAAATTTTAGGCCTTAATCTTCATGTCATAAATTATTTAGAATTTTTGGAAGAATATTTTCTGTACTTGATTCATAAACTATAGAAATTAGAGATTATTTCCAAATAGCTTTTCAGGTCATGTTGATGATAGAAAATTATGATACTTAGGATCTAGCCTTCTGAGATAGCCTACTAATTATCATAAATTTGCTGGACATCTTGCATGAATAATTAGGATAGTTCATGTTCAAACCGGTGGCCCTTGAGATTTTCGAGGAATTTAATTAAATGCCAAATAAATTAGGAAAATTTCCATTTTCTGGATTTAGGTTATTTATACCAAGGTAAGTCTCCAGTAAATAGTTTAGGGCATTTGGATGAGTAATGGATCATTGCATAACCGGTTCGACATGTAGCCTAGGTCGGTCTGCATATAGCAGGTTGTGAGATGCAATAGGACACGATCTGAGAAAGTCTTTGAGGTTTAAACATTTTGTCTGGGTGAACAATTGTGGAAGAAATTACAATAGGAAGATATAAAGAGTAGTGAGTAGTGGTGATAGCTAGAGTTAAGAGGTGCTCGGGTTCGACGAAAGATCGTCTTCCCCGAGGAGTGGAAGGTTTAAAATCACCCTAGGATAGTCTAATGTAATACAAGAAGGAAATCGGGTAAAAGGGTAGACAACCAATAATAATAAGTGCCTTGCGAAAGGGAACTTCGGGCCGTAATGCACCGTCTTGGTTCCTAGTGCCCCTTGAGAGCCCTTCACGGGGTATACCGGGGGCAGTCCTGGGCTAACGTAAACTGTAATAATAAACCGACAAGAGTAACTTAGTAACTAGGGTTGCACTCTTCACAAACACTGTTGGCACAGGAAGAATGATGAGAGCTTCGGCTCGGTTGGTTTGGAGACGGACGGATGGTCCGGGGAGCTTCGGCTCGGTTGGTTTGGAGACGGACGGATGGTCCGGGGAGCTTCGGCTCGGTTGGTTTGGAGACGGACGGATGGTCCGGGGAGCTTCGGCTCGGTTGGTTTGGAGACGGACGGATGGTCCGGGGAGCTTCGGCTCGGTTGGTTTGGAGACGGACGGATGGTCCGGGGAGCTTCGGCTCGGTTGGTTTGGAGACGGACGTTTTGGTCCGGGGAGCTTCGGCTCGGTTTTTATGTGTTTACGATAAACTTGCATGTGCATAAAATAGGAAAAGTTAAGGTGGTGGGTCTTTCGATATCGGGGAGTTCGATTGCACCGACACCGACATCGTTGACTCGGCGGGGTGATTAGCACTTCGCCAGCAGAAGTCCGGTGCGCCAGCCGGCAAGAGTACGCAGGCGTCCGCTTAGTGCACCAAGCGTTGAGGCGTACGATAGGTCAGACCAGTGGTGCTTTTACTGGTTTTGAGGTGGGCGAGGCCCAACCCACCGCTTCCGTCTGCCACTACGGAGGTATCCTGGGAGGTAACGGCTCCGAAAGGGGGAACTAAAGGTCTGTGTGCACAGAGTCGGGTGTGTGAGTTGCACTTGCATGTTTCATCATACCCACTAGCATGTCATAGCATAATCGATTCATTTAACCCTGACACCTAAAGTATAAGTGGTATGGGACGCTTATACATTAGGACCTGCAAAACGACCCCTTGGTCTATAAGCTTGTGTGGGCAAGTTTATAAATCAAAGGTTAATTTCAATATATAACAACCATTGCTGTTTGATAACCGACACCCCAACGTATAAGTGGTATGGGACACTCTATACGATGGGAGCCTTGCAAAAGATCCCTTTGCTTATGTGTTCTCGCATAAGTGAAGGTTTAAATTCATTTAATTGCTTTTCTTACTGCTAGACCTATTATAACAATTTATTAACTGCTCACCTAACACAACTTGCTAGAATTAGTTTCCGCTGCCATCTGTTTTCATGTTTAATCTCTACCTTCATGTCCTTCCCTTTCTTCCTCTCCGCTCGGTACCTAGGAGCCATGGGGGAAGGGGTAGGGGATGATAGGGCTTAGTCTTTATGACTAACGGTTTTCGAACCGCATCATTTAGGGGATCGTGGAGCCCAGCATGGAGGAGCAGCCCCAGAGATCGGTGCGCCTAGAGATGGGGCAGTCTAGCTCCGGAGTTCACACAGCCGGGACCGTGAGTCTCGACCTTGAGTAGTTTACTGTTTCGCTTCCGTATGAGAGACTTGTAGTGAGGACATTTTGTACCGGGCATAAGCTCGTATTTATAGTACTCTGATGTTTCTGTGGACACTCCCTTCGTGGAGTTTTATTATATATATGTGATTTTACTATTGTGGACTGCATTGCTCTTACTCCAATAATTGTGCTACTTTCTGTGATCGAAATTGGCCGGCAGAATCGGCGCCTTGTGGTGATGACCCTTCGGGACGTGAAGGAGTCACCGCAAAGCGGCGGTTCTGGGCCTAAGACCCCGGTGGTTGAAAAAGAAAAAAAAAAGGGGGTCTTACAACGGGTGTAGGCATTGTGTGTGAAGCCTATTCGGGTTTAACCCGGATCGGTGATGTTGCATTGCATGGCCAGAAAAGACTCCGCGCCGTTGGATTTAGTTTTCCGAAAATTCTACGCGGTAGATTGCATACAGGGATCCTTGGGGGTTAACCTCGAGGCGCACCCGGAAAGCTTGGGCGGAATCGCATTGCCGCCACGATGTTGCCTTGGAGGGCAAATCGGTACATAACGGGGTTATGTGCGTGTTTTGATCGTTTGTGGGAATGAGGAGAAACTTGGCCCGCACCGATGGCTAAATGGCCGTGGTGAAGTGAGCAACGGGCGGGTGGAACTCTACCCATTCCAAGTGGTCTCGGTAGAAGCGACCTAAAGTACATGGGACTTCCCGGGGGGCTGGAAACGGGCCTAGGCTTCGACTGAAAGGGCTAAATGCTCACGTGTGTTGCCATCCGAGGGATGGTGGTGGAATCGCGGTGTCAGACTGGGTCCGGACCGGGTTCACCGATTAGTGCCCTGAGAGCACGGAGTGTGCGGCCGTGCGTGCCGACACTTGTGGCGAATAGAATACTCTATAGAATTGCTATGATAGTTTTTATATGCAGGGAAGGAGCACCGCCGTCCCGAGAAACGGGACGGGGTCGTTATAATTTGGTCAGCTCTTGCTGACCGTTGCCCTTTTGTATTGCCACCTCTTGGGTGGGTTGTTTCTACAGGTGCTGCTGCGGAGCCAAGCGGCAAATAGCGGGCTAAAGCCCAAGTTGCAGCGCCAGCCCTCGAAGGCTTAGATATTAGCTTTTCATATTCATGTATGGCCGGCCTGCGCGCCGATGTATGAAAGACGCTATTTTGTTAAGCGAACACTTCTGTAAGGCCTTAAGGCCGTGAACTATTTTGTGTATGTACTCATTCCTGGGTTGTAGTGGACATTCATGCTCTGTGGCAGGGTTCTTATCTTTTTGCAACTTAATTAAATTGCTTCCGCTAGGTGTTGTGTAGGACGCTCTGATTGGTTGTGTGGTTTCAACGCGTAACCAACCGGTCTGTCCGTAGTATATGGCGTCGGGCCCCGGCCGGACCTACTGCTATATGCTATGTGACGGATAGGGGTGTTACAAATTGGTATCAGACTTCTGGTTTCGGTCAAGCTTAAATGAATTCGTGGACGAATTCTCTTTAAGGGGTGGTGAGCACATTGTGTGCGTCATCGTTATAATATGAAAAGAACCCATGAATGTCCACTTAGGAATGAAAATACACATGATTGAGGAACCTGCGTGTTCCTATAATTGCTGTTTGCAGTAATTTTTGGGTCGCTTATCGGTGTTTTGCACGATTTTAGGTGACCAGAAGTGGCGCTGGGCCGTCTGAACGGCCAGGTTCTGAGGCGAGCAGTGCGCCAAGCGATGCGCCTGCAACACCTTTGTCTGCTGAGACCATTAGATTGGTGGCAGAAGCGGTCATGGCAATGATAAATGCGCAGCCTGCAAGGCAGGTGCAGCAGCCTGCTCCTGATGTGGAGCAAGTACCGGTTCAGACGGCAGAGCGAAGGAGGGTTGAGCAAGTTGTGGTGGAACCAGAGTTGCCGCGGAGAGCAACTGAAAGACAACTGAAGCACGTGATGGGCTTTCACCCACCGGTGTTCACGGGGGCAGAAACCCCGACCCAAGCAGAGGATTGGCTCTCAAGGGTCAACAGGGTGATGACTGCGACGCAAACTGAAGAGTGGCAGAAGACCACTATAGCGACGTTCCTTTTGGATGGGGACGCAAGACTGTGGTGGGAGGGCCTAGAGCTGCATCAGTTGAGGGGAAGGCCATTGGCCGAAGTCCCGATGGAGGAGTTTGCGAGACTAT
Source organism: Platanthera zijinensis (assembly GCA_039513925.1). NCBI lineage: Eukaryota > Viridiplantae > Streptophyta > Magnoliopsida > Asparagales > Orchidaceae > Platanthera > Platanthera zijinensis. Next base: position 154,796,419 of record CM077097.1, read on the forward strand.
TTATGGCTCGATACCTCCCCTCGGCGCAGAGGATTGCGCTAGAGAGCGAATTCCAGAAGTTGGTGCAGGGTGATAGCACCGTTGATGAATACCTCCACGAGTTTACTCGGCTGGGGAGATATGCCGGCGCTACCTTCGCAGACGAGGAGCGCAAGACGAGCCGCTTTTATGAAGGGCTAAGGGATGATTTGAGGTTGCTGCTGTCGGGGCCCAAGACGCAGGGTTTCATGACCCTGGTCAGTTCGGCCCGGTCCTTGGAGAAGGATATGAGAAACGTGCAAGCAAAGAAAGAAAGGGAATCCGGTGGCAAGAAATCAGAGTTCAAGGCGCCGACTACATCGAAGTCGGGCTACCGTAAATTCTTCAAGAAGGCTAAGACATCGGGTCCAGCTTCTTCTGCAGGTGCCTCGGGGGCAACTACCCATCGGACCCCGGGCACTTGCTTCACGTGTGGAAAGCCGGGGCACTTTGCCCGTGACTGCTGGAGTGGACGCGCAAAGTCCGAAAGGAAGCAAGGAGCCACCTACGAGGAAAAGGGCAAAGCGCTGGAGTCGACCGCGTCCCACTATGCTCCGACTCAGCCTAGAGTCTACAACTTGGGCCAGCAGGAGGCCATCAAGCAAGCGGATGTGGTGACAGGTATGAGTTAATTTATGCAAGTTGACTTGAGAATACTATTACCTATTGCTTGTTAAGCTAATGTCTTTTGCTTAGGCTTTGTGTTGATTAGCGATAGTCCGGCACGAGCACTATTCGACACTGGTGCTTCGCATTCTTTCTTGTCCGAACAGTTTATATCGCGCATCAGAGTCCCTTCTTCGATGGCAAAGGACAAGCTAGATGTGTTGCTACCAAACGGGTGCTCGATGCGTGCGGACAGAGTGTGCGCCGTGAAGGTTCACATTGGGAGCCAAGAGTTCGACTTGCTAGCGTCATTGCTGCCGCTAGTAGAGTTCGATGTTATCTTTGGAATGGATTGGCTGTCAGAGTAGAAGGCTTGGATCGATTGCGACCGTAAGGAGGTCAAGCTGGGTGTAGGGCGGGAGACTACTTTCGAGGGGCTTAAGGGGTCGAGCAAGACATTAATGTATGCTCTTCAGGTGGTGAAGGCGGTTCGTGCTGGTGCAGAGCTGTTCTTTGCGATAGTGGGGGCTGTGGAGCCAAAGTCCCCGTTGGATAGCATCCCCGTGGTTTGCGAATACCCCGATGTGTTCCCGGATAGCCTTCCTGGAGCCCCACCGCAGCGAGAGATTGATTTTACGATCGAGCTCGTGCCGGGTGCCAAACCCGTGTCACGTGCTCCTTATAGATTGGCGCCAAAGGAGATGGCGGAGTTGAAGGTTCAGTTGGAGGAACTAATGGAGCAAGGTTATGTGCGTCCAAGTTCGTCGCCTTGGAGCGCACCGGTCCTCTTCGTTAAAAAGAAGGACGGTAGTATGCGGCTGTGCATTGACTACAGAGAATTGAACAAGTTGACGGAGAAGAACAAGTACCCGATCCCGAGGATTGATGATCTCTTTGATCAGTTAGTCGGATCATCTGTATACTCCAAGTTGGACTTGAAGTCGGGGTACTATCAGCTGAGGATCAGGGAATGTGATATCCCAAAGACGGCGTTCAGTACGAGGTATGGACATTTCGAGTTCACGGTCATGCCGTTTGGACTGACGAATGCGCCATCGGTGTTTATGGATCTGATGAACAGGACGTTCAGAGATTTCCTGGATCGTTTCGTGATTGTCTTTATTGACGATATTTTGGTGTACTCGCAGTGCGAAGAAGACCACTTCAAGCATTTGCATTTGGTATTGGAGACCTTGAGGAGGAATGAGTTTTACGCAAAGTTCTCCAAGTGCGAGTTCTGGCTACCTTCGGTAGCATTCCTGGGTCATATAGTGAGTGGGGAAGGTATAGCGGTGGATCCGGCGAAGATAGTTGCGATACGGGAGTGGCCTGTGTTGTCTTCGGTAGCGGAAGTCCGTAGTTTCCTTGGGCTTGCCGGCTATTACAGGCGCTTCGTGGAGAACTTCTCGCAGATAGCGTTACCTCTCATAAAGTTGACCAGGAAGGATCAGAGATTCTTATGGACGCAAGAGTGCGTGCAGGCTTTCGAGGAGCTGAAGGGGCGGTTGACCACGGCGCCAGTGCTTAGTTCGCCGAGTGGGACCGAGGGCTTTGAGGTGTATAGCGACGCTTCGGGTAGTGGTTTGGGCTGCGTGTTGTTGCAGCATGGTAGCGTGATAGCGTATGGATCGCGTCAGCTAAAGGTGCATGAAAGAAATTATCCGGTGCACGACTTGGAGTTGGCGGCCGTGATATTTGCACTCAAGTTGTGGAGGCACTACCTATACGGAGTAAGGGTCGATATATACACCGATCACAAGAGCTTAAAATACCTGTTGGATCAGAAGGATCTCAATATGAGGCAGAGGAGGTGGATGGAGTTCCTGGGGGACTACACCTTCAAGATACATTATGTACCCGGGAAGGGCAACGCAGTTGCGGATGCGCTGAGCCGCAGGGCTCCCGCCCGAGCCAACTAGTTGTCGGTGCATGATGAGCGGCTAGTGCGGGAGTTGGAAGAGCTTGAGATCTGTTGCGTTGACAAGCAGACGAGCGCCAAAGCAATGTTAAACTGGACAGAGGTACAGTATGACCTGGCTGACCGGGTTCGGCAGGCATTGGAGTTGGATGATTCCATGAAGGAGCTTTTGGAGGCCGCTTCGGATGGGTCAAATTCCCAGTTCTCGGTAGAAGATGGGTTATTAAGGAAGGATCATCGTTTGTGCGTCCCAAGTGGGGGCAACCTCCGGGCGGAGTTGATGTACGAGGCTCATCATACCAAGTACTCAATCCACCCAGGGAGCACGAAGATGTATCGTGATCTCAAGAAGTTGTTTTGGTGGCCGGGGCTTAAGAAAGATGTGGCGTTGTACGTGGCTAAATGCCAAACGTGCGCCTTGGTGAAGGCGGAGTGCCAAAAGCCGGGAGGATTTCTGAAGTCCTTGCCTATACCGGAGTGGAAATTCGACGATATATCTATGGACTTTGTGCACGGGTTGCCAAGGTCGCAGAAGGGGAATGACGCCATCTGGGTGATCGTAGATCGGCTAACTAAGGTATCGCATTTCATTCCGCATAGGAAGGATGATCCAGTCGAGAAATTGGCAAAGTTGTACGTTGACAATATTATTAGGCTGCATGGTGTGCCTCGTAGCATTGTGAGTGATCGCGATGGGCGGTTCACGTCAAATGATTGGAGGTTGGTGCAGCAGATGTTGGGAACAAAGTTAAAGTTCAGTACAGCTTTCCATCCGCAGACGGATGGGCAGACCGAGAGGGTCAATAGAACGATGGAGGACATGCTACGCATGTGTGTCCTGGACTTCGGTAAGCATTGGGAAGACCATCTTTATTTGGTGGAGTTCGCGTACAACAACAGCTACCAAGCGAGCATACAAATGGCGCCCTTCGAGGCCCTGTATGGTAGGAAGTGTCGCACGCCGTTATCGTGGCTTGAAGCGGGTGAGACGAGGTTGTACAAGAAGCAGGAGGTGGAGAGTGCTACCTCGTTAGTGCGAATCATTCGGGAGCGCTTGTTAATCGCTCAGGACCGGCAGGCGAAGTACTACAATGCCAAGCACCGGAACGTGGAGTTCGCGGTAGGCGATTGGGTGTACTTGAAGATCAAGCCGTTCAAGGGTGTCTCACGGATTCGACGCTTGAAAAAGTTGAGTCCGAGATACCTTGGGCCGTTTGAGGTCCTAGAGCGAGTCGGCGAAGCGGCATACCGATTGAAGCTATCGGTGGAGTTGAGTGGATTACATGATGTGTTCCACATTTCTGTGTTGCGGAAGGCGGTGCAAGAGCCTTCGCAGGTGATCGCGGCTGATCAAGTACCGGTTGAGGAAGGGTTGACAACGAAAGTCAAGCCCATATCTATTGAGGATTTCGAAGTCAAGCGGCTTCGGAACAAGGGAATCAGAATGGTGAAGGTCCGTTGGGATAACTGCGGGCGCGAGGAGCTCTCTTGGGAGCGAGAGCAGACAATGCGCGAGGAGTACCCCGAGTTGTTCCCCTCAGGTACTCGATTTGTTTTGTTTTTGTGTAGTCTCTGTTCTTAATTTCGGGACGAAATTCTCTTAAGGGGGAGGGAGTTGTAAGACCCCAACCTCGGAGATGATCGCGGGGCGATCAAACGGCTCTTTTGGAGATCTGAACAGGGGCACACGGCCAGGCACACGGCCGTGTGCCAACCCGTGTTCAGGGATTTATTTGTGTTTTGTGCTGTCTCGAGTCAGAGAGGTTCACGGCCTGAGACACACGGCCGTGTCTCAAGCCGTGTGTGGGGCACACGGCCTCGAACACAGCCGTGTTCGAAGCCGTGTTCTGGAAGCCCGACGATCGTCTTGAAGCTCCAGGTAACACGGCCCGTGGCACACGGCCGTGTCAGGAGCCGTGTCGATCGGCGACTGAGTTACACGGCCAGACACACGGCCGTGTGTCAAGCCGTGTTCGGCCCAGTTTTTGGGATTTTGGATCTAATCTCGGCCGTTCGTTCTCTTGGATCTGGATCCGACGGTGGGGGCTGCTCCTGGGGGGTTATTAGTCGGGATTAGGGTTTTATATCCTCATTTTCTTTGGTCCACTCTCTCTCTAAGTGTTTAGAGAGAAGGGAGAGCAAGAGGAAGGAGGAGCCCAAGATCCGGCCGCCGGAGGAGTTCCGGAGCACCGATTCGCGATCCGAGTCCGGATCCTCGAAGGCAAGGGCGAGGCGAAGCTTTCCATCCGACTACATCTTCATGGCGCCGCGGAAAAATGCGAGGGTAACGATCCTCTTCATAGGGCATGTGTAGTCGCCCTTCTTTCTATGCATAGGGAAATCCCCCTCTCGCGAGTGAGCGTTGAGGCGCGGAATCCCCTCGGGTAGATATGTAAAGTCCCCGTTATTAGAGCCCGGAATCGGAGTACGGGTGTAGGCATTGTGTGTGAAGCCTATTCGGGTTTAACCCGGATCGGTGATGTTGCATTGCATGGCCGGAGAAGACTCCGCGCCGTTGGATTTAGTTTTCCGAAAATTCTACGCGGTAGATTGCATACAGGGATCCTTGGGGGTTAACCTCGAGGCGCACCCGGAAAGCTTGGGCGGAATCGCATTGCCGCCACGATGTTGCCTTGGAGGGCAAATCGGTACATAACGGGGTTATGTGCGTGTTTTGATCATTTGTGGGAATGAGGAGAAACTTGGCCCGCACCGATGGCTAAATGGCCGTGGTGAAGTGAGCAACGGGCGGGTGGAACTCTACCCATTCCAAGTGGTCTCGGTAGAAGCGACCTAAAGTACATGGGACTTCCCGGGGGGCTGGAAACGGGCCTAGGCTTCGGCTGAAAGGGCTAAATGCTCACGTGTGTTGCCATCCGAGGGATGGTGGTGGAATCGCGGTGTCGGACTGGGTCCGGACCGGGTTCACCGATTAGTGCCCTGAGAGCACGGAGTGTGCGGCCGTGCGTGCCGACACTTGTGGCGAATAGAATACTCTATAGAATTGCTATGATAGTTTTTATATGCAGGGAAGGAGCACCGCCGTCCCGAGAAACGGGACGGGGTCGTTATAATTTGGTCAGCTCTTGCTGACCGTTGCCCTTTTGTATTGCCACATCTTGGGTGGGTTGTTTCTACAGGTGCTGCTGCGGAGCCAAGCGGCAAATAGCGGGCTAAAGCCCAAGTTGCAGTGCCAGCCCTCGAAGGCTTAGATATTAGCTTTTCATATTCATGTATGGCCGGCCTGCGCGCCGATGTATGAAAGACGCTATTTTGTTAAGCGAACACTTCTGTAAGGCCTTAAGGCCGTGAACTATTTTGTGTATGTACTCATTCCTGGGTTGTAGTGGACATTCATGCTCTGTGGCAGGGTTCTTATCTTTTTGCAACTTAATTAAATTGCTTCCGCTAGGTGTTGTGTAGGACGCTCTGATTGGTTGTGTGGTTTCAACGCGTAACCAACCGGTCTGTCCGTAGTATATGGCGTCGGGCCCCGGCCGGACCTACTGCTATATGCTATGTGACGGATAGGGGTGTTACAGGAAGCTCACCTCGTTTCCGGCGGTTTCGGCCATGGATCTCGTCACTCTTCTTGGCGGCATACTTCCTCCTTGTAAGTATCGTGCTTCACGGAAAGGAAATCGGCTCCGGCGACCTGCTTCTCTTTCGAAGGTTTCGACACAGATAATTGCTCGGCAAAATGGCAAAGTGACGACTAGGGTTTTTCGTGAGTCTCTTTTTAATAATGAGAAATTTGAGTTAACTGCTTTGCCACGTGTCGGCCTGACATTGGACCGCCTATTATAGCTTTAAATATGTCTTATCGAGAAGACGCGTCCGATGCAATCATTTTGGCGCAATTCCCGAAAATTCTATTCAGGCCAGGCACGTGACGATAAGTAGATTGCGACAGAAAATTAGCCAAGTCAAAATCGTCGAGTAAGGAACCCTTACTTGACGAATCGTCGAGTATCGTACACTTACTCGACAAATTGTCGAGATTCATCGTGACCACTCAACGCCATACCTAGTCCAGCACTTCCAAGTTTAAATCGTCGAGTATACCCTCTTTGCTCGACGAATCGTTGAGAATGCACTCGACGCCACAACTCTCCAAATTATCCTGAGTGAAAGCGTTGAGTGGCATCGAGTGCACTCAACGCACTCGATGCCTTTCAGCTAATGGCGTCGAGTGCACTCAATGAACTCGAAGCCAATCATCCCAGATATCTTTCTAAGTCAAATTGCGTTCAGTGGTGTCGAGTCCACTCAATGCAGCATAGGTCGTCAAATGGCATTGAGTGCACTCAACACCACGTTGAATGCATTTAACACACTCAATGTCGCGTTGAGTGTACTCAACGCACTCAATGCCCAGTCTCCAGAAAATCCTCTAAGTCCACATTCGTCGAGTGGTGTTGAGTCCACTCGACACCTAAGTCTAATTCGTCGAATGGCGTCGAGTGCACTCAACGCAATCGATGCCATGGGTTCAGGAAATATTCTAAGTCTAGTTCGTCTTATATATTCGATGAATTCATCGGTTATTCGTGACGATATTCAACAAATAGTATTGGTCTCAAATCACAAGTTATACTCGATGAATTCGTCGGATATCCGCGACGATATCCGACGAATCTTTACTTGTCGAGTCTGGTGCACCCAGAGCCCGAGTCAACTCCCTTGACTCAAAAACACGTGCGAGGGGTCTAACACGAAACGAGATGTTACAAATCCTATAAAAAAAAATAAAAGATTTCGTCCCCGAAATCAGGCTATGGCTATGGGGAAGTAAAACATGAAATTAAATAAAAATATGATTTTAAAATTACCTTGGGGAAATAACTTCGGGTAGCGCTTTTGCATCAAATCCACCAGTTCCCAAGTGTATTCTTCTTTCCTGTGGTTAGACCATTGGACCTTTACCAATGGCACGCTTTTTCGCCGCAAGTTCCTCGTTTCAGTGTCCACTATCCGCACTGGCTCTTGTCGAACAGAACTATCAGTTGCTACTGCTCCGTCTGTGATGAGGACATGTTGATCGGGCCGCAATAGTGGTCGGCGGTTTTGCGAATAAACAATGAGTGATCGGCGGAACTTCTTGCAAAGCCAATTGCAGCCACAATGCCACTAAACTTGTCAAACCACGCCCGAGGGCTCTGCTTTAGGCCGTAGATGGCCTTCTTCAACTGGCATACTCGTGTCTCCCCCTGAGCAACATACCCTGGAGGTTGCTCCATATAGACGTCCTCCTGAAGATCCCCATACAGAAAAGCATTCTTGACGTCAAGTTGAGAAATTTCCCACTCCCTGTTGACGGCCACAGAAAGAAGAACCCGGATGGTGCTGAGGCGAGCAACCGGAGAGAAAGTGTCAAAATAGTCAACTCCATAAGTCTGAGTAAAGCCTTTGGCCACCAGGCGGGCCTTGTAACGATCCACAGTGCCGTCCGGGCGAAACTTCACAACGAACACCCAGCGGCAGCCAACCACATCAGTACCGATCGGTGGAGGAACAAGGTTCCAGGTACCTCTTTCAGTAAGAGTGGCAATTTCCTCATCCATGGCAGATTTCCAATGAGGAATAACAAGAGCCTCCTGGTAAGTGCGGGGAGTGGTGGTAGCCGAGATGGCCAAAGCAAAGCACCTGCGAGAGGGAGTAAGCCGATCATAGGAAACAACAGCCGCAAGCGGGTGTTGGGTACACGCCCGCACCCCTTTGCGAAGGGCAATGGGACGATCCAGGTCGTCTTGTGCCTCAGGGACCGGAGCATCCGTGGCAGAGAAAGCTGGCCCGGGACTAGAGAGAGACGGCTGCGGAGACGAAGGAGGGGAGATAATAGGGAGAGGAGGAGACGGAGGAGGAGACGACATAGGAGGGGAGACGTCGACTTGTGTGGAAGGCTCACAGAGAGAGGGTGGAGAGTCAGAGACAGCAGGAGGAGGTGAAGATGGGAAAGAAAAGTAGGAAGCATTTTCAAAGAAGGTGACGTCTGCGGAAACAAACTGTTTGCGCAGAACAGGATCAAAGCAACAGTAGCCTTTTTGAGTTGTCGAGTAACCCAAAAAGACACATTTGGTGGAGCGGGGGGAAAGCTTGTCGCGAGTAGCAGACGGAGCATGCACGAAGGCCATACACCCAAAGATACGGAGAGGAAGAGGAAAGGGTTCCTTGGTTGGGTAGAGAATGGAGAAGGGGGTCTTGCCGTGAAGAACAGAAGAGGGAATGCGATTGATGAGATAGCAGGCAAGAAGAACAGCATAGCCCCAATAGGAGCGAGGCACCTGCATCTGTGTCATCAGAGTGCGAGCGATATCGAGGAGATGGCGATTTTTACGTTCCGCCACCCCATTTTGCTGGGAGGTGTAAACACAGCTGGTCTGATGAATAAGACCATGTTGCATACAAAAAGATGAAAACTCATGACTGAGATATTCCTTAGCATTATCAGAGCGCAATACTTTAATAGAAATAGCAAACTGAGTTTTAATCATATTATAAAAAGATTGCCATACAGATTAGAGTTCAGAGCGATCTTTTAATAGATACACCCAGGTACATCTGGAGAAATCATCAATAAAAGTTACAAAGTAAAAACTACCCCGACCAATGGTGGGAGTAGGAGCAGGACCCCAGATATCAGAATGAATGAGATCAAAAGGGCGGGAGGAACCACGGCCTTGCTTCTGCGGGAAGGAGGAACGGTGATGCTTGCCAAGCTGACACGCATCGCAGTTGAGCGGAGGACTGGTTTGAGGTAAGTGGGGAAGAAGCTGATGCAGAATCCGAGGAGGAGGATGTCCAAGGCGAAGATGCCATTGAAGCAGATCAGTAGACGAGGAGGAGAAGGCGGACAGAGCGGAAACATTGTCGAGGAAGTAGAGGCCGCCGCTCTCAGTCCCAGTAGCAATCGTCCGTTGGGTTCTCGGGTCCTGAAAACAACAAGAAGTAGGAGTAAATAATACAGAGCACTGAAGTTGCTTGCATAAAGTAGTAACGGAGAGTAAATTGCAAGGGAACTTCGGGACATAGAGAGTGTCCGCTAAGCGAAGCGAGGGAGTGACTTGAACCATGCCCGTTCCATGAACAGGGGAAGGCGAACCATCCGCAACGAGAACCGGGGGTAACCGAGCATGCGTCTCTAGGAGAGAGAAGCAGTGAGGGTTTCCGGTCATGTGATTTGTAGCACCAGAGTCAATGAGCCATTTACCTTGGGTAACGACGTGTGCACTACCTGAGGTGGTGGCCACAGAAGCAGTCTGCCGAGAGGAGGCGGAGGTTGAGGAAGAAGTATCACCGGAGGGACGAAGATGAGGATGTTTCTGCCAGCAGCGGTCAACTGAGTGGCCGGTACGACCACAGTGAGAGCAGAGGAACCTGGACGGACCGCGCGTGCCAGATTGGCTGCGACCACTATTGCCACCCCGCTGGACTTGGTGAGCATAGGAGTCCGGTGGAGGAGGGGAGGACAATAGAGGACGTTGGAGCAGTGAAGTAACCGCGGCGATGCGAGCTGCGGTGGCATCCAATGTGGGAGACTCGGCTTCGCCCAAGATCTGCTGGCGGATCATATCAAAAGACTCAGGAAGCCGGAGAAGATAACAAACAACCAGGAGTTCCTGGAAGTGTTTGTGCTGTTCGGCCAAGTCCGCGGAGAAGGGGCGATTCTGGAGGATTTCGGCTCCAAGAGCCTGAACTTGCTGATAAGCCGCAGCAGGAGACATGGAAGGGCGAGCGAAGAGATCCGCGTAGAGAGTATAAATGCGGGATGTCTGGGCCCCCTTTGAGTAGAGAGCAGCAAGGTGAAGCCACGCGGTCTTGACCGTCTCATCATGGCGTATGACAGGAAGACATTCATCGGAGAGGCTGTTAGCCAACCACGTGCGGACAAGCGCATCACTGGCATCCCAGTCATCAAATTCAGCAGAGTCTGAGGGAGGAGGGTCATCGGTGAGGTGATGACGTTTGCGCTGAGAGCGGAGAAGAAAAGTGAAGGAGACGCTCCAATCCGGATAGTTGGAGCCAACAAGTTTAGAAACCGTGCCAAGGTTGCCAGAGGGTGTAGGAAGCGGCGCCGGAGTGGCGATAGGAGTGGTGGTGGTGGAGGTCTCAGAAAGGGCCATAGGAGATAACTGCGAGAGGCCGCGCGGTTAGAATATAAGCCGCGCGGATAGAAAGAAGACGAGCTGCGGCGGTTACGATGTTCGACACCAGCGGCCAGAGAAGCCACGACCAAGCCGCAGGTCCAAGACGGGGAAGAGGTCGAACGGCTAGAAGATAGACCGCGCGAACGGAAAAGGCGAATAAAGAAGCAGGTCGCGACGAACAAGGAGACAGGTCGCTGCGACAGAAGGGCAGGAGAAGGAGGACGCGCGGACAGGGCGCAAACAGCGAGAACAGGCCGCGAGAAGAAGGGGCAAGCCGCGCGGACAGGGCGCACAGAATCAGGAGGAGAAGATCGATTCCTCTGATACCATGTTAAAAGTAGCGAACAAACGACTAGAGCAGAGAACAAACGACTAGAAAACAAGCCGGAACTTTGAATAATTGAAATTTTTATTATCCAAAAAGATATCATTTACAAAGGTATGGCCTCCCTTTTATAGAATGGAGGAGAGAGAGAAGAATACAAACTAACAATGTGGGACTAAAGCTATACAACAGATCTGGGCGGCTAGAATAAGAGACCGGAACAGGCCGCGCGGTTAGACAATGTTCTAACCGCTCGGCAACACCAGAACCAAGAGGGAGAGATGCGGTAGGAGACCGCTAGACCGGCCGGTTTCCAAGCCGCCAGAGATAAGCCGTCAGACCGCCGGATACCATACGGCGACAGCCTGGAAATCAACCCGCCAACCTCAATCCGCCAGGCCCAAACCGCCAGACCGCCCGGTCAACAACCCGCCAGGCTCAAACCGCCAGACCGCCCGGTCTCATACTTCGACACGAAGTGACGACACATGAAACACGTCGTGTAAATTCTTTAGCTTTGGTGGTAGCTCCAGCCAATAGGCCAAATGACCAATCCTTTCTAATACAACATAAGGCCCAACATATCTTGGACTGAGCTTCTTCATACCACGCACCCGTGACACTCCATGCATCGGCCGGATCTTCAGGAACACTTTGTCACCCACTTGAAATTCTACCATCTGGTGCTTTGCATTATAATATTTAGCCTGCCGACTTTAAGCCTCAAGCATGCGGTCCCATATTAGTCTAACAACATAATCGGTATCATCAATGTACTCAATTCCCAAAACCTTCGGGTCTTCATCTTGCACCCACGACAAAGGAGTCTTGCACCTTCTTTCATAAAGGGTTTCATGGGGTGTCATCCCGATACTGGCCTGATGACTATTGTTGTATGAAAATTCTACCAGGGGTAAGATCCTTTTCCACGTCTCTCCTCTATCTAACACACACAATCTTAGTAGATCTTCCAAAGTTCTGATGGTCCTCTCAGACTGACCATCCGTCTGAGGATGAAAGGCTGTGCTAAAGGTAAGGCGTGAACCCAAATACGCTTGTACTGCCTTCCATTCTTTAGAAGTGAAACATCCATCTCGGTTAGAAACAATTGTCTTTGGCACGCCATGGTACCGTACAAACTGCTCCACAAAGAGGCGTACCAAAATGTCCACATGAGCCTCTTTCTTCATTGCAATAAACCTTACTACCTTTGTCAGGCGATCAACGATTACCCAAACTGAATCATTCCCTGAGCGTGAGTGATGGTTTCAAAGTATAACTTGATGCAGATTAATTCTACACTCTAATATAAACTATGTAGATGAGCATAAGCTAGATTGATTTAACTTTCAGACAAGTGCACCTATCAATCATAGAATAGGAGAAATCTACATCTCGTGTCGTATTCCACAGGGTCTTTTCAAATACTCGTACTCACCCTCACTCTATTATCATACCTATAATTAAAATTGATTTTTAACCTAGATTAACCTAACTATGACTACTTGGATAAGGAAACATTGGGGGATTAAAGATGATAAAAAGCCGAAAGTCTAAGAGCAGTCACATGAAAATAATTGCTCATTAATTTAATTCTACGTAATCATGTAATATTAAGATTATCAAATTCGCTGTATTGTAAGGTTAAACATTTATCAAATTCTCTCTCGAGCAATTCAAAATCTAAACCAAAGTTGAGTAAATTTTCTCTCGAACAATTTACAACAATCAAATTTGCATTAAAATAAAGTACCATATCTAATACATAAATTCATGAAATCCTATCTCTAAAATACCATGAATCCATTTATCCGTATCACAATTATCCAAACGGCATATCTCTCGATCATGCAATTTGAAATACAAAGAGACATAACACCTAAATATGAACATATAAACATCATCACACCTTCCAATTTATCAATCTAAAAAGTTGGAATTCATGTAAAACAAAAACTAAATTCATAACAAGGATAAACCTCTTTGTTTGAAAGCCTACATACGAATAGAATACAACAAATTTGATGAAAACAATAACATACATGATTACCGAAATGTTTAAATAAAAGTTTCATGCGAAATAAAAAATAAATAAAGTTAGATCAACAAGAGAAAAGAAAGATTAAAAGAGATACATGAAAGATTAAAAGCATACAAAAATCTCCTTCAATTCCTCCTTCTCTTGGGTGCTCCACTTTCGTCCTCCAGAAGTTCTCCAAATGAAATGATCCAAAAGTCCCTTCTATTTTTTTCTACAGGTTTTTTATAGTCTCCTTACAAATAGGGTCGGACACGGGTTCCAACACGGCCGTGTCATAGGCCGTGTTGACGGTTCAAAGGCAGTTGCACACGAATAGACGTGTCTGGTCGTGGGCCATGTCATCTGACATGGGTGCTGACACGACTGTGTTGTTCTTCATGTTCTTCGCACATAGGTGTGTTGGCAGCAGAGCTTGAATTTATCCAGAAAAGGACACGAGTGGGCACACGGGCGTGTTCCCACCCGTGTGGTACTCTGTCTTTTTCTTCCAAAGCTTCTGATCCATCTCGAATAGGACACGAGTAGGGACACGGGCGTGTTCCTACCCATGTGTGCCCAATTTCAGCCCTGTCATCAGCCATGTTGGATCCTTGAACTCCTCCGTTTGCTCCAAGACTTTTAGTTCTACTGGTTTGCAATACTTGCATTAAGAAAATGAAGGAATAAATGAATAGCTTAAAATAGGAAATAATAGAAACTGGATACTGTGCTCTTCTATTCATGATAATGCAAATTCTTAACTATTCTCGCGCAATTGCTACAAATGGAGGTAGAAAATAGTGGACATGCTTACAATTATGATAGTAAAAAGCCTATCATAATTGTACTCATCAGTGAGCGAGGCAAACCGTGAATGAAGTCCATGGAGATATCCTCAAACATCCACTCGGGGATGGGAAACGACTGCAACAATCCTCCGGGGCTCTTGCATTCCGCCTTTACCCTTTGATATGCCTCACAGTGTGTAACAAAATACCTGACGTCTCTCTATTCCTGGCCAACACATGGTCTCCTGTAAGTTAGCGTACATTTTGGCAATCCCAGGATACACTGAATACTGAGAGCAATGTGCCTCTCTCAAAATATCTTACCGAATTCTACCGCCTTCGGGAATGTAGAGCCGGCTACGGAAATGAACGAGGCCATCCTTTAGGGAATATTCGTCAGTGGACCATGTTGAAACCGAAAACTCGGTCTCTTTGGAGTTCACCCTTGGAGAAGGGGTGATCGCACACTTACTACTCTCTTGCGAGCCGAACGACCAAAGGGAAAAGGACAGGGAATAGATCCAAGGGCTCTACGTGGAGGTCCCACCACACACCCATAAGATCACAGAGCGCTTCCCCTCCTTAACCAAATGCCGGGCTAAGGAACCTCAGAAGAGCACTAAGAGATTGGGAGATAAGTAAGCATGCCCCTCTGAGGTACCCCCTTGGGTCTATTTATAGGTTTCTGAAAATGTCCTGCAAATAACCAATCTCTGCTGATCTAGAATTACTGAAAACACCCAGGGCTGGCCTGCTAATAGCCAAACTCCGCTGTTCGGAATAGCTAAATGCAGACCTCTAAGGGCATCCAGGTAATTTGCCTCTGGGCCCTGCTGGGCGAGTGATCGATGAGAGCATCACTCGGCTAAAGGGGGCGAGTGCCGAGAGCTTAACGCACTCGCCGCCTTAAATACCCTTGAAGGGCGAATGCCTGGCTGGGCGACCACTCGCCTAGCTTGGCGAGAGCTAAACTCGTACGCACGCTTGCATGAGAGATATTCAGGCGAATGCTGGGTGAGGATAACACTCGCCGAAGGGCCAAATCGCCCCTCTTCCCTTCGTGCTGCACGGGTGCCTCTCCTCAGGCCTCAGATGGGTACTGGCCACTCGCCAACTTGATGAGGACCACTCATCGAATATGGGGTTGTACACAATTCCCTCTCTTTGCGAGCTTTTAACAAAGCTCGGAAAGAAACATCCAACCCTACATATTAGATGAGTGGGTGCTGACCTGAAAGAGAATCTATCGTGTGCCCCTCCACTGCTATATAAATATCTAGGTAGTGGTAGGCATTTTCCCGCCCTTACATCTCGCGGTTGCTCCCTCCTCTTATTACGATGTTGCTTTCCAAGGAAGCTCTAGATCGCCTCCGCGCTGTTCAAGACAAGAAAAAATCCCTGGTGGGCTCACTTGCTCACTGTCTCTCTCTCGCAAAGCCCCGGGTCAACCCCGAAGTGCCAAAGCGGTCCGGCGCGACATAGGGATGGGTGAATTGAATTCTCGCAATCCTTCCTCGCCCAAGGCAGACTTGGTATTTGTATTCGCTTAACACTATTTCCCCTTTTGTCGGCGAGATGAAATGTTGATGTCATATCCATTCGCAGATCCCGCCAATGGAGAAGGAGGTTGAGGAGGTGAGTGTTACAGTGGTCTCGCCGGTAAATGGGCACGGGCAGGTGAATTTCGAGATAACCCCCCCTCTCCGGCTCGATGTTCCCGCGCGGGAGAAAGGTAACCCCTCCACTAATTGTTAGCTTTCAGTCCCCTGGTTTAACCATTCTTTCTTTGTAGCTTCTACTTTTGGCACTTTGGGGATGGGAGGCCCGACGCCGAGATCTCCCGTTCACGAGACGCTCGCGGATCTCGGCTCTGCTCCTCTCCTGACAGATGTTATCCCCACACATTTCACCGAGTCAACCATCCATCCACCAGGCCTGGGGAAGAGGAATATATCCTTCGAGACCCCATTTGAGGGGCGGCCGGGGAATTCTTGCTACCCTCCCTTTACCCCAGGCTTTTGCGAGATTTCCACTGACGTCGATATTGACGAGGAGGAGGTATCACATCTTCCTTATCCAGATTCAATTGCCGACTACCTGGGCGATCCAGGGGGCGCTGTCGGGATGAAACAACGAATGGCCAAGACGTTCTAGAAATAGTCGCTGCTGTTACGCAGGCTCGCTGATCGGGTGTTGGAGAACCAGGAATCTGTCGAGGAGTGGCTTCTCAACCTGGAGAATAGTTATAAACAATTGGTTGCCAATCTGTCGAGAGAGGTCAGCGGCGGGACCGAATATCCCGGCCTTCACATCACGCGTGCATAGGATCAACTTTTTCTTGCACAGCGGGAACTCCAGAAGATTTGCTCTATTCACTATGCACGCGCTATGCCGGGAGCAGGAAGGGGAGGCCGGGGATGGTGAAGACGGCCCCCTGGTGGGCCTATCGGCACTCGCCTCCCGCTCCTGTTCGTTTCATGGAATCTGTAATGATAATTGCTGGCCTATGTGCCAAATGCTAACTGTGTGCGATATTCGTGTGTTATTTGGTCTCGTTTTCTTTTCTGTCTTCTATCACACATTTACATGTTTCTATTCTCGCAGATGCTTTTACTATATTGTTCCCTTTGCTCGAAACTGTGGTGTGAGTGGGACGATGCAGGATCTCGCCTAAGGTTAAGGCCGGACCAGAGGCGAGATCCAAGAATGTGCTATATGCACTTTTCCATATTAGGGTCATTTACCGCCCAAACGTTTTCTATAAATAGGACGTACACCTACCACATTAATCATTGCCTTCGACAGCCTTTACTCGCCACTTTCTCGTTCTTTTCGCACTCGCGCTTTGCTCTCGCTTTTTGTTTGGGCGAGATGTCGGGAGAAGGTGATGGCCGGAACAAGTGTGCCGCCGCATTCATCGACTACCCCTTCACGAACTTCAAGCTGTCAAGGAGGAGTATCTCTCGCTTGTTAGCCTCTATATTACTCCATGCTTTAAGGCGTGACGTCCATCCGACAACGAGGAGATTAACCACTTCTCGCCTTGCGAGCTTGCTATCCCTGTCGAACACTTCGAGGTCGGACTTTGCCTTCCCATATGACCGAGATACATCAAGCCCTGGCTACTTTGGCGTAGTTCCCGCGTAGCTCAACCCAAACTCGATAGCTCTGCTAGTTGCATTTGCCTGCTAGATGCGGTCCGAGCGAATGGAATTCAGTCTTCAAGTCTTCCGGAAATTGTTTAATTTTCGCACTAAGAAGGACGAGATCGCCTTCTTCTCCGGCAACTGTTGGGTATTGTATCCACAATAACCCAGATTTGCATGAAGTCACCCTTGAACTAAGATGAATTAAGTTGTATTTGATCCTCTATTTTAGTTATGTGTTTGCAGGACTTTATTGCTAAGTGTAGACCAATGTCAGTCTGCAGTGAGTCATAAACACAGGATCATATAATGTAATTCCTCATTGTGTGATCCAAGATGTTGACTCATGTGTATCCTCTCTATTGGGATACACTTCATTTTCAAGCACTTGGATCAAGAGATGAGTTGTTGGTATTGAGCTTAGTCAGAAGAAAAGTTTTCTTAAAAACAGAAATTTTCTAAGTCCTTTTCTCGATTAGTCTTTTAGTTCTCGAGAAATAGAAGTTTAGTTCTCGAGTAGTATTTTTGAGAGTTCTCGAGTAGACTGGAACATTATTCGAGTATTATACTTAGTTCTCGAGTAGTCCCTTAGTTCTCGAGAAACTAAGTTTAGCTCTCGAGTAGACTCCTTATCTACTTCTCGAGAACTGATTTGCTATATCAGAAATTTTTCTAAGTGTAGTTCTCTAGAACAACTCTTAGTTCTCGAGAAATGCTATTACTAGTTCTCGAGAAACTTTCCTTTTCTCGATAAGTAATTCTCATTCTCGAGTAACCCGTTTCTTTGTTATCGAGAAATTCAGACAGTACTCGAGTACTCAAAAGTAATAGCGTTGAGAGCGTTGAGTGCTAAGACCTGACTCAACGCCATTGGCTGCCCTTTCTCGAGAAGCAATTCCTAGTTCTTGAGTAGTATTCTTCTTTCTCGAGAACTGAAGTTCCGTTTAGCAGAAATATTGTCTCGAGTAATCCTTTATCTTCTTCTCGAGTAATAAACATTACTTCTCGAGAAACATCATTCTTCTCGAGAAACGTAAGTCATTTTCTGCACAAACTTCTATTAAGTCTAGAATGACGGGATTTTCAAATAACTTGATGTGACTGGTCTACGTGTACATCATTAAGACTAATTATGACTGTTAGAGAGATCCTATATAAAGTCATGTCAATCGCCTAACCCTAAGACAAAGAATGCGAAGGATCTACACGCTGTCATAATTTTTCAAGTCGCTGAATCCTCTCTCTGTCTTTCCAAAACGAGACCCGCCGCCGCCGATCTTCATCGTGAAAGAGTTAGGGTTTCCGATTCAAAGGATTCAGACAAAGATTGATTTCCTGATCGTGATTGTTTCACTTTCTCCATCAACGTTCCGATCGGGTGAAGTCAAAAGAAAATCTTCAGATCTAGTTCTAGCCGTGAGTTCTTCTTCAACAAGTCTGATAAAGCTGCAACTCTCAAAGAAGAAGATCCAGCCAGAACATCTCAAGATTCGAAGATCATTTGTTTGTATTTTCATTTTTGATTATCAATTATTGTAGGAGATTTTTCTCCGAGTTATAGGAAGTTTTATCTTCCGAGTGTAGATCCATTTGGATCGAGATTATAGGAACTTGGTTCCGAGACGTAGGATTGGTTTTCAATCCGAGATAGTGGAGTAGCCGAGTCTAGTGGCTTACTAGATCGGTGAGGGAAAGCGGACGTACCCAAGGTTGGGGAACCACTATAAATCTTTTGTCTTCTGTGTTTGCTTGGTTGATTTGTGTACAAGATCGTAATTTTTTTTATTCCGCAAATAGACGCACAACTCACCTATTCACCCCCCTCTAGGTGATTTAGGTAGACAACTGAACTCTTTCAATTGGTATCAGAGGGAGGTTGGTCATTAAAAGGTTAACACCTTGATCAATTTCCTCTTCAGTTGTCTCTTGAGAATTTGCCAAGCATGGACAAGGGTAAAGATTTTGCTAAGCTTCCTCTGTGCACCAAGAACAACTTTCCCATTTGGAAAGAAAGGATTAAATTTTTCATGGAAGCTTTAGATCCCCGGATCTTCATGATTGTTGAAGAAGGTCCTCACGTTCCCATGACCATCTCCATTATAGATCCAACTAAGCAAGTTCCTAAGAAATTAATGGATCTAGATAAGGACGAGATTGCACTTGTCTCACTGGATAAGAAAGCTAAAAATAAAATAACAAGTGCAGTCGATGACTCAATGCTACAGAACCTGATTCATTGCTAATCTGCTAAGGAAATGTAGCAGTCTCTTGTCACCTTAATGGAAGGAACAAAAGAGTTAAGGGATGATAGAAGGTCTCTCCTGAATCAGAAATATGAAGCCTTCCGGCATGGGCCAAAAGATACCATTGCATTTGAAAATTTCTTCAAGATAGTCAACGGCCTAAGTGTGTATGGCCGTGTCTTCACTAATGGGGAGCTGAATGATAAGTTTCTTAGGTATCTCACAAAGGAATGGGAAAACAAAGTCTGTGCCATCCGAGAGTTTGGCAAACTAGCTGAGACAGACCCGCAAAATCTCTTTGGCAAGCTAATGTCCTATGAACTGCAGATCAATTCCAGAAAGGATGAAGAATAGAAAAGTCGTTTCTCTTCAAAGGAAAAGTCCATTGCTTTAAAGGCAGACATTTCAAAGAAGGGCAAAGCTGCCTCACCAGCACCAGCTCCAGAAGAAAGTGAAGTGGAATCATCTGAGCCAAGCACTTCAGGCTCAGAGCTATCTAAAGGAGAGTTCTCACTGCTCTCAAGACAATTCAAGAAATTCTTGAACAAAAAAAGCAATGGAGAGGCAAGGATGCCTCATACAAAAGATCACGATATGACGGTGATCGACGAAAGAAAGGCTCAAGTAGCCATGACAGGTATAATTCTAAACCTAACAAATATATTTCGACTGACATAGTTTGTTATTGTTGTAACAAGCCAGGTCATGTCATTGCTGATTGCCCCCACAAGAAAAAGGAGGGTGGTAAGAGAGAAGAAAAGAAGTCCTCATACAACAAAAAAGGGATAGAGAAGAGCCTGATAGCCAAGAAGGGCAAAATTCTTAGTGACTCTGACCCATCTGAGTCGAGTGAAGAAGAAGAAGCCTACTTTGGGCTTATGGCTCAGACAGATGATGAACAAGAGCCCCAGGTCACTGGTAAAGTAAAATTTCACACTCCTCTTTCTGAATCTGAAGTCCCTGAGCATGATCATGAGGACAGCTCTTCTGACGATGAGTCTGAACTCATGACCCAGTATAAGGAGTTGATCAAGGCATACGACAAATGTCGAAAGGTCATGAAAACTCAGGCAAAAGAGATTAAGTCTCTAAAGGCCATAGAAAGCTCTCTGAGAGAGGAAGTCGTTAAGATGGTCTCACTCAGAGAAGACTTAGATACTGCAGTTGATGAGTTCAACAAGGCTATCAAGCACCTTGATTTGAAGGATGAAATCATCAAGGGGTTGGAAGAATTACTAGAAGACGAAAAGAAACTTGTTGAAGGTTTCTCTAAGCTCAAGGTAGTTCTTCCTCTTGTTGCTGAGTTCTCTGCTCAGGACAAGGGTGCTGGGCTAGGCCATGTAGAAGCTCCTAGTAAATCTTCTAGGAGGAATAAGGCTCAGAGAAGGAATAAGGCCGCCAAGAAGGCCTTGGCAAAAGCAAAGGGGAAGGCCCATAAAGATCAGACTATCTTTAAGAAATTCATATTTCCAACTAATGAGTTTGATCTTGACTCATCCTACGACCACTTGACTAGGCCTACTTATGTAGAGCCAAAGTCTCGTTACCAAGGATGGACTCGCCCCAGAAACTTTGGTGAGAGTGTCTTTAAGACACCTTATGAAGAAGTCATTCTTCAGGACTATGGTCCTTATGATCATGGTCATAACTTCAAGAAAGCACCAAAGGTAAAACCCATTGTGGAAAAGCCTGCGAAGGAGAAGAAATCATGTGATTGCCATCATCTTGAAGCCTCCTCCTCCATGACAGCAACCCCTGCTAGATCACTATCCCAGAAGGTCAAGCAGGAGTACCTAAGGCAAAGATACAACAGGTTCGACAGTTGGTGCTGTGGCAGAATTGGTCATTTTGCCATCGATTGTTGGTTTAATCCAAGAAATATTGCAACTCCTCAGGATGGCAACATGAGAATGACCACTCATAATGCTAATCCTTGTAGGGAGAGTGTTCTAACACGAGACCAAGGACCCAAACATGTTTGGGTTCCTAAGGCAAACTTATTATGATTGCAGGGTTGTCCAAAGGCCACTAAAATGCCTATCTGGTATTTGGACAGTGGATGCTCTCAGCACATGACCGGGGCAAGAAGCTTACTTCAGAACTTCTATCCAGTATTGAATGGACCAAAGGTTATCTTTAGAGGTTCAGACCGAGGAATCACTAAAAGCTACGGTATGATCACTAATGGTAGTGTATCCTTTTCGGATGTAGCTTATGTCGAGGGATTGGAACATAATCTCATAAGCATAATCCAACTATGCGACAAAGGATACATAGTTGAATTCCATGCTGACAAGTGCTTGATAAAGTCTGTTGACAATATGAAAACGATTCTATCTGGCACTCGAAGAAGGAATATATTTTGTTTAAATTTCATTTGTATAGATTCTTCTACACCAGTGTACTTTTTAGCAAAAGATAGTGCGTCTCTTGTTGACCAATGCCACAAGAGATTAGCACATATTACTTTTAAAACTATTAACAAATTATTTTCACTAAACCTGGTACGTGATGCCCCAAAGGTCAAGTATGTCAAAGATAGACCTTGTCATGCTTGTGTGTAAGGCAAGCAAACGAGAGCTACCTTTAAAAGCATTATTGCCAAAAATTCAAATAGATGTCTACATCTACTTCATATGGACTTGTTCAGTCCACTGCAAATTAGAATTTTGGGAGGCAAGGAATATACATTGGTTATTGTTGATGACTACTCGCGCTTTGCGTGGGTGTTCTTTCTGAAACACAAGTCAGATACCTTTGATGTAATTACGAATTTTGTTAGGCAGATCCAGAATGAATATAATTGTTCCGTAGTCAAGATCAGAAGTGATAATGGAACTGAATTCAAGTCTGGGGCCATGATAGAATTTTGTGGAAGCCTAGGTATCTTTCATGAGTTTTCCTCTCCTCGTACTCCACAACAAAATGGAGTAGCTGAGAGAAGGAACATAACACTCATAGAGGCCTGCAGGACTATGTTGAGTGATGCTTCACTGCCGGAGTACTTCTGGACAGAAGCTGTCAACACTGCATGCCACGTGCAAAATCAAGCACTCATAAATAAGAATCATGATAAGACACCTTACGAACTTTTAAAGGGAAAGAAACCAATTGTCTCATATTTTAAAATTTTTGGTTGTAAATGCTTCGTGCTTACAATGGTAAGTATCACACTACCAAGTTTAGCGAAAAGAGTTTTGAAGGTATTTTGTAGGATATAGCAGCCATAGTAAGGCATATAGGATTTTAATAGAAAAACTCTGGTTGTGGAGGAATCAATACATGTTGTATTTGATGAGATGAGCTTGCTGCAAAGCAACTCTTCTAGTGTGCTTATTGAAGATGCAGGTGCAAAGTTGAAAAAAATTATCTTGGATGAACCAAACAAAGACGAACGTGAAAAATTCATCAAGATCACCACTCCAACCCCTATTGGAGAGGTAGATGATAAAGATGAAGAAGTAGTCCAAGTTGATGAAGTCACTCCAGTGGTTGAAGTTCCAGATGCAAGGACTCTAGAGCTCAGACATCTGAAGGATCACCCAATGGACCAAATCATGGGAGATCCCCTGGATGGTATCAGAACTCGTAGAGGTACAACTAATGAAAATTTATATTTAAGTTTCCTCTCACAGGTTGAACCAAAGATGTTCGAGGAAGCAAGCTCAGACGCATCATGGATCTTGGCCATAGAAGAAGAACTGAACCAGTTCAAGCGCTGTAAAGTTTGGAAACTTGTTCCAAGTCCCAAAGGTAAGAATGTCATCGGGACAAAGTGGGTCTACATGAGCAAGATGGATGAAAATGGAATCATCATAAAGAACAAAGCCATACTCGTCGCTAAAGGATATTGTCAAGAAGAGGGAATCAAATTCGACCAAACGTATGCTCCAGTGGCTAGGCTGGAGGAAATCAGATTGTTCTTAGCGTATGTTGCACTAAAGGGATTCACTGTCTATCAAATGGACGTGAAGTCCGCCTTCCTTAATGGTGATATAAAGGAAGAAGTGTACGTAGAACAACTCCTAGGTTTTGTTGATTCTAACCTACCTGATTACGTTTATTTATTATCTAAAGCGCTGTACAGTTTGAAACAAGCTCCTCGAGCTTGGTATGAAACACTATCTAGTTTTATCCTTGAGAACAAGTACACAAGGGGAAAGATAGATAAGACATTATTTTTTAGGGAAATAAAATGCAAGATTTTGCTAGTGTAAATATATGTCGACGACATTATATTTGGCTCTACTGACGACAACCTCTGCAAGAAGTTCTCAAAACTTATGCAAGGAAAGTTTGAAATGAGCAGCATGGAGAGTTAAAGTATTTCTTAGGGCTTCAGGTGAAACAATCTGAAGATGGAATTTTCATCTCCTAGACTAAGTTCACCAGAGAGCTAATTAAGAAATTTGGAATGAAGAACGCAACCTCTATGAGGACTCCAATGAGTTCTGCCATGTCTCTAGACAAGGATGAGAAAGGGAATCCTTTTGATGAAACCAAGTACAGAAGCATAGTTGGATCTTTGCTCTACCATACTGCTAGTAGACCAGACATAGTGTTCTCTACATGTGTCTGTGCTAGATTCCAAGTGAACTATAAGGAATCTCACTATGCTGCTGCGAAGCAGATTTTGAAATACCTTAAAGGTACACCAAATCTTGGCTTATGGTACCCAAGAAATAATGACAATGAGCTGATTGGTTTTTCAGATGCTGACTTTGCAGGTAGTAAAGATGACAGAAAAAGCACTTCCGGGACATGTCAATTTCTTGGAAGAAGACTTATTTCCTGGAGCAGCAAAAAACAAAACTATGTCGCAATCTCAACGACCGAGTCAGAATATATTTCTGCCGGCAGTTGTTGTGCACAGTTGCTTTGGCTAAAGAATCAGCTGGAAGACTACAACATGAAGGTCAAAGAAATTCCAATATTTTACGACTTCTCCAGCGCGATAGCAATTGCCAATAACCAAGTCTCGCACTGCCGGACAAAGCACATCGAGCTAAGATATCACTTCATCCGGGAGCATGTGGATCAAGGGAATGTGGATCTGTAATATGTTCCTACGGATATGCAAGTTGCAGATAGTTTCACCAAGGCGCTGGATGAGATCAAGTTCAACTTCTTCAAAACTGAACTTTGCATGCTCAATAAGGAAGAATAGACAAGGTGGAATCATTTCAAGGCTTAGAAATCAAGAACAAGCCAAAATGGTTAGAAGTTTCTCTAAGTGGACTTGATTTCTCGGGAAACAGGATGACTTCTCTGGAAGTGCACTATAATTACTCAAGTACTTTTCTTCTTCTCGAGAAACAAAAGTATCTCACTCGAGTATCATTGCTCGAGTAATAACTTTGTTCTCGAGAAGTAAAAGCATCACTCGAGAATTAGGTTCTGACTTCTCGAGAAGCAGTCATTCATTTCTCGAGAACTAAGTATCCACTCGAGAAATGACTTTTCAATGTTCAAAATTTTCCGAATTCTTCTGTTTTTCTCTAAGCCTACTTTCCGCCCTAATCTAAGGCTTAATTTATACCTAATCATCATTACTAGACTTATATAAATAGAGAACTTTAGATTTCATTAAACCTACACGATTTCAAAATCCATTTCTCGAGAAATTGTTTCGTCTTCCGCCGCTGAACCAGAGTGTTCGTCACCGTCGTCTTCCCTCTGCCGCTCATCTTTTTCTTAAAGAATCCATGGAGCAACAATCCAAGATCGGTGTTAGAAGTGAGTTAGTCGTTGCTGGGATAGCAGAACTGTCAGACGACTTCAAAAACTTGCTGATACTTCTCGACAGTGCAGGTCTGTCATTCGTTCTTTAAGAACCCTGCAAGATACTGTTTCCAGAAGTTGAGGAATTCTTCAAGAATATCAAAGTAAGGAGAAATGGTCAAGTCCTGAAATCTAAGGTTAAATGTATTAAGATAAAGTTGAATAAGACCATTGTTTTTCAGAAGGTCAAAGAAATAATGACAGTGAGTTGATTGGTTTTTCAGATGCTGACTTTGCAGGTAGTAAAGATGATAGAAAAAGCACTTCCGGGACATGTCAATTCCTTGGAAGAAGACTTATCTCCTGGAGCAGCAAAAAGCAAAACTTTGTCGCAATCTCAACGAACGAGTCAGAATATATTTTTGCCGGCAGTTGTTGTGCACAGTTGCTTTGGCTAAAGAATCAGCTGGAAGACTACAACATGAAGGTCAAAGAAATTCCAATGTTTTGCGACTCCTCCAGCGCGATAGCAATTGCCAATAACTCAGTATCGCACAGCCGGACAAAGCACATCGAGCTAAGATATCACTTCATCCGGGAGCATGTGGAGCAAGGGAATGTAAATCTGTAATATGTTCCTACGGACAGGCAAGTTGCAGATATTTTTACCAAGCCACTGGACGAGACCAAGTTAAACTTCTTCAAAACTGAACTTGGCATGCTCAACAAGGAAGAATAAACAAGGTGGAATCATTTCAAGGCTCAGAAATCAAGAACAAGCCAAAAAGGTTAGAAGTTTCTCTAAGTGGACTTGATTTCTCGGGAAACAGGATGACTTCTCGGGAAGTGCACTATAATTACTCAAGTACTTTTCTTCTTCTCGAGAAACAGAAGTATCTCACTCGAGTATCATTACTCGAGTAATAACTTTGTTCTCGAGAAGTAAAATCATCACTCGAGAATTAGGTTCTAACTTCTCGAGAAGCAGTCATTCATTTCTCGAGAACTAAGTCTCCACTCGAGAAATGACTTTTCAATTTTTGAAATTTTCCGAATTCTTTTGTTTTGCTCTAAGACTACTTTCCGCCCTAATCTAAGGCTTAATGTAGACCTAATCATCATTACTAGACTTATATAAATAGATAACTTTAGATTTCATTAAACTTACACGATTTCAAAATCCATTTCTCGAGAAATCGTTTCGTCTTCCGCTGCTGAACTAGAGTATTCGTCACCGTTGTCTTCCCTCTACCACTCATCTTTTTCTTAAAGAATCCATGGCGCCACAATCAAAGATCGGCGTTGGACGTGAGTTAGTCATTGCTGGGATAGCAGAACTGTCAGACGACTTCAAAAACTTGCTGATACTTCTCGACAGCGCAGGTCTGTCATTCATTCTTTAAGAACCCTGTAAGATACTGTTTCCAGAAGTTGAGGAATTCTTCAATAATATCAAAGTAAGGATAAATTGTCAAGTCCTGAAATCTAAGGTTAAAGGTATTAAGATAAAGTTGAATAAGACCATTGTCTCTCAACTATTAAGATTACCAGTTGTAGGTGAAGAAGATGATTTAGGCTCATAAGAAAATGCCTGGGCTTGCAGTTACTGTGGTATCTCTACTGAAGCCAATTCTATTAGAAGACCAGATTTGAATGTAGAGGGTAAACTGCTGGTAGACATCATTGGAAAAATCCTCTGGTGCAAGACAGGTTCTATAGGATTTATATCTAATGACTTGTTTACAGTTCTCACAGTAATAATGTGCAGGAAGAAATTTCAATTTGGAATGATGATTCTTGATAAAATAAGGGAGATCATTAAGGCTCCAAATTTTGCAAGGATTATATCTCTAATGCTTCATGAGATAAATCCTCAAGTTTTTGACACCTCAAAGGGTACTCCCATCCACTATATGAAGAAAATTTTTATTGCTTCCATTCAAAGATGGGAAGTCAGATTACAGAATCCATCTCAGGCTGCTAAGATTTCAGGAGCTGCTGTCTCAGAGGACAAGACCCCATCTCCCTCTCATCCTGAGATTGCTCACACTGATGGTGTAGCAATTAAGGGGGAGCCTGTCACCTCTGCTCCTGCTGTCAGAATTCCTTCCTCCTCTCCAGTCAGATCTCCTCATCTAGACATTTCTACAACACTTCTTACAGATGAACAAGTTCAGGATACTCTTTTATCCACATAAGAAGATATTGATAGAATGATAGAGGAACTTAATGAAAAGGAGCCACCTCAGGTCCATACTCCAGATAAAACTCCATCTCCAGCCCCTGCTGCTTCTCCAGTACAGTCTTCAAAGTCACCTCCTGTTGCCTCAGATTCTGCTGATCAAGCCAAGCAAGACACTGTCCTCCTCTCTGATGATGACCAAGGTTCTCCAGAACCAGTTGAACCAGCTTTGAAGAACTTAACTTTCTCTCTTCCTGTCTTTACTGATGATGAAGAAGAAACTGTTCCTGATCACTTCAAGAGAGCTCCAAGCTCTGTGGTAATTGAAGAAATTTATCCATGGAAAGTTCCTGCTCCTCTTGCTGCTGCCACTGCTACTGCTACTGATACTGCTTCTGTTTCTACCAGTTCTGCTGATATTTTAAGTAAAATTGAACAGATGTTGGCTGACCAAAGAAAACAATTTGATGATTCCTTGCTATCAGTGCAAACTCAAGTCATTGCTCTTGAAAAGGAGATGAGCAGAGGATTTGTAGAAATTCAACATAATACTAATCAGCTAAAAATCTATTTCAGATTGGTGGGAAAGCCTTAGACCACGCTATCACAAGTGTTGGTGAAGTGAGGAATCAATGCATAACTCTGGCAAACAATCAAATTTTTCTTGAGAATAAAGGCGAAGAAAATGTTATGAAGGTATGTGAGGAAGTTAGCACTTTTAAAGAGGACACAATAAGCTTTCTCTGTGTAGAAATCAGAAAGGGGGAGAATCTAGTAAAAGAACATGTAGCCAAGCTTGTAGATGAATTCACTAAAAATGCTCATGCTCTTTGGACTGAAAAGTTAACTGGAATCAACAAGGATGTGCTTGCCCAAATCCAGTCTATCAAATTTCATACATATATTACAGCAGTCTGGATGCACAATCAGATATTTCCAGAGTTTCAAGTAGATCCTAATATTATTCCTCATAATATCAACCCTCTTGCTGAAACTCAGTCTGCTCAATCTGCTCAGATGCATGTTCCTGCTCCTATGCCTATATTCTCTCCTAGACCTTCTGATGAGACTATTTCTCCAGATTCTTACAATCAAGTGTGGGATGATATTATTCCCCAGGACTTACCTGAAGTTCACATTCCTAAGAAAAGAAAATATGGTTAAGGTCCCTCTGCCTTCAAATCAGTTCCTAATCCAGAGACAGAGAAGAGGAAAGCCCAAGAATATGCTGAAATCTGGAGCCCCACTTCCAAGACTTTGATTTTAGATACTTTGAAGCTGGTAATGGATTATAATGAAAACAGATCTAACCATTACAGTTCTACTGAATGGGACTTCTATGAGAAATCCATGACAAAGAGAAGGATCTATGACAGAGAGTATGGCAGAAATAATCCCAAGGCACCCCCAAGACCACCTAAGTACTACCCAAAGCCATTCAGATATTTCAGGAGGCAACAAGAGAAGTCTGAAAAGCTATATAATCAATAACATCAGAGCTAGGGCTGTATTTTTGGATATTGAGAATATGGATTGAATGAATGTAGACTGAAATCTGAAACTAATCTGATTATATAAACTCTAGTTTTTATAATTATGTGTCTATCTTTATTTCTTGCATTTCTTTATATTCATAACTTTTCATCTCTAGTTTTTTTTATTGTGATATAATTCACCTTAGTGTAGAGGGTTCTGATTTCTACAAATAGGGGGAGATTGTTGGGTATTGCATCCACAATAACCCAGATTTGCATGAAGTCACCCTTGAACTAAGATAAATTAAGTTGTATTTGATTCTCTATTTTAGTTATATGTTTGCAGGACTTTATTGCTAAGTGTAGACCAATGTAAGTCTGCAGTGGGTCATAAACACAGGACCATACAATGTAATTCCTCATTGTGTGATCCAAGGTATTGACTCATGTGTAGCCTCTCTATTGGGATACACTTCATTTTCAAGCACTTGGATCAAGAGATGAGTTGTTGGTGTTGAGCTTAGTCAGAAGAAAAGTTTTCTTAAAAAAGAAATTTTCTAAGTCCTTTTCTTGAGTAGTCTTTGAGTTCTCGAGAAATAGAAGTTTAGTTCTCGAGTAGTATTTTTGAGAGTTTTCGAGTAGACATGAACATTATTCGAGTATTATACTTAGTTCTCGAGTAGTCCCTTAGTTATCAAGAAACTAAGTTTAGTTCTCAAGTAGACTCCTTATCTACTTCTCGAGAACTGATTTGCTATATCAGAAATTTTTCTAAGTGTAGTTCTCGAGAAAAACTCTTAGTTCTCGAGAAATGCTATTCCTAGTTCTCGAGAAACTTTCCTTTTCTCGAGAAGCAATTCTCGTTCTCGAGTAATCCGTTTCTTTGTTCTCGAGAAATTCAGACAGTACTCGAGTACTCAACAGTAATAGCGTTGAGAGCGTTGAGTGCTAATACCTGACTCAACGCCATTGGCTGCCCTTTCTCGAGAAGCAATTCCTAGTTCTCGAGTAGTATTCTTCTTTCTCGAGATCTGAAGTTCCGTTTAGCAGAAATATTTTCTCGAGTAATCCTTTATCTTCTTCTCGAGTAATAAACACTACTTCTAGAGAAATATCATTCTTCTCGAGAAATGTAAGTCATTTTCTGCACAAACTTCTGTTAAGTCCAGAATGACGGGATTTTCCAATCACTTGATGTGACTTGTCCACGTGTACGTCATTAAGATTAATTATGACTGTTAGAGAGATTCTATATAAAGTCATGTCAATCGAATAACCCTAGGACAAAGAATATGAAGGATCTATACACTGCCATAATTTTTCAAGTCGCTGAATCCTCTCTCTGTCTTTCCAAAACGAGACAAAGGATTCAAATTCAAAGGATTCAGACAAAGATTGATTTCCTGATCGTGATTATTTCTCTTCTCCATCAACATTCTGATCGGGTGAAGTCAAAAGAAAATCTTCAGATCTAGTTCTAGCCGTGAGTTCTTCTTCAATAAGTCTGATAAAGCTACAACTCTCAAAGAAGAAGATCCAGCTAGAACATCTCAAGATTCGAAGATCATTTGTTTGTATTTTCATTTTTCATTATCAATTCTTGTAGGAGATTTTTCTCCGAGTTGTAGGAAATTTTATCTTCCGAGTGTAGATCCATTTGGATCGAGATTGTAGGAACTTGGTTCCGAGACATAGGTTTGATTTTCAATCCGAGATAGTGGAGTAGCTGAGTCTAGTGGCTTACTAGATTGGTGAGGGAAAGTGAACGTACCCAAGGTTGGGGAACCACTATAAATCTTTTGTCGTCTGTGTTTGCTTGGTTGATTTGTATGCAAGATCACAATTTTTTTATTCCGCAAATAGACGCACAACTCACCTATTCACCCCCTCTAGGTGATTTAGGTAGACAATTGAACTCTTTTAATTGGTATTAGAGAGAGGTTGGTCATTAAAAGGTTAACACCTTGATCAATTTCCTCTTCAGTTGTCTCTTGAGAATTTGCCAAGCATGGACAAGGGTAAAGATTTTGCTAAGCTTCCTCTGTGCACCAAGAACAACTTTTCCATGTGGAAAGAAAGGATTAAATTTTCCATGGAAGCTGTGGATCTCCGGATCTTCATGATTGTTGAAGAAGGTCCTCACGTTCCCATGATCATCTCCACTATAGATCCAACTAAGCAAATTCCTAAGAAATTAATGGATCTAGACAAGGACGAGATTGTACTTGTCTCACTAGATAAGAAAGCTAAAATATAATAGCAAGTGCAGTCGATGACTCAATACTACAGAACCTGATTCATTGCCAATCTGCAAAGGAAATGTGGCAGTCTCTTAACACCTTAATGGAAGGAAAAGAAGAGGTAAGGGATGATAGAAGGTCCCTCCTGAATCAGAAATATGAAGCCTTCCGGCAAGGGCCAAAAGATACCATTGCAGACACTTTTTAAAATTTCTTCAAGATAGTCAATGACCTAAGAGTGTATGGCCGGGTCTTCACTAATGGGGAGCTGAATGATAAGTTTCCGAGGTCTCTCACAAAGGAATGGGACAACAAAGTCTGTGCCATCCCGGAGTTTGGCAAACTAGCTGAGATAGACCCACAAAATCTCTTTGGCAAGCTAATGTCCTATGAACTGCAGATCAATTACAGAAAGGCTGAAGAAGAGAAAAGTCATTTCTCTTCAAAGGAAATGTCCATTGCTTTAAAGGAAGACAGTTCAAAGAAGGGAAAAGCTGCCTCACCAGCACCAGCTCCAGAAGAAAGTTAAGTGGAATCATCTGAGCCAAGCACTTCAGGCTCAGAGCTATCTGAAGGGGAGTTCTCACTGCTCTCAGGACAGTTCAAGAAATTCTTGAACAAAAATAAGCAATGGAGAGGCAAAGATGCCTCATACAAAAGATCATGACATGACAGTGATCGACGAAAGAAAGGCTCAAGTAGCCATGACAAGTATAATTCTAAACCTAACAACTATACGAATGAAAGAAGTTCATCTTTATCTCTATCGACTTCGGTAACCTCCCTCTCTCGTCAATCCAGTAAGACGAGTCTACCTACTGCCATCCCGGTCTCGGCGGCCACGAGTCTAACCTCCATCAGTTCCTTCTCGGGAAAGATTTCGACGTCGTCTTCTTGAGGAGGAACGTTGACACACTTTTGTCGGTTCTCGCCAGGGAAGGTAAGGATCATATTTGCCGTTTCACAGGGTAAAGTTTTCTATAAACTTGTCTTACATCATTCTTGCAGGGGTGCGGGATCTCCCCCTCAATCCTCCATTTGCCGAAAACCGTCGTGCCTTCGTCTGAACTGGCGCGTGCCGAGGCTGCCGCTGAGGCCTATAGGAGCTCCTTAGGATCGCAACCGGAATCTAGCAGCACAAAGCGGAAGCCCATCGCACCGACATCTCTGCCTCCTACCAAGAAGTTACTAATATCCAGCCACCCAGATACCGTCAAGAAGTCAAAAGATGCCGATAGGCCGAGAGCCACCGAGAAAGCAACGGTCGCCGAGAAGCCAAAGGCCGTTGATCTCGGCAAGGGAGAGGAGATTATCAAAAACTCTCCTAACACCGGCGTCGGTGGAATTGTGATGAGGGCATGAGAGGTCGGAGGGACCTCGACACAGGGGGAGCCGGGTCCTAGGGATCATAAGAACTTTGGCCTGGGTGAAGAGGTGCAGAATGATAGGAATGAGCCCTTGTTGGTGTGGGACCAGAATGCTAACAGGGCCTCCATCTCTACCTTGCTCCCCTCTTGGCAAGAGGGAGAGACGGTCTCAGGCCAGGCCTATGCGCTAGCTTTCGGCATGTACGGGCGGGATAACGCCACCTACTATGACAGGGCGCTAACCAAGTCACTCGCCTATGAGAGCTCGCAGGCTCAATTCCGCACCCTCGAGGTCGCGCACATGACAGTGCACCGCTGCATCCGCCTCACACGGAAACTTGCGGATGTTAGCGCGACGCGATCCTCTCTCTTCCCAGACGTAGAAAAGCTGAAGGAGGAGCTCGCCACTTCCAAGAGGGATCTCTCCCTGCGAGAGGCTGAAGTGGTAAGTCCTTACTCTCTTATATATGCACCATATCTTTATACTCTCGCCCTGATCCCTGGTCATTTCGCAGGACATGGCGACCGTCTCCAAGAAGGACGCGCGTTTCACCAACTTAGATGACGAAAACAGTCGAATGAGTGCCCAGAATCAGCAGTGGATTGACTCGCTGGCCCCTCTTCCCCCTGAGTGAGAAGAAGGGGGCCCTGCTACACACTCAACTGGAGATTGACCTAATGATGCGGGATCACGCCATAATGTGGGCGAGGTATGCGCTCCAGATGATGCAGCAGGCTGGCTTACTCAATAGCGACGGCGAGAAGGTGACGACCGAGATCCTGATGTCGGAACTCTTTGAACCTGTATCTGAGCCCGCGTGGAGTGAAGATGAGGATTCTGACGAGAGCGAGAGCTCGACCTCGCCGCCCTGAGGCTCTCGCCCCTCCCCTTTTTGCTTTTACTTGTATTTTTTCTTTCGGGCCTTGCCCCATTTTGTCCACGTAATAATTGTGATGAAGTAAATATATTGTTATTAATATTCTTATCTCTTTCCTTTTGTTATCCTCTTTAATGTCGGATGACGTGGTGATTAAAGGTGCGTTCGACTCGCGCTTCCGCTTAACTCAGGGTCGGACATCTCGCGATACCTTAGGCCGACTTTCCGCTTAGGATTAGACTTTGCGCCGTTCTCTCCCTTTTAACTCACGCGCGTGCGAATTCTTGGGCATGAGAGAGTGCATGCATCCGCCTTTGCTTGCTCCCTTCGGAATGACGAGATCCCCTTAACGAGATCTTCCCGAAGGTTTGTTTTTTTCTTTTGAAGAAAGCCTTGGCATTCAGATCTGTTTTATTGATGAGACTAGCTGGGGGGCTTGTTCTGGAATCTTCGCTAACCGAGGACTTGACCCTGGAGGGGGAAAACATCCTTCTGGCCAACTTCCGGGCGCTACCACTGGCCCAATCAGCTAGGTGAAAGACTGACGGTGGGTGTTGAGTCTCCACCGGACTCCACCTATAGGGTCATAATAACGTCACTTCGAGGATCCCGACCCTGCCAGCTTGGTGGGAACTTGGCAGCGGGAGCGTCTCGGGACCTAACCCTGGAGGGAGAAAACATCCTTCTGGCCAACTTCCGGGTACTACCACCGGCCCAATCAGCTAGGTGAAAGCCTGATGGCGGGTGTTGAGCCTCCACCGGACTCCACCTCTGGTGTCATAAGGACGTCACTTCAAGGATCCCGACCCTGCCATCTTGGTGGGAGACTGGCAGCGGGAGCGTCTCGGGACCTAACCTTGGAGGGAGAAAACATCCTTCTGGCCAACTTCCGGGTGCTACCACTGGCCCAATCAGCTAGGTGAAAGCATGACGACGGGTGTTGAGACTCCATCAGAATCACCCTCTAGGGTCATAAAGACATCACTTTGAGGATCCCGGCCCTACCAGCTTGGTGGGATCCTGACAGCGGGAGCGTCTCGGGACCTAACCCTGGAGGGAGAAAACATCCTTCTGGCCAACTTTCGGGTGCTACCACCGACCC
The DNA here is from genome assembly GCA_039513925.1 of Platanthera zijinensis. Classification (NCBI taxonomy): domain Eukaryota; kingdom Viridiplantae; phylum Streptophyta; class Magnoliopsida; order Asparagales; family Orchidaceae; genus Platanthera; species Platanthera zijinensis. The sequence continues at coordinate 154,830,595 of CM077097.1, forward strand.
AATCAGCTAGGTGAAAGCCTGACGGTGGGTGTTGAGCCTCCATCGGACTCCACCTCTAGGGTCATAATGATGTCACTTCGAGGATCCCGACCCTGCCATCTTGGTGGGAGCCTGATAGCGGGAGCGTCTCAGGACCTAACCCTGGAGGGAGAAAACATCCTTCTGGCCAACTTCCGGGTGCTACCACCAGCCCAATCAGCTAGGTGAAAGCCTGACAACGGGTGTTGATCCTCCACCGGACTCCACCTTTATGGTCATAACGATGTCACTTCAAGGATCCCGACCCTTCCAGCTTGGTGGGAGCCTGACAGCGGGAGCATCTCGGGACCTAACCCTGGAGGGAGAAAACATCCTTCTGGCCAACTTCTGGGTGATACCACTGACCCAATCAGCTAGGTGAAAGCCTGACAGTGGGTGTTGAGCATCCACCAGACTCCACCTCTAGGGTCATAATGACGTCACTTCGAGGATCCCGACCTTGCCAGTTTGGTGGGAGCCTGGCAGCTGGAGCGTCTTAGGACCTAACTCTTGAGGGAGAAAACATCCTTCTATCTATCCTGTCCCTGCCAGCTAAGAGAAAGACTGGCAGCTGGAGCGTCCCAAGACCTAGCTTTGCTAATAATAAACTCGATATACAAAAGGGGTGGAGTATCAAAAGATTTCATAGGTAATGAGGAAGTGAATGTACATATTTTTACGGATAGAAATGCTTTAAGTCATCACCACTCCAGGTATGACTTAGGGTCTCACCCTCCACATTTTGGAGGCGGTACCCCCCTGACCTTAGAGCCTCCTGGACGATATACGGGCCTTCACAATTTGGGTTGAGCTTCCCCACTACCGCCGTCCTCCCGACTGCGTCCACCTTCTTTAGGACAAAGTCTCCTTCGGTGAACTGTCTGACCCTGACGTGTTTGTCAAAGTACTTGACCATTCTTATTTTCACGTCTTCTTACTGGATGGCGGAGAGGTCGCGCAACTCTTCCACCATGTCAAGGGGGAGCCACAACTCCTCATTTTCAGCTCGCCATTCTTCCCTGTCAGCCTCTACCTCAACCACCTAAGGTATCCAGATCTCGAACTCTATGGGAAGCACCACCTCGCATCCATGAGAGAGCTTGAAGGGGATCTATCGTGTGGCGATGTTGGGAGTGGTTCTAAGGGCCCAAAGAACTGAAGGAAGCTGCTCCACCCAGCTACCCTTCAAATTTTCCACCTTCTTCTTGAGGAGGTTGATGATGATCTTGTTTGCCGCCTCCACCTTCCCGTTGCTCCTAGGGTGGTGAACCAAATCAAACCTAAGATCAATCCCGAGTTGCCCACAAAAATTGATGAACTCGGCGCTAGCAAACTGAGGCCCGCTGTCTGTGATAATGGCTTGGGGAAACCCGTGCCGACAGATGATCTCCCCCACACAAACTTCCTAATGACCTGGGAGGTTACCTTGGCATCCGCCTTGACTTCTAACCACTTGGAAAAATAGTCAATCATTTCTAACAAGAATCTCCTCTGTCCGTTGGCCTGGGGGAAAGGCCCTACCAGATCCATTCCCCAGATTGCAAAGGGCCAGAGCGCCGTGATGCTCCTGAGGAGTTAAGCTGGCTGTAGTTGGAGGGGGTCAAACAACTGGCACTTGCTACACTTCTTTGCAAACTCTGTGGCGTCATGGCTTAGGGTCGGCTAAAAGTACCCTTTCCTGATGATTCTTCCTTCCAAGGTTTTGCCCCCTAAATTTCTTCCGTACTCCCCTGAGTAGACTTCCTCCATGATCTTCTGGACTTCCCTCTCGGCCACGCAACTCGCCAACATGCCAGATAGGGTCTTTCTATACAGCTGCCTATCACGCATTAGATAGTATGCCGACTTATGCTTGAACTTTTTCCTGTTCATCCTCTCCCGGTACTCTCCTGGTACTCTCCTGTGGACAAGAAGGTCGTGAAAGGGTCCATCCACGAGGGGTGTTGGTCCACCTCCATCAGCTCGCCTTCCTTGATGGATGGGCGGAACAGGTTGGTGATGGTACCCCCCACCCGAGGGCCGTGCTTGGCTAACTGATCCACCTGCTCATTTTCCTTCCGCGGGACATGTCAGATGGAGAAGGTCTGGAACATACCAACGACCCCCTTCACCTTTGCCAAGTATAACTGCAGGGTAGGCTCCCTTTCCTCAAACTCCCCGTTGATCTGGGAAGCCACCACCATAGAGTCAGTGAGGACCTCCACATCAAGTACCCCCATCTCCTTAGCTAGGTGTAGCCCTGCGATCACCGCCTCATACTGAGCCTGGTTGTTGGTGATGGGAAAGTGCACCACCACCGTTTGCTCGATCCTTATTTTCTGAGGGCTCTCCAAGATCACCCCACCCCCAGGGAATGCCTTCCTAAAGCGCCATCTACCATTACCTTCCAAGGAATTAGGCGAGTGAGTTCTTCCTCCGCCACCTCGACCACGTAGTCAGCCAGAAAGTCGGTCATTGCTTGAGCCTTGATAGAGAGACGGGGAACGAAGGAGATGTCGAACTCGCTCAATTCCACTGACCACTTAGCCAACTGGCCCAAATGCTCCGCCCCTCAAAGATGTTGCGGAGGGGATGGTCAGTCACCACTCAGATCGAGTGTGCCTGGAAGTAGGGCTTGATCATTATCGGAGCTGAGATGACCAGAGCAAAGGCCAGCTTCTCCACGATGGGATACCGGAGTTCTGCCTTCCTCAGGACCCAACTCAAATAATATATGGGGAGTTGCTTCTTCCCCTCTTCCCGAACCAGGACAGAGCTTAAGGCCTCTACTCCGACCGCTAGATACAAAGATAGGTCCTCCCCCTCCTTTGGACCTTGGAGCAGGGGGGTGAAAGTGAAGGGATAGATACTACTCTAGAGGGGGGGTGAATAGAGTTATCAAATTTTGCACAGACAAAACTTAATAGTCTACCCAACTCCCTTGGAGTGAAGTGCGGAATGAAAAGATTATAGATATAAAGTTAACCCTATAGCCTAACACCAGTGATGTGTACAAACTCAAGCTAACTGTAATTACAGTTAAGGCTTGGAAAACCTAATCAGCAACTAGCAACCTAGTTATATCTAATCACAGCCACAATGCAGGAATTAAACAATGGAATCCAGACGACACAAGGAAATTTATAGTGGTTCCCCAAACAACTTGGGTACGTCCACTCTTCTACCCACACGGGAGGAATCCACTCAGGTTTTTGATCAGGTGCCCTGCCACCAACAGGATCTGCTTCAGGTAGATCCAGAAACCCTTTAGACTTTTGATCAGGTGTCTAAAAACCAAGCACAGGTTTTTGATCAGGTGCCCTGCCACCAAGGGATACTTTTGAAGGGAGTAATAACCCTGTACAGGAGGGGGAAGAAGGTTAAGATGTCTTCTCTATTTTACAAAGATTAGAGAAGCAAAAAAGCTTGCACTGAGCTAGAATGCTCTAAAGAATTAAGGCTCCCCCTGGCTCAAAGATGTCCAGGTGAAGTCTTGCTTCAGTGCAGAAAACTCTTCAGAAAGTTCTGAAGGAAAAGCTACAGGAAGAAAGTAAATAATAAAATCAAAGATCTTCAAGCAGCTATCTTCTTCTTCTTCTTCTTCAAAGGAACTCTGAGTTTGAACTTCCTGAAAGCAGGAGAACTCAGGTGAAGAAGAGATGAAGATCTTAACACTTCTCAGTTAGATGGAAATTGCTGAGAGCAGAAATCTTTTTCTTGATGAAGGCTTGAAAGCTTGAATGAACAACTGGTTAGCTATGAGCTAGCTTGAATCCTTCTTCAAAGGGTCCTTTATATAACATCAGCAAGCAACGGCTCTCTTCCATTTGAATTATTTGTCTTCTTCTGAGCCTTGAGACCTGGGCTGTAAATATCAAGAAGACAGAACAAACTCTGCAGCAGAAACATTCTATAAAAGGAATAAACCTCTTTCTAAGAAGCTGCAGGCTTAAATCAAATAATAGAAGGACTAAATAAAGTCACATCAGAAATAATCTCTTTATAGCAAAAAGAAGACTTTTCAGTCTAACGGCTATAAAGGGCTGACAATAGATAAAGTAATTTATAATGACAGCTAATAAGACAAACAACTTTATCTTAAAAAGATTTGACTCAGGCAAAAGAGATGGAGCAAATATTGCCTGGTAATTTTATCATACAGCTTAAAATAATGTGCCAGAAAATGTATTAATTAATTAAATATAATAAATAAATACAAAATATAAAGGCAGACAGAAAGCGTCGAACGACCCTCGAAGATCGTCGAACGACGCACGGAGATCGTCGAACTATCGGGCAGATAGTCGAACGATCCAGATAGTTGACCTATCGAAGAAGATAGTCGAACTACCCAGGCAGATAGTCGAACTATCAGAGCAGATAGTCGAACTATCAGATAGTCGATCTATCTTGGACAGATAGTCGAACTATCAAGTGCACAGAGATAGTCGACCTATCAAGCAGATAGTCGACCTACCTCAAAAAACAGATAGTCGATCTTTCAACAGATAGTCAAACTATCAAACCAAACCAGATAGTCGATCTATCAGCAGATAGTCGAACTATCAGATAGTCGAACTATCATGACAGATAGTCGAACTATCAAAGACAACAGATAGTCGAACTATCAACAGATAGTCGAACTATCAAGACGAAACAGATAGTCGATCTATCAACAGATAGTCGAACTATCAAAGCGGAACAGATAGTCGACCTATCAACAGATAGTCGAACTATCAGATAGTCGAACTATCAGAACAGATAGTCGAACTACCTCGCCAAGCAGATAGTCGAACTATCAACAGATAGTCGAACTATCAACGCAAAACAGATAGTCGACCTATCAACAGATAGTCGAACTATCAACGCAGAACAGATAGTCGACCTATCAACAGATAGTCGAACTATCAACGCAGACAAAGCGTCGACCAACTGATAGACGATCGTCGATCAGCCGATAGACGATAGTCGAGTGGCGTTCGACTATAGTCGAACGAAAAAACTACTTAACCAAATTCTCAATCTGGAAAAGTGAGGACTCTACAGCTAGACTCCTAACCATTGACCATAGATATTTCTTGGGTCAAGGGGCACAAAGGAGAGGACTAAACTCAAATCAAAACTAGGGTACCAACAATCTCCCCCTATTTGAGTTAAGTCTCTAAACATCTAAAACATAAAGCGAGCTAAAGAGCAATAAAATAATACAGGAAAGATTTAAGAATTAACTAGCAGATTATCAAACAGATAAACAAATATAGCACAGCAGTTAATCAAACTATGGATCAACAGAGTCAGGCTTAGATACAGAAGAGCTAGAAACAAAAGAGATTTTCCTTAAAGGATCATCAGATTCTTTCTTTGACAGTTTCAGGTCCTGCGCACCAATGATCTTCAGTTCTGCAGCTCTTAGGACTACTGCTTCAGGATGCTTTTCCATATATTTTGATGGATCAAAAATCTCAGGATTAACCTGGAACTTTTCAAACTCTTTCTTTCTGTAAGCAGACATGGTAGTTAGACCAGTCGTATCTTTTCCTTCTGCTCTAGCTTTTCTTATTTGAGCTGCTCCAACTAGTTCTTGGAAACGAGCCATCCTAAAATTAGGATCAAGCTCAGGATTTTCATAAACAGGCTCAGGAGAAGCAGCATCAGCTATTTTATCTTGAATAACTAGATAAGACATAGGAAGCAGACTTAGCAAAAGGTTCTAGCTAGATATTTTAAAACAAAGTAAACTATTTACCTTTTGAAACAATTTCCTCAGACTGAACTGGTGTTGGAGATGGAATTCTTTTCTTTGGAGACGGAGGTGGGGAAAAGGTTGGTCTTTGAACCACAGCCTCCTTCATTTGTCTTTGAGAACCAGAAAACGATTTGCCTTGCGAGCTTTGATAACTTTGTCTTGGCTGGGGCTGAAAAGAAGCAGATCTTCCAGAAGAGGCAACAGGATTAGCTGATAGGTTCCCAGAGGCTCCTGCACCTGGAGGAGGAGGAGGACCTCTGGGAGTCCATCTTGAGACAGGACTATCATACCTCTTAGTTCTTTTTCTTTCTTTCTGCTGATTCTTTGAAAACCACATCCAGTGCTGAAAATCCTTTGACTTAGGGTCAATGCCCTTCAGAATGTAATAGGGAGTATCATTATCTTTACTGGGAGGAGGAGGAGGAGGAGCAGCTTTCCTTTTCTTTGAAGCAGCTTTCTTTCTCTTTGACTTCTCAGAAACATCAGAATCATCTTCATCATCAGAATGAGATGATGGAGTATTTTCATAAGGATCATAGGCTTCTGAAACAGCCTTTTCTTTAAGCTTCAGAGCAGATTTTTCTCTTTCCTCTTCCATGGCATCCAGAGCCAGAAGGGAATCTAAGTCCAACCCTGGTGAGTCATCCCAGATGGTTGACTTTTCAATTTGCAGATCTTTTTCCTTCTCTTTTAAAGATTGTACTCTTAAATCCCAGGCAGCTCTTGCTTGAACTTCTTCTAAATTCAGAACAGGAGAGTCATCTTTGACTTCATCTTTCTCAGACTCATCTTCTTTATTATCTAAAAAGGATTCCAATTCAGGATCTACTTGAGTATCAGAAACACTTGGATCAGCTTCAGAAACAACTGCTATGATCTGAGCAGCTAAATCTTCTCTAATAACATCTGTAGAATTATGAATACAGATCTGCTAAATAAACAGAAATCATTCCTTCCAGGAATTCACAAACTAACAAATTAATCGACTCATCAATAAAACGGATGAAAGAGTTACCTTCATACTTGACCATCTCCCATGATTCATCTAGATATGAAGTTATAACTCCTTCTAGGAATCTAGCAACCACAGGAGTGGAGAGGTCTTCTAGGCAGACTTTTACTGCAATCTCAGATAACAAGATTCCATCTGCTATTTCCTTATCTGATAAAACTGGAGCTATTTCTTTCTCAGCTGGAGCTATTTCTTTCTCAGCTGGAGCTATTTCTTCCTGGGCTGTCATGACTGTATCTTTTATAGCTGGAGGTGAGGCAGGATGGTCTGAGGCATCTTCATGGAACATCTCCCCCTGCCTGATTTCAGTGGATACTGAAACCAGGCCCCTTGAGGAAGATGGCTCATCAGATTTTGAAAGGGATTTGATGGAGGCAGATAAGATATCAATGGAGGCTGCAAGGGGAGCGATTGCCTCTTCAATCATGGTCTTGATTGACGGGGTAATCAGCTCCACAATGCGGGAGATAAGCTCAGGAGAGATCTCAAGAGATGAAGGATGTGAAGTGGATGGAGCTGCAGCAGATATGGCAGTAGTGCTGGGATGAGAAATGGTGTGGATAGGGGATCGAGCAGGAGATGGAGCTGGAGAGTTAATTGGGGAATTAACTGGGGAATGAACGGGAGACAGAGGAGGAGTAGGAATTCTCTCAGATCCTAACAAATCAAAGCTAGGAGCAGATATCCTAGCCAGATGAGCAGGTAGAGGAGATGCTGGAGGGGAAAGAGGAAAAACCGTAGTTGTTTCTGGAGCAGAAGAAGAAGAAGGTCGTACTTCAGCTGAAGTTGATGGTACTTCAACTGAAGCAGACAGCAAAGCAGAGGAGGAGGATGGAAGAGCTGAGCCAGCTTCAACATGGTGAGGAGTGACTGATTCAGTCCTGGTGTCCTCAGATGTTGCTGGAGCAGGTTTCACAAAAGTTCTCTTCCACTTAGAGAACAGGTTGGGATCCATCTTCTTGCTTGCATTGATTGTTGTTGCGGTTGAACTCAGCAGCTGGGGGTATTTTTCCTTAAGGAAGATTCCAATGACCCTTCCTAGGGTGACTTCCTTCTTACCAGTCTTTTTCCTGATTAAATCAAACACAACTGCTGCCCAATCGATCTTTTTCCGATTAACAATCGCACACATGAGTGCGAATTGCTGCCTTGTTATATTATCGTGAGCAGAGTGCTTACCCAGGAGCACTTTTCCTACTAACTCAGCAAGAAACTTGATTTTGAAAGGAAAATTTACTTTGAGCAGCTTCGTGGGAATGCCCTCAGCATGTCCCAGCTCAACTAGCATTCTTCCGAATTCCTGAGCATCTTGCTCATAATCCTCTTCACCATTAACTAAACCAAAAATATCAGACAAAACGGCCGGAGTTAGGATTACCTCTTCTCCGCCGATGGTACCAGTCATCGAATCGTCTGTGGAAGACGACGTGAAAGCCCATTCCTTGATTTCTGGGATGTTTATCTTAATCCTTGCAGACATTAACTTCTCTAATCCCTGATCCCGACACAGCTGTAGAACTTCTACGATTCCTGCATCGCAGCTGCTGAACGCGTCGAAATCCACGCTAAATCCTGCGTCAAACTTCACAACTGCTGGAGAGACCGCCATGGATTTGCTAGAGAAAGCTCGAGAAAGCTGCAGAGAACGAAGAAGATGAAACGCCCGGAAATCGCAAGCGGGAAAGCAGAATGCGAAAGGGCACGCTCCGTCGACGATAAAACACAAGATCTTTTAACCTAGGTCGACTATCGGCTATATATTAGACCGGGAATAGTCGATCTATTAAAAAGATACTTGACCCGATAGTCGAACGGCCGTTCGACGATCGGCTCAGAAGCAGAGTAGTCGAACCATCGTTCGACTATTTCTGGCTTCTCAAACAACAGGCTGTCGTCGTTCAGAGATCGACGATGAGCTCAACCTGTTCGACGATGGTCGAACGTCGATCGACGATCTTCAAACAGATAATCTATCATTAACCAGAGGTCGACAATAGGCTTAATCCGTTCGACGATCTTCGATCATCGTTCGACGATCTTCAAACAGATTTCAACATAGGCAGATATAGTCACACTTAGTCTCGTCCATTAATCATGCCTAGTTGAACTAAAAAGAACAGATGCTTCTGTTCATCTAAAGGCTTGGTGAATATATCACCTCTCTGAAACTCAGTGGATATGAACTCAAGACAGATCTTGTTCTTTTCCACACAATCTCTCAGGAAATGGTGCCTAATCTCAATGTGCTTCGTTCTAGAGTGGTGCACTGGATTTTGTGCAATTGAGATAGCACTGGTACTATCACACATGATCTTGGTGTTCTTGTGTGAGTAACCATAATCCACAAGCTGGTTTTGAATCCACAGGATCTGTGAACAACAACTAGCAGCTGCTATATATTCAGCCTCTGCAGTTGAAGTTGAGACAGAAGCCTGCTTCTTACAGAACCAAGAGACCAATCTCTCTCCCAGGAACTGGCAAGTTCCTGAGGTGCTCTTCCTGTCAACTCTGCAACCAGCATAATCAGAATCAGAATATCCAATTAATTCAAATTCTGACTCAGCTGGGTACCAAAGTCCTAGATCTGGACATCCCTTCAGGTATCTCAGGATTCTCTTTAGAAGAATCAGATGAGATTCCTTGGGGTTGACCTGGAATCTAGCACAAAGGCATGTAGCAAACATTATATCTGGCCTACTTGCAGTTAGATATAATAGGGAACCAACAATGGCCCTATAATTCTTTTGATCAACTGGCTTGCCGTGATCATCAGAATCAATAACTACATTAGTAGCCATGGGTGTAGGCATTGCTGAAGCATCAGCCATCCCAAATTTCTTTACCAATTCCTTGGCATATTTGGATTGGGAGATGAAGATACCATCAACATCTTGCTTAACTTGGAGACCAAGAAAGTAAGACAGCACAACCATGCTACTCATCTCAAACTTGGAATGCATCAAGTTAGAAAATTTTTTGCACAGTTTGGGATCAGTGGAGCCAAAAATAATATCATCTACATACACCTGAACTAACAGGATTGTGTTCTTGTGATGCTTGACGAAAAGGGTTCTATCAACTACTCCCCTAGTAAAGTTGTGCTCTAACAGGAAACTAGCTAAGGTCTCATACCAGGCCCTAGGAGCTTGCTTTAGTCCATAAAGAGCTTTCTGCAACTTAAAAACATGAGAAGGCTGAGTTGAAGAAACAAACCATGGTGGTTGTTCAACAAACACCTCTTCCTTAAGCTCACCATTTAGGAATGCACTTTTGACATCCATTTGGAACACCTTAAACTTCATGAAGGCTGCATAGGCCAAGAAGATCCTTATTGCTTCTAGCCTTGCAACAGGAGCAAAGGTTTGGTCATAGTCTATACCTTCCTCCTGTCTGTAGCCCTGAGCTACAAGCCTAGATTTATTCCTTATTATAATTCCGTTTGCATCTAACTTGTTTCTATACACCCACTTTGTGCCTATGATCAGTTGGCCTTTAGGTCTTGGAACCAAAGTCCAAACTTTACATCTCTCAAACTGATTGAGCTCCTCTTGCATTGCAATGATCCAGTGGGGATCTAGCTCTGCATCTTTAAAGGTGAGGGGCTCAACCTGTGAGAGGAAACAAGCATGCATCACATCCTGTCTTAATTGGTGTCTTGTTTGCACACCAGCTGATATGTCTCCAATCACTTGAGATGTGAGGTGATCTCTAAGTGTGACAATATCAGCAGGTGGGATGTGATCTTCAGCAACAGTTGGGATTAATTCCTCAGGAGGAATTTGATCTACTGTTGGTGGTACAACAACAGCTTCAACAGCTTCAGTAATGTCTTCATCACTGTCTGATTCAGTGATCTGAAGAGTTGATAGTTGAAGAATTTCTTAAGGGGCATCAGGTACCTGCAAAGAACTGGAGGAAGGAGAATTTTCTTTCTCCTTGTAAAACATCTGAGACTCATCAAAAGTCACATGCACAGATTCTTCTATCTTACAGGTTGACTTGTTATAAACCCTATAAGCTTTGCTTACTTGGGAATATCCAAGCATGATTCCCATTGAAGCTTTTGCTTCAAATTTTCTAATATATTCTTTATTATTATTATGAATATAAACAATACAGCCAAAAACTCTAAAGTAATTAATTTTTGGTTTCTTTCCTTTAAGCAACTCATAAGGAGTTTTACACTTAAGTTTGTGTATCAAACTTCTATTCAAGACATAGTTGGCTGTACTAACAGCTTCTGCCCAATAGGATAGAGGCATGTTAGCATCTGCCAACAATGTACTAGCAGCTTCAATTAGTGTTCTATTCTTCCTTTCAACTACCCCATTTTGTTGGGGAGTTCTAGTAGCTGAGAAGCTATGTTTGATACCTTCTCTCTCACAGAATTCTTGCATGAGAAGAGAGTCAAACTCAGTACCATGATCACTTCTGATCAAGGCCACATGAGTAGAGTACTCAGTCTGCACACATAATAGAAAGTCTGTAAGGGCTTTGAAGTTATCAGACTTAGTTCTCAAAAAGAAAACCCAACTGAACCTAGAGAAGTCATCTACAATTACTAATGTGTAATACTTCCCTCCTAAACTCTGTACATTTATTGGGCCAAAAAGGTCCAAATGTAATAAATACAGGATTCTAGGAGAATCACTTTTATTTACAGATTTAAATGAATTCTTGGTTTGCTTGCCTAGCTGACAAGCCTTGCATAGGCTCTCCTTCTTGTAGGGGCAAGAAGGTAAACCTCTAACAAGGTTGTGTTTAGATAACCTAGATATATTTTTAAGGTTTATATGACTAAGCCTTTTATGCCATAGAGAATTATTATTAAGGGTTACTTCATTAAACAGGCAGATTTCAGAATGAGATGAATTGAAATCTACTAAATAAATATTACCTATTCTAATACCTACTAAAACAACATTATTATTTAAAGTAATATTGCAAGAGAAATTAGAAAATGAAACCTGATAGCCAGCATCACATAGCTGGCTGACTGAAATCAGATTATGCTTCAGTCCATTGACATAAGCAACTCTCTTGAAAGTAACTGCTCCAATTGTGATCTTTCCATAGCCTTCTGTCTGACCACAGCTGGAGTCTCCAAAGATAACCTTTGGGCCGAGCTTAGCTTTGAATTTTGACAGTAGATCTTTATTTCCTGTCATATGCTTAGAGCATCCACTATCCAAATACCACTTATTTTGAGTGATTGGATAGGCCTTCACCTGCAAGACAATTATTTAGACAGAGTGGACCCAGGTAACCTTGGGTCCCTTGTTTTTCACATAAGAAAAACTGGAAATATATGAGAATGCAGGCTGAGGGTGATAACCTAGTGGGTGAGATATCCTAGGTGGGATTCTCCATGCTGATGATGGGTCAACAAACCTAGGGTTTCTATTCTCATTTAGGTTTATATGGAATTGATTATGATTTTGAAAATCATATTGAAATCGTCGATCAACGTTCGACGATGGGCGCTCAGATCGTCGAGCTTCGTTCGACTATGGAGCTTCCGATCGTCGAGCGGCGTTCGACGCTCTTTGCATTTCTTTAAAAAACTTCTTTCTCTTTTCTCTCTTAGCTTTATTTAAGGTTTTATTAACCAGATTTACTTGCTCAGTGTTCTTCTTTCCACTAGCTGAAATGAAGTTCACTGGAGTTGAAAGATTATTTTTAAGAAGGACTGGGGGTTCACTGGGAGAAGCTCCTAAGCCTAGTTTATCATTACCTGACCTAGTGTTAGTCATGCTGGTAATTTCTAACAGCTTAAGGCTTCTACCATTGAGTGATTCCTCTAATCTCTTAGACTTAGCTAACTCTATTTTAAGAAATTTAATTTCTTCACTACAAGTAGTGAGTTCTTCCTTTAACCTAACATTTTCAGAGGCTATTGATTCTGAGTCAGCTAACCTATTTCTAAGTTCTTTTATTTCCTTTTCTGAGCTAATTAAATCTAAACATAAAGATTTAAATTCTAATTTAAATTCTTCTGAGGTAAAATCATAAGAAGAAAGTACCTCATCTTCTGAAGGCATCTCTTCATCAGAATCAGAACTCTCTGCAGCAGAGTGGTTGCTGCAGGCATCTATTGCCATTAGGCAAACTTCTTTTGCCTTCTTCTCTTCCTCATCTTCACTGGAGCTTGATGAGGAGGATTCTTCATCAGAATCACTCCAGGTTTCAGCAATGAAACCTCTCTCCTTCTTCTTGTTTTTGTAGGAGGATGGCTTGGAGTGCTTCCTGTGTTGTTCTTTTTCTTTTCTCTTTTCTTTGTTCTTCTCCTCTGGACATTCTGGCAAGATATGTCCAGGCTTCCTGCAACCATAACAAATAATTTCTTTAGCAGGAGAGCGATCATACCTTGGTTTGTCTTCATAGCGTGAAGACTTCTTTCTGAACTCCTTTCTCCCCATCTTGAGAAACCTTTTGGCAAACAATGCCATAAGTTCCTCATTAGATTGGCTGCCTTCAGAAACATCTGCAGCCTTAAGAGCTAGAGATTGCTCTTTTCTTGTTGGAGTGGGGGTCTTGGCTTCAGCTTCTGCTTCTCTGGTCTTCAGCACTTGCTCAAAAGACTTGAGCTTGCCGAGGAGAGCTTCAGTTGAGATCTCATTTGTACTTCTGGCTTCCTTGATGGGCCAGATTCTTAGATCCCATGTGCTAGGGAAGCACATAAGAATCTTATCATTGACCTCTGTCAATGATATGTCCTTGTCCAGGGTCCTCAGCTCATTGATGATTGAGCTGAGCCTGGTGTACATAGCTTCAACTGATTCAGCATCAGTTTTCTTGAAGTTCTCATACTGTGAGATCAGGTTGGACCTTCTGTCCTTCCTTTCATCAGCTGAACCAGCTACAATCTGGTTCAGTGTGTCCCGCATGGCCTTTGCTGAGGAGCAGTCAGCAACCTTCTGGAACACCTCATCAGACATTGTCTGAGCCAGTATGTTCATTGCCTTGGCATCTGCTATTTTGGCCTTCTTGTATTCATCATTGTAATCTGGAGGAGGCACTGCACTCATATCAGATGATGAGGCAGTGGCAGCAGCAGGTGCTCTTGGGGGACCTGACAAAATAGAAGCAAAGATGCTTTCATCAATAGAGTTCATATATAATTTAATCCTTGCCTTCCAGATGCCAAACTTAGCTAAGTTGCATGCTGGAGGTCTGGTACTAGAATAATCCTTGGACTGGGCCATGATAGTGAATATCTATAAGCTCTTGGTATCTATCAGGATCTTGTGACTTAGGTGTTAGCATATTCAGTCAGTCAACCTCCCTCTGATACCAATTGAAAGTGAAGGGATAGATACTACTCTAGAGGGGGGGGGGGTGAATAGAGTTATCAAATTTTGCACAGACAAAACTTAATAGTCTACCCAACTCCCTTGGAGTGAAGTGCGGAATGAAAAGATTATAGATATAAAGTTAACCCTATAGCCTAACACAAGTGATGTGTACAAACTCAAGCTAACTGTAATTACAGTTAAGGCTTGGAAAACCTAATCAGCAACTAGCAACCTAGTTATATCTAATCACAGCCACAATGCAGGAATTAAACAATGGAATCCAGACGACACAAGGAAATTTATAGTGGTTCCCCAAACAACTTGGGTACGTCCACTCTTCTACCCACACGGTAGGAATCCACTCAGGTTTTTGATCAGGTGCCCTGCCACCAACAGGATCTGCTTCAGGTAGATCCAGAAACCCTTTAGACTTTTGATCAGGTGTCTAAAAACCAAGCACAGGTTTTTGATCAGGTGCCCTGCCACCAAGGGATACTTTTGAAGGGAGTAATAACCCTGTACAGGAGGGGGAAGAAGGTTAAGATGTCTTCTCTATTTTACAAAGATTAGAGAAGCACAAAAGCTTGCACTGAGCTAGAATGCTCTAAAGAATCAAGGCTCCCCCTGGCTCAAAGATGTCCAGGTGAAGTCTTGCTTCAGTGCAGAAAACTCTTCAGAAAGTTATGAAGGAAAAGCTACAGGAAGAAAGTAAATAATAAAATCAAAGATCTTCAAGCAGCTATCTTCTTCTTCTTCTTCAAAGGAACTCTGAGTTTGAACTTCCTGAAAGCAGGAGAACTCAGGTGAAGAAGAGATGAAGATCTTAACACTTCTCAGTTAGATGGAAATTGCTGAGATCAGAAATCTTTTTCTTGATGAAGGCTTGAAAGCTTGAATGAACAACTGGTTAGCTATGAGCTAGCTTGAATCCTTCTTCAAAGGGTCCTTTATATAACATCAGCAAGCAACGGCTCTCTTCCATTTGAATTATTTGTCTTCTTCTGAGCCTTGAGACCTGGGCTGTAAATATCAAGAAGACAGAACAAACTCTGCAGCAGAAACATTCTATAAAAGGAATAAACCTCTTTCTAAGAAGCTGCAGGCTTAAATCAAATAACAGAAGGACTAAATAAAGTCACATCAGAAATAATCTCTTTATAGCAAAAAGAAGACTTTTCAGTCTAACGGCTATAAAGGGCTGACAATAGATAAAGTAATTTATAATGACAGCTAATAAGACAAACAACTTTATCTTAAAAAGATTTGACTCAGGCAAAAGAGATGGAGCAAATATTGCCTGGTAATTTTATCATACAGCTTAAAATAATGTGCCAGAAAATGTATTAATTAATTAAATATAATAAATAAATACAAAATATAAAGGCAGACAGAAAGCGTCGAACGACCCTCGAAGATCGTCGAACGACGCACGGAGATCGTCGAACTATCGGGCAGATAGTCGAACGATCCAGATAGTCGACCTATTGAAGAAGATAGTCGAACTACCCAGGCAGATAGTCGAACTATCAGAGCAGATAGTCGAACTATCAGATAGTCGATCTATCTTGGACAGATAGTCGAACTATCAAGCGCACAGAGATAGTCGACCTATCAAGCAGATAGTCGACCTACCTCAGAAAACAGATAGTCGATCTTTCAACAGATAGTCGAACTATCAAACCAAACCAGATAGTCGATCTATCAGCAGATAGTCGAACTATCAGATAGTCGAACTATCATGACAGATAGTCGAACTATCAAAGACAACAGATAGTCGAACTATCAACAGATAGTCGAACTATCAAGACGAAACAGATAGTCGATCTATCAACAGATAGTCGAACTATCAAAGCGGAACAGATAGTCGACCTATCAACAGATAGTCGAACTATCAGATAGTCGAACTATCAGAACAGATAGTCGAACTACCTCGCCAAGCAGATAGTCGAACTATCAACAGATAGTCGAACTATCAACGCAAAACAGATAGTCGACCTATCAACAGATAGTCGAACTATCAACGCAGAACAGATAGTCAACCTATCAACAGATAGTCGAACTATCAACGCAGACAAAGCGTCGACCAACTGATAGACGATCGTCGATCAGCCGATAGACGATAGTCGAGCGGCGTTCGACTATAGTCGAACGAAAAAACTACTTAACCAAATTCTCAATCTGGAAAAGTGAGAACTCTACAGCTAGACTCCTAACCATTGACCATAGATATTTCTTGGGTCAAGGGGCACAAAGGAGAGGACTAAACTCAAATCAAAACTAGGGTACCAACAGGGGGCTTGAGTCAACTGCCTCTTCAAGGCCTGAAATGCCTCCTCACACTCCCTAGTCCATTCGAACTTCTGGCCCCTCCTTAAAGTTTTGAAGAGGGGGGGGGGGCACTTCTCTCCGGCCTGGGAGAGGAACCTGCTCAATCTTACAAGCTTCCCTATCAATCGTTGCACCTCCTTAGTGTTTCGTGGTGATCCCAACTCCATGATTGCCCTCACCTTGTCAGGGTTGGGTTCTATACCTGCAGGGGTAAGGAAATTTCCTAGGAACTTGCCCCTGCTTGCCTAGAAGACACATTTCAGGGGGTTCAACCGCTCTTGTACTCGCGCAAGGTGGTGAAGGTTCCCTCTAGGTCCTAGAGATGAGAGTCGACGTCTCGACTCTTAATCATAAGATCATCCACATACACCTCCAAGTTCCTCACCTTTTGCCCTCGGAAGATCTTGTCCATCATTTTATGATAAGTCGCCCCTGCATTCTTTAGCCCAAAGGGCATCATCTTGTAGCAGTAGCACCCGTCCCTTGTGATGAAGGAGACATCTTTGATGTCAGGAGGGTGCATCCTGATCTGGTGGTAACTTGAAAATGCATATAAAAAACTCATTACAGGAAAACTGACGGCTGAGTCAACCAGCGTGTTGATCCGAGGCAAGGGATAACAATCCTTGGGGCATGATTTATTAAGTAGAGAAAAATCAACACACATACGCCACCGACCGTCTCCTTTTTTAACCATCACTACATTGGAGACCCAGCCGGGGTACTGTATTTCGGATACAAAGTCGGCCTTGAGGAGCTTGGCCACTTCCTCCCTGATTGGTTCGGCTAGCTTGTCTACAACAGACCTCTTCTTCTGCGGGATGGGGAGAGCCTCCGGGTCCAAGTTGAGGCGATGGAAGGCCACATATGCATCAATCCCTGACATCTCTGCGGCGCTCCAAACGAAGATGTCCACGTTCTTTTGGATGCACTCTAACATCCTCTCCTAATCTGACGGGGTAAGCCCCCCGCTGACGCGGACCTTCTCCACCCTACCTCTGAGGGTGAGAACCTCCATCTCCACCACCTCTTCCGCATCCTCCAGACAAGACTGCTCTCCCCTAGCATCCTCCCCTCCTGGGGAAGGAATCTGCTCCTCTGCCTCCTCCACAGCCATTGCCTCGGCTGGCTCTAGGACTTCCCCCACTACCTCCTCAAGGGTGCGGTCTTCCTCCACCTCCTGATGGGTTTTCTATGGAGGTTGGCACAACACTTGTGCATGCAACGGAAGGAATAAAACAAGAATAACCCAAAGAGAAATGGATCGGGCCATGAGTGTTGAATCAAGAAGTTATCAAAAATAACAAGACAAAATTACCTCTTCGGTATTGAGTCACAACTCACCAAAGGTGATCCAAGATCTTAGTCCTGTCGGTGGGGAGTTCCACGTAGAATAATGTCTACGTCTCTGTAGAAATCCACACGAGCGGGAGAACACCTAGCTTCGTCGCACGAAGGAAGGAGATCGACCGCACCTTGCGATTCCACGGACTGCTAGGTCCGTGCCAGGAAAGGCAATACCGACGACGATCGTCGGAGAGGAGGAGGTCGGCGGAGCACACACGGCGGTGGAACACTTTCCGTCCGACGGAATCAGGATTGGGCGGATCGGGAGATCGGCGGAACAGTTCCGTCGGCTTCCGTTCGGCTACAGAAATCCCGATATTGGTCGCTTTATTTTCCCAAAACCCTAAGTGTCTATTTATACTTAATGCATAAATAAACCTATGCAAAATCGCTATCCGCAGACCACAGCAAAATAGGGTTTCAGAATCGATCAGCAAGAATCACCTTGCAGAAACGGCGTTGAGAGCGTTGAGTCATACTCGACGATTCTCGACGAATCTGCCTTGGCGTTGAGAGCGTTGAGTCATACTCGACGATTCTCGACGAATCTGTCTTGGCGTTAAGAGCGTTGAGTCATACTCGACGATTCTCAACGAATCTGCCTTGGCATTGAGAGCGTTGAGTCATACTCGATGATTCTCGACGAATCTGCCTTGGCGTTGAGAGTGTTGAGTCATACTCGACGATTCTCGACGAATCTGCCTTGGCGTTGAGAGCGTTGAGTCATACTCGACGATTCTCGACGAATCTGCCTTGGCGTTGAGAGCGTTGAGTCATACTCGACGATTCTCGACGAATCTGCCTTAGTCTCTAAGAACCTTCTTTGGCAACGTTTTCCCAACCCCATTCTGTGCGGTGATTGGTAACCCTTACCAGCACAGTCGGTCTTCCAACTTCTCCACATGCTCTTATGTGCGACCCTTCAGGCTCATATCGCGTTGGCAGTGAGATTACATATTTGACCACTTCTAGATCACCATGGTAACTCCAATAGTCTCCCACTTGATCTTGAAAGTATCAAACAAAAAACCTCACAAACAATGAGCGGCATCTAGCAATGCATCATTTCTCCCCAAGCAATAAGATTTTAGAACTCATAAGCCTTTATGATCAATGTTCCAGCGTTGTCTTTGTCCCTTACATCCGAAAAGAACTAGAGGCATGGACCGTGTCACCCTCATAATAGCTCAATCCAAGTTTCCTGATCTAGAACAGACTTCCAGAGAATGGTGAGTCCAATATCACATATTGACTCATCCAAGCATGGCCATGCATTTCTCAGTCCAGTTCCATCAAGGGGCCCATGGATGCAACTCCCGTCATATAGGAGGACAAATCCCATATCTGCTCACACACAAACACCCAAATGATTCGTAACGTGCCCAACAACCACTCTTATCATCAACCTTTCTCAAGGAAGACTTTAGATTGCATCAAAGCACGCTCTTCCTCACTTGATGAATGCTGCGACGTCAGGTCAAAGGACCACAACACCATTGCCAATAGAGACCTACTTGTGACATGATTAGATAACAATCCACAAAGTAGTCTCAGGATGGGTCTGTCCAGTACAACTTGTTCATTAACAAGTAACCACGTGATGACTTGATATCACAATTTCATGACCTGTGAGAACTGGTCATCAGTCAACGCACGTGCTAGTCTTAAGGTATCATCATCACCCTTAGCTTCTATGATGATACAACGACCAGGGACCTTTTAAGAATGAAGCTTCAAATAAATCATAGACTCTCACATTCAAGTCACGTACTTGATGTCCTATGGAAGCGAACACTCTAAGGGTATTTATTATGTTACAATTTAACAATCACATAGGAAAATCATAATAAAAGAACTTGCCATTAATTGTAAAAAGAAATATTTGGTACACAATTCATCATATGAATAAACAATAAACAGCCAATAGAATATATGTTTACATGCAACCCACAAGACTCCCACTAGAGTTGATTACTTAGGTATCGCATACCCATTGATCTAGTATGACCATCATGCTTTCTCTGCGCGAGAGGCTTTGTCAGTGGATCCACAATACTCTCCTTAGTTGGCACTCTACAAATGTTTACATCTCCTCGTTCGACAATCTCATGAATAAGATGGAACCGCCGAAGTATGTGCTTGGAGCGTTGATGGGATCTAGGTTCCTTAGATTGTGCAATTGCACCATTGTTATCACAGTAAAGAACTACGAGAACAATAATGCTAGGAACTACATAGAGCTCGCCGATGAATTTCCTAATCCATACAGCCTCCTTCGCTGCGTTAGCTGCAACGATATACTCGGCCTCTGTTGTAGAATCAACAACTGTCTCTTGCTTGGAACTCTTCCAGCTCACAGCTCCTCCATTAAGGCAAAACACAAACCCTGACTGAGACTTTGAATTGTCCCTATCAGTTTGGAAGCTAGCATCCATATAACCACTTACAACAAGCTCTTCCTCTCCACCATACACCAAGAACACATCCTTAGTCCTTCTCAAGTACTTCAGGATATTCTTGACTGCAATCCAGTGTAACTCACCGGGGTCTGACTGATACCTGCTAGTCATGCTCAAAGCAAAGGAGACATCGGGTCGAGTACACAATATTGCATACATGATTGATCCAATTGCCGAAGCATATGGAATCAACTTCATGCGGTCCTTATCTTCACAAGATTTTGGACACTAGTTCTTAGAGAGATTCACACCATGAGATATGGGTAAAAATCCTTTCTTGGACTCAAGCATGTTGAACCGCTTCAACACCTTCTCAATGTATGTACTCTGGGTCAAACCCAACAACTTCTTCGATCTATCTCTATAGATCTTAATACCGAGTATATAAGTCGCTTCACCCAAGTCCTTCATAGAAAAGCAGTTCCCTAGGTTGTTCTTACTAACTTTCAGGGTAGTAATGTCATTCCCAATCAAAAGTATGTCATCTACATACAATATCAGGAAGAGAACAATGCTCCCACTGATTCGCTTGTAAACACAAGGCTCATCTTCATTCTTGATGAAACCAAACTCTTTGATTTTCTCATCAAAACAAAGATTCCAACTTCGAGAGGCCTATTTCAGTCCATAGATGGACTTATTCAGCTTGCATATTTAAGTGGCTTCATTTGGGGATACAAAACCCTCGGGTTGTGTCATGTACACTTCCTTAAGGAGGTTTCCCTTAAGGAAAGCTGTTTTGACATCCATCTGCCAGATCTCGTAGTCATAATACGCAGCAATAGCAAGCAATATCCTTATGGACTTTACCATGGCAACAGGGGAAAGGTATCATCATAGTCAATACCATGAATTTGTTTGAAACCCTTAGCCACCAGTCGCACTTTGAATGTCTGTACATTCCCATCCATGTTGGTCTTCTTCTTAGAGACCCATTTACACCCTATGGGTCGTACCCCTTCAGGTGGTTCCACCAAGTTCCAAACTTGGTTTGCATACATGGAGTCCATTTCGGATTTCATAGCCTCAAGCCATTTGTCGGAGTCCGATCCATTAATAGCCTCTTTGTTGGTTGCTGGTTCATCATCATGATCCATAAGCAACACATTACCTATTTGAGACATGAGAAATCCATATCTCTCAGGTTCAAATCTTGGTCTACCAGATCTACGTAGGACCTGTGTTTCTTGAGTAGGTTCTCTAGCTACAACATCTTGTAGTCCTGTCTCAGAATCCAATTCCGGTTCATTCACTATTAATGGTTCTTGAACTTCTTCAAGTTCTACCTTTTCAGCCTTTCATGATAAAAACTCTTTCTCCAAGAAGACACCAATTCTTGCGACAAACACTTTGCCCTCATACGGTAGGTAAAAGTAATACCCTTTCGTTTCCTTAGGATATCCCACCAGATAACATTTATCCGATTTGGGTTCCAGCTTGTCAGGCATTTGACGTCGCACGTATGCCTCACAGCCCAAAATTTTAATGAATGACATACTAGGACGCTTCCCAATCCATATCTCATATGGTGTCTTAAGAACCATTTTCGTTGGAGCGCGATTCAGTGTCATTGCAGCAGTCTCTAAAGCAAAAACCCAAAAGGAAACAGGCAAGTCTGCATGACTCATCATCGAACGTACCATGTCTAACAAAGTACGATTTCTCCTCTCAGACACACCATTATGCCGTTGTGTTCTAGGTGGAGTGGGCTGTTATACAATACCACACTCTTTCAGATGATCACGGAACTCATGACTCAGGTATTCGCCACCTCGATCAGATCGGAGTACTTTAACCCTTTTTCCCAACTGGTTTTCTACTTCATTTTTGAACTCTTTGAACTTTTCAAAGGTCTCGGATTTGTACTTCATAAGATACACATATCCGTGTCTACTGAAATCATCAGTAAATGTAATGAAGTAGAAATACCCACCTCTAGCCATGGAGCTCATGGGTCCACATACATCACTATGTACAACACCCAAGAGATCCTCAGCCCTCTCAGTATAACCAGTGAAAGGGGCTTTAGTCATTTTGCCTAACAAACAAGATTCACATCGCTCAAATGATTCATAATCAAATGGGTCCAAAAGTCCATCTTTATGGAGCTTGGATATGCACTTCTCGTTTATATGGCCCAAACGACAATGCCAGAGATATGTAGGGTTTGAGTCATTTGTTCTTAGTCTTTTATTATTTTCTACATTATAGATCTGATGGTCCAAGTTCAAAACGTAAAGACCATTAAACAATTAGACTACAACATAACAAACATCATTCTTAAATATAGAACAACAATTGTTCTTAATTATAAAAGAAAATCCAATCATGTCCAAGTATGAAATGGATATAATGTTTCTAGTTATTGTCGGAATAAAATAACAGTTATCTAGTTCTATTACAGGCCCACTGGGCAAAGAAAGACGGTAAACCCCTACGGCTACAGCAGCAACTCTTGCTCCATTGCCGACGCGCAGGTCCACCTCCCCTTTACTCAGCAATCTTCTTCTTCCCAGTTCCTGCACATTTGTACAAATGTGAGAACCACATCCGGTACCTAATACCCAAGATGAAGGAGCAGAAAGGTTTATCTCTATAACGTAAATATTTGAAGCGGAAGTCATACCTCCCTTCATTTTCTGCAGAACCTCAATGTACGAAGGACAGTTCCTCCTCCAATGACCAGCCTTGCCACAGTGGTGGCATTTCCCCTCCTTCACCGTGCTCTTCTTTTTCATCAGTGCAGAAGACTTGGGCTCGAGATGTGACTTAGGTCCCATCTTCGTCTTCTTAGAGCCCTTGGCCTTGCCCTTGCCCTTATGCACCATCAGTATGGGGCTGGCAGGCTTGGCCTTCTTCATATTGATCTCGGCAGTTCTTAACATGCCAAAGATCTCGGACAGTGTCTTGTCTATTTCATTCATGTTGTAGTTCAAGACAAACTGCTCGTAACTGTCCGACAACGATTGCAGGATCAGATTTGTGGCCAACTCTTGACCCAGAGGAAAACCCAGTCTTTCAAGGTTATCTATATACCCAATCATCTTGAGTACGTGAGTCCCTACTGAGTCTCGAACTCCCATCTTGCACTAAAACAACGCTTTGGTGACGTCAAACCTCTCTTGACGAGCTTGCCCTTGAAACATTTTCTTGAGATGCTCGTCAATCTCCTTGCACCCCATGTTCTCATGTTGCTTCTGAAGCTTAGAGTTCATGGTGCATGCATAAGGCATTCGACGTCCAAGGCGTCATCAGTATACTTCTTATAAGTATCTTTATCTGCACGGGAAGAATTCCCGGTCGGCACCTCGGGGGCTTCTTCTTCCAAGACATAGAGCTTTCGCTCTTGTCTGAGAATAATTCTCAGGTTCCTGTACCAGTCCATGTATTTAGTCCCACTGAGCTTATCCTTCTCAAGGATGGCTCTCAGAGACAGAGTGGAGTGTGAACCACTTGCCATGGAATTCTACAAGAATTCATGCAGAATAAATCAGTACTAAAATTTCAAAATACAATTATTTTATTAATTTGGACTTCAATTAAAAAAAACTCCCACTATTTTATTCGAAATAATAGCCCTCACTATCAATTTGGAGAGTTCATGCGAGCTACTCTCTTAGTGGACAAGATCCGTATTTCACCAACACTATTAGTCAGCTTTGGCTTTCCTCTCACAATACGGTTATTTAGGTAGGCAACACTTGCCAATTGCATCCTCATGCAATTCTTGTATGGTTGGTGAATAACTCCTTATTCGCATCCATCATATGGTGCATGCCAACCCTATGCCTCTAGGCACTCAACTTTTGAGGTCACCTATTTAAGATGGACCCGATGTCGACAGTGGGATATCACAATTATCCGCTCGCACCCTTACAGAGATAGATTAATGTACCTTGCTTTGGCAAGCAACACTTCATCGATCGAGGCAGGAAGAGTGTCATCCATCGGAAGGCATCCGAACACTTAATATTAGAGGAAGGTATTTTAATTATAGGTTAACAATTAACCACGATCAACATTTGATCAATGTGCACATCCACAGAAGAACAATTCTAAAATCCACATGCATCCCTTATGTGCACAACCTGACATTATCAACATTTGATAGAAAGGAAGGGCTAAATCTTAACATACAGACTCTTCCAAATCTTCAGATTTACATGCATTGGACAAAAACAAAGACAACTCAACTTAAAGCAGTAGACAAGCTCGTCTCTCATTGTTGGATGCAAAATCCAAAACAATACATTGGTTCACTAACCATTCGAGGGACGGTTACTGCTAAGGAGACAATAATTTCTAACAATTAGAAATAACCACGAAATTTCAAACGTTCCTGACAGGGTTCCAAGGGGCAGAGCCCCTAACCTGTGAGTTATGGGCCCACCGATCTCCCTTGGAAAAACCATCAACAATTGATGTACCAGGAATAAATCTAGACATTTAGAACACTTCTAAATCACTAGGTTTACACGCACTGGAATAACCTAACTTTCAAAACAACAATCATGGCCGAAACCTCCCTCTGATACCACTGATGGGTTTTCTATGGAGGTTGGCACAACACTTGTGCACGCAGCGGAAGGAATAAAACAAGAATAACCTAAAGAGAAATGGATCAGGCCATGAATGTTGAATCAAGAAGTTATCAAAAATAACAAGACAATATTACCTCTTCGGTGTTGAGTCACAACTCAACAAAGGTGATCCAAGATCTGAGTCCTGTCGGTGGGGAGTTCCACGTAGAATAATGTCTACATCTCTGCAGAAATCCACACGAGCGGGAGAACACCTAGCTTCGTCGCACGAAGGGTCGGGAAGGCGATCAACCACACCTTGAGATTCCACGGACTGCTAGGTCCGCGCCAGGAAAGGCAATACCGACGACGATCGTCGGAGAGGAGGAGGTCGGCAGAGCACACACGGCGACGGATCACTTTCCGTCCGGCGGAATCGGGATTGGGCGGATCGGGAGATCGGCGGAACAGTTCCGTCTGCTTCCGTTCGGCTAAAGAAATCCCGATGTTGGTCGATTGATTTTCCCAAAACCCTAAGTGTCTATTTATACTCAAAGCATAAATAAATCTAGGCAAAATCGCTATCTGCAGACCACAACAAAATAGGGTTTCAGAATCGATCGACGAGAATCACCTTGCAGAAACGGCGTTGAGAGCGTTGAGTCATACTCGACGATTCTCGACGAATCTGCCTTGGCGTTGAGAGCGTTGAGTCATACTCGACGATTTTCGACGAATCTGCCTTGGCGTTGAGAGCGTTGAGTCATACTCGACGATTCTCAACGAATCTGCCTTGGCGTTGAGAGCGTTGAGTCATACTCGACGATTCTCGATGAATCTGCCTTGACATTGAGAGCGTTGAGTCATACTCGACGATTCTCGACGAATCTGCCTTGGCGTTGAGAGCGTTGAGTCATACTCGACGATTCTCGACGAATCTGCCTTGGCGTTGAGAGCGTTGAGTCATACTCGACGATTCTCGACGAATCTGCCTTAGTCTATAAGAACCTTCTTTGGCAACGTTTGCCCTACCCCATTTTGTGCGGTGATTGGTAACCCTTACCAGCACAGTCGGTCTTCCAACTTATCCACATGCTCTTATGTGCGACGCTGTAGGCTCATATCGCGTTGGTAGTGAGATTACATGTTTGACCACTTCTAGATCACCATGGTAACTCCAACACCTCCATCTCCACTCCTGCCTCCTGCTCCGCCTCCTCCATCCTTCGATCCATCTCCTCGGCCCCTCGCTGCCATGACATGGAGTTCACTGCCGTGACATAACATTCCCTTGCCACCTTGGGGTCACCAAAAACTCGGACCTGGATCCCCTCGACGTTGAACTTTAGGCATTGGTGGAAGGATGACAGAACACAGTGGAAGGCACTGATGAGGGGTCACCCGAAGATGGCATTGTAGCTACTGGGGGCGTCCACAATGACGAACTTGTAGGTGCGGGACTGCCCCACCCCCCCAGAGTGACATGGAGGCCCACTCCTCCTTCTACCTCCTTCCTCTGACCCGAGAACCCAAATAAGGGTCCATCTGAGGCCAGCACCCTCTTGGCCTCCACCTTCATTGCGTAAAACGCCTTCTTGAAGATGACGTTGATCGAGCTCTTATTGTCAATGAGGATCCAGGAGACGGTGAAGTTCTCGACCGCTGTCTGGATGACCAGCGCATCGCAGAAGGGGTCCTCATGGTCTGGCATATCCTTCCTTGAGAAGGTGATCTTCTCTTCCGGGGGTGGGGTATGGGATGTGGAGCCAACACTCTAGCGTTACATAGTGTGGAGACTTGCCTTATGGGAAGCCTCGACCCCCCCCCCCTCGTGGATCACTCCGATCCCTTCTCGGGCCCCAACATTTGCCCAGTCTTCACACATATCCTCCTCCGCCCGAGGCAGGACTTCTTTGATCCTCACTCCCTGGCGGTCTTGCTGTTGCTGTTGCTCCCTGTTTCCTCTCATTTCGAGGAACTCCGAGTACGTGGCCGTGGCATGCCCCTCCTCCTAATGGAAGTAACAGTAGGGTTAAAATCCACCCTAACTTCCCTTCTCCTCCTCCGCGCCACTCTCCTCCTCTCCCCCATGGCTGTAGCCATAACATGGTTCTGGTCGGGGAGAGGTGGTCTCTGACCCATCCTCCCGCCTGGAGGGTAAAATTGGCCCTGACCCCCTGACGATTATCTCCTCCCTAGAAACCTCTCCGCGACCCCTAGGGTCTTGCCACTACGGCCTCCAACCTAACCGATGGTTCGGCTCCTGGCGCCCCCACCTAGGCTGTTGTGGTTGTTGTTGTTCCCTCTGTCGAGGCTTAACTCTTCTCTCCTCCTGACCTCTCTCACCTCTTGGCCTCTCTTTCTCCGTGGACCACCTGGCCAGCTTCTTGGCAAAACTCCGTATTCGATACCTCCCCGTTGACTTCTCTCGCCGCCCTCTCCATTAGCTCCTCATAGGAGAGGGGCGAAACCCTCTTCAGTTCCATTTTGAAGAAACCCTGTTGCAGCCCCAGGGTGAAGGCCATCATCAGGGTGTGACCCGACATCTCTTGGACCTGGGTCACCTCCTCCTAGAACCTGCCCACGTAGCTCCCCAGTGTCTCGTTCACCCCCTATTTGGACTCCGACTCCTTCTTCCTCCTCTTGGAGGTGGTGAACCTCAACATGAACCCCCGATGCAGGTCCTCAAAATAATAAATAGGAGCTGGCCGGTAGCTGGTGGAACAACTCCCTCGCCTTCTCCTTGAGGGTGATGGTGAAGAGCATGCACTTGAACCCATCCGACATCTATCGGATCAAGACCATATCCTCGAACCACTGGACGTACTGGATCGGGTCTCCTTTCCCGACGTAGTAGGACGTCTTGGGCTAACTGAACCCCTCTAGAACCGGGGCAGAAGAAACCAGCTCGCTGAAGGGGCTGCCTCCTCCTACTGAGCGAGCTGGGGGGGGTCTCACACCCCAATCTCGCCGAACCTGTCGCCGCTTGCCGAGCCCAGGAAGAGTACTCTCTCGGGGAGCTCGCCGCCTCTTCCTTCCTCTGCAATATCTTTCCCAGCCCGCCTGTCGGGAGCGTCCTCGCCGAGATCTGGAGCCGCGAGAACGGGGAATGCTGGTGTCGAGCACTCGACACGCGCTCCGAGTGCAAATCTGACCAAGCCAAGTACTTCCTGCCTGAAGTCCTCAAACATCCCCCCATGGCTAGAGGGGGAGGGGGTGGCGAGTCGGCCCTGTCCGAACCTTGCCCTTCTCCTCCAGTTATCGAGCTTGCTGAAGATTTTCTGTGCTAACCACACTCCACGCTCACCGCACCAAAATGTTGAAACCAAAAACTCGGTCTCTATGAAGTTCACCCTTGGGGAAGGGGTGATCACACACTTACTACTCTCTCGCGAGCCGAACGACCAAAGGGAAAAATACAGGGAACAGACCCAAGGGCTCGGTGTGGAGGTCCCACCACACACCCAGAAGATCACAGAGCGCTTCCCCTCCTTAACCAAATGTCGGGCTAAGGAACCTCAGAAGAGTACTAAGAGATTAGGAGACAAGTAAGCATGCCCCTCTGAGGTAACCCCTTGGGTCTATTTATAGGTTTCTGAAAATGGCCTGTTAATAACCAACCTTCACTGATATGGAATTATTGAAAACACCCTGGGCTGACCTGCTAATAGCCAAACTCCGCTGTCCTGAATAGCTAAATGCAAACCTCTGAGGGCATCCAGGTAATTTGCCTATGGGCCCTGCTGGGCGAGTGATCGATGAGAGCATCACTCGGCTAAAGGGGGTGAGTGCCGGAGCTCAACGCACTCACCGCTTTAAAGACCCCTAAAGGGAGAATACCTGGCTGGACGACCACTCGCCTAGCTTGGCGAGAGCTGATCTCGCACGCACGCCTGCACGCAAGATATTCAGGCGAATGCTGGGTGAGGATGGCACTCGCCGAAGGGTCAAACCGCCCCTCTTCCCTTCGTGCTGCGCGGGTGCCTCTCCTCAGGCCTCGGACGGGTACTAGCTACTAGCCAACCCGATGGGGCCCACTCATCGAATATGGGGTTGCATACAGACCCACCTTCAATTGACTTAAACACTTGGGCCAGAGCAGCATCCTTCCCTTGCTCTGCTCGGATTCGGTCCCGAATATAACAGACTATGCTCATTTTGTTAGGTACTCCGTATACTCTTCAAAATGATCTTTATACACCAGGGTGATCTCCATCTCTTCAAGCATCCGAGCGAATTTCATACTCATCAACCGAGACTCAGGGTTGGATTCTGGTACCTTTCTGCTCAAGGCATCAATCGTGGAGTTTGCTTTTCTGGGGTGGTAGTTCAAAGTAAATTCATAATCACATAAAAATTATAATCACCGCCGCTATCTTAAGGTTCAGCTCCTTTTGGGTATGAACATACTTTAAATTCTTATGATTCGAAAATATCTCACAGTTGACGCTATATATATAGTGTCTCCAAACCTTCAAGGTGAACACGACTGCCCCCAACTCCAAATCATGACCCAGGTAATTAGCTTCATGCTTCTTCAGTTGTCTCGAAGCATAAGCGATCACATGCCCGTGCTGCATCAACACTGCTCCCATCCCTTGGTATGATGCATCAATATAGACTTGGAATCCTTCCTTCCCAGATGGAAGGGCTAGGATGGGTGCGGAGGTAAGTCTATCCTTCAGCTCTTGGAATGCGGCTTCGCACTGGGGTGTCCACTCTTACGACACACCTTTCTTTATCAGGGCAGTGAGAGGGAGGGCTATCTTTGAGAATCCTTTCACGAACTTGTGATAGTACCCAGCAAGTCCAAGGAAACTCCACACATCAGCTGCCAACTTCAGAGGTGACCATTCCTTCATAGCACGCACCTTGGCCAGAATCCACAGCTAACCCAACACCACTGATCACGTAGCCTAAAATGGAAACTTCTCGGAGCAAAAATTCACACTTGCTGAACTTGGCAAACAAGGTATGCTTCTTTAACTTCTTCAACACCAAGGTCAGGTGTTCTACGTGCTCCTCCTCCGTCTTTGAATAGACCAAAATGTCATCGATGAAAACGATGATGATGACATCAAGGTATGACTCAAACACTTTGTTCATCAGACGCATGAACGCCAAAGGAGCGTTCGTGAGTCCAAAAGGAATCACGGTGAACTCATATAGCCCATACCTTGAGCTAAATGCTATTTTATAGATATCCTCCTCTTGTATCCTCAGTTGATAATACCCCGAGCGCAGATCTAACTTAGAAAACCAGTGTGCTCCTACCAGTTGATCGAATAACTCATCTATCCGGGGTAGAGGGTAGGTGTTCCGCACCGTCAAACGGTTGAGCTCCTGGTAATCTATACATAACCATGTAGTGTTCCGTCCTTCTTCTTAACGAAATAGAACTGGGGCTCCCCAAGGTGATGAACTGGGGCGAACGAATCCCTGACTCTACTAATTCCTGCAACTGAACTCTAAACTCAGCGAGTTCCTTCGGGGTTCGATAGGGGGTCCTGGAGACGAGCTTGGCACCCAGGTACTAACTTAATTTGAAGTCCACTTCTCGATGCGGGGGTAATCTCGGCAGCTTCTCGGGAAACACCTCGGGGAAATCCCACACCACTCGCACATCTTTCATATTTATTGTCATCTCCTTCAACTCGAAGCAAATCATGTAGATTTCATCCTCCTCCATGTGGGCTTTTAAGGCCTGAATTTAGGACAATAACATACGAGGTGCGAATCTAATATCTTGAAAAATGACTTTAGAGTCCCCATGTCTCAAGTAAATTCGCTTCTCCACACAATCAATTTTTGCGTAATGCTAATCCAACCATGCTATTTGCCCAGAATGAGGTCGAATTCTGGCATTCTCAAAACTGTGGCAGGGGTTTCAAAGGTCCTTCCTTCAAGAAGTATCTCAAATTCGCACTTGGCGGTTGCTGTCATCTCAGAGCCATCTGGGAGGCATACTCTCCGAGCAATACCAGTGAAGTATTGCACTCCTTCTAGGTCTTTAACGAAGTCTGACGACACTAACGAGTGTGTGGCACCGGTATCAAATAGAGTATAGGCTAGTTTCCCACCAATCATCACGGTGCCTAGATATCAATTATAATGACTCAAAGCTAGACTCCTAGCATATCCTAGGTAATCGAAAGAAAATGCTCATAACACATTAACCAAATTACGACGTACCTGCAATCACCTCCTGAGGAATCCTCTCTTGGGCCATGTCCAACGCAAACACCTGATCCCGAGCAGGACCGGAGTTTCTTCCTCGTGGTCCTTGTCCTCGTCTACGCATCTGTCCCCGACCTCGTGGAGCTGTCGGAGGAAGGGCAGGGAGAACATTCCCACCTAGCTGTGGGAAATAGCGCCGGATGTGGCCCGACTGGTTGCACTTGAAGCAGAATCGCTCGTGTTGCTCCCTAGGCTGCAGGTATTATGGTTGTAGTGGAGGTAGTGCTGGCTGTGGTGTCGGACACTCCATCCTAATATTCTGATGGAAGCAACCTTCGCCTCTATTATTTCCTCTAAGTCGGTTGTCCTGCTTCCTTCTATAATTAGGGCCAGCCTCCATTACACCCTCCGCGGGTCTCTTATTACTCTCCAAATTATCTGCCTCCAGCCTTTTTTCCAATGTCTATGATCTCAGCTAAACTCGAGTCTGATATAAACAAAAGGGCTTGCCGCAGGGGATTCTGCAAGCCTTTGTAGAATCATTTAGCATAACCTCGATCATCTAACTCGTAGGAGTCAGCAAACCTTGCCAAATGCTGAAACTCCCTCTGATATTCTGTAGCCGACTTAGATCCCTATTTTAACTGCAGGAATCTTTCCTCGAGTTCATCTCTAACGGTCGACGAGATGAAATGTTCCAAGAAGACTCCAGTGAACTCCGTCTAACTGATCTCCGTATAAACTCGGCCCTGGAAGGTGGAGCCCATGAGGGACTTCCACCACCTCTTGGCGTGCAGTTCCAGGATAGACAATGCTAATGTTACAACCATGCTGGCTGGACAACGAATTCCTGCCAATAGCTCCTGCACTGTATCTAGCCATTCCTCTATATGCACGACCGACTCTGTTTCGAAGGTAGGTAGGAGGGGAGAGAGCCTGAAAAGTGCTCAACCAATTTGATCCAGTAGCCTGTTGCTGCACTGGGGCTTGTTGAGACCTAAAGGCGTCCAGAATGGCCGTGAGCGTCCTGTCCCAACTCTGATTGTTGGAACTGAGTGGGCATGGAAGGGGCGGGAGTGCCCCCACTGGCTCAACGTATACTGGGATCTACACATAAGGTACAAACCTAAGGTCAGGTTAGGCTAATCTTAAGGTCAAAATTGGACATACTTAGTGTGAATTACATACGGGCACACCACTGCTTCCACTAAGTCAGTTTGTCCCCAAACTAACTAATCGAACGGGGGTGTCCCCATTGTTGAATGACTTCTTTAGTTCAGGATCGTAGCAAGCTGATACCATTTGTACGACCCCCCTCCCGAACACAAAACACGGTACGAGGGGAGTCTTATACCACAGAACAACCGCCGTCATGCGGTAGCGTTAACACACATGCTAACATGTACTACAAGATGCCTATCCTGCCAGCTAATCATATCATCCATGCCAACCCAACATAAAGAATATAAAAATAGAAGTCAAAATAGCACACTACTATATGAGTCCAAAATAAATACATCAAATAAGAGACGCAACAAGTCTTCTACAATATCAGAGTACAAGCCAAAAAGGCTATAAGATGTGTCTCTTAGAACTCACATTAGTCACTGATGGTAGCGATGGTATTGTCACTTCAGGCCCTGTCGTCCTGTCCTGGCTGCCCTGCTGCGTAACCTGCTGCTGCTCTGTCTTCGGGGTTTCCTCCTAAAAAAGAAGATGCAGCAAATGTTAGTCATAAAGACTAAGTGGCTATCACATCCGATCCCCTAGCGACTCCTCGGCACCGGGAGGAGAAAGGAACAAGGGTACAATATATATATATATAAACAGTAAATAGGTAGTAAAGGATTAATGAATATCAGTGAATATCAGAGTAAGTACATCAAATAAGTTATAGCAATTTACTCTAGTAGTTCTACCATCAACAACAGTATAAAATATGAATCTATGATAAGAAGTAACTTAACTTATATGAGTGCCCATACAGACATATAAGTTAAGGATCAGCTCAACAGTAAAGTGACTCATCGTATATGAGTGCCCATACAAACTTATACGATGAGGATCTTGTGTATGTAATGTATGTAATGATATGAATACAATGCAATGACTCACCCACGATCATGCACATGCAGCTGCTATGTCAACATAGACTTATAGTTCCCACTTTTCGAGCAGGTAGCTAACTTCTCATGCATCATCTGTCGTGGCCAGTGGTGACAGTAGAGTGGACTTCTCTAACTACTAGGCTGACATCCACACTACCAAGCCTAGGCCTCCGTACACCTCAATGCTAAGAACACAACAACGGAGCTCACATGCGTACTACGGCTCAGAAGGAGCCTCAGGTAGATGCGCACTGAGGACCAAGCCCTACTAGCCTATCATTGTGGCACGGAAGAATCCTATGGGAGCGTATCACGAAAGGACCAAGCCCAACCATCCACTTGGTATGGAAAGAGCCCCGGGAATGAGCACCGAGGACCAATCCCAACCTCCCAAGGTCTATCTGTCAACTCCCATCAGTGTGATGACTGGCGAGCCCGTAGACCTGTCAAACTATCCTTAACTCAGGATTACGACACCGTATGTTGACTCACACCGCATGCAGTTTCACATCATCGTGGCATGGAAGGAGCCTATGGGAGCGTATCACCAGAGGACCAAGCCCAACCATCCACTCGGCACAGAAGGAGCCTCGAGGAGTTAGCACTGAGGACCAAGCCACCCCGGCCAAGGCCTCTTTTCATCATTATCAATCCTGTGCGGTCAAACATATGCACTACACACTTCCATATTTCCCATCCTTCCAAGAATGCAAGGGTTCTTTATTAACACAGGTGGGAAGCCACCTTACATAACACATTAATTCCACACTCCTACCCGTAGGGAGACACGACTCTAAGCAGTGGACCACTTTACACATTCCTTGTTTAACTCATCACATGGCCATGTATCAACCTCTTCTGATTTATTTTAAGGGACAAGCATCCACCAACCATTATGCTTCCATCACGGTAATCTCATTAGCATAAGATAGTTTACCCCTTTCATTTGCATGAATACACGGTTTACCCGTTCAATTACCAAGCATCACATCTTCCTCCAAACCAATTCCATTTCACAAATTACGATCATGCCCAATTATGTTTCCAAAAGATTTGTTTAATACATTCTCATAGGGCCAAATTCGCTTGAAACCCCTACAAATATCCTTACCATTTCTTTACTCAAACAAAGCTCAATACTATACTAACCCGAGAGTATTAAGTATAAGACTTAACTGTACATCCACTTCGATTGGTCATTCTTGAGTCTATGGGACTCGTATGAAGACGTTTAACAATCCATTGGAAAGGTATTTCTAAGGAATACAACTTTGATATTCGGTCCATCACCCAGATAAGACAATAGAGTACTTGAAATCAGCCTTGAAGTCTGCTGCGTGCAGAAAACAGATTTCTGCACGTTTACAGCCCAGCAAGTTCGATCAGACTTTACTGTTTCTACAGATCTCGTATGGAGACGTGTAACCATCCGTTGGAAAGGTATTTACAAGGGCTATGACTTTTGTGTTTAGTCAAAAGCCCAGATCTGGCTGTATCATATCAGAAAACGGCCTCGAAGTTCACTACGCGCAAAAAACAGATTTCTGCATGCATCTTTAGGCGGAATAAACGGCATCGGTTCGTCTTCCTCCTTTAACCGATATTCCCAAATCACATACAGAATTCCTCCTCCCTTATTCACCCTCATAAGACACTTCTCTTCACGAAACCAACCCCCATCTTCACATAGAAGGAAGGAGAGGTTGAAGACGTCTAATTCCTAAGGACACAAGTCCTAGCATGACCTCTTCCTAGAAACTTTCTTCTCACAAATTAAGACACATTTGAGTTGATATCTCTCCTAGGAATAACTAGAGATCTAGCACCAAGGGATAGGGTAGGAAGCTCACCACGTTTCCGGCGGTTCTGGCTATTGATCTCATCACTATAAGACCTCATTTTTTTTCTTTTTAAACCACCAGGGTCTTAGGCCCAGAACTGCCATTTTGCGGTGACATCTTCACACTCGGGAAGGTCGCCACTACAAAATGCCGATCCTGCTGGACGTTTTCGATCACAATCGTAGCAAAATAAAAAAGGCAAGTCCACAAACATCACATATATAGTAAATAATCTCCACGAAGGGAGTGCCCACAGATATAATAAAAGTACTGAAATCTTGGGCTCATGCCCAGTACATCAAAATCCTCACTACATATCTCTCATCACTGAAGCAAAACTATATAACTACAGTGATCGGGACTCACAGTCCCAGCTGTCTGAACTCCGGTGCTAGACTGTCCCATCTCCAAGCGTGCCAACCTCCGGGGCTACTCCTCCATGCTGGGCTCCACAGTCCCCTAAAATGATGTGGTTCGAAAACCGTTAGTCTAAAAGACTAAGTCCTATCATTCCACGCCCCTTCCCCCCATGGCTCCTAGGCATCGAGCAGGGAGGAGAAAAGGAGAGGAAATGAAGGTGGAGAATAACAAGTATCAGGTGACGACAGAATTAGTCTAGCAGTTCTATAAGTATGTGCGACAGTAATAAAAGTATGAAAGACTGAACAAGAGTTAAGTAACCTTAACTTATATGACAACACATAAGCTAAGGGATATTCTACAAGGCTCCTATCGTATAAAAAGTCCCATACCAATTTATACGATAGGGTGTCAGTTTTCTAGCAAGCATACAAGTATATTTACTGAATAAAAACCTTAACTTATAAGCACGCTCGCGCGAACTTATAACCAAGGGGTCGTTTTGCAGGTCCTATTGTATAAAGCGTCCCATACCACTTTATACAGTAGGTGTCAGGGTTATATGCAATGGTTATGTTATGACATACAATTATGCCATGATATGAACATGCAAGTGCAACTCACCCACTCGACTCTGTGTACACAGACCTTTTGTTTCCCCTTTTTGGAGCCGAACCTCCCAGGATACCTCCGTAGTGTCAAACGGAAGAGGTGGGTCGGGCCTCACCCACCTATAAACTGGTAATTGCACTACCAGTTAGACCTATCGTAAGCCTCAACGCTGGTGCACGAAGCGGAGCTCCTGCGTACTCTTACCGGCTGGCGCACCGGACTTTATCTGGCCAAGTGCTAAACCATACTTGCCGAGTCAGCGTATTGGCGTCGGTGCATCAACCCTCTAAAACCAAAGACCCACCACCATATACTTATATACATGCAACCTTATGTAACAGCTATCGAGCCAAGGCTCCCCGGACCATCTCGTCCGTTACAATCAACAACCGAAACAAAGCTCGCCGGGCCAACCTGCCCATCACCAAATCCACCAAGCCTACTGCCCGAGTGAGCCAACCTAACATCCCGAGACATCGAGGTGAGTAAGAGTGAATCTCTAGTTATTCTAGTTACTCTTGCAATTAAATTTTTCCTACAGTTTAGGTTAGCCCAGGACTTCCCCTGGCATACCCCGTGAAGGGCTCTCAAAGGGCACTAGGAACTACGATGGGATGAAGCCCAAAAATCCCTTTCACTAGGCACTTATTATTATTGGTTGTTACCTAATTTCCAATCCCTTTAATGTTGTACTGGATTTAACCCTAGTGTATTTTGACTCTTTCTCTCTCTCCACGGGAAAGACGATTTTCGTCGACCCCGATCACCTCCTAACACTAGTCAAACCTCTCATTCCTCATCACAACTCCCGATGATGAACTCATTTCACTTAACAGATCAATACACTAACATCCCAACTCTCTGGGTTCATTTTGCACCATATCATGATTTCTACAGTTTTACTAAATGCAGACCATC
Source organism: Platanthera zijinensis (assembly GCA_039513925.1). NCBI lineage: Eukaryota > Viridiplantae > Streptophyta > Magnoliopsida > Asparagales > Orchidaceae > Platanthera > Platanthera zijinensis. The sequence goes on from CM077097.1 coordinate 154,867,315, forward strand.
CTAAGCTATATGATATATACAATGGGAGGTATTCAAAATTATCATCCAATATCCATATAATATTTATTGGGGGTCTACCATGACATGTTTAGACTAAATCCAGAATTTCATAATTTTCCTAATATAATTAATAATTTATTTAATTTTTCTAAGTAATCCAAAACCCAAGTTTGAACATGAAGTACCCATTTAAGACATGTAAATGCTCCACAAAATATATGGTAAATACAAGATGACTATTTAGCAGAAAATCCAAAGTCTCCCAATTTTTCAGCAAGGTTTAACCACTAAACCTAATTTTAAAATAGAATCTATATTAATCATTTTAAGGAAGTACTGCCAAAATACTTCCAAAAATTCTGAGAAAATCCAAGCATGTATATAATGACCAATAAACACTCTAGGTCAAGTTTCATAGTTTTCCAGGGAACAAAGAACTCTAAACTAAATTTTGAACAAAAATCCAAATTGGTAAGTTAATGCACTAAGTACAAAAATTATTCATCTAAAAATTGTAATAAAATTTCCACAAGAGAATGTTGACCTAGAATTACTACTGATCAAGTTTCATAATTTTTCAACAAGTGTGGAGCTCTGGATTCATTATTGAACACATTTGTATTTTTAAAAGCTTGTGAACAAGGTACTGAGAATACACATCTAAAAATTATATTAAAATTCAAGGAGATGTATATTGACCTATAACACTCTGCCTAATTTTCATAACGTCCTATTAAGTAGTGTGATCATAATAATTAGAATATTATCAAGGGCAATTCCATGTACTATAAAGGAGGTATTAAATGCATTGCTTCCAAAATTACAAATAAAATCACCAAAGGGGCTTATTGACCGACCCTATGACTATACTACCCATGTTTCATGGCTTTTGATTAAGTTTTGGTGGCCTATCTTGCATGTGTATGGGTTGTGCCCTAAGCTAGGGTTAGGGTTTTGAGGGCTCTACCCATCTCCAAATCCTCTAAGATTTTTACCAGAGGACTTTAGCTACCCTAGTATCCCCTACCAAATTTCAAGTCCATACAAGGGCATTTGACCACATGCCCTTCTCAAACCCCCAAAGTCCAAACATAGGGTTTGAACTTGGGTCCTAAGGCAATTCAATCCCAAACCACCCCATATCCCATATGAGGGTATTATATGTCATGCCAAACCAGTGGCCCAAATTTCAACCTTTGTTGAGGGGATTTGGCCACTCAAAACTCAAAGTGCACTTTTGACCTAAATACCCTTATTATGGCAAGGCTTGGGTTTGCAAAAATTCAATCACAATCATCTCCAAATGAGATGAAATTTTATACAGAGCCTTATGATGACCCCAAGAACCACTCACCAAAATTTTGGAGGGTTCGGAGGTAATTTAGTCCCTTAATTAATTTACCCTATGGTATTTAAATAAATTCAAACACTATAGAAAAATTGCCCCCACAAATTCTCATTTTTGGGCAGGACGTAGGTATAGATAAGGGTGACTTCCTGTCCAAATTTTAAGTCATTTGGACAAGGGATGAAGTTGGGGCACTCATTTTAATTTCTATCTAACCCTAGGTATAGACCCCACCAAAAGGGGTGCCCTGATCAAACAGATGTCCAAATTGATTCAAATAATTTTAAATAAAAGTAGACCCATAGGAATACAATATATATGTTGACCACTTCCTCTGATTTAGACTCTATGTATTTTTAAATTAATTTATAAGGTGACTGTATAAATGTGATAGAATTGAAATGATATGAAAACTTATCCTATAGTTTAAATATCCCACAACACGAATCTTAAAGCAGGATCCAAGGGTGGCTGGATCGTCTTCTTACTCCGGTCCGACGGTTAGGATCGACCGGACCTGGAGCTTCTTCCAGCCCCACTGTCGGCCACCCGGCCACCTCCCTGGCCGGCCACCGCCACCACCACCTCCGTCGAGGTGGTGGCCATCGTTGGCCGGCGGCACAGCCGCCGGAAGGGAGGATTCCGGCGATCCCGACGTGCGAGATTTTCCCGAAAAACCAGGAAAATGAAGGCTTGGATTGGGTTTGATTGAGCCCGATCGTCATTCTTAAAGAATCCTACGATCTACCCATAGAGTAAGGAGAGGAGGAGGACCTTCTTAGAGGGCTTGGAGGCGGGTTGATCTCCGAGTTGCCTGGGCCGAAGGTGAAGATTTTCCGAGTTCTGAAAATGCACAACCAAGTAGCCCGACTCCTTCAGGTATGGTGTGGAAAAGGTAGCCCGGAGTCTAGGGATGCTTTTAGGTTGATCAAATTGGGATGGGAGAGGGTGTAACTCTTAAAGCCATGAATGGCCATTAAAGGCCAAATTTTTGTTTCAACCTATTGATGGGCTGAGCCACCCCTCTGGCCGGGAAACTGCTAGAAACTCCTCCCCTTCCTCAGAGTAACTGAATCCAGCCTTAATGGGTGGCTCTTGGCCGCCCTAAGCCATGAATAGCCTTCTCCATCTTTTCTCTCTCTCCTCCATTAATGGAGTTTTCTCTCTCCTGCCCATCCTAACTTTGAAACGTACCTCTCCTCCAGCCTATTAGCACCCCACTAATCATAATAATAATAAGGATAGGTCAGCCTTGGTGGGGGTAGTGGGTTTAAGCTTGGGTTAGCCCATTTGGGCTAATTTGACTTAATCCTTGTGTAGAGTTGACCTTAGTCAACATGACCATTTGGGTTGACCCAATGGGTCCTTGGTGACCCATTGGCCTTCCCTAAGGTCTATAAGTACTTGGGTAGGGTTGGTTGGGCATCTTGGGGGTCACTTGACCCTTAGTTAGGGCACTTTGACCTTTTTAGGGCTAAGATTGACTTGTGTGAACTTAGCCTCTTTGGTTGACTCCAATGGGTCCCAAGGTGACCCTATGGACTACCCAAGGTGTTAAGGATGTTGTGGTAGGGTTATGGGGTCATGTTGAAGCCCTAAAGTCAGACCTTAGGTCTTATGTTGAGGATGTGCTATAAGCAGACCAAGGTGATTTCCACCTTGGGCCTTGCCCACTTGATCTAGAGCTTCTGAATGGTTTTGTAATGACCTAGTCATGACAAAACGAAGACCTAGGGGTCTAGTTGTTTGAGGGATGTTACAAATCCCAATATATAAAAAAAAAAATTTCATCCCCAAAATTCTAGTTAGGCCTATGGGGTTTCAAGTATAAAAGGTAAATTGTAACATCCCGAGAGGTTGTGAGTAATACCTGACTGAAAAGCTCCGGGTACCATTTGTTGCATCAAAGTCTCGAGGCTCCCATGTGTGCTCCTCTTGCCCATGATTTCTCCATGGGACCTTCCCCAATGGAAACCTTCTTGTGGCGCAAGACTCGTATCCCCTTGTCGTCAATCCGGACCGGTTCCAAGTGAACTGACCGATCAGATGCTACCAGTCCATCTGTGGCCATAATCTGCTACTACGGGCATAGTAGAGCCCTCCTAAGAGAAGATACGTGGAATATGTCGTGCAGACCTGCCAGCTCTGGTGGCAGCTCTAGCCTGTATGCTAAGGGACCGATCCGCTCCAAGGACCTGATAAGGCCCCATATATCTTGGGCTGAGCTTCCTCTTCCGACCACGCACCCGTGAAACTCCATGCATTGGTCAGATCTTCAAGAATACCCAGTCCCCCACTTGAAACTCCACCTAATGATGTCGGGCGTCGTAATACTTAGCCTGTCTGTTCTGTGACTCTAACATCCTGTCCCGTATCAGCCTCACCTCAGCCTCAGTGTCCTCAACAAACTCCGAGCCCAACACCTTCGGATCCTCGTCCTGTACCCATGACAGCGGAGTCCTACACCTTTGTCCGTATAAGGGCCTTATAAGGAGCCATCCCTATGATGGAATGGTAGCTGTTATTATATGAGAACTCGATCAGTGGCAACAGCTTTTCCCAAGGTTATCTGCGATCCATAATGCATAGACGCAGCAGATCTTCCAAGGTCTGATTGGTGCGTTCCGTCTGCCCGTCAGTCTGGGGATGAAAAGATGTACTGAAAGTCAGCTGGGTGCCCAAGTAACTCTGCACTGATCGCCACTCAGCTGGACATAAACCGTCCATCCCGATCCGATACAATCATCCTGGGTATGCCATGATAATAGATGAATTGCTCCACGAATTTCCGAACCAGCAGATCAACTGAGTCATCTTTCCTAATAGGGATAAATCTAGCTACCTTTGTCAGCCGATCGATGATTACCCAGATCGAATCGTTCCCATCCGCAATCGGGGAAGGCCATGTATGAAGTCCATCGCGATATCCTCCAACTTCCACTCCGGCACTGAGAGTGGCTGCAACAATCCTGCGGGGTTTCTGCACTCTGCCTTCACCAGCTGACATGTCTCGTAGTGAGGTCACGAAGTAGGTGATATCCTTCTTCATTACTGGCCAGTACATGGTCTTCTTCAGATCCGCAGTCATCTTCGTAACTCCCGGGTGTACTGAATACCGACTGTAGTGGGCCTCCGTCATGATATCCTCCTGGACCTGGCCTCCCTCTAGTATATAAACCCATCCTCTGAAGCATACCAAGTCATCTCTCAAGGTGTAATCCCCAACAATACCTGCCTCTAAGGCCCGGAATATCGGCTCCAGCTTGGCATCCTGCCTCTGCCCATCTCTGACTCGGTCTCGAATGTCATCCATAGCGCTCATCACGACTAAATACTCCTCATAAAGCTCTGGGGTCATCGGACGACACCAGCGTGATGTGCATATCCTCTAATCTCTGCACCAGCTCCATGGACATAATCTAAGGCTCCGCTCCGGAGGTGGCAGCTATCCGACTCAGCACATCGTCTACCACATTCGCCTTCCCTGGGTGGTAATGCATCTCGTACTGATAATCTGCTAGAAATTCCACCCATCGCCTCTGACTGATGTTCAACTCTTTCTGCGTGCCCACATACTTCAAATTTTTGTGATCAGAGTATATGTCGTAGTGGATGCCATACAGATAATGTCGTCAGACATTCAAAGCAAACACAACCGCTCCCATCTCTAAGTCATGAACATGGTAGTTTTTCTCTTATGCTTCTTCAGCTGGCGAGAAGCATAGCAATCACATGGCCCTTCTGCATCATCACTGCCCCATACCCTAATAGGAAGCGTCGGTGTAGACCTGGAATCCTTCTCTCCCTGAAGGAAGAGCTAGAATAAGAACCGAGGTGAGTCGATCCTTCAGCTCCCGAAAAGTCGTCTCGCACTGCGGGGTCCAGACAAAGGGCACGTCTTACCTTGTCAGGGATGTGAGTGGAAGGGCAATAAGAGAAAATCCCTCCACGAACTTCCGATAATAATCGACAAGTCCTAGAAAACTCCGCATGTCTGTGGCCGCCTTCAGCTGCGGCCAGTCCCGAACTGCCTGAATCTTAGCTGGGTCCACTGCCAATCCAGCTCCGCTGATAATATGGCCTAGAAAGGCAACCTCCTTCAACCAAAACTGACATTTGCTGAACTTTGCATAAAGGTGGTGCTCTCGTAGTATCTCTAGAGTTAGCGTCAGATGTCATGTGTGCTCCTCCTCCGTCCTCGAGTAGATGAGGATGTCGTCAATGAACACGATGACAAACACATCCAGATAAGCCTCAAACACCCGATTCATGAGGCTCATGAACGCCGACGGTGCATTCGTGAGCTCGAAGGGCATCACAGTAAACTCAAATAACCCATATCTTCTACTGAAGGCAGTCTTCGAGAATGTCCTCCTCCCGAATCCGTATCTGATATTAGCCCGACCTCAAATCCAATTTCAAAAAGAAATGCGCCCCCTCCAGCTGATCAAACAACTCATTTATCCTTGACAGTGGATAGGTAATCCTGACTGTTAGTCGGTTCATTGCGCGGTAGTCGATGCATAATCTAAGTGTCCCGTCCTTCTTCTTGACGAATAACACTGGGGCTCCCCATGGTGAAGAGCTCGGCCAGACTAATCCGACTTCCACTAGCTCCTGCAGCTGGCTTCGAAACTTTGTCAAATCCTTCAGAGCCATCCAGTAAGGGGCTTTAGATGCCGGCTTAGCCCCTGACACCAGCTGTATTTGGAAATCCTTCTCTCGGTGTAGGGGGTAGTCCCGACAACTTCTCTTGGAAATACATCAGCAAAGTCCCACACTACCAGGATACCAGAGATGGAATCCTTGGCCTCGTTCATTTCAAACAGCACTTCATAGACTTTCTCCCCCTGCAGATTGGCCTTGACGGCCTACACGGATGATAGCAAGAGTTGGGGAATAGATCTAATACATTTGATGATGACGTAGGAATCCCCATGCCTCATGGTGATCCTCTTTGACAGGCAGTCGATCTGGGTATGGTTCCAATACAACCAAGTCATGCCCAAGATCAAGATCATAGCCTGGCATCCTCAGAATCAATGCTGGTGCTTCGAATGCCTTTCGCCGATCTCCGCCTCCATGCTGTAGTGGACGGAGGTGAATAACGCCAATCCGTCAGGTAGCCGTATCCTCATCATCAAGCCTGTGAATCGCTCCACGCCTTCCAGCCCTTCCATGAAGGCTTCTGACATGAACGAGTGCGAAGTACCTGTATTGAACAGTGTATAAGCGGGCTTGCCGCTGATGAAGACTATGCCTGGGGTAGTTAATGTCTTAGAAATCTAGTTATGGTTTTATTTCCTAGTTTATCAATTCTATATCCATAAATCTAATTACCTAGGAAAGAGAGAACTTAAAATTAACTGGCGTACCTATGATCACTTGCTCCGGATTCCGATGTTGAGTCAAATCCAGTGCATACACTTGCTCCATCTCCTGCCTGCGGTCTCCGCACTGGTATTTACGTCCTCTACCTCCAAAATATTGAGCAGGCGGGGCAGCCGATGGTGGTGGTTGTAGTGCCCCCTTCATGGGGGCAGTTTCTCCGGATATGCCCCACCTAATGATAGTTGAAGCACTATGGTGGGGGATATGCCATACCCCTGGGCCTCTGCATCTCCCGCATCTGGAGAGGCTGAGGGGCCATCACTACTGGTTCCCTCTGCTCCTGTATCACCTCCTGACGAGGCTAGTCCTCTGCTCTTCTCCTATCTCTCCCATCAGTAACGCGACCCCGTCACTGATCATTTCTGGCTCCCCTACCCTGATCCTCAGTTGGCCGCTTCCGACCTCGGGTAGTGTGCCAATCTTCCTCGATCCTCTTCGTCATCTCCAATATCCGAGGAATAGGCCCGTCAGACACGAACAGTAGAGCCTCCCTCAGATCCTCTCGCAAGCCCTTATAGAACCTCTTGGTGTATCCTGCCTCATCCAACTGATAAGAATCCGCAAACCGGGCCAGATGATTGAACTCCCGGTGGTACTCCACCACTGTCTTGTTGCCCTATCTCAACTGTAAAAATCTATCTTCCAGCTCATCTCTGGCTGACTGCGGAACAAACTACTCCAACCGTGCAGCCCTGAACTCCTCCCAAGCAATCTCTGCATCCTCTCTATCAACAAACGTCGTATCCAGTGATGTCTTCCACCATCTCTTGGCATGGGACTCCAAGCAAGAGACCATCAAAGGCACCCTCTCCTCCCAATGGCACCGTATCCCAGTCAGTACATCTCATACATGATATCCAGCCACTCCTCTGTACAAACAGCCGACTCTGTCCCCAAGTAAGACGGGGGAGAGAGCCCTCGGAAGATACTCAACCAGTTGGCCCCCGGGTTTTGCTGCGGAGCCGGAACCTGTTGAGCCCTGAAAGCCTCCAGTATGGCTATCAAAGTCTTCCCCATCTCCGACTATAGGAACGGAGTGGGGATCGGGGGAGGTGGTGCAATATTCAGAGTCTGCTGGACTCTGCCCTATGGTGTAGGCAGTGCTGGGGGCTGCATAACAAAAGTCATTTGTAAGTAATCGACTCAAGCCTAATTAAAGGTGGACAATTTACATGTGATCCCCCATATGGGCACACCACTGCTTCCGCTGCTTAGTTTGTCCCCAAAATAAACTCGCGCGGGGGTGACCCAGGGTTTGTGTACTACTACTTTTCGATCGAGGTCTCCTCTGATACCACTGGTAAGACCCCATTTTTTTCTTTTTAAACCACCGGGGTCTTAGGCCTTAGAACCGCCATTTTGCGGTGACACCTTCATACCCGGGAAGGTCGCCACTACAAAACGCCGATCTTGCCGGCCGATTCGATCACAACCGTAGCAAAATAAAAAAAGGCAAGTCGACAAACATCACATATATAGTAAATAATCTCCACGAAGGGAGTGCCCACAAATATAATAAAAGGACTGAAATCTTGGGCTCATGCCTAGCACATCAAAATCCTCACTACATATCTCTCATCGCGGAAGAAAAATTAAATAACTACTAGTGATCTGGACTCACAGTCCCAGCTGTCTAAACTCTGATGCTAGACTGTCCCATCTCCAAGCATGCCGACCTCCGGGGCTGCTCCTCCATGCTGGGCTCCATGGTCCCCTAAAATGATGTGGTTCTAAAACCGTTAGTCTAAAAGACTAAGTCCAATCATCCCCCGCCCCTTCCCCCATGGCTCCTAGGCATCGAGCGGGGAGGTGGAAAGGAGAAGAAATGAAGGTGGATAATAACAAGTATTAGGTGACGGCGGAACTAGTCTAGCAGTTCTATAAGTATGTGCGGCAGCAATAAAAGTATGAAAGACTGAACAAGAGTTAAATAACCTTAACTTATATGATAACACATAAGCTAAGAGGATCTTCTACAAGGCTCCTATCATATAAAAAGTCACATACCAATTTATATGATAGGGTGTCAGTTTTCTAGCAAGCATACAAGTATATTTAATGAATAAAAACCTTAACTTATAAAAACGATCGCGCGAACTTATAACAAAGGGGTCATTTTGCAGGGCCTATTGTATAAAGAGTCTCATACACTTTATACAGTAGGTGTCAGGTTTATATGCAATGGTTATGCTATGACATGCAATTATGCCATGATATGAACATGCAAGTGCAACTCACCCACTCGACTATGTGTACACAGACCTTTAGTTCCCCCTTTCTAGAGCCAAACCTCCCAGGATACCTTCCGTAGTGGCAAACGGAAGCGGTGGGTTGGGCCTCGCCCACCTCTAAATCGTTAATTGCACTACCAGTTAGACCTATCGTACGCCTCAATGCTGGTGAACTAAGCGGAGCTACTGCGTACTTTTGCAGGCTGGCGCTCCAAACTTTATCTGGCCAAGTGCTAAACCACACTTGCCGAGTCAATGTATTGGCGTCGGTGCATCGACCCTCCAAAACTGAAGACCCAACCACCTTATACTTATGCACATGCAACCTTATGTAACAGCTACCGAGCCAAGGCTCCCCGGACCATCCCGTCCGTTACAATCAACAACCAAGACAAAGCTCGTCAGGCCAACCTGCCCATCACCAAATCCACCGAGCCTACTGCCCGAGTGAGCCAACCTAACGTCCCGAGACATCGAGGTGAGTGAGTGTGAATCCCTAGTTATTCTAGTTACTCTTGCAATTCCGTTTTTCCTACCGTTTAGGTTAGCCCAGGACTGCCCCCGGCATACCCCGTGAAGGGCTCTCAAAGGGCACTAAGGAACTACGATGGGCTGAAGCCCAAAACTCCCTTTCGCAAGGCACTTATTATTATTGGTTGTTACCCAACTCCCAATCCCTTTAATGTTGTACTGGATTTAACCCTAAAGTGTGTTTTGACTCTTTCTCTCTCTCCACGGGAAGATGATGTATTTCGTCGACCCCAAGCACCTCCTAACACTAGTCAAACCTCCCACTCCTTTTCACAACTACCGATGATGAACTCATTTCACTTACCAGATTAATACACTAACATCCCAACTCTCTGGGTTCATTTTGCACCATATCATGATTTCTGCAGTTTTACTAAATGCATACCATCCTAAGCTATATGATATATATAATGGGAGGTACTAAAAATTATCATCAAATATCCCTATAATAATTATTGGGGGTCTAACATGACATGTTTAGCCTAAATCCAGAATTTCATAATTTTCCTAAAATAATTAATAATTTATTTAATTTTTCTAAGTAATCCAAAACCCAAGTTCTGAACATGAAGTACCCATTTCAGACATGAAAGTGCTCCACAAAATTTATGGTAAATACAAGATGACTATTTAGCAGAAAATCCAAAGTCTCCCAATTTTTCAGCAAGGAGTTTTCTCATAATTTTCAAAAAATTATGAGAAAATCCAAGCATGTATATAATGACCAATAAACACTCTAGGTCAAGTTTCATAGTTTTCCAGTTAACAAAGAACTCTAAACTTAATTTTGAACAAAAATCCAAATTGGTAAGTTAATGCACTAAGTACAGAAATTATTCATCTAAAAATTGTAATAAAATTTCCATAAGAGAATGTTGACCTAGAATCACTACTCGTCAAGTTTCACAATTTTTCAACAAGTGTGGAGCTCTGGATTCATTATTGAACATATTTGTATTTTTAAAAGCTTGTGAACAAGGTACTAAGAATACGCATCTAAAAATTATATTAAAATTCAAGGAGATGTATATTGACCTATAACACTCTCTGCCCAATTTTCATAACATCCTATCAAGCAGTGTGATCATAATAATTAGAAGATTATCAAGGGCAATTCCATGTACTATAAAGGAGGTATTAAATGCATTGTTCCAAAATTACAAATAAAATCACCAAAGGGCCTTATTGACCAACCCTATGACTATACTACCCAAGTTTCATGGCTTTTGATTAAGTTTTGGTGGCCTATCTTGCATGTGTATGGGTTGTTCCCTAAGCTAGGGTTAGGGTTTTGAGGGGTCTACCCATCTCCAAATCCTCTAAGATTTTTACCAGAGGACTTTAGCTACCCTAGTATCCCCTACCAAATTTCAAGTGCATACAAGGGCATTTGACCACATGCCCTTCTCAAACTCCTAAAGTCCAAACATAGGGTTTGAACTTGGGTCCTAAGGCAATTCAATCCCAAACCACCCCATATCCCATATGAGGGTATTATATGTCATGCCAAACCAGTGGCCCAAATTTAAACCTCTGTTGAGAAGATTTGGCCACTCAAAACTAAAAGTGCACTTTTGACCTAAATACTCTTATTATGGCAAGGCTTGGGTTTGCAAAAATTCAATCCAAATCATCTCCAAATTTGATGAAATTTTATACAGAGCCTTATGTTGACCCCAAGGACCACTCACCAAAATTTGGGAGGGTTTGAAGGTCATTTGGTCCCTTAATTAATTTACCCTAGGGTATTTAAATAATTTCAAAAACTAAGCAAAATTGCCCCCCAAAATTCTCATTTTTGGGCAGGACCTAGGTATAGATAGGGTGACTCTCTGTTCAAAGTTCAAGACATTTAAACAAGGTATGAAGTGGGGGCACTCATTTTAATTTCTGTCTAACCCTAGGTATAGACCCCGTCAAAATGGGTGCCCTGGTCAAACCAGATGTCCAAATTGATTCAAATCAATTTTAAATTAAAGTAGACGCATATGGATACAATATATATGTTGACCACTTCCTCTGATTTAGACTCTAAGTATTTTTAAATTAATTAATAATGGTGACTGTATAAATGTGACAGAATTGAAATGATATGAAAACTTATCCTATAGTTTAAATATCCCACAACACGAATCTTAAAGCAGGATCCAAGGGTGGCTGGAACGTCTTCTTCCTCCGGCCGACGGTTAGGATCGACCCAACCTGGAGCTTCTTCCAGCTGTCACTGCCGGCCACCCGACCACCTCCCTGGCCGGCCACCGCCACCACCACCTCTGTTGAGGTGGTGGCCATCGTTGGGCGGAGGCACAGCCGCCGGAGGGGCGGATTCCGGCGATCCCGACGTGCGAGATTTTCCCGAAAAACCAGGAAAATGAAGGCTTGGATCGGGTTTGATTGAGCCCGATCCTCATTCTAAAAGAATCCTACGATCTACCCATTGAGTAAGGAGAGGAGGAGGACCTTCTTAGAGGGCTGGAGGCGGGTTGATCTCCGAGTTGCCAGGGCCGAAGGTGAATATTTTCCGAGTTCTGCAACTGCACATCCAAGTAGCCCGACTCCTTCAGGTATGGTGTGGAGAAGGTAGCCCAGAGTCTAGGGATGCTTTTAGGTTGATCAAATTGGGATGAGAGAGGGTGTAACTCCTAAAGCCATGAATGGCCATTAAAGGCCAAATTTTGGTTTCAACCTATTAATGGGCTGAGCCACCCCTCTGGCTGGCAAACTTCTCGAAACTCCTCCCCTTCCTCAGAGTAACTGAATCCAGCCTTAATGGGTGGCCCTTGCATGGCCTTCTCCATCTTTTCTCTCTCTCCTCCATTAATGGAGTTTTCTCTCTCCTACCCATCCTAACTGAAACTTACCTCTCCTCCAGCCTATTAGCACCCCACTAATCATAATAATAATAAGGATATGTCAGCCTAGGTGGGGGAAGTGGGTTTAAGCCTTGGTTAGCCCATTTGGGATAATTGACTTAATCCTTGTGTAGAGTTGATCTTAGTCAACATGATCATTTGGGTTGACCTTAATGGGTCCTTGGTGACCCATTGGCCTTCCCTAAGGTCTAGAAGTACTTGGGTAGGGTTGGTTGGGCATCTTGGGGGTCACTTGACCCTTAGTTAGGGCACTTTGACCTTTTTAGGGCTAAGGTTGACTTGGGTGAACTTAGCCTCTTTGGTTGACTCCAATGGGTCCCAGGTGACCCTCTGGACACCTAAGGTGTTAAGGGTGTTGTGGTAGGGTTATGGGGTCAAGTTGAAGCCCTAAAGTCAGACCTTAGGTCTGATGTTGAGGATGTGCTATAAGAAGACCAAGGTGATTTCCACCTTGGCCCTTGCCCACTTGATCTAGAGCTTCTGATGGTTTTGTCATGACCTAGTCATGACAAAACAAAGACATAGGGTTCTAGTTGTTTGAGGGATGTTACAGTCACTCTCCTTGGCGGCATACTTCCTCCTTGTTAGTATCGTGCTTTACGAAAAGGAAATCGACTCCTGCAATCTGCTTCTCTTCCGAAGGTTTTGGCATAGATAATTGCTCGGCAAAATGGCAAAGTGACGGCTAGGGTTTTCCGCGAGTCTCTTTTTTATAATAAGAAATTAGAGTTAACTGCTTTGCCACGTGTCTGCCTGACATTGGAGCGCCTATGATAGCTTTAAATATTTCTTATTGAGAAGACGCGTCCGATGCAATCATTTTGGCGTGTAATTCTGAAAAATCTGGTACATGCCAGGCACGTGACAACAAGCAGATTGCGACAGAAAATTAGCCAAGTCAAAATCGTTGAGTAAGGAACCCTTACTCGACGAATTGTCGAGTATCGTACACTGACTCGACGAATAGTCGAGTATTGTACACTTACTCAACGAATCGTCGAGATTCATCGTGACCACTCAACGCCATACCTAGTCCAGCTCTTCCAAGTTTAAATCGTCGAGTATACCCTCTTTGCTCGACGAATCATCGAGTGGCATTGAGTGCCTTCAACGCACTCGACACCACATCTCTCCAAATTATCCTGAGTGCAAGCGTTGAGTGGCGTCGAGTGCACTCAACGCACTCGACGCCTTTTAGCTAATGGCGTCGAGTCTACTTAATGCACTCGATGCCAATCATCCCAGATATCTTTCTAAGTAAAATGGCGTTGAGTGGTGTCGAGTCCACTCAATGCCTCAGCATAGGTCGTCGAATGGCGTTGAGTGCACTCAACGCACTCAACGCCTCGTTTCCAGAAAATCCTCTAAGTCCATATTCGTCGAGTGGTGTTGAGTCCACTTGATGCCTAATCCTAATTCGTCGAATGACATCGAGTGCACTCAACTCACTCGACGCCATGGGTCCAAGAAATATTATAAGTCCAGTTCGTCTTATATATTCGATGAATTCGTCGGTTATTCATGACGATATTCGATGAATAGTATTGGCCTCAACTCACAAGTTATACTTGACAAATTTGTCGGATATCCGCGACGATATCCGACGAATCTTTACTTGTCGAGTCTGGCGTACCCCGAGCCCGAGTCAACTCCCTTGACTCAAAAACACGTGCGAGGGGTCTAGCGCGAAACGGGATGTTACACAAAGTACTTCCTCTGTTCTTCCATCAACACTCTCATCTGATTAATGATTGAGCCAGTTGGTTTAATGTAAGGAATTAGAGCTATGGTACTAGGAAAAGTAGTCTTCTTCTACTTTGGAATTCTATTCTCAACACTATATTCCAGTGGATCTTCATACTCATCATCAAGTGTGTCAGCTTTGTAGATGTGGCTTAGTTATTGTGAGAAAAATCTAAATAACATAATTTTTCATTTCCAAAAACTTAATATTACATGAATATGACCCCCTATTTATAGGGGAGAAGAGATAGAGAGAGAATACAATATACGATGTGAGACTAAATTACAACATGTGAACTGATATTTATAGACCGCAGCGAGATGTGCGGTTAGACAACCCTAACTGCCCAATAACATCGACCAGTGAGGTAACTGCCAGTCTTTAATCCACTGTAGATGACCACCATAGAATTATGCGGTTAGACAACTCAAACCGCCAGACAGCAACAATCTTCAAACTCCTATCCGCCAAACTGCAACAGCCGTTAGGCCTTTACTAAGCTTCCCTTGCTCTATCAAAGATCTAGTATTAGTGGTCCTCAAGACAGCTAGACTTCCAGAGTAGTCCACCAGAGCTATCTACTGAACCTCAAGAGCCAGACTGCCAGAATAAGACTGCCAAGATAGTCTGCCAAACCTCTAGAACCTTAGTGTTTAGAATGTAGCACGGGAAACCAAAGACCCTAAAGTACGATATAGAGGGTTTCTTTTCGAAATACAGCTCGTATGGAGTTCTCTTTAAAAGTGGGCGAAACATGACTCGGTTCATCACGTAGCTTGCCGTGTTGATCCGCTTCAGCCCAAAAAGATCGTGGTAAGCCGAACTCGGCGAGCATTGTGCGTGCTAATTCTTGAAGAGTACGGTTCTTTCTTTCTGCTACCCCATTTTATTGTGGAGTGTGAGGGTAATAAAATTCATGCTTAATTCCTAAGGTGTCACACAGGTTTGAGAAGTCTTCATTCTCAAACTCTCCTCCATGATCTGATCTAATACATTTTATTTTTAGCTCCTTCACATTTTGAAGTCGCGTGCAAAGATTTGAGAATTTGCTAAAGGTGTCAGATTTATTCGCAAGAAAGATCGTCCAGCAATAGCGTGAATAATCATCTATGCCAATGAAGGTGTATCGTTTTCCACCTAGACTACACGTACTAAGGGGTCCAAATAAATCCATGTGATTGAGTTCGAGTGGTCTAGGTATGGAAACTTAAGTTTTGCTCTTTAAAGAGGTTTTGACAACTTTGCCTTTTTAACAAGGAGCGCATAAGACATTTAAAATACCACTTAAGTTGGGAAGGCCCTGAAAAAGTTTATTTTTTGATAGTTTTACAATAAGCTTACTTCCATAATGTCCTAGTCTCCTACGCCAAAGATCTAATTCCTCATTCTTAGTTACTAGGCATTTCAAATCAAATGCAGATATATCGTCAAAACTAACAGTATAAACATTATGATTTCTGTGAGCTATAAGTAATACACTAGTAGTTTTGGCATCAATAATTTTGTAAGTGTTTGTAGATGACTCAAATATGACATTTAGACCTTTATCACACAATTGGCTAACAGAGATGAGATTATGCTTAAGTCCATCTACAAACAGAACATTAGAAATAGAAAATGCCTTGTTACCTATAGTGGCGCTTCCAAGTATCCGTCCTTTGCTGTTGTCCCCAAAGGTCACCATGCCACCCTTCTTCTTCTCCAGGCTAAGGAACTTATCTTTATCTCTCATCATGTGCTTGGAGCAACCAGATTCCAAGTACCACACGTTCTTTGTGTCCTTAGCCTACCAACTGACCTAAAAATAAGATGAGGGTAAAGTTCTGGTTACCCAAGTTGCCCCACCCATATGATAGGTAGAAGACTTTGGTAGCCAGACTTGCTTATTTTTCTCGGCACCTTTCCTCAAACACGAGCCAGATATGTGACCAAACTTATGATAGTTTGCACACAAAGTGTTAGCAGTGGATGCTATCTTTATCGAGTTGCTCAAGCTCTTACTTGAGGATGGGGATAGCCCTACAGAACTCTTAACCTTATCTCTAGATTTATTAAAGTTGAACTTAAGCTCGGAATGATAGTGATTCCCGCTCGGTGGTGATGTTGGACTCACGTATCCTAATCGAAACTTCCCAGATCCATGACACTGTGCACCCAACAACATATTTAAAGACTTTTGGCCTATTCCAAACTTTTGGATGGCACAGTTAAGATCATGGATCCTCGTCTTTAGGGCGGTGTTTTTGGTCACAAAGTATTACACACCGATTGACAAATTGTTTTTTGCCTTCCTCTACCTTGGCAAGCGAGAAGTGAAGTCTCTTCTCCAAGACATTCTTTTCATTTATGAGGCTATTCGTTCTCACCAACGACTTGGAGAGACTTGCCTTTTGTTCTTCGATCGTTATCATCAAGTGAGAGAACTTTAGGAACTCGATCTTTTCTTTGTCACTTCTAATTACTTCACTTTTTAATTTTTCTAAGTCCTTTTTTATTTTCTTATTCTCGGCTCTCATGGAATTTTTCTCAGAAATAATACTTTCTAATTTATCAACCAAGTATTCATAAATTTCAAGAAGTTCAGTAAAGGTAGGTGGAGTTTCCTCAGTGTCGCTCTGGACACTGGACTCATCGTAAGATTCTTCTTGATTCTTTCCCATGAGGAATAGATTTGCCTCGTCTTCACTGCCAGAGTATGTGGTGCTTGATTCGTCAGATCCATCCTCATCCCAGGTGAGTGCCTTCAACACCTTCTTCTTCCATTTATGCCAACTTTTCTTTTTCCTCATTCTAGAGTCTTAGGAATTCTCTCTTTAGGTGCCCAGTCTTGTGGCAGTGATAGCACTCTGGCTGGGACTTCTCATCATTGCTTTCCGTCTCTTTTGATGGATTATTCCACCTTCTGCCTTCTCCATCTCCTCTCTTCAGAAAATTTCTTGAACAGTCCCTACTTCTTGGGATTCTTCATGAATTTTTTGAACTCCCGAACATAGAGGCTCTCCTCCTCATCTTCCTCAGAATCTTCAGCAGCCTTTCTCTCCCTTACGGCCTTCAGCGCCAGTCCCTTCTTCTTTACTTCCCTGGGATATTCCTTTGCTTGAATCTTTAGTTCAAGTTCGTGTTTCTTCAGATTTCAGATGAGACTTTCTATCTCCAGGGAGCTGATATCATGAGATTCGGCAATCGCAGTCACCTTCGGGTTGAAGCGGGGAGGCAAAGATCACATGATCTTCCTCGCCAGGTCACCATTTGAAAAGCTCTTCCCGAGGTATCTTGAGGCGTTTACTATCTTGGTAAATCATGTATACATGTTGTCTACCTCCTCATCGATCTCCATCCGGAACTGTTCATATTCAGACTCGAGTTGGGACAGCTTTAACTCTTTCACCTGCGAAGTACCTTCGTGAGTAAGTTCAAGTAACTGCCATATATCATACGCAGTTTCACAGTTACAGATTAGATTGAATTCAGTTTTATCTAAAGCGCAGAATAGAGAGTTCATTGCCTTAGCATTGTTCGTGCATCTAAGCTTATCAGTGTCATCCCACTTATCGTTTGGTTTGATTAGGACGGTGTCCCCTACAGTGATAGTGGGTGCAGTGTATTTCGTCTCTATCATGGCCCATACGACCATTCTTTGAGTCATTAGAAAAATTCTTATGCGTGTTCTCCAATGACTATAGTCACTCCCCATTAAGAGTGGAGGTCTACTCACACCTTGTCCCTCAGAGAATGCGTGAACAGAGTTGGCCATCTTACTTCAGGATTTTAAGCCTTTAGAAGTAACCTCCCTCTGATACCACTTGTTGGATCTCGTGTCCAACCTTAGGGAGGGGGGGGGGGGTGAATAAGGTTTCTCGCGTGTATTGCGCTTTAAAATATTTTGACCCAGAAAATCGAGTTCTGGAAGCTACCGCGGGGCATTAGATAGCTAACGCGAGGCGGTAAGTCTCGTAACTCGTTTTTATGGGAAGTTATGCTTGAGCAAGCCCCACAACACAAACACTCACTTAACAAAACCAGAACAATCACAGAATTAATCAATACAAAAATAGGAATTTCATTGTATGAATTAGAATGTCAATTATTCTAGATGATTACAAAACTGTGATCTCCGTGTCGCCGGAGATCGAAAGCGGTGAAGATAAAACTTCTTTTGGTTTCTGCACCGATCCGCTCCACAGACCGGTTGGCTCTCTCTCTTTCCCTCCAAGAAAGGTCTTCGAGCCGGCTCTTCACCTCCTCACAAGGAAGAGTCTTAGAGCCCCGCTAGATTCCTCCGATCTAAAAGTCCCTATCCCCAGGATGATTTACTGCGGAATCCTACACGGATTCCGACGACCATCCCCGATCGATTTCTCACGAAACTCCTTCCCGGATTTCGACGACCCTCCGATCGATTTCCCTCATACAAGATTTAGAAAAAGAAAAGATTACAAGAATAAAAGATGTAAATGATCTAAAGGTTTAGTTCTCCCTCTTGAAGATTTCTCCGTGGAGCGATCCGTGACCATTGCTTGAGATCTTCGTATGCTAGCAATGGGCGACTCTTTGTAGTCGATATAGATCTTGGATCGCCGTAGTCTTTCAATTGCTTACGTGAGTGAGACGACTCTCTTCTTCTTAGACGAAGACGATTAGAACGGATGTAAGGAGGCGGCCGAACCCTAGAGTGTAGGAGCTTTTGTCTATTTTGTCTTGGATCATAAGGCACAGAAACCGAGGCAGACTTTTATACGTCTTCATGAAAATAGGCTGCCACCGGCGGTAAGACTAGCGCCCGACGGTAGGTTCGCGCGCTTTTTATGCCAGCTATCATCCAAATTTGAAATAATATTTCAAAGCAAATATTTTTCCTTTTCAAAGTGCTAGCGCCCCGCGTTAGAAGATAGTGCCACACGGTAGGTCAGTAGTCGACGACTCCTTCCCGTGAAATGGCTAGCACGACGCGGTAACAACTGTCGCCTGGCGGTAGGTCGGTTACTCGAGAAATCCTTCTTGTCATTCGTCGAGAGGCTAGCGCGGCGCGGTACCACCTATCGCCTGGCGGTAGATCGGTTACTCGAGAAATCCTGTATTCGTCGAGAGGCTAGCGCGACGCGGTAAGCACTGTCACTTGGCGGTAGTTTCCCAAGAGACTGGCTAAAATAATTCCTTGCGTTAGCGCGGGCGGTAGGACTAGCGCGGAGTGGTAAGTTCCTGAGAACTCTGTCCATTTAATTCACAGCTACCGCTCAGCGGTAACTTCTACCGCTCGATGTTAGTGTCCATAGGAATCTCAAACACAGGGAATGTGAAACATCGGTTCTAACAACTTTTACCTAAAGGCTTACCCAATTTACTTTTTCGCTACTTAACTAAAAATTAACTTAGAAGCATGAATCAATAGGATTTTATTAGGTGTAACTTTAGGCTTAGGTTTAAGGTACAGAAAATCGAAAGATAAATGTGTAGTGTTAAGGCACACTTAAAACAAAAAGAAGAGCTTTGCAATAAAATGTATGCTAGCAAAAATAAATTTTGACACCCCAAATAATTTTTGAATATAAAGTTAGGGGTCAAAAATGCATTCTTCAATTTTTTTCAATATTTGTTTTCATTTTGTTTTCACTCATTTCATCACTTCTCTTTTTTTTTCACTTCTTTTGTAGCAAAAGGATAATCACATAAGAAATCCATCATTTTTACAAATAAGAAGAACTAGCGAGATATAAATAAAGCTCTAAATTTTAAGCGGCAGTATGGGTAGGCTATTTGGCTTTGGTGAAAATAAGTGGGGCTACAAAAGAAATGGGGAAAAACACAAAGTGGCTAGCAACAATTAAGATTTTATGGCTTGAAATGCAAAAGCTCAAACGAATCAAGAGGTGGCATAAATCATTTTCATGCTCCTAAGTCTATTTTAGCATAACTTTGAAAAATTCAAGAGGTGTAAAACTAGGTAGAAAATACAGAAACTTGACTCTTCAAGAAAGTGAATATAATAAACGTCTAGATTGTTCGCATCTACTACACTGATCACAAGTCAATATTACAAAGTTTTTTAAAAAAGAAAATAAGGGATGATAGATTTTATATGAGTGAAAAACATAAAAAGAAAATCATGAGAAAGTGCAAAAATTTAATAAATTTTTCAGCATAACATGCTACATCTAATTAGGAATACTATACGAGTCAACATATTACTCGCAAAATATAGCCAAAATGAAAATTAGAATAATTTATCCAGCTAAACAGGTGCACAAATGATTAAAAACAAGAAAACACTAAGTCATGGGGTACTAAAGACTAAGCAAAATTTAACTCAAATTACTAAAGGTTTTATAATTTTTTCAAAATTTTCTGAATTTAGGAAAGACTTAAATGAGGAAAGACGCCCTCATACTTACAATTAAACATTGTCCTCAATGTTTAAAGCTAAGTATGAAAAGGAGGAAAAAAAACTGGAGGGGGGAGATGGCTTCCCTGCTAGCGAAGGAGGGGAAGACCGCAACTGAAATCCTAGAGAAAATTGTTAATATAACAAAAAAAATTATAAGGATAACTATGAGGTGCCTCCCACAAGTGTTTTGTTTAAGGTTGTGTGCTTGACCCACATGGCGGCGGAAGATTATAAATTGAGGAGTGTGAGGGCCTCGATTTTCCCTCCCACCGGATCGCCCATAAGGTAGAGTTTTAAACGATGACTGTTGACTTTAAACGAGCCTTTTTCTGGGTGGGAGATAAGAATGATCCCATATGACCAAACCTCTTTGACTTCAAAGGGTCCGAACCATCGAGTTTTAAGTTTGCTTGGAAAAAGTCACAAACGTGAATTAAATAGAAGCACAAGTTCACCCGGCTTAAAACTTTTGGGGTGTTTTAGCCGTTGATCCATGATATGACTTAACAATTTTTTTTATAAAGGAAATTACTTTCATACGCATTCGCTCTCCACTCGTCTAGCTCATTCAATTGAAATTTTTATAAATCAGCAGATAAAGTTGGACCAAGGTTTTAAAATTTTAGTCCCCAATAAGCACGATGTTCTAACTCAACTGGTAGATGACACGCTTTGCCATAAACTAGGCGATATGGCGTACAACCAATGGTGGTTTTGTACGCCGTACGATAAGCCCAAAGCGCGTCATCTAACTTGACTGACCAATCTTTTCTATTTGTAGAAATAGTTTTTTCCAAAGTTCTTTTTAACTCCCTATTAATGACTTCCACTTGACCATTAGCTTGGGGGTGATAAGCAGTGGATAGTTTCTGTGTAACGCCATAACGTGCGAGTAATTTGTTAAGTTGGGCGTTATAAAAGTGTGATCCCCTATCGCTAATTAAGGCTCGTGAAGTGCCAAATTTAGAAAATAAATTTTTCAAAAATCCTAAAACAACTCTAGCATCATTTTTAGGAAAAGTTTGGGCTTCCGCCCACCTAGAGACATAATCTACCGCAATTAAAATATAGTGATTGCCTAATGAAGAGGAAAAATGTCCTACAAAATCTATGCCCAAAAGATAAAACAGTTCACATTCTAAGAAATAAGTTTGAGGCATTTCAGAGGTGGTAGAGATATTACATGTCCGTTGATAAGCATCGCAAGAACTTACAAATTGGTGCGCATCCTTGAAAATTGTTGGCCATTAAAAACTTGCCTCCAGAGCCTTACTTGCAGTGCGACTTGCTTGGTAGTGGCCTCTAGTTGGTCCTTTATTATAGTGCTTCGGGATTTGCAGTCCTTCTTGGCAGACACACCTCCTTACAACTTGGTCCGCATAAATCCGGAAGAGGAAAGGGTCTTCCCAAAAGTAAAATTACAAACCAGAGAAGAATTTCTTCTTCTATTGAGTTGAAAAAGTCTTCGGGATTACCTTTTCTACAAGATAATCAACAAAGTTTACGAACCATGGGGTAGAAAGAGAATTTACCTTGGATAAAGAAAGAAGGTGCTCTTCAGGAATTGCATCATCAGTTTCGCCATCAATAGCTTCAACATCCGGGCTCTCCAGTCGGGAAAAGTGATCAGCTGCTAGGTTCTTTACGCCCTTTTTATCTTTTATCTCCACATTAAACTCTTAGAGGAGCAGAATCCACCTGATTAATCATGGCTTTGCGTCGGGCTTGGCAAGCAAATAACGAAGTGGGGAGTGATCCATAATAAACTACTACTTTTGATAAAGTTAAATATGATCAAAATTTATCAAAAGCAAATATCACAGCTAAAAGTTCTTTCTCCATAGTGGAGTAATTCGCTTGAGCAGAGTTCAAAGTTTTACTAGCATAATAAATAAGATGAAAATGTTTGTTATATGCTGTCCTAATATAGCACCAACAAAATATTTACTGACATCACGCATAAGTTTGAAAGGCAAACTCTAATCAGGAGCAACTAAAATATGCAAATTAATAAGTTTATCTTTAATAGTAGAAAACGCAGAAAGACAATCAGAATCAAAAATAAAAGGAGCATCTGTTTCAAGCAAATGAGTCAACGACTTAGTGATTTTAGAAAAGTTTTTAATAAAACATCGATAAAAACCAGCATGATCGAGAAAACTTCTAATCGTTTTAGTCGTAGTTGGCGGGGGCAATTTTTCGATTATTTCAATTTTTGCGCGATCTACTTCGATTCCTTTATTAGAAATTTTGTGGCCGAGAACTAACCCTTCCTTGACCATAAAATGACATTTTTCCTAGTTTAGGACAAGGTTAGTCTCTTCTCACCTTTTAAAACCATGTTTTAAATTATTTAAGCAAAAATCAAAATTATCTCCAAAAACTTAAAAGTCGTCCATGAAAATTTCCATAATATCACCTACAAGTTCATCAAAAATAGCTAGCATACACTTTTGGAATGTAGCTAGCGCGTTACATAAATCGAAAGGCATTCGAACGATAAGCAAACGTTCCAAACGGACACGTGAAAGTGGTTTTCTCTTGGTCTTCGAGAGCGATTGGTATTTAAAAATAACCCGATAGACCGTCGAGAAAGCAATAAAAATCATGTCCATAAAGTCGTTCTAAAATTTGATCCATAAATGGGAGAGAAAATTGATACTTCCTAGTGGCGTTGTTTTGTTTTCTATAGTCTATACATATACGCCGACCTGTTATGGTTCAAGTAGGAATTAGTTCATTATTATCATTAAAAACTACCGTCACTCCGCCCTTTTTTGACACGACTTGAACTGGACTAACCCACGAGCTATCGAAAATAGGATAGATAATTCCAGTGTCGAGTAATTTAATAACCTACGCCTTAACTACTCCTTTCATGTTTGGATTAAGCCAGCGTTGGGGTTGAATGGAATGACGTGAATTTTTCTTCCAAAAATACTTTATGCGTACAAAAGGTGGAATAATTTCGCAAATATTTGAAATTTGTCAAGCGATGGTGTGACGGTGCTCTTTTAAAACTTTAATTAATTGTTTGCTTTGGAAATCCGAAAGAGAAGAGGAAATAATAACTAGGAATTTGAGAATCAGGTTCCAAGAAAGCGCATTTTAAATGTTCGGGTAATTGTTTTAATTCAAGTTTGGGGGGAAGTTCATAAGAAGTAGATAAAATAATTTCAAAATTCCGAGCATTTAAAATAGGTGTGTCATTTGATAAAGTGTTTAATATCACTATTGAATCGGCAGAAGGGGTTAGAAAATCCATACTTGATTGTTTTTCAGAAAAACTTTCTAAAAAATAAACCGCATCGTCATTTGAAAGAGAGTTTTTTAAAGAAGAATTTATTGAAATAGTGACCTCATCATCATCGACTCTAAGTACAAGCTTTTCATTGCTTACGTCAATAATAGCCTTAGAAGTGGCTAGAAAAGGATGACCGGGGCTAAGGGGTACCTCAGTGTCTTCCTCGATATCTAATATGATGAAGTCAACGAGAAAAATAAACTTATTGACCTTTACTAAAACGTCCTCGATAACGCCCATTGGATATTTGATTGAACGATCAGCGAGTTGAATACTCATCCTAGTTGGACTTGGAGTACCCAATCCTAGTTTTTTAAACAATGAGTAGGGCATAAGGTTTATGCTCTCTCCTAAGTCTACTAAGACATGTTTGACTAGCAAATCACCAAAGAGGCACAAGATAGAGAAACTTCTCGGATCGTTTAGTTTTTTTTGTAATTTGTTAAACAAAATTGCTGAGCACTCGACATTAAGTGTTACGTGAGAAAAATTCTTCTAATTTCTTCTTGTTAGTTAGCAAATCTTTTAAGTATTTAGCATACATTAGGTATTTGTGAGATGACCTCACAAAATGACAAATTTATTTGGATTTGCTTAAAAACTTCCAAAAATTTGTGATAATTTTCATCATTTTGATTTTTCAATACCGAGGGATAGGAAAAAGATGCTTTGGAAATATTTAAAGAAGAAGAAAGTAGAGGAGTAGTGATGCAGTGGTAGGGCAGGCACGGGGTGAACTCGCTAAATGCAGTCCTAAATGGGATGAAGTATAATGCAAGTGCACAAGTGGTCCACCAGAAATTACAAACAGGTAATTAATTATTATAATAAAATGAGAGAGGCATGTGCATAATCAAATAATTAATTAAGGTGAACTAGAAATTAATTTCACAAACAATAGAGGCACAAGTATTTTAACGATCACAGAATTTGTCCCGCAAGTTGTAACAACGATCGAACTAATAACACAATAAAAGTAAACATCCAACACACTTTAAGTAGCCAAAATAAACAACAACAAAGGAAATAACTTTGTACCACGGTTCACATATGCATACGACGTTAGTGGCGGTTATAGGCATGCAACGTGGTCATAGAGAGTAGGGAAGGGGGCTGATTTGAGATGGTTCCACGATAGGAGGGGTTAAGGGGTATATGACTTGGGGAAGAGGCTTACGGGAGTAAGGAGGGTGGCTTAGAGAGGGAGGGATCTGGTGGAGTGGGTCTACAGGAATGGGCTATAACGCAGATGGAGGGAGCAGGGAAGGTGGAAGGCTTATGGAAGATGGAGGTGGCTGCTAGGAGGGGCGGTGGACTATAGTAGGCGGAAGAGGGCGGCGGGCTCTGGTTTGTGCGGGTTGCAGGTTACAACAAGGAGGGGGGAGAGGTAGGGCAGAGAAATCCGAGAGAGTGAGGGGAAGAGGGATGCAGGCAAGGAGGAGTGGAGGAGATTACCAGGGTTGATGGCAGATGCGGAAGGGAGAAGAAGCGGGTGTCGCACCGGGTGTAGCGGGAAGGGAGGAGTCGCTCCTCTTGACTGACGGGTTGGGGAAATTTCTCCAAACTCTCGATGCTCATCAACTACAACCGCCGGGTTTATAAAAACCCTAGATATGAACCGTTGCTTCATCTCCTTGAATCAGAAAGCAGCCCTTCCCAATACAACACACATAAAACTACCCCGATCGGACGACTCACAATGTTTAGGCCGATCGGGGACTAAATACACATAAAAATAAAAACACAAAACATGAGAGTGGCTTGAATCGAGCATCCGAGCGCGGCCATGGACTCCGATCGCCCGTCTGGGTAGTAGATCACCGCCTCCTACGGGTGTACACGCGGGTGGATCATGGTACGCCGTCAAGTAGAAGAAGAAACATCTTTAGAATTTTCAATAGAAGAGGGAATTATTTCAACGGGGGTGGGTGCACTTACTTCCTTGCCACTCCTAAGCGTGATAGCGTTGATCGAGTCCCGAGGGTTCGCCTCCGTGTTTCCTGGCAGAGTTCCAAGTTGGTGTTCATTTAAAAATTTGGCAAGCTGCCCGACTTGATTTTCGAGATTCTTAATAGAACCGGTTAGATTACGCAGAGTAGCATTGGTATTAACAACATATTTTGAAAAAATTTCCTCAAAAGAGGTGCACGAGGCACAAGAGGTGGAAAAACATTAGGCAGGCAGACCGCATTCCCCGGATTACTCCATGAGAAATTCGGGTGATTCCGTAAATTTGGGTTATAAGTGTTTTCAAACGCAGTTGTGCCCAAATTTGTTGAAGGCCGAGGTGGGTTTGCAACAAAATCCACTTGTTCTTCCATGAAAAGATTATTATTATAATTACTTTCTAAACTAGCGTTTGTAGAGGCAGATGGAGACATAGTAGAAAACTTTTTATTTAAGAGATCTATTTGAGATGCGAGCTGGGCTATCTTATTGATTTCGTACAACCCTGTCGGCTTATTTGGAAGTGCCTGTGGTGTAATCTATTGATAAGAGTTCATAACCATGTCTTCAGAAAGTTCCATTGCAAATTTCAGTGTTTTGTGGTTTAGAGTACCACCGGAAGCTGCATCATTCGTTTGCTTAGTAATCACATTTAATCCGTCATAAAAAGTTTGGAATTGAAGCCAAACGGGCAGCGCGTGGTGTGGGCAGCGATGTAGAAGATTTTTAAAACATTCCCATGTATCGTAAAGTGTTTCAGAATCGATTTGTGCCCAAAAGAAGAGATATCGTTTCACAACTTCACAGTTTTCACAGGAGAAAAATATTTTGACAAAAACTTTTCAGAAAGCTCAGCCCAAGTATGGATAGATTCTCTGGGGAGAGAATTTAGCCATTGCTTAGCCTTTATGCTTAAAGAAAACAAAAAAAATCTTTGCTTAATCGCATCGTCAGTAACACCATTAATTTTAAACGTATCACAAATTCCAATAAAACTAGAGAGATGAAGGTTATGATCCTCATCTTGTAGACCATCAAACTGCACATACAGTTGCACCATCTATATAATAGCAACCTTTAGTTCAAATTTGTTGTTCGCAATCATAGGACGAACAATACTTGTTTCTATACCCTCCAAGTTGGGCCGAGCATAAT
This sequence comes from Platanthera zijinensis, assembly GCA_039513925.1. Lineage (NCBI taxonomy): Eukaryota > Viridiplantae > Streptophyta > Magnoliopsida > Asparagales > Orchidaceae > Platanthera > Platanthera zijinensis. Next base: position 154,894,221 of record CM077097.1, read on the forward strand.
AGGACATCGTCCGTTGTCGGACCACTCCTGGATTGGGATCACCCATATTTTATGTGTTAGTGTCTCCGATCGACTCTTCGATGCCTAAGTGCAATTCCTGATCATGAGAATGGAGGTGACGCAAAATAGTGCGCTCTATCTCAGGATCAAAAGGAATATTCGAAGTGCTTTCTCGGGTCATACACTAAAAAGGGAAGAAAAGTGGGGAGAGAAATAAAGGAAAAAAATAAAAAAGAGTGAAAAAGAAGCGATAAAATTAATATCTGTCCTCTTTTCAAAATATCAAAACAAAGTACCCCAGCAATGACGCCAAAAACTTGATGGAAACAATCCTGGAGGTGTTTTATGAAAGAGAGAAGATGAAGATGATATTCTCCTATTCTTTATCCGATAAAGACAAGTATACATTATCGTTTATAGTATAGGATATTGAAGTTCAATATCAAGGTCGTATTTCCCAGGGAGGATTGATTTTTCTAGTTTGAGGGTTCCTATTATTTTAGGGAGTTGTTAAAGGCAAACCAAAGATGATTATCCACAAACCATTGTTAACAGTAAACCATATTTTTTTGAAAATTGCTAAATGCAAACAAAATTGTTATAGGCAAACCAATATTATTAACAATAAACCAAATCTAAAATTAAAAACTTGTCATATATTGTAACTGTGATAGTCAATCACTTCAACTAAGATATCAAAAAAGAACATCACTCTGATAATAGCTAACCACACACCAAAATCTTAAAATTCCTCTCTAAAATATTTTGCGGGTTTTTTACCTGCAAATCGCTGCCCTCGAAAGTTGCACACCACTTTTGTAGAAACAATCAGAAACACTATACGAAACCCTCATTTGTACCCTCTCCAGAACCCTCGCATAAATCCTCGAAGAAGAAGAAGGTGTTTGTTGATCTAAGAACTCAGGAGATGTCAGATCCCACTGCAAATCTAGCTCCAGTGGTGACATACCAGCATGATGATGAGATGGAAGTGGATATTGATAGCGTTGGTGTGAAAACTCTCTGGGAGCATGATAGATTTATCACTAATTATAATAAGAGTTTGAGCAAGAATAAGTGCAAGGAAAAACTAGTTGTTCTAGCAAAAGCTAGAGTTGAAAGTAATTATTTCTGTTGTGATTGGTATGTTGATCAATTTCACGTGTAAATGAAGTATTTTAAAGTAATATCTATTTTAGTATTTTACGTTGAATTGGAAAAAATGACACAAAAAATTAATTTTTGATTTATCTTATTGTTAATAATAATGGTTTGCCGTTAATAGATTTGTTTGCACCGAATAATTTCCATAATGCATGGTTTGTGGTTTGCAGATAGCCATTTTTGGTTTGCCTTTAAAAATTCCCTTATTTTATCAGATTATTGTTTGGGTTGATTTTCTTAACTTAAAAAAATGCTAAATTGCACGTTATAAAAAAAGATTAAAACTTATGGAGGAAAGATTAGCACTCGATTTTGAATCACTTCGACATGAGTTAATCAAAATGAAATAACAAACTGAATCTTAATAAAGTAAAATGCAACTTGACCGTGAGGGTTCTCGAAGTTTTAACACGCTCCTCTCGGAGAAGTGCCCAACTGTGTTTAGGAAGATCCGACCGAACTCTCATCTCATATTCAGATGCCTAAAACTCGCCTTAAGTGGTTAACCCCGCTATTGGAATTGACTCCAATCCAGAATATTTACATCATTCTCTCTCGAGAGAGAGCGTACAACTCTCTTTACTCTTGGGTAATCAATTCAAAATATGAGCCTTTCGGCTAGCTAAGAATGAAAACCTAAGTGGAGACTATATATTGATAATATAATCCAACTATGTTTAAATCTAGAATAAATCGAAGGTCAATACTTTAATTAGAGAAAGAAAGCTAAAACATAATAAATTGATCAACTCATTCCTCAGATCATCGCGATCGAGTACTAATGAGGATTTAGTTACTCATAATAATGTAGGAAATGAAAGTCATGTTAAGAATATGCATAATAAGAAAGAGAGAGAGAGAGAAAGGGAATAACAAATTATTTTATTTCCTATTGAAAAGAAGTTACAAAAAGGACATAGAGATATTATACAGAGAGTTTGCAAAAAGATTACAAGTGCGATAAAAGAGATTGCAAGAACATTAAATTTGAAAACATTAAGCTAAAATACTCTAAAAATAAACTCCCAACAACTCTCTAGAAGGCTCAGATCTCGTCCTGAAACACTTGGAACTTGCTGGTATTTATAGAATTTTTTCTGGAAAGTACATGCCCCCCCTTACACGCCCTTATAGGGGGGTTTGTTGACTTCTGCAGATAAAAATCCGGTGGGATGGAGATTGGCTCGGGAGTTTGGGTACACGCCCTAGTGACATGCCCATGTAGGGGGGTGTGTATGGTTCAGTATGTCGGGGCTCAATGAAATTCATATTGCAGCGCCGAAAATCAGGACTCTGGGGTACACGCCCCTCTTACATGCCCGTATTGGTGGGGCGTGTAGGTTATAACGTGATAGAGGAGTGACACATAGTCCGCGCTGTGGTGCATCTTTAGAACTTGGCGGGACACTCCCCAGGTACACGGGCAAGTAGATGGTACACGACCGTGACTAGAGCGTGTAAGCTGGATTTTTCTTAAACTTTGATCGGGGCGAATCTGCGGTGGATTTTGTTTCACTTACACGCCCGTATAATGAGTACATGACCGTGATCCGTGGGAGTGTAAGGTGGATTTTTCTGGATATGAACCTTGGAACGTTGCTTCATTCTAATTAGGGTTACACGCGCAAGGAGTAACATCTCCATCCGTTAAATGAAATATAATAAAGGGTCTGACCGGGGCCCCACACCATAGTTCACAAATAGGCGGAAAGGTTACAGGTTAATACCAAAAACTATTCGCTTCCTAACTCAGAGAATGCTAACGAAAGCTTTAAGTTTATTTGAACTCAACACATTTGAATGTCCCCAATATATAAAACACCATTTATATATAACAACACAGGAATGTCTTTTTACACAAAAGTTATGGCCTCAAGGCCTTGCAGTTACATTTCATCAATGTGGATTACAAACATTGGCACGCAGGCCGGCCACACATGAAAACAGTAAACTTTTCTTCATTCGACCTTCGAGTGGACAGTAGCAGTAGCAAGGGCTTCAGCCCGCTATTTCCCACTTGGCTCTCCAGCACCTGCATGGGGACAATCCACCGCAATGGTGGTAAACAAGGCAATGGTCAGCATTCAGCTGGCCAATTATAACGACCCTACCCCTTTTCTGGGGCAGTTGTATTCCTTCCCTGCAGGCATAGCATTTTCACAAGCAGATATATCACAAGATGTGCACTCACGCATAATCAATATATCACAAACGTCGACCATGCGGTCCAAGCTTCCGTGAACTCAGGGCACATTATCGGTGTACCGAAAAACCAGGGCCCCAACCACCGTTCTCAGGTATCAAACCCAACGGTAAACTTTGAGCATTCATGCTCCACGGTACACGGCCAGAAGACTTTAGTATTGATGGCAAACAACCCAAGACTCTCATTATGTAATCCTAACGAAGCCAATAACTTAGGCACTCAAGTTAGACAACCATAACGCAGATACATTTCAGCCCTTGCCCGTTGCTCAAATCACCAGTTCAATGTCTTAGACTGACGCAGGTCGGCTTCCCCTTGTTCCGTTCGGCTCACCGACCTTTAAGAGCGCATTGCTCACAATAGCCACAACGTCCCCGAAGGACTTGGCTTCACAATCAAATTGGGAGTCATTGCCAACGTTCATCACGACCGTTTGACGGGGTCAACAAAAGTTCTCTTTCTGCGACCAAATTCAACCCAAACCCTGTAGCATCCTGTAGTGCCAGCATATAGCACACAAACTTTGAGGGTATTTTCCTGGAACTCCATTCCAGTACTTCCTGTTACTCCACTTCACAAGGCATAACCCACCAACTCCAGAAAATACTCATTTATACGCGGAGTCTTCTCCGATGGCAAAATAAAACATCACTAATCCAGACCAACCTATCAAGATGAGCTTCACACAACATGCCTATTCCGTACTACATATTTCTGGATCTATATGCAAGACTTCTTGGGGAATTTCAAGAATCAACCCAACGGAAATCCCTCAACATTCCACCTTTTGGTGGGGGAAATCCATGCACATGCTAAAAATAAGGACTTCACATGTTCAAGGAGAAAGATCGTTACCTTTGAAGTTCTCTTGGGAGCCATGGAAAAGCGTTTCTATGAGGATGGAAATTAGTGCACCTCACTTTCCCCTTCGCGAATCTAGCTTCATATCTTATTTTCAACCACAAAATCTTCTCCAGCACTTCAGCAAGATCCACCCCAAACTCCAGCTCCAGCCGAGATGTTTTTGCTCCAGAACTAGAAAGAGAGAGAATAGAAAAGGAAATAATGATTTCCTCCTTCCTATCCATATGCATAAGTGGCCTCGAATTACATTCCAGCCACACGATAAAATCAACAAAACCAAGCTACGGCTCGGGTTGAAGCTGAAGAAAGTCAATCACCGCTCAGTGGTCGCACACCAGCCCCGTGACATAAGTCATCACTTTGGCGACATCTGATTTAGACATTTTGTTGAACAGAACTACATTTGTCAAACACAAATCGTCGAACATGGAGAGAATTCATCGAACGAAGTCTGAGTTCGTCAAGCTGGCCATAACATTACTGGACAACACTATTTTCGTCGAGCTCTACTCGACGTTCCGTCGAGCTCAGCTCGTTGATTTTCATCGAGCTCTGCTCGACGTTTCGTAGAGCTCAGCTCGATGATTAGCTCGACGATTGTCACATAGAGCTCAACTCGATGCTTTTCCTCGAGCTCTGCTCGACGATTGTCGTCGAGCTCAGCTCGACTCTTTTTGTCGAGCTCTGCTCGATAATTTTCGTCGAGCTCTGCTTGACTATTTAGCCTGATACCCCTTATTCCTTTTTAGGGTGTTACAAACCTCCTCTCCTTACCGAAATTTCATCCCGAAATTTAATACAACATGCAGAAATCAGTAACAAATATGTTTAAACATACATTTTCTTCAACAAAAAATGTTACAACATTTTATACAAATAATTCGGGAAATTCAGCACATGTATGGTTTGCTCCTGCTCCCATGTTAGCTTCTCATGGCCACAATTGTCCCACCGGACCTTGACCATCCCGATTTTCTTATTCCACAGCTACTTATCCACTTTATCCTCGATTCGAATTGGCCTAACCTTCATCGTTAATCCAGACTCGACTGGTACGCGATCAGTCACAATCACTTGAGTTGGATCTTTCACAGGTTTTTAAAGCACTGATATGTGGAACACATCATGCAATCCACTCAATTCTGCCGAAAGAGCTAGCCGATAGGCAGCTTCTCCAACTCGCTCCACCACTTCAAATGGACCAAGATACCTCAGACTTAACTTTTTAAAACGCCGAAATCCTGGACACGCCTTTGAATGGCTTGATTTTTAAATATACCCAATCGCCCACCGCAAATTCCACATTCCGATGCTTGGCACTGTAGTACTTTGGCTACCTATCTTGGGATATCAGTAGACTCTCTCCGGATAGAGCGTATCGTCGAATTAGCCTCTTCGACTTCCTTACGTTTATAAAATTTTGACTCGCCTGTTTCTGCCTAAGTTAATGGTGTATGACATTTCCTATCATACAAAACTTCAAACAGTGCCATATTTATGCTAGCTTGATAGCTATTATTGTAAGCGAACTACACCATATAGAGATGGTCTTCCCACATCTTCCCAAAATCCAAGGCGCACATTCAGAGCATGTCATCCATCGTTCTGTTGGTCCTCTCAGTCTGGCCATCCGTTTGTGGATGAAAGGCCGTACTATACATTAATTTTGTCCTCCAACAACTGAATGGATTAGCCTCCAATCATTCGACGTGAAAGCGCTCATCTCAATCACTTATGATGCTATGGGGTACACCATGTACAATCGTAATATTTGCTCAACATAAAGCTTAGCAGGTTTTGATCGTTACCGCGTTGAGATCTCGGCAAACCGTGCACAAAATCCGTCAAAATATCATCAAACTTCCACTCTAAAAGGAGGGGTTAGATCTGTCTTACTCTAGAGGGGGGGGGGGGGGGGGGTGAATAGAGTATTTAAAAATTCTTGGCTATTTTTAGATTTATATATCAGAGTGAAAATAAGTGATACCAAATATAATAATAGAAGAAAAAACAAACTAAGCTATTCTAACTATCACAGCCACAACAAGACCAAAAATAGAAAATGAGCTACAAGACAACGCAAGAAGATCTTATAGTGATTCCCCTAAACTTGGGTACATCCACTCTTCTACCACCCTGGTAGGAATCCACTAACAAGGTTTTGATCTGGTGTCTGCCACCACAATATCTATTTGCAGGGAGATATTGCAACCCTTTAGGCTTTTGATCAGGTGCCCAAAAACTAACCCAAGTCTTTTGATCAGGAGACTTGACAACCAAGAGCTAACTTTTGAAGGGAGTTAAAACCCTTTTACAAGAGGTGAGAGGAGGTGATGGTATATTCTCTTTCTCTAATCAACAGAGAAGACTAGTGGATCTTTGATGTTGACAAATCTCCCCCTGAGATGCTGATGATTCAGGAAGACTGGAGCTTTGCTTCAGGGTGTAGATCTTCAGCCTTATCTGAAAGCAATCCTTGGAACTTTTCTGACTGAATAAATCTTTGTTGTCCTTGAATGTTCCTGGAAGTGAAGCTTGAAGAAGACTCTTGATTGTGATGATTGTTCTTTTTCTGTCTTCAGACTTGACAAGGTTAACACATAGAATTTTCTGCACTGAGAGAGAGAGAGAGTTTTAAGAGATTAGTTTGTATCAGTGCTGTATATTTTCTCTATAAGTTCTGGTGGTTACTTCTCTGTTATTGTCTAAAAGACAAAAATCTCTTTTTATATTCTCAGTCAATAATTTCTCCTTTGAAATTTGAATTACTGCCTTAATTGCTGGCTGATCAGGAGAATACAAACACCTGGAAATATATCATAAATGAGTTTCTCCAACTATCCCTTAATAAAATAAGCAAGTAAATATCCTGATTAATACCATAATTAATGCTTGCCAATAACGGCTATATTCAGAAGAATATAAACATTAATTACTCAGGAATAGTAATGTTATTAATATAGAAGTAAAGGAATAGAAGGAAGACAACTTCTCATTCTACGAACTGCGTACTGAGAATGGCTTGCCAAAACTGCACTCTGAGTTCGTCGAGCTGAGAGTTTATCTGAAGAAAACTGATCGTCGACCTAAGCTCGAATATCGTTGAGCTCAGCTCAGAGAATTAACTCTGAGTTCGTCGAATCTGAGATTGACGATCGTCGAGCTGAGTTCGAAGAACTTTGAACTGATCAAACTATTCTCTGAAAACTTCTAAGTCTGAGCCTTCTGAGGTCCTCTGCTGGCTGGTCCAAGAAGGTTGAACTTAATGACTTAGCCTACACTCTAGGACTACTACACTTTACCCTGGCTATACAAGGTGGGTCAGACTTTGTCTAAATTAGTGAACCTAGCCCAAATCCAACTAGGGATCCAACAATCACCCCCTATTTGGGTGAGGTCATTAAGTACAATGCATAAGAAAATAAAATACAAACATACAACATGAAAGAAAATATCTGACAGAATGAACAACCAGTTCAACAGATTGAAAGAATATCCACAGAGAATAAAAATAGTTTTAGAGCCTGTCTGGAGGAGGAGCAGAAGAAGATTTAGTGAACACTATTGTTCTGAGAGGATCTTCTACTTCTTGCTTAGACATCTTCAGGTCTTGAGCTCCCAGAAGAGTTATAGTAGAATCTCTAGGCACAACAGCTTCTGGGTGAACCTATATATAAGCATTTGGATCAAATAATTCTTTGTCTACCTCAAACTTTTCAAGCTCTTTCTGTCTGAAAGAAGACATAGTTGTATAAATTATGATGGATCAGTTCCTTCTGTCTTTGCCTTGTTTATCTTGAGATAAGCCTATCAGTTCATAGAATCTAGCCATCCTGAAATTTGGATCAAGCTCTAGTTCATATCTTGGATTAGCTGAATCATCCTGAGCAGTCCTTTGAGGCTTTCTTGAAAATGACAGACTGTTGCTGATAATTTGTTGAAGGATAATTCTTTACAGATTTTTACCAATAATAGGAATTTGGTGGTCTGCATTCACTGTATTTTCCAACAGGAATGGAAGATTGTCTTTGAGGTTATCTGGAAGATTATCTTGAGTAAGAAGGAGCTGGTTTAGAAGATTGTCTTGAATACAGATAATGAGCTGGCTTGGGAGGTTGAGAAGCACTGGAGGTAGACCTTGCAATATTTCCTGAAGCTCCTACAACAGTAGCAGGAGGAGGAGGTTGATCTTTCCTGAATTTCTTCACTGGAGAAGATCTAGACCTCTTCTTCTTCTTCTTCTTCTTCTTCTTCTGTGCTTTAGCCTGGTTCTTAGACAGTCTCATCCAATGAGGAGTTATTGGAGTAAGAGGAATATTGTGTAGAATATAATATGGAACATCATTATCTGGATTGAGCTTGGGAACAGCCTTTCCTACAGCTTTCCTCTTCTTTGATTTGGATCTATTGGAAGTATCAGAATCAGAATAATCTTCTGAATCCTCATCATCATCAGATGATCTAGGAGGATTATCATATAAATCATCTATTTCTTCTAATGTTTTCTTTGAAATCTATTTATCTTGCTTGAGGTGGAGCTAGAGGTAGAACAACTGCAGGAGGAACAACAATCTCTATAATCAACTGAGAATCTTCTAGGTCTTTATTAGTCAGAAGAAAATTATTTAGCTCAGGATCATTTTGCTTCTGTTCAATCTCTAGTGCAACATCCTGTGCAATTAAATCACCTAGACTGGGTATAGGACTATCATCCATTTCATAGGTTGGGCCAGCAGGTTCCACAACCATGTTAGTAGCAAAACTTGCCTGAATGGCCTGAAGAGTTTCTATACTAACTGGAGTTGTATGACAAATATCTGTGCAATACTTGAGAGAAATAAATAAAAGAATGTTTCTATATAGGAGGTCAAAAGAATCTAGAACTGACTTCAGTTCAACTGCTGGAGAAATGGAACAGTCTTCAGAAAGAATAACCAAGGATTTAACTGCATCTGCTTCTGGTATATCAGTATCAACAATATCAGTATCAACAATCTCTTCTTTTATTGTTTTTGTTGTTGTTGTTACTGTTGTTTCTACTGCTATTGGAGCTGCTTCTTCATTGAGTATCTCCCCCTGCCTGGTTTCAGTAGGTACTGGATCCAGGCCCATAACTGAAGAAGGAGGGACAGAGGGGGCAGAAAGTTGGGCAGCTAGAGAAGAAATGGAAGCAACAAGAGGTGATATAGCCTCTGCTATGAGTTGTTTTAGAAGAGGTGTAATGGATTGCAAAATAGATGAAATGGAGAAGGAATCTATGTCCATGAATTAAGGAGGGGTTTGAGTGGATATAGATGGGTTGAAGGAGGATGATGATGGATGTAAGGGTGAAGAGTCTAGCATTAGTTCATCTATTGATGATGGGGAATGAAGGGGTGATGATAGATTGAATGATAATAGATTGAATGTTGGTATGGATGATAGGTTGTGAAGGGGGTATGTCAGTAAAATGTGAAGGAGGAGGAGACCGAGGAGGAGTAACATGCTCTGATGTATTAGCATGTACTGTAGATTGAATAGGTGAATGTTGATGTTGAGGGGATTGATGTGGTGAAGGTTGATGTACTGGAGAATGAATAGGTGAATGAACTGTTGAGTGAACTGGTGAATAAATATGGATTGGGGAAGCAGGAGGTGTTGGTTGATGTTCTCTAGATGTAGAAGAAAGCTGGAGGGTTGTTGAGGGTGTTTGATTAAGAGGAGGTGGAGGGGGAATGGAAACATCCTCAGTAGGGTGGGGAGTGGTTGGAGCAGCCCTTATACCCTCAGAAGGTATGGAAGAGGAAGCCTTGGATGGCTTAGAGATATTCCTCTCCCAGCTACCAAATAAGGCGCAGGTAAGCCTCTTGGAGGCATTAATGAATATGGTCGGGGAGACCAGTGATTCAGCAGCCTTGGCCTGAAGGAAGATTCCCAGAATTCTTCCAAAACACACTTCTTTCTTAGTATTTTTCTTCTTAATCAACTCAAACATGATTTTGGCCCAGTTCACGGCCTTCTTGTTCACCACTGCGCACATCACTAGAAACTATTGTCTAGTAATGTAATCATGGCAGTGTGCTTGCCCAGCAGTACTTTTCCTACAACATCTGCCAGAAACTTATAGTCTGCAGATAAGTGTTTCTTTAGCAGTTTGTTAGGGGTGACTCCAGAATAACCCATTCGAATCAACATCTCATCAAATGCAGCAGTATTGATTTCTAATTCCTCTTCTCCATTTAGTAAACCAAATATTTCAGTTAGAACATCAGGGGTAAGTGAAACGGCATTACCCGATATTGTTCCGATCAACGTATCAGCATCTAGAGTCGATAGAGTGAAGACCCATTCTTTGATTTTTGTCACCGCAATCTTCATCCTGGTAATCATCAAACTCTTTAACTATAAATCTTCAAATAATTTTAGGATGTCAAGGAAGATCTGGTCCGAGTTTTGGAATGACTCGAAATCTATATCGAAACCCATGTCGAATTTCATAGCTGCAAGAGTGCTTGTTGGAATCGCCATTATCACCTGCAACAAAGAAACAGAGAGATCAAGTGTAAGGGAACTGAAAGTGCGGGATGGAGCTCGAAGAAAACCTAGATATAAGGTTTTTAAGAATATGAAACGACAAACTTCGTCCTGCGAAAAAAGAATAATTTTTCGATATGAGTTCGACGATATATTTTATCGACAAAAGAGTTAGTCGATCTCAGTCTGAAGAAGGGAAAACTTTTCGTCGTCCTCAGTTCGACGAAAATTTTCTGAAGCCAGGTCGTCGATCTCCAGTCGACGAAAATGGCTCACACAAAGAGTTTGTCGATCTGAGGTCGACGAATTATCTCAAGAACTTTTCTCAATTCGTCGATCGCAGGTCGACGAACTGTGGCAAATTCTTTGACCACAGATAGAAAGTTAAATTAAAGCTTCTCCATTAATCATACCACGCTGATTTAGGAAGAACAGATGGTTTCTTTCATCCAAGGGTTTTGTGAAGATATCTGCTCTTTGCAAATCAGTGTAGATATAGACAAGATTAATTTTCTTTGTGTCCACACACTCTCTAACGAAATGATGCATTATCTCTATATGCTTAGTTCTACTATGATGAACTGGATTCTTAGCAATATAAATTGCACTTGTATTATCACAGAGTAAGGTTGAATTATTTAAGTTGTATCCATAGTCAAGAAGTTGGTTTTGAATCCACAACATCTATAAACAGCAACTGCCAGCTGCTATATACTCAGCTTCTGCTGTTGATGTAGACACAAATGTTTGCTTTTGCAAAACTAGGAGATAAGTTTAACACCAAGGAACTGGCATGTTCTTGATGTGCTCTTCCTTTCCACTCTACATCCAGCAAAGTCATCATCTGAGTATCCAATCAAATCAAATTCTGACTCAGTTGGATACCAGAGTCCTAGATTTGGGCAACCCTTTATATATCTTAAAATTCTTTTAAGGGAAATAAAATGTAAGACCCCCTTTTTTTTTCTTTTTCAACCACCGGGGTCTTAGGCCCAGAACCGCCGCTTTGCGGTGACTCCTTCACGTCCCGAAGGGTCATCACCACAAGGCGCCGATTCTGCCGGCCAATTTCGATCACAGAAAGTAGCACAATTATGAAGTAAGAGCAATGCAGTCCACAATAATAAAAATCACATATATATAATAAAACTCCACGAAGGGAGTGTCCACAGAAACATCAGAGTACTATAAAAACGGGCTTATGCCCGATACAAAATGTCCTCACTACAAGTCTCTCATGCGGAAGCGAAACAGTAAACTACTCAAGGTCGAGACTCACGGTCCCGGCTGTGTGAACTCCGGAGCTAGACTGCCCCATCTCTAGGCGCACCGATCTCTGGGGCTGCTCCTCCATGCTGGGCTCCACGATCCCCTAAATGATGCGGTTCGAAAACCGTTAGTCATAAAGACTAAGCCCTATCATCCCCTACCCCTTCCCCCATGGCTCCTAGGTACCGAGCGGAGAGGAAGAAAGGGAAGGACATGAAGGTGGAGATTAAACATGAAAACAGATGGCAGCGGAACTAATTCTAGCAAGTTGTGTTAGGTGAGCAGTTAATAAATTGTTATAATAGGTCTAGCAGTAAGAAAAGCAATTAAATGAATTTAAACCTTCACTTATGCGAGTACACATAAGCAAAAGGGATCTTTTGCAAGGCTCCCATCGCATAGAGTGTCCCATACCACTTATACGTTGGGGTGTCGGTTATCAAACAGCAATGGTTGTTATATATTGAAATTAACCTTTGATTTATAAACTTGCCCACACAAGCTTATAGACCAAGGGGTCGTTTTGCAGGTCCTAATGTATAAGCGTCCCATACCACTTATACTTTAGGTGTCAAGGTTTAATGAATCGATTATGATATGACATGCTAGTGGGTATGATGAAACAAGCAAGTGCAACTCACACACCCGACTCTGTGCACACAGACCTTTAGTTCCCCCTTTCGGAGCCGTTACCTCCCAGGATACCTCCGTAGTGGCAGACGGAAGCGGTGGGTTGGGCCTCGCCCACCTCAAAACCAGTAAAAGCACCACTGGTCTGACCTATCGTACGCCTCAACGCTTGGTGCACTAAGCGGACGCCTGCGTACTCTTGCCGGCTGGCGCACCGGACTTCTGTTGGTGAAGTGCTAACCACCTCGCCGAGTCAACGATATCGGTGTCGGTGCAATCGAACTCCCCGATATCGAAAGACCCACCACCTTAACTTTCCTATCTTATGCACATGCAAGTTTTATCGCAAACAAACAGAACCGAGCCGAAGCTCCCCGGACCAAACGTCCGTCTCCAACCAACCGAGCCGAAGCTCCCCGGACCATCCCGTCCGTCTCCAGAACAACCGAGCCGAAGCTCCCCGGATCCAAACGTCCGTTTCCAAATCACCCGAGCCGAAGCTCACATCAATCTTCCTGTGCCAACAGTGTTTGTGAAAAGTGCAAACCTAGTTACTAGGTTACTCTTGCTAGTTTATTATTACAGTTTACGTTAGCCCAGGACTGCCCCCGGTATACCCCGTGAAGGGCTCTCAAGGGGCACTAGGAACCAAGACGGTGCATTACGGCCCGAAGTTCCCTTTCGCAAGGCACTTATTATTATTGGTTGTCTACCCTTAATCCGATTTCCTTCTCATATTACGATAGACTATCCTAGGGTGATTTTTAAACCTTCCACTCTTCAGGAAAAGCGATCTTTCGCCAAACCCGAGCACCTCTTAACTCTAGCTATCACCTCTACTCACTACTCTTAATATCTTCCTCAGATCATGTCCTATTGCATTCCACAATTTACTAAATGCAGACCTACCTAGGCTACATGTCGAACCGGTTATGAAATGATCCATTACTCATCCAAATGCCCTAAATTATTTACTGGAGACTTACCATGACATAAATGACCTAAGTCCAGAAAATGGAAATTTTCCTAATTTATTTGGCATTTAAATAAATTCCTCGAAAATCTCAGGGGCCACCGGTTTGAACATGAACTATCCTAATTATTCATGCAAGATGTCCAGCAAATTTATGATAATTAGTAGGCTATCTCAGAAGGCTAAATCCTAAGTATCATAGTTTTCTATCATCAAAATAACCTGAAAAACTATTTGGAAATAATCTCTAATTTCTATAGTTTATGAATCAAGTACAGAAAATATTCTTCCAAAAATTCTAAATAATTTATGACATGAAGATTAAGGCCTAAAATTTGCACTGGCTAAGTTTCATAATTTTCCAGCAAGTGTTCTATCCATAATAATTTTTTAAACATAAAAGCCCTTTCTATCATTTGTGAATAAAGTACTAGATTTACTCAACATAAAATTCTATAAAAATTCAGGGATCAATGTTCTACTAGTCAAGATCTAAATCCAGAATTTTAACTGATTATAATTAATGTAAATTCTCCAAATAATTGAAACAACAAATTGGGCTAATAATTCTTTAACACATGAAGTATAATATATATTAATCATAAAATTCCAGAAAAATTACCATAAGTCTAATACATCCTAAAACTCCCTCCTCCCGAGTTTCATAATTTTTGGATTAGATTTAGTGCTTAAAATAATTAAATTACATGTTTATCCTATTCCAAAATCTCAACTTTCGAGGTACCTAACTACCTCCAATTCCTTCACTATTTCAACCAGAGGGTTTTCATCATATCCTCCCCCTCTCCTCCAAATTTCAAGGGCATACAAGAGCTTTTGCTCCTATGTCCTTCACAAACCTCAAACTCCCACCCGTTGGAGTTGAGCCAATCTCTTAGGGTAAAATCCACCCTAAGCCACACCATGTTACCCAAGAGGGTAGACATAGACTCAACAAATCAGTGGCCAACAACTTCAGCCTCTTTTGAGGAGATTTGTCCACTCCATCTCCAATTGTACTTTTCTCCAAAGTACCCCTCACCAAGACCTATCTAGGACCTGATAATTCCCTATTCAAAACTCGATCAATCGAGTTGAAATTTTGTACAGATCTTGATATTGATGCCAGGGACCACCACCCAAAATTTGGGGGAGTTTGGGCTTAATTTCATCTCCTAATTAACTGTATATTGTTTATTAAATTTTTACAAAAACTTTAGGCAAAAGTTCTCCAAAAATTCTCATTTTTGGACAGCCTCTCGTTATGCATATTATAGACCTCCAGTCCAAATTTCAAGTCATTTGGACATGTTATGAACCGTGGGCAACCATTTTAATTTCTGGTTAACCCAGGTCTTGATCCCACCAAAATGAGTGCTGTGTTCAAACCACTCACCCAAATTGAATAAAATCAATTTTAAATTAAAGTAGACCCCGAGGGCTACAACTTTTGTGTCTGGTCATTTTTCCTAAATCGGCCTCTAAGTGCCTCGTTTTGCAACCTCAAAAATACATTCAAATAATCTATTTTCCATTATGTACTATATAATAATCTATGTATTATATATTAAATCTACTGTTCATCTTCTTCAGAACCCGAAACCAGAACCAGGAAGCCATTTCTCCTGTAACGTTTCCGTGATCCGTTGCCGGCCGTCCGGTCACTTCCCTGGCCAGCCACCACCACCACCACCTCCGTTGAGGCGATGGCTAGCGGTCGGCGGTGGTTTGGCCGCCGGAGGTGGCGGTTTCCGGCGAACTCAAAAATACCATTTTCATGGTTTTCCCATGAAAACGAGAGACGGGTCCGGCTCCGTTGAGCGCGAACCTAATTTCTAAGGATCCTAAGATCTACCCATGAAAAGAAGGAGCAGAGGAGGACCTTGTTCGCGGTTTGAAGGCGAGAAGAGCGACGGGGTGCCATGGCGCGGTGGTGGCGTTGCTGAACTCCTCTTACAGCAAGAACAAGGATCTGCTCCGTTTACTTGGGCGTGTAACCTTCTCCTCCGGTTCCAGGTTGGCTTTTATAAGTCAGAAAAGTGGGAAGGTGAATGGTTTAAGCCATTATGGCCATGAAGTTCTCTCCCCTTAATGCTTCGGTTATGATGCAGGGATAAGAAACGGCGGAAACTGAACAGGTATGTCCAGCTGGCGATTTCCTATTGGACCACCCTTTCCTCATTTATTATGTATTTACAGAAGGAGAACGGCCTGAAATTACTCCTGGTGTAACCTCCCAAGCCAGCATTAATTTCCACGCGCGTTAGAATTATTTCGGGCCTGAACCGCCGTTTCAGCCAATGTCACGGGCGTGACACTTAGGTCACGGGCGTGACAGGCCCGGGTAGCCCATTCTGGGTTCGACGATCATCGAACTGAGATCGACAATCGTCGATCGAAGGTCACGGGCGTGACACCTGTGTCACGGGCGTGACAGGCCCGAACGGCAGATTTCTGGTCGACGATCGTCGAATTGAGATCGACGATCGTCGAAGGCTGGTCACGCCCTAGGTCACGGGCGTGACCTCTAGGTCACGGGCGTGACATGATCGAATGGCAAATTTCGAGGTCGACGATCGTCGAATTTAGATCGACGATCGTCGAAGGCTGGTCACACCCTAGGTCACGGGCGTGACACTCATGTCACGGGCGTGACATGCCCGGGCCGCAAGCTCGACGATCGTCTCACGGCGATCGACGATCGTCGATGGGGTCACGCCCATAGTCACGGGCGTGACATCTTGGTCACGGGCGTGACATGCCCAGACAGGGCGTTCGACGATCGTCTCGTGGAGATCGACGATCGTCGAAGTAGTCACGCCCAAGTCACGGGCGTGACGGGTCGGTCACGGGCGTGACCAACCCTTGACCCGAAAACTCAATCGATTTATTTTCACTTTTTGTGCTCCCTGGGGTTCTGACTCGACCAACCGACTCCTAGGGGTCTAGCCGGAAATGGGATGTTACAAATCCCAATAAACAAAACAAAAATTTCGTCCCCGAAATTGAGGTTGAGCCTATGGGGATTTCTATCGGAATAAATTAAACTTGTAACATCCCATACGATCCTTCTATTGGGTTCAGGCGACTGTTCGTTTGATAACGAAGGCAATCTCCCCAATAAACAAAAGATTAGCCCCTACCATTCTGATTAAGTGCGCAAGCCTAGGTCCTAGATTTTCCGTATCTAGTCTTAACATTCCAAAACAAGAAGGCAATCTATAGTATACCGAGAGGTGGTGAGATGTACCTGACTGAACAACTCCGGGTATCTTTGCCTCATCAGATCCTGCGGTTCCCAGGTGTGCTCCTCCTGACCGTGATTTCTCCACAGAACCTTGACTAAAGGGATCTTCTTGCGGCGCAAGATCCGCACTCCTTTGTCATCGATCCGAACCGGCTCCAAGTGAACAGATCGGTCTGAAGCTACCGGCCCTTCTGTGGTCAAAATCCGCTGCTCCGGGCGTAGTAGAGCCCTTCTCAGCGAAGAGATGTGGAAGACGTCGTGTAGAGCTGCCAGCTCCGGTGGCAACTCTAGCCTGTAGGCTAGGGGTCCGATCCGCTCCAGGATCCGGTAAGGGCCCATATACCTAGGGCTGAGTTTCTTCCTCCGACCGCGCACCCGTGAGACTCCGTGCATGGGCCGGATCTTCAAGAACACTCGATCCCCTACCCGAAACTCCACCTGACGATGCCGGGCGTCATAGTATTTAGCCTGTCTGCTCTGCGCCTCCAACATACTATCTCTGATCAGTCTCACCTGAGCCTCGGTATCTTCAACGAAATCCGATCCCAGCAGCTTCGGATCCTCGTCCTGAACCCAGGAAAGCGGGGTCCTACATTTCCTTCCATACAAGGCCTCATACGGCGCCATCCTGATGCTGGACTGGTAGCTGTTATTATAGGAGAACTCGACCAACGGTAACATCTTCTCCCACGGCTCCCCTCGGTCCAGTACACACAGCCGTAGTAAGTCCTCCAAGGTCCGGTTGGTGCGCTCGGTCTGCCCGTCCGTCTGAGGGTGGAAGGCCGTGCTAAAAGTCAACCGGGTGCCCAAGTATGCCTGCACTGACCGCCACTCCCTGGATGTAAACCGTCCATCGCGGTCCGACACTATCGTCCGGGGCACGCCATGATATCGGACATACTGCTCCACAAACTTCCGTACCAGCACTCCCACCGAGTCATCCTTCCTGATCGGTATAAAGCGGGCCACCTTCGTCAAACGATCGACAATCACCCAAATCGAGTCGTTCCCTGTCCGAGACCGGGGAAGACCATGTATAAAATCCATCGCTATGTCGTCAAACTTCCACTCCGGCACCGGGAGTGGCTGCAACAGTCCTGCGGGGTTCCTGCACTCCGCCTTCACCAACTGACACGCCTCGCAATGGGTCACGAAGTACGTAATGTCTTTCTTCATGCCCGGCCAAAACATCGTCCTCTTCAGATCAGCGGTCATCTTTGTGATCCCCGGGTGCACGGAGTACCGGCTGCAATGCGCCTCTGTCAGAATATCCTCTCGGATCTGGCCTCCTGCAGGTATATATACTCTGCCTCTGAAGTGGAGCAAACCATCTCTCAGGGAATAATCTCCTGTCGAACCTTCCTCCAAAGCTCGGAACATCGGCTCCGCCCACGCATCTGTCCTCTGTCCGTCCCGAATGCGATCCCGAATATCGTCTATGGCCACTATCGATGCCAGATACTCCCTATACAGATCTGGGTCATCCTCGGACACTAGGGATATCTGCATGTCTCTGAATGACTGGACCAGCTCCATAGACATAACCTGGGGCCCAGCTTCGGAAGTGGCAGCTCTCCGGCTCAACGCGTCGGCCACCACGTTTGCCTTCCCTGGATGGTAGTGCATCTCATACTGATAATCTGCTAAGAACTCCACCCAACGCCTCTGCCTGATATTCAGCTCCTTCTGAGTGTCCACGTATTTCAAGTTCTTGTGATCGGAGAAGATATCGCAGTGGACTCCATAAAGGTAATGACGCCAGACCTTTAGAGCAAAAACGACCGCTCCCATCTCGAGGTCGTGCACCGGTAGTTCCTCTCATGGGTCTTCAGCTGGCGGGAGGCATATGCTATGACATGTCCGTTCTGCATCAGCACCGCTCCCATCCCTTGGTATGATGCGTCGGTATACACCTGGAATCCCTCCCTTCCGGATGGAAGGGCCAGGATAGGGGCCGAGATGAGTCGGTCCTTCAGCTCCTGGAAAGCCGCCTGGCACTGCGGGGTCCAAACAAAAGGTGCCTCCTTCTTTGTCAAAGATGTGAGGGGGAGGGCAATCCGAGAGAACCCCTCCACGAACTTCCGGTAGTAACCGGCAAGTCCCAAGAAACTGCGTACATCGGTGGCTGTCCTCAGCTGCGGCCAATCGCGAACTGCCCGAATCTTTGCTGGATCTACTGATAACCCGGCTCCGCTGATGATGTGGCCTAGGAAGGCCACCTCCTTCAACCAGAACTGACACTTGCTGAATTTGGCATAAAGGTGATGCTCCCGCAACCTCTCCAAGGTCAGTGCCAGATGCCGAGTGTGCTCCTCCTCCGTCCTAGAGTAGATCAGGATGTCGTCTATGAACACTATGACGAACACATCCAAGTAAGCCTCGAAAACCCGGTTCATGAGACTCATGAACGCCGACGGAGCATTCGTGAGCCCAAAGGGCATCACGGTGAACTCATACAGGCCATATCTGCTACTAAAGGCCGTCTTCGGGATATCCTCCTCCTGGATCCGCAGCTGGTAGTATCCTGATCTCAAGTCCAGCTTCGAGAAATAATGGGCCCCCTCCAGCTGGTCAAATAATTCGTCTATCCGTGGGAGCGGATAGGTATTCCGGACGGTCAGCCTGTTTAGTGCTCGATAATCGATGCACAGGCGGAGTGTCCCATCCTTCTTCTTCACGAACAGGACCGGAGCTCCCCATGGCGAGGAACTCGGTCTAACAAAACCTGCCTCAACTAATTCCTGCAACTGAGTCCGAAACTCTGCCAACTCCTTTGGGGCCATCCGATAAGGGGCCCTAGACGCCGGCTTGGCCCCGGCACAAGCTGTATCTGAAAATCCTGCTCTCGGTGTGGAGGTAATCCTGGTAGTTTCTCTGGGAAGACGTCAGCGAAATCTCGCACCACCGGGATGTCTGTCACCGACTCCTTAACCTCCGCCATCTCAAATAGAATCTGATAGACCTCCTCTCCCTGCAGATGGGCCTTGACGGCCTGTACCGAAGATAAGAGTATACGAGAGACAGGTCTTATACCTTCAATGGTAATGAAAGAGTCCCCGTGTCTCACGGTGATCCTCTTTGCCTGGCAGTCAATCTGGGCATAGTTCCAGTGCAGCCATACCATGCCCAGGATCAGGTCGTAGTCCGTCAGCTTCAAAATCGTCGCTGGAGCCTCGAACGCTTTTCCACCAATTTCTGCCTCCATATTGCAGTGATCCGTGGTAAGGAGCTCAGATCCATCCGGTAGTCGCACCCTCATCCTCGAGCCTGTGAACCGCTCCACACCTTCCAGTCCTTCCACGAACGACTCCGACACAAAGGAGTGAGTAGCTCCAGTATCGAACAGCGTGCGGGCAGGCTTGCCGCTGATGAAGACTATACCTGGGGTGATTAGATATCTTAGGGTTCTATAATGAGTTTTTACTTTCCTTGCTATCAATCTAGTGCGATTCAAAGTTTTAACAACTTAAAGGGGAAATTCTATGAAAACAAAGAAGCATTTCGGCATACCTGCGATGACCTACTCCGGATTCCGCGGCTGTGCAAGGTCCAAGGCATATACCTGCTCTCTTCCCTGTCTACGATCTTCCCCCTGGTATCCTCGACCGCGGCCGCGTCCTCGGCCTCCGTAATGCTGAGCTGGTGGGCCGCCCTGATGTGCTGGAGGTGGTGCCCCCCTCATGGGGCAGTTCCTCCGAATGTGCCCAATCTGATGACAAAAGTAGCACTCTGGGGGATACGCCATTCCCCCGGGTCTCGGCATCTCCTGCATCCGAAGGGGTGGAGGGGCCAATACCACCTGTTCCCTCGGCTCCGGCCTCACGTCCTGACGAGGCTGGTCCTCTGTCCTCCTCCCCTCTGGTACAGCACCCCGCCGCTGGTCATTCCTTCCTCTTCGTCCCTGATCCTCTGCTGGCCGTTTCCGGCCCCGGGTGGTGTGCCAATCTGCCTCAATCCTTTTGGCCATCTCCAAAATCCGGGAGATAGGCCCGTCAGATACAAACAAGAGGGCCTCCCTCAAGTCCTCACGTAGGCCCTTGTAGAACCTCCTGATATACCCCGCCTCGTCCAGCTGGTAGGAATCTGCGTATCGAGCCAGGTGGTCAAACTCTCGATGGTATTCCACTACGGTCCGAGTACCCTGCTTCAGCTGTAAGAACCGCTCCTCCAAGTCATCCCTAGCCGACTGCGGAACGAAATGCTCCAGCAGTGCGGCCCTGAACTCCTCCCAAGTGATCTCCGCAACCTCCCTATCAGCAAATGTCGTGTCCAACAACGTCTTCCACCACCTCTTTGCATGGGACTCGAGGCAGGAGACAACCAGAGCCACCCTCTCCTCCCATGGACACCGAATCCCGGTTAGCATCTCGTACATGATATCTAGCCATTCCTCCGTCCGAACAGCCGACTCTGTCCCCAGATAGGACGGGGGAGAAAGACCCCGGAAGATGCTGAGCCAGTTGGCCCCCGGATTTGGCTGCGGGGCCGGAACCTGCTGGGCCCTGAAGGCCTCCAGAATGGCAGTCAGGGTCTGTCCCATGTCTGACTGAAGGAAAGGAGTGGGGGCCGGTGGGGGTGGTGCAACATCCTGAGCCTGTGGAACTCCACCCTGAGGCGTAGTCCGTGCTGGAGGCTGCGTAACAAAAACACACGCTGAGAAAACGTTCAAATACTACATAAAGGTGGACAAATTATATGTGATCCCCATATGGGCACACCATTGCTTCCGCTGCTTAGTTTGTCCCCAAACTAAACTCGAGCGGGGGTGACCGAGGGTTTGTGGAGTGCTACTTCCTTCTGATCGATGTTTGCTTTGATACCACTTGTAAGACCCCCTTTTTTTTCTTTTTCAACCACCGGGGTCTTAGGCCCAGAACCGCCGCTTTGCGGTGACTCCTTCACGTCCCGAAGGGTCATCACCACAAGGCGCCGATTCTGCCGGCCAATTTCGATCACAGAAAGTAGCACAATTATGAAGTAAGAGCAATGCAGTCCACAATAATAAAAATCACATATATATAATAAAACTCCACGAAGGGAGTGTCCACAGAAACATCAGAGTACTATAAAAACGGGCTTATGCCCGGTACAAAATGTCCTCACTACAAGTCTCTCATGCGGAAGCGAAACAGTAAACTACTCAAGGTCGAGACTCACGGTCCCGGCTTTGTGAACTCCGGAGCTAGACTGCCCCATCTCTAGGCGCACCGATCTCTGGGGCTGTTCCTCCATGCTGGGCTCCACGATCCCCTAAATGATGCGGTTCGAAAACCGTTAGTCATAAAGACTAAGCCCTATCATCCCCTACCCCTTCCCCCATGGCTCCTAGGTACCGAGCGGAGAGGAAGAAAGGGAAGGACATGAAGGTGGAGATTAAACATGAAAACAGATGGCAGCGGGAACTAATTCTAGCAAGTTGTGTTAGGTGAGCAGTTAATAAATTGTTATAATAGGTCTAGCAGTAAGAAAAGCAATTAAATGAATTTAAACCTTCACTTATGCGAGTACACATAAGCAAAAGGGATCTTTTGCAAGGCTCCCATCGCATAGAGTGTCCCATACCACTTATACGTTGGGGTGTCGGTTATCAAACAGCAATGGTTGTTATATATTGAAATTAACCTTTGATTTATAAACTTGCCCACACAAGCTTATAGACCAAGGGGTCGTTTTGCAGGTCCTAATGTATAAGCGTCCCATACCACTTATACTTTAGGTGTCAAGGTTTAATGAATCGATTATGCTATGACATGCTAGTGGGTATGATGAAACAAGCAAGTGCAACTCACACACCCGACTCTGTGCACACAGACCTTTAGTTCCCCCTTTCGGAGCCGTTACCTCCCAGGATACCTCCGTAGTGGCAGACAGAAGCGGTGGGTTGGGCCTCGCCCACCTCAAAACCAGTAAAAGCACCACTGGTCTGACCTATCGTACGCCTCAATGCTTGGTGCACTAAGTGGACGCCTGCGTACTCTTGCCGGCTGGCGCACCGGACTTCTGTTGGCGAAGTGCTAACCACCTCGCCGAGTCAACGATATCGGTGTCGGTGCAATCGAACTCCCCGATATCGAAAGACCCACCACCTTAACTTTCCTATCTTATGCACATGCAAGTTTTATCGCAAACAAACAGAACCGAGCCGAAGCTCCCCGGACCAAACGTCCGTCTCCAACCAACCGAGCCGAAGCTCCCCGGACCATCCCGTCCGTCTCCAGAACAACCGAGCCGAAGCTCCCCGGATCCAAACGTCCGTTTCCAAATCACCCGAGCCGAAGCTCACATCAATCTTCCTGTGCCAACAGTGTTTGTGAAAAGTGCAAACCTAGTTACTAGGTTACTCTTGCTAGTTTATTATTACAGTTTACGTTAGCCCAGGACTGCCCCCGGTATACCCCGTGAAGGGCTCTCAAGGGGCACTAGGAACCAAGACGGTGCATTACGGCCCGAAGTTCCCTTTCGCAAGGCACTTATTATTATTGGTTGTCTACCCTTAATCCGATTTCCTTCTCATATTACGATAGACTATCCTAGGGTGATTTTTAAACCTTCCACTCTTCAGGAAAAGCGATCTTTCGCCAAACCCGAGCACCTCTTAACTCTAGCTATCACCTCTACTCACTACTCTTAATATCTTCCTCAGATCATGTCCTATTGCATTCCACAATTTACTAAATGCAGACCTTACTAGGCTACATGTCGAACCGGTTATGAAATGATCCATTACTCATCCAAATGCCCTAAATTATTTACTGGAGACTTACCATGACATAAATGACCTAAGTCCAGAAAATGGAAATTTTCCTAATTTATTTGGCATTTAAATAAATTCCTCGAAAATCTCAGGGCCACCGGTTTGAACATGAACTATCCTAATTATTCATGCAAGATGTCCAACAAATTTATGATAATTAGTAGGCTATCTCAGAAGGCTAAATCCTAAGTATCATAGTTTTCTATCATCAAAATAACCTGAAAAACTATTTGGAAATAATCTCTAATTTCTATAGTTTATGAATCAAGTACAGAAAATATTCTTCCAAAAATTCTAAATAATTTATGATATGAAGATTAAGGCCTAAAATTTGCACTGGCTAAGTTTCATAATTTTCCAGCAAGTGTTCTATCCATAATAATTTTTTAAATATAAAAGCCCTTTCTATCATTTGTGAATAAAGTACTAGATTTACTCAACATAAAATTCTATAAAAATTCAGGGATCAATGTTCTACTAGTCAAGATCTAAATCCAGAATTTTAACTGATTATAATTAATGTAAATTCTCCAAATAATTGAAACAACAAATTGGGCTAATAATTCTTTAACACATGAAGTATAATATATATTAATCATAAAATTCCAGAAAAATTACCATAAGTCTAATACATCCTAAAACTCCCTCCTCCCGAGTTTCATAATTTTTGGATTAGATTTAGTGCTTAAAATAATTAAATTACATGTTTATCCTATTCCAAAATCTCAACTTTCGAGGTACCTAACTACCTCCAATTCCTTCACTATTTCAACCAGAGGGTTTTCATCATATCCTCCCCCTCTCCTCCAAATTTCAAGGGCATACAAGAGCTTTTGCTCCTATGTCCTTCACAAACCTCAAACTCCCACCCGTTGGAGTTGAGCCAATCTCTTAGGGTAAAATCCACCCTAAGCCACACCATGTTACCCAAGAGGGTAGACATAGACTCAACAAATCAGTGGCCAACAACTTCAGCCTCTTTTGAGGAGATTTGTCCACTCCATCTCCAATTGTACTTTTCTCCAAAGTACCCCTCACCAAGACCTATCTAGGACCTGATAATTTCCTATTCAAAACTCGATCAATCGAGTTGAAATTTTGTACAGATCTTGATATTGATGCCAGGGACCACCACCCAAAATTTGGGGGAGTTTGGGCTTAATTTCATCTCCTAATTAACTGTATATTGTTTATTAAATTTTTACAAAAACTTTAGGCAAAAGTTCTCCAAAAATTCTCATTTTTGGACAGCCTCTCGTTATGCATATTATAGACCTCCAGTCCAAATTTCAAGTCATTTGGACATGTTATGAACCGTGGGCAACCATTTTAATTTCTGGTTAACCCAGGTCTTGATCCCACCAAAATGAGTGCTGTGTTCAAACCACTCACCCAAATTGAATAAAATCAATTTTAAATTAAAGTAGACCCCGAGGGCTACAACTTTTGTGTCTGGTCATTTTTCCTAAATCGGCCTCTAAGTGCCTCGTTTTGCAGCCTCAAAAATACATTCAAATAATCTATTTTCCATTATGTACTATATAATAATCTATGTATTATATATTAAATCTACTGTTCATCTTCTTCAGAACCCGAAACCAGAACCAGGAAGCCATTTCTCCTGTAACGTTTCCGTGATCCGTTGCCGGCCGTCCGGTCACTTCCCTGGCCAGCCACCACCACCACCACCTCCGTTGAGGCGATGGCTAGCGGTCGGCGGTGGTTTGGCCGCCGGAGGTGGCGGTTTCCGGCGAACTCAAAAATACCATTTTCATGGTTTTCCCATGAAAACGAGAGACGGGTCCGGCTCCGTTGAGCGCGAACCTAATTTCTAAGGATCCTAAGATCTACCCATGAAAAGAAGGAGCAGAGGAGGACCTTGTTCGCGGTTTGAAGGCGAGAAGAGCGACGGGGTGCCATGGCGCGGTGGTGGCGTTGCTGAACTCCTCTTACAGCAAGAACAAGGATCTGCTCCATTTACTTGGGCGTGTAACCTTCTCCTCCGGTTCCAGGTTGGCTTTTATAAGTCAGAAAAGTGGGAAGGTGAATGGTTTAAGCCATTATGGCCATGAAGTTCTCTCCCCTTAATGCTTCGGTTATGATGCAGGGATAAGAAACAGCGGAAACTGAACAGGTATGTCCAGCTGGCGATTTCCTATTGGACCACCCTTTCCTCATTTATTATGTATTTACAGAAGGAGAACGGCCTGAAATTACTCCTGGTGTAACCTCCCAAGCCAGCATTAATTTCCACGCGCGTTAGAATTATTTCGGGCCTGAACCGCCATTTCGGCCAATGTCACGGGCGTGACACTTAGGTCACGGGCGTGACAGGCCCGGGTAGCCCATTCTGGGTTCGACGATCGTCGAACTGAGATCGACAATCGTCGATCGAAGGTCACGGGCGTGACACCTGTGTCACGGGCGTGACAGGCCCGAACGGCAGATTTCTGGTCGACGATCGTCGAATTGAGATCGACGATCGTCGAAGGCTGGTCACGCCCTAGGTCACGGGCGTGACCTCTAGGTCACGGGCGTGACATGCCCGAATGGCAAATTTCGAGGTCGACGATCGTCGAATTGAGATCGACGATCGTCGAAGGCTGGTCACACCCTAGGTCACGGGCGTGACACTCATGTCACGGGCGTGACATGCCCGGGCCGCAAGCTCGACGATCGTCTCACGGCGATCGACGATCGTCGATGGGGTCACGCCCATAGTCACGGGCGTGACATCTTGGTCACGGGCGTGACATGCCCAGACAGGGCGTTCGACGATCGTCTCGTGGAGATCGACGATCGTCGAAGTAGTCAGGCCCAAGTCACGGGCGTGACGGGTCGGTCACGGGCGTGACCAACCCTTGACCCGAAAACTCAATCGATTTATTTTCACTTTTTGTGCTCCCTGGGGTTCTGACTCGACCAACCGACTCCTAGGGGTCTAGCCGGAAATGGGATGTTACATAAAATGAGATTGTTTAGGGTTCACTTGGAACCTAGCACAAAGGCATGTAGCAAACATTATGTCTGGCCTACTTGTTGTGAGATACAATAGGGACCCAACAATGCCCCTATATAATTTCTGATCAACAGGCTTTCCATGTTCATCAAAGTCAACCACAACATTGGTATCCATGAGTGTTTTCTTTATTGAGGCATCTGACATCCCAAACCTTTTGATTAACTCCTTAACATACTTGGATTGGGATATGAAGATGCCATCAGGCAATTGCTTCACTTGGAGACCAAGGAAGTATGAAAGTTCACCCATACTACTCATCTCAAACTTTGAATGCATAAGGTCAGAAAACCTTTTGCATAGTTTGGGATCAGTTGAGCCAAATATAATATCATCTACATAAATTTGTGCTAACAAGATTTTATATTTATGATGCTTAATAAAAAGAGTCCTATCTACAATGCCTTTAGAAAATTTATGCTCTAACAAGAAGCTAGCTAAGGTCTCATACCAAGCTCTTGGAGCTTGCTTTAGACCATAGAGAGCTTTATGCAATCTAAAGACATTAGAGGGATTAGTTGGAGAGATAAAACCTGGTGGTTGCTCCACATATACTTCCTATTTGAGTTCTCCATTCAGAAATGCACTCTTGACATCCATTTGATAGACTTTGAACTTTTTGTAGGCAGCATATGCAAGGAAGATTCTTATAGCCTCAAGCCTTGCAATAGGGGCAAATGTCTGATCATAGTCAATGTCTTTCTTTTGCCTATAGCCTTGAGCTACTATCCTTGCCTTGTTCCTTATGATAGTGCCTTAGGCATCAAGTTTATTTCTGAATACCCACTTAGTTGCAATGACTGGGTAGTCTTTGGGTCTTGGAACTAAGTCCCAAACTCTACATCTCTCAAACTGGTTGAGCTCCTCTTGCATAGCAGTGATCCAGTGTGGATCTTGCTCAGCATCTTTGATGGATTGTGGCTTAATTTGAGATATGAAGCAGACATGCATCACATCCTGGTGGAGTTGATGCCTTGTCTGCACACCTACTGATATGTCTTATATTACTTGAGATATAGGATGATCTCTAAGTATGACATAATCAGTTGGTGGAGTTGGTTCAGCAATAGCTTGGGGAGTTAATTCCTCTGGTGGAATTAAGTTAGCTATTGTTGGCTCTCCATTAAATTAAGTATCTTCATCATCACTTTCTTCAGCAATATGTAGAGAAGGAGGTGTAACATCCTCATTGGTGAGGGTCAACTCATCTAGCTTCTCACACATGTTAGGTACCTGCAAGGTTTCACTGGTAGAAGCTATCTTCTCCTTATAAAACATGTTAGTCTCATCAAAAGAAATGTGAATAGACACTTCCATTTTCATGGTTGATTTATTATATACCCTATAAGCCATGCTTACTTGGGAATATCCACGAAAAATTCCAACTTCAGCTTTGGCTTCAAACTTTCTAATGTATTTCTTGTTATTGTTTGGATGTAACAGACACAACCAAATACTCTAAGATCGTCTACTTTAGGTTTCTTCCATTTGAGTAGTTCATTGGCAGTCTTTCCCTTAAGTTTGTGTATCAAACTCCTATTCAGGATATAGTTTGATGTGCTCACAGCCTCTGCCCAAAAGGATAGGGGCAGGTGAGCATCTATAATTAATGTGCTTGCAGCTTCAAAGAGTGTTCTATTTTTCCTTTCACCTACCCAATTTTGTTGAGGAGTTTTAGGAGCAGAGAAGCGATGCATGATACCTTCCTTCTCACAGAACTCTTGCATAAGAAGAGACTCAAACTCAGTACCATGATCACTTCTGATCAATGAAACTGGAGTAGAGTACTCAATCGTATGCTCTTGAGAAAATCTGTAAGAACCTTGAAGTTATGTGACTTGTTTCTCAAGAAGAACACCCAAGTGAACCTTGAGAAGTCATCAACAATCATTAAGGTATAAGACTTCCCTCATAGGATTTGTACAACAATGGGTCAGAAAAGATCCATGTGGATCAAATACAAAATCCTAGGTGAATCACTCTTGTTAAGTGACTTGAAACTATTTTTAGTATGCGTGCCTAACTGACAAGCCCTGCAAAGGCTTTCCTTCTTGTAGGGGTAAGAAGGCAATCCTTTAACAAGGTTGTCTTTAGATAATCTAACAATGTTTTTTAAGTTAACATGTCCTAATATCTTATGCCAAAGTTCATTGTAGTTACTAGTTTGGTTAAACAAACAAATTTCTGTTTTAGCTGATTTGAAATTAACTATGCAGATATTTCCTACTCTAGAGCCAGTTAAAACAGTTATATTGTCAGCAGAAGAAATAATGCAAGATGATTTATCAAATGATACCTGAAACCCTTCATCACAGAGTTGACTAATAGAAATCAGGTTGTGCTTTAATCCACTTACATAAGCTACTTTCTTGAATGTGACCACTCCAATCTTTACATCTCCATAGCCTTTAGTCTGGCCATAGTTGGAGTCACCAAAAACAACTTTGGGACCTAGCTTGGACTTGTAGTTGGATAGATTATCCTTGCTGCCAGTCATATGTTTTGAATAACCACTATCCAGATATCACTGTTCCTTTGTGGTAGGATAGTCTTTCACCTACACAAAAATAGGTTAGATATTCTTGACCCAGGTTACATTGAGTCCTTGTTGATTTATATAACTAAAGCTGGCAATATATGAATATTCAGGTTGACTTTTATAACCTAAAGGATGGTATTTTCTTGGTGAAATTATCCATTGGTTAAAAGGATAAATATTCTGTCTAGGTTGATTAAAAATCCTATTGTAATTAAAATTTCTATTATTATAAACTGGGGTCGATGAATTCTGGTACGTTCGTCGATCTGAGGTCCACGAACGGGGATGAGTTCGTCGAACTCCACTCAGAGAATGAAGGTATTCATTTTCTGGGCCCCAATTTCGTCGATCTCATGTCAACGAACCATACTGGTTTCGTCGATCGCAGTTCAGAGAATAGTTATAGTAAAAGTTTGCGTTCGGAGTTCGTCGACTTGAGCTCGATGAACTGTACACATTTCGTCGATCTGAGCTCGACGAAATCTGCTGAACTTTGTTATTATTAAGAATTTTCTTATTCTTTCTTTTTTTCTTATTCTTTTGTTTTAATACAATTTGTTTATCATGATTATCTTCTATTTTCTCTTTACCCTTTTCAGAAATAAATTTTATGGGGGTGGATAAAATGTTTTTCTGAATGAGTGGGGGTTGGCTTGATGAAGCACCTAAGCCCAGCTTGCCATTAAGTCTGGCATTCACTATGCTTGTGATGTTCATCAACTTGATGCTTCTCCCATTCAGGGATTCTTCAAGTTGTCTAGCCTCAAATAATTCAGTCTTTAATTTAATGATTTGTTCATTAGCTAAGGTGATTTCATCCCTTAATTTGTTGTTTTCTGACAGCAGGTTTTCTTGTTCATTTACTTTCTCTCTAAGTTGTTTAATTACTTTTTCAGAGTTAATTAAATCAAGACATAAAGATTTAAATTCAATTTTAAATTCTTCTGAATCAAAATCAAAAGAATATAATACTTGATCCTCTTCAGATAGAGGTTCTTCAGTGTCTGATTGGTCAGCTTCAGAATGGGTGCTTGATATATCAATAGCCATCAAGCATATTTCCTTGGACTTTGCTTCCTCTTCATCTTCACTGGAGATGGAAGATGAATATTCTTCTTCAGTGTCACTCCAGGTTTCAGCAATGAAACCTTTCTCCTTCCTTTTATGCTTGCTGGAGGAGGGCTTGTTGTAATGCTGTTTCCTAGTCTCCTTTTCTCTTCTTTTATCTTTCTTTTGAGTCTCTGGACACTCTAAAATGAAGTGTCCAGGCTTCTTACAGCAAAAACAAACTACTTCTTTAGTTGGCATTTTGTCATACCTGGGTTTATCATCTTGCCTTTATGACTTTCTTTTGAAGTCCCTCTTGCCCATTTTGTAAAATCTCTTAGCTAAGAGACTTAGGAATTCTTCATTGACAGTTGGGGCTTCTGAATCTTCAGTAGCTTTGAATGTTATATTTTGCTCCTTTCTCCCAAATAAAGGAGTCTTCTGTTCTGCAGCTTCTCATAACTTAATCAGTTGCTCATAAGATTTGAGCTTTCCTAATAGAGATTCAGTGGAAATCTCATTAAGGCTTCTAGCTTCCTTGATAGGCCAGATTATAGAATCTCATGAGCAAGGGAAGCACATGAGGATTTTGTCATTCACTTCTGTAAGAGTTATGTCCTTGTCCAATGTCTTCAGCTCATTGATTATTGAGCTTAATCTATCATACATATCACCAATAGTCTCTGACTCATCCTTCTTTAAGTTCTCATACTGAGAGATGAGATTGGATCTCCTATCCTTTCTCTCATCAGCAGAACCAGCTACAATCTGGTTAAGAGAATCCCAAATAGCCTTAGCTGATGTGCATTCAGCCGCTTTTTGGAAGATGTCATCAGACATAGTCTGAGCCAGAATATCCATGGCCTTTGCATCAACAATCTTGGCCTTTTTTTGAGCATCTGTCCACTCAGGTGGTGGAACAATGTTGGAACCCTTGTTTTGATTTGTGCTAGGTTCACTCTTAGGATGTTTAGACCCTCTTGTATAGCCAGGGTCTCTGTTTTAAGTCTTAGTTAGATCCCCTTTAGATCAGTTTTTGGCAGACCAGCATTACAGTGGACTCAGACTCAGATTCAGAGAATGTTGTGAACTATCTATATCAGTTTGACTATAGTCGAACTCAGCTCGACGATCGTCGATCTCCCATCGACGATCTCAGAGTCTCCTACTCTGAACTGAGCTCGACGATCTACGAGCTTAGGTCTACGATCTCTTGTTTCTCTGCAGTAATCAAAGGTCATTGATAGTCGTTCTCTGGTCGACGATCTCTGAATCGAGCCCAATGATTTTATGCTGCCTTCTTCTATCAGTGTTCTCAGATCAGTCAGAAGTTTTATTTTGGTTATGATAAATTTATTTTAAGGCAAGATATATTCTAATAATAAATGTTGATA
Organism: Platanthera zijinensis; assembly: GCA_039513925.1. Taxonomy (NCBI): domain Eukaryota; kingdom Viridiplantae; phylum Streptophyta; class Magnoliopsida; order Asparagales; family Orchidaceae; genus Platanthera; species Platanthera zijinensis. Next base: position 154,925,840 of record CM077097.1, read on the forward strand.
CTCCCAAGGCTGATAGCCATATTTCTTGAAGCATTTATTATAGTATTCACAGAATATTGTATAGAGACAATTATGGATTTCATTTATGACTGCCAGCCATTCTAGCCGTTTGGGCTCCTCAATTCTTGCAGTAAATTATGCCTTGCCTTGGGAATTCAAATTCTAGCCGTTTCTCTTCATACTGACAGAATATATATCTCATATAACAAAAAGAAGAAGATAGACAGGAATTAGTCAGTAATCAAAAAGAAAAGAATCTTCCTTTACTCTCAGTGGATATTGCATGCTTGCTAAACAGAAGAAGAAGAACTTTTTCTGAACAACATTTTCTCTCCAGTCATCTTCTCTCTTCAGTCTTCAAAGATTCACAGAGAGTCACAAAATCAACAACTGTTATCAGATTCAAAAAGGCTTTACAACTTTTTCTCCTTGAAGACCTACACCCAGGGCCAAGCTTCATCTTCCTGGATCCATACAATATCTCAGGGGGAGTTTGGACATTCTTCTCAATCCACATAATCTTCTCACTTGTCTGAGAAAGAGAAGATTCTCATAAACTTTTCTTCTACCTCCATCTATACAGGGTTATCTCTCCCTTTAAAAATGAACTCTTTGGTGATAGGGTGCCTGATAAAAAACCTATTGGATTTTGAGCTCCTGATCAAAAGCTCAAAGGGTCTCTAGATCTACCTGCAGTAGATTTTGTGGTGATAGGGCACCTGATCAAAAACCTAAGTGGATTCCTACCTAGGTGTTAGAAGAGTGGATGTACCCAGAGTTGGGGAACCACTATAAATTTTCTTGTGTCGTCTGTATTGCTCTGTGATTTCTTTGTGTGTTGTGTTGCTGTGGTAGTCTAGCTTATTTCTTTTCTCCAGTTACTTTTATTAGTATTCTAATTCCGCAATAAATCTAAACAATTTTTTTAATACTCTATTCACCCCCCCCCTCTAGATTAAAGCCTATCTATCCCTCACTTTCAATTGGTATCAGAGGGTGTGTTTTTGAAGGTTGTACAGGCTAACACCTGAACCTAAGATCTCAGATAGATATATCTTTACTTTATTTCTCTTTGTTATACCATGGTACAGTACAAGAACTTTGTAAGCACTAGACCTCCAGTTTGCAACTTGCAAAAGTTTGGAATCTGGAAGGCAAGAATAAGACTTTATATGAATTCAATTGATGAAGATATTTATGCTTATATCTTAACAGGTGTACCTTCACCACCAGCTGCCACCCCAAGCACTTCTACAAACATGACTGCAGTACCTCCTCCAGACTATAATGATGCATACAAGAAAGTAAAAATTACTGATGCAAAAGCCATGAATATACAAGCACAAACAATGTCTGATGACATATTTCAGAAGGTAGCTGAATGTGAATCAGCAAAGGCCATCTAGGATTCCTTAAACCAGATGGTTGCAGGATCAACAAATGAAAGGAAAGACAGGAGAGCTCATCTCATCTCCCTATATGAGAATTTTAAAAAGGAAGAAACTGAGTAAGTTTCTGAGATGTATAACAGACTCAGTATCATTATTAATGAACTGAAAACCCTTTACAAGGACATCTCAGTCACAGAAATAAATGACAAGATTCTCATGTGCTTCCCCAGCTCATGAGACTCTAGAATCTGTCCTATCAGAGAGACCAGAAGCACACATGAGATGACCACTGAATCAGTCTTAGGAAAGCTGAAATCCTATGAACAGCTGCTGAAGACAAGAGAAGCTGAGCAACAAAAGACTGCTACACCAATAAGGAATGAGCAGAATATTGCTTTCAAAGCTTTAGAAGAATCAGAAACTTCTCCATCAAATGAAGAATTGATGAGTCTCTTTGCAAGGAGATTCTTCAAGATGGGGAGAAAAGAATTCAGAAGGAAATAATCAAGGAGTGATGATAAACCAAGGTATGATAAAACCCCTTCTAAAGAAATTATTTGTTTTGGTTGAAGAAAAGCTGGACACATTCTTCCAGAGTATCCAGAAAACAAGCACAAGGAAAAGAGGAAGGAGAAAGACTCCAAGAAGTACTCAAGCAAACCATCCTCCTAAAAACACAAAAAGATGGAGAGAGGATTTGTTGCAGAAACCTGGAGTAAAACTGAAGAATCATCTTCCTCCAGTTCTAGTGAAGATGAAGAAGAAGCAAAGGCCAAAGAAATTTGCTTAATGACCATCAATGCTTCAGGGAATGTCTCAGAAGAAGAAGAATCTGAAGAATGTTCAGATTGTGATCAGGTATTGAAAGATTTTGACTTTACCTCTGAAGACTTTAAATCAAACTTTAAATCTATGTGTAGTGATCTGATTAGATCTGAGAAGGAAATCAAACTTCTCAGAGATAGGCAATTTAACTATGATAGTTTAGTATCAGAAAACAATAAATTGAAAAATGAAATAAACATGTATAGTGAACAAATCATTTTTCTGAAAATGGAATTAAGTAAGGCAAAACAACTAGAAGAATCATTAAATGGAAGAAGTAAACAGCTAGATGAAATTACCAGCACACTCAATGTCAGGCTTAATAAAAGTAAGTTAGGATTAGGTGCATCATCTAGTGAACCACAAGTTATTCAGAAAAATCATCTCTCACAACCTATAAAGTTTATTTCAGATAAAGGTAAGAAAAATACAAAGCAAATTAAAAAGGTTAATAAGGTTCTAAAACAAGTTGAGAAAAATAAAGAAAAACAAACAACCAAGTCTCAACAAAAATCATCGAACCAAGATCGACGATCTCAGAACCCAGAGCTTGAGTTCAAACACTCTGCAAATGGAGATCGACGATATCACTATGTATCGTCGACCAGAGATCGACGATCGTGGAACCCAGATAATAGCTACTATTACTCTGAGAACCGAGATCGACGATATCAATGTTGGTCGCCGAACGCAGATCGACGATCTCAACCTAAATCGTCGAACTCAGAACAGAGTTATCAAAACTTCAATTTCAACAGAAATAAAAATTTCAATAAGAACCCCAACTCTAAATCATTTCATCCCTTAACTAACTGGACAATACCACCTAGGAGATTTTATCCCTTAGGCTATAAATGTCAACCTGAATACTCTTATATTTTAAGTTTTAAGTATGAAAAGAAGCCAGGACCCAAGGTTACCTGGGTCCAAAATGTATATTCTATCATTTTGCAGGTGAAGACCTATCCTACCATATAGGATAGATGGTATCTGGATAGTGGGTGCTCCAAGCACATGACAGGAAACAAGGCCAACCTAAAAAACTATAAGGCAAAGCTGGGTCCAAAAGTTGTATTTGGTGACTCAAGTTTTGGTCAGACAGAAGGTTATGGAGAATTCACACTTGGAGATGTCACATTCAGGAAAGTGGCATATGTAAGTAGTCTGAAACATAACTTGATATCCATAGGTCAGCTATGTGATGCAGGTTATGAGGTATGTTTTACATAATCAAAATGCAACATTTCTTTAAATAACAACATTGTGTTGTCAGGGTATAGGTTAAGTAATATTTACTTAGTTGATTTTAATTCTGCTTATTCAGAAATTTATTTATTTAATCAGATAACACATTATGGCATAAAAGGCTAGAGCATGTAAATCTTAGAAACATTGATAGGTTATCAAGGGACAACCTTGTTAGAGGATTGCCCTCTTGCCCCTACAAGAAGGAAATCCTTTGCAAGGCTTGTCAAGTAGGCAAGCAAACTAAAAATTGCTTTAAATCAGTTAATAAGAGTGATTCACCTAGGATTTTGTATCTGCTTCATTTGGACCTTTTTGGACCAATTGTTGTACAAAGCTTGGGAGGGAAGTTCTATACTTTAGTTATTGTAGATGACTTCTCTAGGTTCTCTTGGGTTTTCTTCTTGAGAAACAAGTCTAATAATTTCAAGGTTCTTACAGACTTTCTAAAATGCATAAAGATTGAGTACTCTACTCAAGTTGCATTGATCAGAAGTGATCATGGAACTGAGTTTGAATCTCTTCCTATGCAAGAATTCTGTGAGAAGGAAGGTATCAGGCACTGCTTCTCTGCTCCCAGAACTACTACAACAAAATGGGGTAGTTGAAAGGAAAAACAGAACACTCATTGAAGCTGCGGGTACATTGCTTGCTGATGCTCACATGCCTCTATTCTATTGGGCAGAAGCTGTAAGCACAGAAAATTATGCCCTGAATAGAAGTTTGATACACAAACTTAAGGGCAAGACTCCCTATGAATTACTCAAAGGGAAGAAACCTAAAATAGATTACTTTAGAATTTTTGGCTGTATTTATTTTATTCATAATAACAACAAAGATTATCTTAGAAAGTTTGCAGCCAAAGCTATAATGGGAATTTTTCTAGGATATTCCCAAGTTAGCAAGACATATAGGGTCTTCAATAAATCATCTTTGAAAATTGAAGAATCTGTTCATGTTACTTTTGTTGAAGCTAATATGTTTTATAAGGAAAAGGAAGCTTTTAACAATAATTATTTGCACGTACCAAATCTATGTGAGAAATTGGATGAATTAAATCTCACCCAAAAGGTGATATCTCATCCCTCTCCACAGATTGAGGAAGATAGTGAAGAAGAATCTCTAGAAATTGCTGAAGGCTCTCCAACAGCAAATTTAATTCCACAAGAGGAATTAGTTCATGATGCTGCTGTTGTTGAACAAACTCCACCTCCTGACTATGTTACACTTAGAGATCATCACATATCTCAAGTGATAGGAGACATGTCAGTGGGTGTGCAGACAAGGCATCAACTCAATGAAGATGTGATGCATGCCTGTTTCTTATCTCATATTGAGCCCTCATCCATTTAAGATGCAACTCAAGATCCATACTAGATTATTGTAATGCAAGAGGAGCTAAATCAGTTTGAAAGATGCAATGTTTGGAATTTGGTTCCTAGACCCAAAGGATAACTAGTTATTGGAACTAAATGGGTCTTCAGAAATAAATTGGATGCCCAAGGCATAGTTGTCAGAAACAAAGCAAGATTAGTGGCACAAGGCTACAGGCAAGAAGAAGGTATTGACTATGACCAGACCTTTGCACCTGTTACAAGGCTTGAAGCTATCAAAATTTTCTTGTCCTATGCTTCTCACAAGAAATTCAAGGTATATCAAATGGATGTCAAAAGTGCCTTTCTCAATGAGGAACTTAAGGAAGAAGTGTATGCGGAACAGCCAACCGGTTTTATCTCTTCAACTCATCCCTCTCTTGTTTTCAAATTGTATAAGGCTCTCTATGGTCTAAAGCAAGCTCCAAGAGCTTGGTATGAAACCCTAGCTAGCTTTATTTTAGAGCATAAATTTTCTAGAGGCTCTGTAGATATGACTTTATTTTTTAGACATCATCATGATAGGATTCTGTTAGTTCAAGTATATGTTGATGATATTATATTTGGATCTACTGATTCTAAACTTTGCAAAAGGTTTTCTGATCTTATGCACTCAAAGTTTGAAATGAGTAGCATGAGTGAACTTTCTTACTTTCTTGGTCTTCAAGTAAAGCAAGCTCCTGATGGCATCTTCATTTCCAAGTCCAAATATGCTAAGGAATTAGTAAAAAGGTTTGGGATGGCTGATGCCTAAGCTATGAAGACACCCATGGCTTCTAATGCAGTAATTGATTCTGATGAAAAGGGTAAACCTGTTGATCAGAAAAATTTTAGGGTCATTGTTTGGTCTCTATTATATCTTACTGCTAGTAGACCTGATATAATATTTGTAACATGTCTTTGTGCTAGATTTCAAGTCAATCCTAAAGAATCTCATTTAATTCTCCTCAAAAGAATATTAAGATACTTAAAGGGTTGTCCTAATCTAGGACTTTGGTATCCCATAGAGTCAGAATTTGAATTAACTGGATATTCTGATGCTGACTATGCTGGATGCAGAGTTGACAGAAAAAGTACTTCAGGAACTTGTCAGTTCCTTGGTGATAGATTAGTATCCTGGTTTTGCAAGAAACAATCTTCTGTGTCTACATCAACTGCAGAGGCTGAATATATAACTGCTGGTAGTTGCTGTTCACAAATCTTGTGGATTCAAAATCAGCTACTGGATTATGGGTACTCTCTCAAAGATTCCACCATCTTTTGTGACAGTACTAGTGCCATATCTATTGCACAAAATCCCGTCTTGCATTCTAGGACAAAGCATATAGAAATAAGGCATCATTTTCTTAGAGATTGTGTTGACAAAAACAAGATTAACCTCAAGTTTATCTCCACAGATTTTCAAAGAGGAGATATTTTTACCAAGCCTCTGGATGTGCAAAAACATCTATTCTTTTTGAATCAGCTTGGAATGATAAATGGCATAGATTAAACTTGACTTTTGTCTTTGTGAAGATGTGGTCAACGATCGTCGAACGGAGATCGACGATCGTCGAACTCATTTTGAGCTCAATCGTCGACCTGAGATTGACGACAGCTCTGTGTGAAGACAAAAATCATCGAACAGAGATCGACGACTTTGCTTCAGTAAAATCAATCATCGACCTAAACTCGACTATCGATTTTTTCGACTGAGATCAGAGACCAAAGATTTCATTTGTTTTTAAATTAAATCTTTAACCTAAGATCGACGTTTTTGCTTTTATCATCGGCCAGAGATCGTCTCTTCATATTCCAAAAACCTTTATATAGGTTTCTTCTCTATCTCTGTCCCGCGCTTTCATATTTCCCCTCTGCTCTTGATCTTTGCTCTCTCGAGTTTATAGGTTTTCCATGGCGATCTCTGCAGCAGTTCTCACAGCGATGAAGTTTGACACAGAATTTGATGTCGACTTCGACTCTTTCAGTCATTGTGATCTTGTGTTTCAGGAAATGTTACAGCTTTGCGATGATCAGGGTTTGAAGAAACTTATGACTACAAGGATAAAGCTATCTATTGCTGAGATAAAGGAATGGGTTTACACTTCCTCTGTCAATGACTCTTCGATGATTGGTTTTATCTCAGGACAGCAGGTGACTCTAAACCCTGCAATTCTTACAGAGATTTTTTAATTAAAGAATGGAACGGATGATCTGGATCAGGACAGTTCAGAGTATAGCATGATGCTCTTGGAGATGGGTCATGCCGAGGGCATTCCATCTAAGTTATTAAAGAAAAACTTATCCATAGGTTTTAAGTTTCTTGCGGATGTAGTGGGAAAGGTTTTGTTGGGCAAGCATTCCATCTAAGCCATTGATTGGGCCAATTTGCTCTTCGATTTGATCAAGAGGAAGAATAATAAAAAGGAAGTCTGCTTATTGAGGATTATAGGAATTTTTCTTCAAAAGAAAGCCCCAAAGCTATTGGTGTCTTCAGCCATAACTATTAATGCCAGCAAGAGGCTGGATTGCTCTTTGTTTTGGAAGTGGGAGAGGTCGATTCAGAAACCCTCCATGGCTGGAACCTCCTCTCATACATCTGAGGACACAAGGACTGTCATAGTCACTCCTTAACCTAGTGAAGAAGTCCCCTCTCTTCCTCCTCCTCCAGCTTCCCCAATCATCCCAAATGTCTCCTCTCAACCTACTCCTTCATCTCAAGTTATTATCTCTTCCCCTACTCAGTCACCCCTTCCCATTCCTCCTACTGAACTACACACCCTTCACTCCTTGCCCATTCCAAATTTTAACCTGTTCTCACCTCACTATCCCCTTCTCGTCAAGCTGACTCACCCATCAATACTGAAGTATCTCCTCACAATTCACCCATACATTCCTCCAGAAACTCCCCTCTTCAGGATGACATCATGACAGACTTCTCTCCTCCTCCCTCTCATATTTCTGTTTCAACTCAGACTTCAACTGAGTTTCCTCAAGTTGATCCAACCTTTCTCTCTCATCTTCTTGACCTCCTCACTCCTACCCTCAAATCCTTGATAGCAGAAGCACTCTCACCCCTTGCTCAATCTATCTCATCTCTTTCTGCCTCCCTATCTGCTTCTCTCTCTGCTCCCTCTGCTCCCTCTTCATCTAGGGGCCTGGCTCCAGTTATCACTGAAACCAGACAGGGGGAGAAGCCCTATGAAGATGCTGCAGGATCAGATTCAGCAGACCTTCAGGTTCAGCCTCTTCCAACAATTTAGGAAGAAGTAGTGCAGGAAGAAGAATTGTTTCAAAAATTCTGTACAAACAAGTTGCTTTAAAGATTCAAAAGACAGTTGCTTATCAAGTCAGAAAATCTGATGTATCCTTCAAACCTAAAAGAAAATATAGTGAGGCTACCCCTCCTAGATCTCTCTACTCCCAAAGTGATGATCAGCTCAGCTCAACATGCTTTCAAGCTTAATCCACTCAGTTCAAAGCAGTCACTGTATTGCCTCCTCAAGAAGATCAGTCACCTGTTGAACAGGAACTTGATCCAAACTTTAGGATGGAAAGGCTTCAGGAGCTGATTGGTCTTTCTTAGATCATAAAAGCTAGAGAAGAAGGAAAAGATCCATCTTCATTCTCAACTATGTCCTCTTTCAGAGAAAAAGAGCTGGATAAGCTTCAAGTGAGCAAGAAGTCTTCAACCCAGCTGAATATATGGCATTGCATCCTGAAGCAATTGTGCCCATGACTAGCACTCAGACATCTCTTGGTGGGCAAGACTTGATGACATCCAAGAAGAATGTACCAGACCCTAACAGGAAGATAATATTCTCAAAACCTTCATCTTGTTCTTCATATGATAAACCATAGTTTATGTTATTTGTTTAATGATTAACTGATTATGTACAATGTACTGCTATAACATATCTGCTGATGTTATTTCATCCTTCAGATATTTATGGTCTTTGTATTTTTTTCTTTTTAGTTTTGTTTTTGAGTGACCTCACACAAATAGGGGGAGATTGTTGGAACCCTTGTTTTGATTTGTGTTAGGTTCACTCTTAGGATGTTTAGACCCTCTTGTATAGCCAGGGTCTCTGCTTTAAGTCTTAGTTAGATCCCCTTTAGATCAGTTTTTGGCAGACCAGCATTGTAGTGGACTCAGACTCAGATTCAGAGAATGTTGTGAACTATCTATATCAGTTCGACTATAGTTGAACTCAGCTCGACGATCGTCGATCTCCCATCGACGATCTCAGAGTCTCCTACTCTTAACTGAGCTCGACGATCTATGAGCTCAGGTCGACGATCTCTTATTTCTCTGCAGTAATCGAAGGTCGTTGATAGCCGTTCTCTGGTCGACGATCTCTTATCTCTAGTCGATGCTCTCTGAACCGAGCCCAATGATTTTATGTTGCCTTCTTCTATCAGTGTTCTTAGATCAGTTCAAAGTTTTATTTTGGTTATGATAAATTAATTTTAAGGCAAGATATATTCTGATAATAAATGCTGATACACCCAAGGCTGATAGCCATATTTCTTGAAGCATTTATTATGGTATTCACAGAATATTATATAGAGACATTTATGGATTGCATTTATGACTGCCATCCATTCTAGCCGTTTGGGCTCCTCAATTCTTGCAGTAAATTATGCCTTGCCTTGGGAATTCAAATTCTAGCCGTTTGTCTTCATACTGACAGAACATATATCTCATATAACAAAACGAAGAAGATAGACAGGAATCAGTCAGTAATCAAAAAGAAAAGAATCTTCCTTTGATCTCAGTGGATATTGCATGCTTGCTAAATTGAAGAAGAAGAAGAACTATTTCTGAACAAAATTTTCTCTCCAGTCTTCTTCTCTCTTCAGTCTTCAAAGATTCACAGAGAGTCACAAAATCAAAAACTGTTATTATACAACCCCGTATCCAGCGAGTGGACTAACAGGAGCCAAACTGTCCGGCTCAGACCGCCCCAGAGCCCCAGGCGAGATCAGCGGAGCATGCCAAGCCCAACATGCCAAGTACGGGCTCGGCAATCGTCGGGCCGAGCTCGGAGTTCGTGGAGCTGAGCCTGATGAAAGGAAGTCAATGGAACGGGTGAGCAGATCCGGCCGAGTACGTGCGCGCTCGGAGCCAAGGGGCAGGAGAGTGCCAGTATTCCCATCACTCACGAGCAGAGGCTTCAGAGCCAACTCGCCCAGGCCCAAGGCGAGGCGAGCCAGGCTTGTGGCATTGAGAAAGGCGAGCTCACTCAACGCCTTCCCCCGCGGCGTTGGGTAAGGCGAGCTCACTCAACTCCTTCCCCTGCGGCGTTGGGTAAGGCGAGCTCACTGAATGCCTTCCCCCACGGTGTTGGGTAAGGCGAGCTCACTCGGCGCCTTCTCCTGTGGCGTTGAGTGAGGCAAGCTCACTCAACGCCTTCTCCCATGGAATTGAGTGAGGCGAGCTAGGCCTATGGCATTGAGTGGGGAGAGCTCCCTCACCACTCCTTACCTCGGCGTGGGGTGAAGCTTTTCCGCTCCAGTACTCGCCGCCCTTGCCGAGTGGACGCTATCTCAGGGCTTTCTTGGCAGCAGCAAGCAAATTTAGGGCTTGTTGGAGCTGCTGAGCATAACGAATCGAAGCCGAAGGCGGATCAAGGTAGCTTGCCTGCCAAGCATATAGATATAGGCAAAGGGCCGAAGAATGGAGCGTGCAAAGTAGATCGTGCACCTGTCGTGTGACCCGTTGGTCCTAAGCAATGTCTTTCGCGAAGCGACCCACCTAGAATCTCCTTTTAGGGAGGCGAACTTCGATCTGATGCGGGTATCCAATCCCGCCGCTGAGATGTCCAGCGGATTCCGGGGCCTTGACGAATGGCCGGCCACCATTGTTGTTAGAAGAGCAAAAGGCCGGGGGCATAGCAGGATGAACCAATGTGAATGAGTGTCAGCTTCGTTGCCCGAACACGATTGGTGCTGACCACACTAGGTGCTACCGTGGTAGCAAGAGAGGCCAGGCGGTGACAATTGCCCCTCAGTTGTGGTGTATTTTTTACCATGTTACCCCCTTTGGACTGCCTGTAGTCCTCGAAAATAGTGAAGGTTTGATATTTGCAGACCGTCTTTTCCTATAAATAGGACCCAAGGGGTACCTCAGAAGGACACATTTTCCTTGCGCGTAGTCTTCTATTGCACTCTGAGGTACCTTAGCTTCAGCACTTGGCTAAGGAGGGGAAGCACTCTAAGATCTTCCGGGTGTGAGGTGGGACCTCCGTACTGGAGCCTTGGGTCTGCCCCTGGTCCTTTTTTCTTAGTCATTCGGGCTCGTGGGGAGAGAAGTAAGTGTGTGATCACCCCTTTCCCAATGTTCGAACTCCTCAGGGACCGATTTTTTTCGGTTTCAACATTTTGGTGCGGTGAGCGTGGAGCGTGGTTAGCATGAAAAATCTTCCGCAAGTCCGATGGCAAGAGATTAAGGGCAAGGTTCAGTCAGGGCGAACTCGCCACCCCCTCCCCCTCCCGCGGCAGCATGGATGTCCACGAAGCTCAGAGAGGAAGTGCTCGGGCTTGTCAGGGTCGCACTCGGCATGCGAGCCGAGAGCACGACGCCGATAGTTCCCGTGGTTTCCGACCCAGCACTGGGCAATGATGCGACCATCAGGCGAGCTGGGAAGGAAGCCGCGAGCGAGGGGGAGTGCGAACTGAGGGGGCGAGTCCTTTTCCCGGGCTCGGCAGGTGAGTACCACTTCGGCGAGATAGTGGGGAGGGAGTTACTAACTCACCCAGATGAGGGAGGAAGCACCTTCAGCGAGTTCGTTTCTTATGCCCCAGTTCCAGAGGGGTTCCGAGAGCTGGAGATGTCCTACTACTCAGGGAAGGGAGATCCGGTCCAACACGTCCAGTGGTTTGAGGACGTGGTCTCGATCCGAAAGATATCGGATGGCTTCAAGTGTAGGCTCTTCGTCATCACCCTCAGCGAGAAAGCGAGAGAGTGGTTTCATCAGCTCCCAGCCGGCTCCATCTACTGCTTCGAGGACCTGCGCAGGGGGTTCATGTTAAGATTCACCACCTCCAAGAAAAGGAAGAGGGAGGCTGAGTCCTTATTCTGTATCAAACAAGGAACAGGGGAGACCCTGGGAAGTTACCTGGACAGGTTTCAGGAGGAACTGTCCTAGGTACAAGAGATGCCAGGGCACACCATGATGGTGGCCTTCACCCTGGGTCTCCAGCCCGGGTTCTTCGCCATGGAGTTGAAGAGGACACCTCTAATGTCTTTTGAGGCACTCCTGGAAAGGGCGGCAAGGGAGGCCGATATGGAGGCAGCACACCCAGAGTTTACCCATAGGTTTGCCAGGTGGGACGTGGAGGAGGAGAAGCCAAGGGGTGGCCGAGCCCAGGAGGAGAGAAGGGCCGAGCCTCGACAGAGAGAGCAGTACCAGCAGCAGCCAAGGTGAGGGGGTCAGGAACCGAACAACCGGTTGGGTTGAGGCCGGAGTGGAGGGATCAAGGGCCACGGAGGGGTTATCAGGGAGGAGATAACCGCCAAGGTGGGCGCGACCGGTTTTACCCCCAGGGGGAGGCAGGGTCAGAGACCCATCCTTCCCGATTAGGAGGAAGCCATGGCTATCGCCCTGGGGGGAGAAGGAGAGGACAACCAAGGAGGAGGAGGGAGGTCAGGATAGACCTGTACTACTATGACTACTATCAAGAGGAGGGGAACACGAAGATCACGTGCCTTGAGTTCCTCGAGATACGGGGAAACAGGGAGCAGTAGCAGCATCAGCAGAACCGCCAGGAAGTGCGGATTGAGGAAGTCCGGCCTTAGACGGAGGGGGACCGTTGTGAAGACCGGGCTGATGTGGGGACCCGAGGAGGGATCAGAGTGATCCATGGGGGTGGGGGGGGGGGGGTGGGAGTCGAAGCTTCCCGGAAAGCAAGCCTTCACACCATGTACCGAAGGAGCATCGGTTCCACATCCCAGACCCCACCCCTAGAAGAGAGGATCACTTTCTCAAGGGAGGACATGCCGGGTCATGACGACCCTTTCTGCGATGCGCTAGTCATCCAGATGGCCATCAAGAATTTCACGGTCTCCCGGATCCTCATTGACAACGGGAGCTCCGTCAACATCATCTTCAAGAAGCCCTTCGACGCCATACAGGAAGAAGCCAAGAGGGTGCTGGCCTCCGATGGGCCTCTCTTCGGTTTTTCGGGGGAGAGGAAAGAAGTAGAAGGGGGAGTGGGACTCCATATCAGTTTAGGGGGGCAGTCCAGGAACTGCCGATTCGTTATAGTAGAGGCCCCCAACAGCTACAACGCCATTTTTGGACGGCCCCTCATCAGCGCCTTCTGCTGCGTCCCCTCCTCCTTCCATCAATGCCTTAAGTTCAACGCAGAGGGGATCTAGGTTCGAGTCCACGGTGACCCCAAGGCAGCTCGAGAATGTTACATGACGACGATAAATTCCATTTCTTGGCAGGAGGATGCCGAGGAAATGGGGAGGAGGATGGAAGAGGTGGATGGGCAGGAAGTCGGAGAAGAGATCAGGGAGGAAGAAGGGATGGAGGGGGAGGCCCGCGAGGAGTTACTCCCTGAGGAGTCGGTCGAGGCGATGGCCGTGGAAGAAGAGGAGGTCCTTTCCCCCAAGAGGGGAGGATATTGAAGAATGGGAGGAGCAGTCCCGGTTGGAGTCTGCCGAGGAAGTGGTAGATATCGAGGTTCTCACCCAGGATGGCAGGGTGGAGAAGGTGCACATCAGCGGGGGGTTGACCCCGGAGGATCAAGGCAGGATGCTGGAGTGCATCTAGAAGAATGTGGACGTCTTCGCCTGGAGCGCAGCCGAGATGCCTGGGATCGATGCTGACGTCATCTGCCACCGCCTCAACCTGGACCCGGAGGCTCGCCCCATCCAATAGAAGAGGAGGTCCGTCACAGACAAGCTGGCCGAACCGATCAGGGGGAAGTCTCCAAGCTCCTCGAGGTCGGCTTCATTTCTGAAATTCAATACCCCGGCTGGGTCTCAAATGTTGTAATGGTGAAAAAAGGTGACGGCCGGTGGAGGATGTGTGTAGACTTTTCACTTCTTAATAAATCATGCCCAAAAGATTGTTACCCCTTTCCTAGAATCGATGCGCTGGTAGACTCAGCCGTTGGTTTTTCTGTAATGAGTTTTTTAGATGCCTTTTCAGGTTATCATCAGATCAGGATGCACCCTCCCAACATAAAAGATGTCTCATTCATCACAGGAGATAGATGCTACTGCTACAAGATGATGCCTTTTGGGTTGAAAAATGTAGGGGCAACATACTAGAAGATGATGGACTGTGTATTCCAGGGACAGAAGGGGAGGAACCTGGAAGTATACACGGATGACTTGATGATAAAGAGTCAGTAGGTTGGCTCTCACCTCCGGGATCTGGAGGATACCTTTGGCACCCTACGTAAATACAAGATGAGGTTGAACCCCCTGAAGTGCATCTTCGGGGCCAGCAGGGGAAAATTCCTGGGACATCTACTCACTCTCGCGGGAGTAGAACCAAATCCTGATAAAGTCAAGGCAATAATGGAGCTAGGGGTTCCCTGGAACGCCAAGGATGTCCAACAACTGACGGGGAGGCTGGCCGGGCTTAGCAGGTTTCTCTCTAGGGCTAGAGAAAAGTGCTCCCCTTTCTTCAGAGCGTTGATGGGGGAAAGAAGTTTGAATGGTCCAAGGAGTGTGAGAAGGCATTCCAGGAACTGAAGAGACAACTCACCCAGCCCCCTCTCCTTCAAGGGCCCAAGGAAGGAGAGGACTTATTCCTGTATTTAGGGGGTGGGGCAGAGGCTCTCAGTTCGGTCCTGGTCAGGCAAGAAGGTAAGAAACAGCTGCCCATCTATTACGTAAGTAGGGTTCTGAGGAAGGCGGAACTCCGTTACCCCATCTTAGAAAAATTGGCCTTCCCTTAATCATCTCGGCCCGGATACTCAGGCCCTAATTCCAGGCACACTCCATCCAGGTGGTGACTGACCACCCCCTCCGCAACATCTTCGAGGGGGTGGAGCACTCAGGGAGACTCTCTAAGCGGTCGGTATAATTGAGCGAGTTCGACATCTCCTTCGTCCCTCGACTCACAATCAAGGCACAAGCGATGGCTGACTTCCTGGCTGACTACGTGGTCGAGGTAGCAGAGGATAAACTCACTTATTGCATCCCTTGGAAAGTGATGGTTGATGGGGCGTCAGGGAAGCACTCCTTGGGGGTTGGGGTCGTCTTGGAGAGACCCCAAGGGACCAGGATTGAGCAGACAGTGGTAATACATTTTTCCATAACCAACAATCAGGCCGAGTACGAGGCAGTAATCGCAAAGCTACGCCGGGCCAGAGAGCTGGGAGTGCATGATGTAAAGGTCCTCACTGACTCCATGGTGGTAGCCTCCCAGGTCAACGAGGAGTTCGAAGCAAGGGAGCCTTCCCTGCAATGGTATCTAGCTAAGGTCAAGGGAATCATTAAGGGGTTCCAAACCTTCTCCATTCAACATGTGCCGCGGGAGGAAAATGAATAGGTCGACCATCTTGCCAAGCACGGCCCTCGGGTGGGGGGAACCATCCAGACCTCTTCCACCCATCCTTGGAGGAGGGACAGTTGATGGAGATAGATCAACGACCCACATGGATGGACCCTTTCAGCACCTTTTTGTCCACTGGAGAGTACCCAGAAGGGATGGACAGAAAGAAACTCAAGTACAAGTCAGAATACTACCTCTTGTGCGATGGACAACTTTACCGAAAGACTCTCTCGGGGCTGCTGGCTCGTTGTGTGGCTGAAGGGGAGGTGTCGAGGATTTTGGAAGAGGTCCACTCCGGGGAGTGCGGGAGTCACTCGGGGGTCGGACCCTGGAGGGGAGAATCATCAGGCAGGGCTACTTCTGGCCTACCCTGGGGCGTGATGCCATCGAATTTGCCAAAAAAATGTCATAAGTGTCAGCTATTTGCCCCCTCCAACTACAACCAGCTCAGCGACTCAGAAGTATCACGGCCCCCTGGCCCTTCGCAATTTGGGGAATGGATCTGGTAGAGCCCTTCCCCCAGGCGAGCGGGCAAAGAAGATTCTTGCTGGTGATGATTAACTATTTCTCCAAATGGATGGAGGTGAAGGTGTTGGCCAAGGTGACCTCGCAGATCATCCGAAATTTTGTATGGGGGTAAATCATCTGTAGGCATGGGATGCCCCAAGCCATCGTCACCGACAACGGACCGCATTTCGCTAGCAACGAATTCATCAAATTCTGTGGGGAGCTCGGGATTGACCTTAGGTTTGCCTCTGTCCATCACCCAAGAAGCAACGGGCAGGTGGAAGCGGCCAACAAGGTTATCGTGAACCTCCTGAAAAAGAAGGTTGAAAATTTGAAAGGGAGTTGGGTTGAGCAGCTCCCCTCCGTTCTTTGGGCCCTGAGGACTACCCCCAATACCGTCATAGGGGAAACACCCTTCAAACTATCTCATGGAAGCGAGGCGGTGCTCCCCATCGAACTCAAGGTCCGTACTCCCAGGGTCGCTGAGGCGAAAGCTGGAAGAGAGGAGTGGAGAGTTGAAAATAAGGAGGAACAACGGCTCTCCTTGGACCTGATAGAAGAATTACGCGACCTATCAGCAGTTCGACAAGAGGAAGTCAAGCAGAGGATGGATAAGTATTTCGACAAACATGTTCGGGTAAAACAGTTTGCGGAAGGTGACTTGGTCCTAAAGAAGGTAGATGCGGCGGGAAGATCGGCTGCCGTGGGAAAGCTCCATCCAAACTGGGAGGGGCCATACATCGTAAAAGAGGCACTAAGATCGGGAGGGTACCTCCTCCAAAATGTGGAGGGCGAGACCCTGAGCCACACCTGGAGCGGCGATGACCTGAAACGCTTCTATCCCTGAATATTTGTAT
This sequence comes from Platanthera zijinensis, assembly GCA_039513925.1. Taxonomy (NCBI): domain Eukaryota; kingdom Viridiplantae; phylum Streptophyta; class Magnoliopsida; order Asparagales; family Orchidaceae; genus Platanthera; species Platanthera zijinensis. Next base: position 154,942,537 of record CM077097.1, read on the forward strand.
GTGCCTCTGTTTTTCAATACAATTTGTTTCATTCATTCGAGCCCTTTTTGCCTGATAATCGTAACGATGACATGAGATTTTGTGGGACTTTCGTAGCATAATATCATAAGCCCTCGAGAAATGTTCTAAGTCTTCTCGCTCTGGGGTTAAGTTTTGATTCTCCCTCTGTCAGGCTCCCTCCAAGATGGCAAGGCAGGGGCCTTGATGGACGTCGTTATGACCCTGGTGCTGAGCCCGGGGGATGTTCAACACCCTCTCTCAGGCTCCCATCTAGCTGACTGGCCTGGTGGTAGCACCCGGGAGAGGCAAATGGTTCCAAGTCTTCTCGCTCTTGGGTTAGGTCTCGATTCTCCCGCTGTCAGGCTCCCTCCAAGTTGGCAGGGCAGGGGTCTCGATGGACGTCGTTATGACCCTGGGGCTGAGCCCGGAGGATGTTCAACACCCGCCCTCAGGCTCCCATCTAGCTGACTGGCCTGGTGGTATCACCCGGAAGAGGCAAATGTTCTAAGTCTTCTCGATCTATGGTTAGGTCTCGATTCTCCCGCTGTAAGGTTCCCTCCAAGCTGGCAGGGCAGGGGTCTCGATGGACGTCGTTATGACCCTAGGGCTGAGCCCGGAGGATGTTCAACACCCTCCCTCTTGCTCCCATCTAGTTGACTGGCCTGGTGGTAGCACCCGGGAGAGGCAAATGTTCTAAGTCTTCTCGCTCTGGGGTTAGGTCTCATTCTCCCGCTGTCAGTCTACCTCCAAGCTGGCAGGGCAGGGGTCTCGATGGATGTCGTTATGACCCTGGGACTGAGCCTGGAGGATGTTCAACACACGCCCTCAGGCTCCCATCTAGCTTACTGGCCTGGTGGTAGCACTCGGGAGAGGCAAATGTTCTAAGTCTTCTCGCTTTGGGGTTAGGTCTCGATTCTCCCGCTGTCAGGCTCCCTCCAAGCTGGCAGGGTAGGGGTCTCGATGGACGTCGTTATGACCCTGGGGCTGAGCCCGGAGGATGTTCAACACCCGCCCATAGGCTCCCATCTCGCTGATTGGCCTGGTTGTAGCAACCGGGAGAGGCAAATGTTCTAAGCCTTCTCGCTCTGGGGTTAGGTCTCGATTCTTCCGCTGTTAGGCTCCCTCCATGTTGGCGGGGCAGGGGTCTCGATGGACGTCGTTATGACCCTAGGGCTGAGCCCGGAGGATGTTCAACACCCGCCCTCATGCTCCTATCTAGCTGACTTTCCTGGTGGTAGCACCTGGGAGAGGCAAATGTTCTAAGTCTTCTCGCTCTGGGGTTAGGTCTCGATTCTCCCGCTGTCAGGCTCCCTCCAAGCTGGCGGGGTAGGGGTCTCGATGGACGTCGTTATGACCCTGGGGCTGAGCCCGAAGGATGTTTAACACCCGCCCTCAGGCTCCCATCTAGCTGACTGGCCTGATGGTAGCACCCGGGAGAGGGAAATGTTCTAAGTCCTCTCGCTCTGGGGTCAGGTCTCGATTCTCCCGTTGTCAGGCTCCCTCCAAGATGGTAGGGCAGGGGTCTCGATGGACGTTGTTATGACCCTAGGGCTGAGCCCGGGGGATGTTCAACACCCGCCCTCAGGCTCCCATCTAGCTTACTTTCCTGGTGGTAGCACCCGGGAGAGGCAAATGATTCTAAGTCTTCTCGCTCCGGGAATAGGTCTCGATTCTCCCACTGTCAGGCTCCCTCCAAGCTGGCAGGGCAGGGGTCTCGATAGACGTTGTTACGACCCGGGGGATGGACCTGAAAATTGACACAAGGCAAGCATGTACAAGCAAACCCACCAGTCAGAAAGGCGAGCTCAAGGGGCCCTGTCCCCCTTAGTTTTTTGGTAAGGTATTTTCGATCCCACCTCTAGTTGAGAGAAGAGTGCACCTCCCAAGTGAGCCCATTCTCCCAAAGGTTCGCTCGGCAAAGGGTACTTCTCGGTATTTTAGGCGGGCATCGGCGGCGGTCTGACCCCAGACGTGTTTCCTTGTGAATTTTCAACAAAGGAGAGCGAGGTGCGGATCGCAGGCAAGCTGAGTGTTCGTGAGTCTGGCCGCGGCCGACGCTCAGGGCCCCTCGATGAGCGCGAATCCTAACTCACGTGCATTCTAGCGCCAAAGGTAAAAAGAAGATAGAAATTTTTTTATCATTATAGTTTCAAAAAGGGGGGAGCTCGCCTCGACGAGATTGCAAAAAGGGGGGGGGGGGCAGATTACAAGAAGAATGCAGAAAGTGGGGGAGAAGATCTGGTCAGCTCTCGCCCTCCTCCCTCGAAGGATGGTCCTCCTCCTCGCCTCCGAGCAGCGGCTCCTTGTCCTTCGACTCATCGAAAAGGGAGCAAAAGCTTTCCTCTTTCCCGCTAGACGGAGACGGCGGAAATAGGCTTGGCAGAAGGTCTTAGACCGCCACTCCCTCGCAGCCCTCCGCCAGGATCCCCGATCCCCTCATAGCGCCCAGGAGGCATTCGGCGGACTCGATCGAGTTGACTCGCAGTCGCTCTATGACCTCCCCCTTGCCAAAAACCCGAGGCCGCTTATAGGTAAAAGGGGGATCGGCGCCGTCCGGGGGGAAAAGGGCTTCCATCAGCCGACGGACCTCGCTTTGGAGACCCTGGTTCTGCTCCACCAACACCTCCACCTCGGCCTCCGATCGAGCAGCAAGAGCTCCCTGCTCGGCAACGTGGGCCTCCTACTCGCGCGAACTTACCTCCTGATCAGTGAGGCGGACCCGTAGCTGGGTGACCTCTCCCTCCAGCTCACTAGCGCGGGCCTGTAGAACCCTGGCAGACTTGGAATCCTGAAAGACAAAGAGGTCAGATTCTTGGTGAAATGTTTTTCTAAGTTAAAATGAGATTTGGTCAATTCTTACCAGCCCGCCCGAGGCTTCGTCGAGTAAGTGCTCGACAATGCCGAACCGCCGCTCCGCATCGGCAGCTCTCTCCGTCGCCAGGTCGCGCTCCTGCTCGGCCTTTTACAGGAGCTGGCTGAGCTGAAAGCCACGACGAACCATCATGTGATGGAGTTCGAAGGCCCGCAGATGGGCCTGCAGACCCTCGTGGCCTATCTGTCGAGGTGTCATGTTTTTGTAGGACTCGGCGCCATCCCGGACGTACAGGCCGAAACCGAGGGCGAACGCGTGGCCCGTAGGAGGCCGGCAAGCTCCCTAGGAGGGGGCATGAGTAGAGACAGAGACTCGGTGGGCCCCCTCATCCCAGCTCAGCATTGGATTGCCGGCCGCGTCCTTGCTTCTTCCCCCCTTGCCGAAGTGGGGGTGATCCTTTGGAATGCCCGAATCGTAGGGAACAACCTCCTCCACGGAGGGAGGGGAGGAGGACCCACGCTTCTTCCCGCGGGGGGACGACGCCTCCTTCAGTGGGCTCGCCAGGGCTTCGTAAGAAAAAACCTCCGGCGAGCTCATAAATCTGATAGGCAACGAGGGTTGCTGCGGCTGGCCTCGCGAGATCACCCTCGCCTTTTTCTGCTTAAGGGCCGAGGTACGGCTGAGCGAGCTCGGCCCCTCGAGCTCAAGCTACCTCTTACTGGAAGGATTGCATCTCGCCATCTCTTCTCGGCACGCCTCGGCCGCAGCCCAAGCTCGCTCGATCGGGTCCGAGAATACTCCCGAGTAAGCGATGGGAGGGTTCACCGGGACCAGTCGCTCCCCTGAAAAAAAGACTTAGTCGAAGAAAGGGGTTTTTGACCGACCATACCGAGCATGACGATAAGAATGTGGGCGAGACATACCTTCGCCAAGAAGGACGGGTGTTCGGGATCTGAGGCCGCGGCGGAGGAAGGCGACTTCAAAGTACTTGTAAAGGAAGAACTTATGAAGCTCGACATTGTTGCCGGACACGGAAGGTAGGCGGTACACCTCCTCACTTTTCTGCATAGGCAAGAAGGGAATGTTGTCGAGGTCATCCCGGATGAAGACGATCTTTGACATCCAGTTGTGGTTCTTATTGGCGACCTCGCGGATTTTTATGGAAGAGCCGCCGAAGAAGGCGACCCCGTCGGCGTTGTCCTTATAAGAGAAGAGTTTGCGGAAGACGTTCAGATTAAACTCAATCCGGTCTCGACGGAGGTAGCATGCACATCGATCTACCATAGCGATGGAATTTGGGTTAAACGACGTGGGCACGGCTCCATAATACTTAAGGACCTGGCGGACCTCAGGCCAGAGCGGCAGGCACAACCCCACCTCGAAATGCGAGATGGGGAAGGCGAGCTCATCCTCGAAAAAGGAGTTGATGGCCTCATGCTCCGCCGGGAGGCGGGCCACGAAGCCGGCAGGAATATAGTCCGCCACGAACTCGACGAGCTCGTCCGTCGTAGTATTGCCCTCAAAGAAGCAATGGTCGGCGAAGTTCTGGGCGCACTTGATGCGACCATCGGAATCAGGGTGTCCTTTTCCCATACTCGCCGAAGGAAGGAAAGCACACGAGAAGAAATCAAGGAGGCAAGGAGGGGAAAAGATAAGAAGGCAATAAAGGCGTAGCCAGGGGGTAGGTGGGGATCCCTATTTATAGAAAAAGGAGAGGAGAACCGGAGCCGACTGACCAACCCGGCTCGCTTACTCCGTCTCGCCACTCTCTGCTCGCCGACCTCGACGAGTCTAGGATGAGGAATTCGAAAAACACGTGCCGTTGCATATTCAAAAGAAATAAAACACGCTCGCATAACGAAAAATTATACAGTTTATTAGCATAAAGGGAGCAAATTGTCCAGAACAAGGAAAATTAAAAGCACACGCATGGACCGGGCAACAACGAGGGCGAGTGCCGGTCGGCTCGCAAGGGAGCCGTCCTTAATTACCCCGTTCTCGCCTACCCGATGTCGCCAGCCGCTGCACGAAGAGTTGCCAAAGCTGCCCCAGGTTTCTGTTCGCCGCTCGCAAGTTCTCATCAATCTCATCGAAGAGTATGGAGGAAGACGTCGCCACATATTCCGAGCTGACCCTCGCCTCGCCCGCGAGCTGCGCGCACTCCTCCTGCAGCCTGAAATTATTATTCTTCAGCTCGTAGAGCTCGTGAACTAACTTTTTGAGGACCAGTTGGCTTTGCCTTGGCCGTTCGGGACTATCCATCTCTGAGTCCAGGAAGATGTCTAAAGCACGCGACGACGGAAGAGGCGAGTAGCCAGCTCGTTCGGCTGAATCATCAGCCCCAGATCGGCTAGGAAGACCTGCACGAGAGAGTCAGGATAGCGAGTAGGGGCGCGAGCGCCGATTGAAATCAGACGCAATTTGAGGAGATCAGAGACATACCTTCAGAATTTCGGGAGGAATCAGGAGCGGATGTGTGCTCGACGTCCTCCCCAGTAGCCGCGGGAGTGGAAGAGGGTTGTCGTGAAGGGGTGCGAGCAGGCGACCCCAGCCTCCGCAAGTCCAGCTCCATGATCTCGGTTGCAAGGAGCGAGTCTTGCAGACATGGGTCAGAGGATTGCTCAGGCGTATTGGCAGGAAGATTCTCAACCCTCGGCGTCGAGATCCCGCCACCACAGTCTTGTTCGGTGGTGAGGTCCACAAAGTCTTTACCGTCGGGAGCCAGAGCAGGATGGTTGGAGGAGTCGGAGCCATTGACCAGGGTTTTCTTTAAGTCAGCGAAGATGTGCTCGGCCTCGGGTTGAAAATGCTTCGCCCTCTTCGCCGAACCGAATTCGGTAAAGCGGCGAGCCTAGACATTCAGATTGATCAGGGCCGCAGCACGAAGGGCGGTCTTCTCGCGGGATTTCGCGAGCCGCTCCATGACCTCTTTAGGGAGCAGCATCTTGTCAGGGTTTAATCAAGGGGAAGGGCAGAGGTCAGCCGGGTACGCTGGGTATGTATATATAGCCATCGGTGGGACCCACCAAGAGATTCCTTTTGGCTCCTGTAGCACTCGTAGGATCCAAGAGGGTTGGATGTATCTTTCCGAGTTTGTGCTAACCTCGCAAAGAGAGGGGATTATGTACAACCCCGTATCCAGCAAGTGGGCTAACAGGAGACAAACTGGCCGGCTCAGACCTCCCAGGAGCCCCAGGCAAGTTCAGCGGAGCATGCCAAGCCCAGCGTGCCGAGTACAGGCTCGACAATCGTCGGGCCAAGCTTGGAGTTCGTGGAGCTGAGCCCGACGAAAGGAAGTCAATGGAACGGGAAAGCAGATCCGGTCGAGTACGTGCTCGCTCGGAGCCAAGGGGAGGGCGAGTGCCAGTACACCCGTAACTCGCGAGAAGAGGCTTCAGAGCCAACTCGCCCAGGCCCAAGGCGAGGCGAGCTAGGACTGTGGCGTTGAGAAAGGCGAGCTCACTCAACGCCTTCCCCCGCAGCATTGGGTAAGGCGAGCTCACTCAACGCCTTCCTCCGCGGCATTGGGTAAGGATAGCTCACTCAACGCCTTCCCCCGCGGCGTTGGGTAAGGCAAGCTCACTCGGCGCTTTCTCCCGTGACGTTGAGTGAGGCAAGCTAACTTAACGCCTTCTCCCGTGGCATTGAGTGAGGTGAGCTAGGCCTATGACATTGAGTGGGGCGAGCTCCCTCACCGCTCCTTACCTCGGCGTGGGGTGAAGCTTTTCCGCTCCAGTACTCGTCGCCCTTGCCGAGTGGACGCTATCTAAGGGCCGGCTCGCCCCTCAGTTGTGGTGTATTTTTACCATGTTACCCCCTTTGGACTGCCTGTAGTCCTCGAAAACAGTGAAGGTTTGATATTTGCAGACCGTCTTTTCCTATAAATAGGACACAAGGGGTACCTCAGAAGGACACGTTTTCCTTGCGCCTAGTCTTCTAGTGCTCTCTGAGGTACCTTAGCTTCAGCACTTGGCTAAGGAGGGGAAGCGCTCTAAGATCTTCTGGGTGTGAGGTGAGACCTCCGTGCTGGAGCCTTGGGTCTTCCCCTGGTCCTTTTTCTTAGTCATTCGGGCTCGTGGGGAGAGAAGTAAGTGTGCGATCACCCTTCCCCAAGGGTCTAACTCCTCAGGGACAGATTTTTTCGGTTTAAACAGTTATCAGATTCAAAAAGGCTTTACAACTTTTTCTCCTTGAAGACCTACACCCATGGCCAAGCTTCATCTTCCTGGATCCATACAATATCTCAGGGGGGAGCTTGGACATTCTTCTCAATCCACATAATCTTCTCACTTGTCTGAGAAAGAGAAGATTCTCATAAACTTTTTCTTCTACCTCCATCTGTACAAGGTTATCTCTCCCTTAAAAAGTGAACTCTTTGGTGATAGGGCACCTGATCAAAAATCTATTGGATTTTGAGCTCCTGATCAAAAGCTCAAAGGGTCTCTAGATCTACCTTCAGCAGATCTTGTGGTGATAGGGCACCTGATCAAAAACCTAAGTGGATTCCTACCTGGGTGGTAGAAGAGTGGATGTACCCAGAGTTGGATAACCACTACAAATTTTCTTGTGTCGTCTGTGTTGCTCTGTTATTTCTTTGTGTGCTGTGTTGCTATGGTAGTCCAGCTTATTTCTTTTCTCCAGTTACTTTTATTAGTATTTTAATTCCGCAATAAATCTAAACAATTTTTTTAATACTCTATTCACCCCCCCCCCCCTCTAGAGTAAAGCCTATCTATCCCTCACTTTCAAACAACATGTGTGCTTGATGTTGAGGTGGATGCAGTCACTGGAGCAGGAGATCTTGTCAAAATGGAATTAAAAATTTCCTCATCAATAGAGTTCATATAAAGTTTGATTCTTTCCTTCTAGATGGCAAACTTATTTTAGTTGCACACTGGAGGTCTGGTGCTTGCATAATCCTTGTTCTGTGCCATGTTATAAGAAATAGGCTAGAGAAATTTAGATTTAAAAAGGATCTGTTGGTTCAAGTGTTACCTTGTTCAACCAAGAGAATAACCCTCTATTACCAATTAAAAGGAGGGGTTAGATCTGACTTACTTTAGAGGGGGGGGGGTGAATATAGTATTTAAAAATTCTCGGCAGTTTTTAGATTTATATATCAAAGTGAAAATAAGTGATACCAAATATAATAATAGAAGAAAAAAATAAGCTAAGCTATTCTAACTATCATAGCCACAGCAAGAACAAAAATAGAAAATGAGCAACCAGACAACACAAGAAGATTTTATAGTGATTCCAATAAACTTGGGTACATCCACTCTTCTACCACCATGGTAGAAATCCACTAGTAGTTTTGATCAGGTGTCTGCCACCACAATATCTATTTGCAGGGAGATATTGTTAGGTACATGGGAAAATGTGTACCTGATTTAGAGAAGCCTCACTTAGCTCAATGATATACATCAAGGTGTATTTTATGCTATTTTAAGTTTATATGTGCAGGTTAAGTATTTGATAAAATGCAGAAAAAAGTTTCTAAGTCCATGTGTCGACACTTAAGAAAGCCTGTGTCGACACTTGGAAAAGCTGTGTCGACGCCTGAAGCAACTGTGTCGACACACAGAAGTATTAGTCGACATAACCTGTGTCGACACTGGGAGGTAGTGTCGACACATAGAAGTATTAGTCGACATCAAATGTGTCGACACCGGGAGGCAGTGTCGACACACAGAAGTATTAGTCGACATCGACTGTGTCGACACCTGGAGGCAGCGTCGACACACAAATTCTGAGACTATATCAACTGTGTCGACACGCAGGACTTGTGTCGACACACAACAGAGTTTCAACAATGCTGATTGCTGTGAAGTAAAGAAGTGTCTGTGTCGACACAAATAAGCAGTGTCGACACATTCAACAGATGCAGTGTCAAGAAGCTGTGTCGACACCAAAGGAATTATGTCGACATCACCAAATCTAGTGTCGACACTTAATCTACTTGTGTCGACACATAATGTCAATCAGTCTCGACGCTTTGCTGACAAAGACAAAGGTTCAAGAACTGACTGGAGACTTGACAGCTGTGTATTTCAACAAGTTTACTTAAGCTGTCAGACTTGTCAGAAGTTGGTTAGAAACCGGATCAGCCGGTTACCATGGATGAAGTCTATATATAGATGGATTCTGTTAAATCAACGAGAAGAAGGTGAACAATAATATACAATAACAAGAAAGTGCACATCACATAGAAGAAGATTTTCGTGAGAAGATCTAAGAAGAATTCAAGCAAGAATTCTGAAGAAACTTCAGAAGTTCTGGAGAGAGAGAGATCTCCAACTGTTGAAGTAAAGAAGGAGACATTTACAAGTCTCTTAAGAAGAAGATCTTGAACTAATCTGCTAAGAAGGATTCAGACCTATTTCTGGATTCTAAGAAGGAAGCTGACAGCTAGTCAACTTCAAAGGACATCAACCCTACTGAGTTCAGATTCAAGAAGCTTTGAAGAAAGCTAAGAACAGGTTGATTTCAGTCATCAGTTTTATCAAGAAGTTGATCAAGAAGCCTCTTATCCCTTCTCTCTCAACAAGGGTAAGAGTCCATCTAAACATTTATCAAATTTTGTAGGATCTTTTTATAGATCTGAGTTGTAAGCCTATATTATAAAGGCTGTGTGTAGGAGATATAAATCTCTAAGTGGTAGGGCTTTTGAGCCTGAGTGTAGGAGAATTTTTTCTCTGAGTTGTAGGCCTTGTGTGAAGGCTGAGGTAGGGTTGTTAGCCTGAGCTATAGGAGTGTGGTTACACTCTGAGTTGTAGGAACCTTATAGGGTTCTGAGATTGTAGGAACATTTCATGGTTCTGAGCTGTAAGATCTGTGGATCTGAGAAGAAGGAAGAAGTTAGGACGAATCTAGCACACTGCTAGATAGGTGAAGGGGGAAAGTGGATGTACCCAGACCTTGGGGAACCACTATAAACCTGTGTCCAATCTGTGATGTATGTGTGATTGTGGATTCTGTGCTGTGATTGTTATAGGATAGTTAGATTCTATATAAGATCTGAATAATTATTCTGCCTCAAATAATAAAAAAGAAAAGAACCTATTCACCCCCCCCCCCCTCTAGGTGTTTGGGTTATCTTGAAATCAATTCTATCAAGTGGTATCAGAGGGAGGTTACTCAAATAAGGACTTAACAGTCTGAGTAAGATCCTTAAGGCAGATTCAAGATCAAGAAAATGGGTTCAGGAGAAAATCATAAGGAACTAGGTTTTATGAAATTACCCATATGCAGAAAAGAGATATTTGGAATATGGAAAGAAAGGGTCAGGCTTTTCATGGAGGCTTCTGATCCTAGGATCTACATTACAGTAATGGAAGGTCCTTATATTCCAATGAAGGTGTCAGTTCTAGATGCAAATCAAAGAACTCCCAAAGATTTTTCTGAGATGACTAAGGATGAGATCATCCTGGCAACTATGGATAAAAGAGCCCAGAATATCATAGTAAGTGCCATAGATGATTCAACCATTCAAAATTTAATTCACTGCAAGACCTCCAAGGAAATGTAGGACACTTTGATAGTCTACATAGAGGGTTCTGAAGAAGTCAGACAAGATAGAAAATCTATGCTGAACCAGGAATATGAGAGTTTCAGACAAGGAAAGTCAGATGGTATAACTGAGTGTTATAAGAAGTTTTTTAGAATAGTAAATGAGCTGATGTCCTATGGAAGGATCTTCAGTATATATGAACTGAATGTTAAATTTCTAAGATCCTTGACAAAGGATTGGGACACTAAGATAAGTGTCATTAGGGAAGTGGCCAAACTTGTAGATATCTCTCCTCCAACTTTGTTTGGAAAACTGCTGTCATATGAGATGCAATTGATGGCTAGGAAAGAGGAAGAGAAAATTGCAAAAGGGGAGCATAGAGAAAAGTCTGTTGCACTTAAGGTGGAATCCACTAGGAAGAATAGGAGGATGTCTCCATCACCTCCTGAGATAGTTGCTGCAATTACTTCAGATAATTCAGACAACTAAAGTTCAGACAGCAGTGACTCAGATAAAGACTTTGCTGCCTTCACAAGGCAGTTTCAGAGATTCCTGAAGAAGAAGCAGTGGAAGTCAAGGCCCTCCACATCTCAGCCTGTGGATGACTATTATCAAAAGAGGAAGTCATCAAGGAAGGACAGGAGCAGGTCTAAGCCTAGCAAATCTACAACATCAAAGATAGTTTGCTACTACTGTAATAGGCCTGGACATGTTATGGCTGAGTGTCCAGACAAAAGAAAGGAGTCTGCTGATAAAAGGAAGACTCAACAAAAGAGCAAGAAGGAGAAATCCTTTGTTGCTAAGAAGGAGAAGAGCTTGACAGACCAATCATCTTCAGAGTCTAAATCTGAAGTTGAGGCATACATTGGTCTATATGCAGCAGATGAAGAAGATGAGTTTATGCAATTGCTGAACTCTATCTATGAACAAGAAGACCATCAGTGCATGGGACTGATGGGTGTATCAGAAGAAGACAAGTGCCAGGATCATCCTTGTCCTTGTAAGGTACAATGTTTTTCTAGTAATTCAGATTGTAGTACTGGCACATAGTCAGCTACATCTGCATCAAGTGATGTGGATGGGTCTGAGTCTGAAGGTGATATTCATCAGCTGATAGATGAAAATGGGGACTTATTGCAGGCACTAAAGAAAACCAAGAACCTAGCCAAAACTCAGGCTAAGGAAATTACAGATCTTAAGATGGCTGCATCTGACTTTGAGAAAGAGTTGGATCAAAAATTGAATGAGATTGACAAACTGAAAACTATAACTGTAATTCAGATGTGCACAATCACATACAAAAATGATCTGATTAAAAGTCTGGAAGCCAGACTTCAAAAGGAAAAAGATTTTGTGGCTAGTTATTCCAAGCCAAAATCAGTTTTACCCTTAATAGATGAGTTTGTGGCTCAAAAGGGTAAGGCTGGAATAGGCTTTAAAGGTAACACCAGGCTATCCAATTCAAGAGAAAGGGCAAAGCCTCAGTCCAGCCACTGAATTTTAAAGTCTTTGTAGTTTTTAGAAAGGTAAAATGCCTTCTAATAAGTATGACCTTGAGAATACTCATGGTCATAGTAAGACTGAAGTTCAGAATGATAAGGGTGTTTATGTATATAAGGCAGCCCATGTCCATAAACCCCATGCTCCTAATAAAACAGTGGGTGTAGATGCAGCAGTACCAGTACAATACAAAAGGTTTGCTGTCAACCAGACTGTCAAGAATGTATCTAAAAATAGATACAACAAGTATGAATGCTGGTGCTGTGGCAAGACAGGTCATTATGCTATAGATTGCTGGCACAACACTAGTGTCAGGAAGAACAACAGTCTACCTATTAGAAGAGCTGCAGGAAGATTTGTTAAGTTTGAAGCTAACTTGAACCAAGGACCCAAGACTTACTTGGGTTCTAAGTAGAGGTAATTCTTTATTACATGTGAGTCCAAGTTACCATGCCCCTATATGGTACTTGGACAGTGGATATTCCAGGCACATGACTGGAACAAAGGGGTTGCTGAAGGAGTACTTACCTATCATAAATGGGTCTAAAGTAATCTTTGGTGATTCTGAAAAGGGAATCATCAAAGGGTTTGGTAATATTTCTAATAATAAGATTACTATCACTCAAGTTGCCTATGTGAAGTGTTTGAAATACAACCTTATAATCATAAGTCAGTTGAGTGATTTAGGATATGACATTTCATTTATTAAGAATGGATGTCATATCAAAAGATCAAGTGATCAAAAGATCATTTTGTCAGGATATAGAAAAAGAAATGTGTATTGTCTTAATTTTGAGTGTGAGAATAATGTTTCTCCTATTTGTCTTGTAGCTGATGAGAGAGCCTCTCATTGTGTCAAATGGCATAAGAGGCTAGCCCATCTTAACTACAAAACAATTGGCCAACTCTTTAGCAAAGAGTTAGTAAGGAATGGTCCAAAAGTTAAGTGTATAAAGGATGGGATATGCTCAGCTTGTCAAAAAGGCAAGCAGACAAAATCCTCCTTTCATAGACTTGAAAACAAGGATTCAGTGAGGTGTCTATACCTCTTATATATGGATCTTTTTGGTCCTATGCTAGTTCATAGTCTAGGTAGGAAGGTCTACACTTTTGTGGTTGTAGATGACTATTCTAGATATTCCTGGGTGTTCTTTCTGAGACAAAAATCAAAAACCCCAAGTGTTTTTTATAGTTTTGTCAAGCAAATTCAGAATGAATTTGACAGTACAGTGGTAAAAATCAGAAGTGACCATGGCACTGAATTTTAATCTGAAAGTATGACAAGACTGTGTGAAGAATTTGGGATTTTTCAAGAATTCTCCTCACCTAAAACACCACAGCAAAATGGTATTGCTGAAAGGAAGAATAGAACATTGATTGAGGCTTGTATAACTCTATTGAGTGACACTTCTCTACCAAAATATTTCTGGTCTGAGGCAGTAAACCCTGCTTGTCATGTGATCAATAGGGCAACTATCACCAAAAGCCACAAAAAGACTCCCTATGAGATCATGAAGGGTAGAAAACCAAACTTATCCTATTTTAGGATCTTTGGTTGCAAGTGCTATGTCCTTAACAATGGCAAGTCTTATCTAACTAAGTTTGCTGTCAAATCCCAAGATGGGATATTTGTTGGGTACAACAACAATAGTAAGGCTTATAGAGTCTACAACTTGATTACTCAAGTTGTAGAAGAGTCTGTACATGTTGTCTTTGATGAAACAAGATTGATTAACAGTGAGTTGCCTTGTAGCTCATGCAGTTCTACAGGTATTAATGAGAAAATGGACAAGCTTACCATTACAGAAGAAAAAACTGAAGAGCAGGAAGTGGAAAATGGTGGCTACTGTCCAGGGGGAGTACAAGACTCTCTAGATACAGATGTACACCAAGAGGTGCAGCATATTGAAGAGACTGGAGGTGTTCAACCAGAAGATGGTCTACCTCTAGCTGTTAGACATTTAAAGGATCATCCAGCAAATCAGATAATTAGTGATCTAAGACATGGAGTGCAAACCAGAAGCAGGAACTTGAACACAGTGCTTTGCTCAAGCATCCTATCTCAATTTGAGCCAAAGAAATTTGAAGAAGCTATTCTAGACCCACATTGGATTGATGACATGTAAGAGGAGCTGAATCAGTTTAGAAGGTGCAAGGTCTGGAAGTTAGTTCCTAAACCAAAAGACCACAACATCATTGGAACAAAGTGGATCTTTAGGAACAAACTGGATGAGAATGGGATCATTGTGAAGAACAAAGCAATACTTGTTGCAAAAGGATACATAGCCAGGAAGAGGGTATTGACTTTGATCAAACCATTGCCCAGTAGCAAGACTGGAAGCAATTAGGATGTTCCTTGCCTATGCAGCATATGAAGGCTTCAAGGTATTCCAAATGGATGTAAAATCAGCATTCCTAAATGGAAATCTAAAAGAAGAAGTCTATGTAGAGCAGCCCTCAGGTTTTGTTGATTCTCTTAAACCTGATTATGTTTATAGACTTAGGAAAGCTTTATATGGGTTAAAGCAAGCCCCAAGGGCTTGGTATGAAACCTTGTCTACTTTCCTTATTGAGAACAAATTCTCAAGGGGGAAATAGACAAAACTCTATTCCTAAGGGAATCCAAAGGTAAGATAATCTTAGTCTAGATTTATGTAGATGACATAATATTTGGGTCTATAGAAAGCAACCTTTGCAAGAAGTTTGCAAAACTTATGCAAGGGAAGTTTGAGATGAGCAGCATGAGAGAACTTAAGTTCTTCTTGGGCCTTCAAGTAAGACAGACTTATGATGGCTTGTCCATATCCCAGTCTAAGTTCACCAAGGAGTTAATTAAGAAGTATGGTATGGAATCATCCTCCACCATGAGAACTCCTATGGGAACAAGTATGCCTATATGCAAAGATGATGCAGGTAAACCTGTAGATGAGTCTTTGTATAGAGGAACAATTGGCTCTCTTCTATATCTAACTGCTAGTAGACCAGACATTATGTATGCAACATGTGTCTGTGCTAAGGTACCAATCATGCCCTAAAGAATCTCATTACACCACAGTAAAAAGAATTTTGAGATACCTAAAGGGCACACCTAATCTAGGCCTTTGGTACCCTAGGAATGGAGATTTTCTACTGACAGACTATTCAGATGTAGACTTTGCAGGTTGCAAAGAAGATAAAAAAAAGCACAACATGCACCTGTAAATTTCTATGGAGGAAGATTGGTGTCTTGGAGCAGTAAGAAACAGAACTAGTGTGGCAATTTCCACAGCTGAGTCTGAATATGTGGCAGCAGGAAGTTGCTTGTGCACAGCTGTTATAGGATTAAGCACCAACTAGAAGACTATGGTATTCAGGTAAGTAAGAAAACCTTTGTTTTGTGATTCTACTAGTGTTATCTCTATTGCTAATAATCCTGTTTCACATAGTAGGACTAAGCATATAGAAATAAGATAACATTTTCTTAGAGAACATGTAGATAAAGAGGACATCTCACTAGAATTTGTCAAAACAGATTATCAAATTGCAGATGTATTTACTAAGCCTTTAGATGAAACTAAATTCAATAAATTTAAAATTGAATTAGGAATGTTGAACATAGATTAGTCTAACAAATTTGGCTAAGTAAATCTGTGTCGACACATTCAGAGAAGTGTTGTCAACACTTCAGTATATCTGTGTCGACACATCCAGAGAAGTGTTCTCGACACTTCAGTTAGTGGCGTCGACACAACCAGAGTAATGGTGTCGACACATCCAGAAATTGTGTCGACACTTGCAGTAAGAGTCGACACAGAATTTCTGATGAACTACTAAGTATGTCTTGTGTCGACATATCATCAATTGGTGTCGACACATAGTAGTCAACGTCCGTTGTCGAGACAATAGAAGTATGTGTCGACACATTTCAACAGTGTCAACACATTTAGACAGTTTTGCCTGCCTTTTGACCTTCTTTGATTAGAAGGGTATAAATAGGTCAAGAACATATTCTGTCGACACGCTCTCCAGATTTTCGAGACTAAACCCTTGTGTCGACAAACTCTCTTCTCTCAATCCATTTTTTCTCACCATCCCAATGGCGCCAAAGGTTGAAGATAACATTAACGAAGGATATGAATTGGTTCGCCATGCCTTTGATGATGCTGACTCAGAGATTATAGGAGTAATTACCCAAATTACTGACAGTGGTTTGGAGTTTCTGGTATCCGAACCAACTAAGATATGGAAGAAGGAGATTCTTGAGTTTTATAGCGCGGCTGCAATAGACTCAACATGACTGAAGATTAGATCAACAGTTCATGGAGCAAGAGTCAAAGTGACCTTGAAAAGTTTAAGAGAAATTCTTCATCTTCCAAGAACTCTGGATGAATAAGAAGTACCAGTATCAAGAACAAGGGAGGCACTACAATGGTGTGGATTGGATCCCACCATGAAGATTGGAACAGCTATAACAAGGAAAGGGATGAATCAGCAAGGTAAATTTCTAATCTGAAGTGGTTAGAAAGGTGATTCTGTGTAAGCCAGGGGGACATGATAGAATTTCAGCCTATATGTTCAGCCTCATGACAAGGATAATCTTTACACTCAACACAGATTGGTCTGTAGTACTGTTTGAGAAGATCAAGGAAGGTATAAAGAAGCCTAATTTGGCTAGAATAATGAGCTTATTCTTGGCTGGAGCAATTTCAGAAGTAATGAAGCAAGATTCTCGGTTCTAAAATCAATCATATGAGAAGAATGGACATCAGGATCATCTCCAGATGGGATAGGGTACCTCACCAAGGACATACCCTATATAGCAAGGCAAGAAGCTGCTGAGAAATCTCCTGCATAGAACATTACAGATACTGCACAGGTGCATGGGGAGCTAGATAGTATACATGCAAAGGACCTGGCTGAGAATGCACAAGTGCAGGGGGAGACAATTACTGCACATAGGTACAAGGGGAATAAAGAATTCACTTGGCAGAGGAAATAGATTCATAAATAGTTCTTAAGACACCTCATATCAACAGTCCAGCACTAGATGTGATCATGGAGGATAAATCTGTAGCTGCTTGATGCTCCTGAGAAAGCAGTATCACCAGTTCACACTCAACAAGAGTTCACTCTGGAAGAATTGTTTCCTGACATTGAGGGAGCAGCAGATAAGGAGGAGCAAGTAAGATTTTAGGTGGAGCATGGCTGACATTGAGGGAGTGCAACATAGGACTGAGAAGGAGTTGCCTCCTAGTCCTATAGAAATAGTAGATATAGCCAGTACATCTGCTTCAGAGGATGAGGAGATTGTAAGTGCCAAGAAAAGAAAACTGATGGTTTTCAAGAGAAGAAGCCAGAGCTATAAGAAGGCATTTGCAAACTACTACTTCACAACCTACCCCAGAGGCTGATTACAACTCATTAATGGTTGCTTTGCAAGTTAAATTGGATGAGCAGAGAATGGCTCTTGAGAAGTATGTGGATGAAAGCCATAAATCACTTCAATCTGAACTGGCTCAAGATATTAAATCCATAAAGTTTGAAGTGAATCTAAATAAGAAAGAGATGACAGATTGCTTCCACAAAGGGGGCAATGCTGTGGTATTTCTGGCTAAGCAGCAGGTAGAGCTAAAGAAATAAGTGGATGATATTGCTGTCAAACAAGGCTATGTCCTTGAAAATCAGATTAGGATGAATGACAATCTGACTAAATCTCACAATGAGATAGTCACTGAAGTAAAGAAAATAGTTACTGCAATGACTGAAACAAGGGCTAAGGAGAAAGAGGAATTTGATCAGAAGCTACAGGAGGCCTTGGATTCATTTAAGTCAGCCCTTACTTCTTCTCAAAAACAATATCTGACCAGCTTATTAAGTTAAAATCATTTTTTAAAGATGATGTCAATTTTCTTGATGGCCAAATAAGATTTCAAATAGATGACTTAAGAGATCACATTGTAAGAGAAGCCATAAAGGGGGAGAGAGTGTTAGTCAATACAGGCTCAGATCATGCAAAATGGATATCTAATAGCATCAGAGCCACTCTGGGATATCCACCCCTTTGTGATGATGACAATGTTGCTGAATCTGGTGTGCAACCTGCTTATGCTTGGAGGTGATCAACCTGAAGTTGCTCAGATCATCTACCCTCCAACAGATTTTGATATAATTCCACAACAGGTGCAGATAATGTACAGTCCTCCACAGGATGTTGAAAATGTCATTATAGAGAAATTTTAAATGCCAGAAGCTGCCTTGAAAGCTCAGCAAGAAGCACAACTTTCAAAGAAAAGATTCAGGGAACAGGCTGAGTTAAAGCCTGATTTTGAGCAGTGGAGCCCCACTTCAAGAAATATAATTTTGACTGTCTGGAAAGCTGTGAAAGATCAAGTTCATGAAAGAGGCAAGTGGTATAATGAACAAGAATGACAGAAGTATGATGCAAGACAAGAAGCCATTGTGCAGCATAGAAGAAAGGCTAAGATTGGGAAGCTACCTCCTAATGCTCAGGATCCTAGCAAGTACTTTCCTAAGCCTTTTCATTATTTTGAAAGGCAAGGGATTAAGGCTGAAGTTCAGAAAAAGGCAGAGTTGAAAGGAAAGAAGCCTATTGATGATGCAGAACCTCCTGTGCAAGCTCAGATTAAGCCAGGAAAAGGCATAGTCATTAGGGAGCCTGATCAGCCTTAGGATAGATTTACTATATTTTGCAAGAACAATGTAATTTTTAGTTTTAAAAGAAATCTATGTAATCAGTTGTTAAGAAACTTTTTGTCAATATAAACAAAACAATGTTTCATGTTCATTCAAGTTGCATTCTTATTCTGTGATGTGATTTTGGTTATATGTTTTGTTTATAAGTTTCCCTGTCATTTATCATTTATATACATCATCATATTTGTTTATTATAAGTGGTGTATATCATTGACTAAAGGGTTATGACTTCTCAAAATAGGGGGAGATTGTTGGGTACATGGGAAAATGTGTACCTGATTTGGAGAAGCCTCACTTAGCTCAATGATATACATCAAGGTGTATTTGATGTTATTTTGAGTTTATATGTGCAGGTTAAGTATTTGCTAAAATGCAGAAAAAAGTTTCTAAGTCCATGTGTCGACACTTAAGAAAGCATGTGTCGACACTTGGAAAAGCTGTGTCGATACCTGAAGCAACTGTGTCGACATACAGAAGTATTAGTCGACATCAACTGTGTCGACACCGGGAGGTAGTGTCGAACACACAGAAGTATTAGTCGACATCAACTGTGTCGACAACGGGAGGCAGAGTCGAAACACAGAAGTATTAGTTGACATCGACTGTGTCGACACCTTGAGGCAGTGTCGACACACAAATTCTGAGACTATATCAACTGTGTCGACACACAGGACTTGTGTCGACACACAGCAGAGTTTCAACAATGCTGATTGTTGTGAAGTAAAGATGTGTCTGTGTCGACACAAATAAGCAGTGTCGACACATTCTACAGATGCAGTGTCAAGAAGCTGTGTCGACACCAAAGGATAATTATGTCGACATCACCAAAGCTAGTGTCGAAACACTTAATCTACTTATGTTTACACATAATGTCAATCAGTCTCGACGCTTTGCTGACAAAGAAAAAGGTTCAAGAACTGACTGGAGACTTGACAGCTGTGTATTTCAACAAGTTTATTGAAGCTGTCAGACTTGTCAGAAGTTGGTTAGAAACCGGATCAGCCGGTTACCATGGATGAAGTCTATATATAGATGGATTCTGTCAAATCAACGAGAAGAAGGTGAACAACAATATACAACAACAAGAAAGTGCACATCACACAGAAGAAGATTTTCATTAGAAGATCTAAGAAGAATTCAAGCAAGAATTCTGAAGAAACTTCAGAAGTTCTGGAAAGAGAGAGATCTCCAACTGTTGAAGTAAAGAAGGAGACATTTACAAGTCTCTTAAGAAGCAGATCTTGAACTAATCTGCTAAGAAGGATTCAGACCTATTCCTGGATTCTAAGAAGGAAGCTGACAGCTAGTCAACTTCAAAGGAGATCAACTCTACTGAGTTCAGATTCAAGAAGCTTTGAAGAAAGCTAAGAACAGGTTGATTTCAGTCATCAGTTTTATCAAGAAGCTGATCAAGAAGCCTCTATCCCTTCTCTCTTAACAAGGGTAAGAGTCCATCTATACATTTATCAAATTTTGTAGGATCTTTTTATAGATCTGAGTTGTAAGCCTAATATTATAAAGGCTGTGTGTATGAGATATAGATCTCTGAGTGGTAGGGCTTTTGAGCCTGAGTGTAGGAGAATTTTTTCTCTGAGTTGTAGGCCTTGTGTGAAGGCTGAGGTAGGGCTGTTAGCCTGAGCTATAGGAGTGTGGTTACACTCTGAGTTGTAGGAACCTTATAGGGTTCTGAGATTATAGGAACCTTTCAGGGTTTTGAGTTGTAAGATCTGTGGATCTGAGAAGAAGGAAGAAGTTAGGCTGAATCTAGCACACTGCTAGATAGGTGAAGGGGGAAAGTGGATGTACCCAGACCTTGGGGAACCACTATAAACCTGTGTGCAATCTGTGATGTATGTGTGATTGTGGATTCTGTGCTGTGATTGCTATAGGATAGTTAGATTCTATATAAGATCTGAATAATTATTCTGCCTTAAATAATAAAAATAGAAAAGAACCTATTCACCCCCCCTCTAGGTGTTTGGGTTATCTTGAAATCAATTCTATCAGATATTGCAACCCTTTAGGCTTTTGATTAGGTGCCCAGAAAACCAACCAAAGTCTTTTGATCAGGAGACTTGACAACCAAGAGCTAACTTTTGAAGGGAGTTAAAACCCTTTTACAAGAGGTGAGAGGAGATGATGGTGTCTTATCTTTCTCTAATCAAAAGAGAATACTAGTGGATCTTTGATGTTGACAAAGCTCCCCCTTAGATGTTATTGATTCAGGAAGACTGGAGCTTTGCTTAAGGGTGTAGATCTTCAGCCTTGTCTGAAAGCAGTCCCGGAACTTTTCTGACTGAATAAATCTTTGTTGTCCTGAATGTTCATAGAAGTGAAGCTTGAAGAAGGACTCTTGATTGTGATGATTGTTCTTCTTCTGTCTTCAGACTTGACAAGGTGAAATACAGATAATTTTCTGCACTGTGAGAGAGAGAGTTCTGAGAGATTAGTCTGTCTCAATGCTGTATATTTTCTCTGTAAATTCTGGTGGTTCCTTCTCTATTATTGTCTAAAGGACAAAAATCTCTTTTTATATTCTCAGTCAATAATTTCTCCTTTGAAATTTGAATTACTGCCTTAATTGCTGGCTTATCTGGTGAATACAAACGGCTGGAATATATCATAAATGAGTTTCCCCAACTGTCCCTTAATAAAATAAGCAAGTAAATATCCTGATGAATACTATAATTAATGCTGCCAATAACGGCTATATTCAGAAGAATATAAGCATTAATTACTCAGGAATAGTACTGCTATTAATATAGAAATAAAGGAACAGAAGGAAGAAAACTTCTCATTCTGGAACTGGACAGATATCGTCGATCACTGAACAGAATTCGTCGACCTGAGATCCAAGATCGTCGACCTAAGAATTCCAGTTCGTTGACCTGAGCTCTACGAACTGCGTACTGAGAATTGCTTTCCAAAACTGCACTCTGAGTTCATCGAGCTGAGAGTCTATCTGAAGAAAACTGATCGTCGACTAGAGCTCGAATATCATCGAGCTCAGCTCAGAGAATTAACTCTGAGTTCATCGATCCTAGTTCGATGATCGTCGAGCGGAGTTCGAAGAACTTCGAACTGATCAAACTATTCTCTGAAAACTTCTAATTCTGAGTCTTCTTAGGTCCTCTGCTGGCTGGTCCAAGAAGGTTGAACTTAATGACTTAGCCTACACTCTAGGACTACTAGACTTGACCTTGGCTATACAAGGTGGGTCAGACTCAGCCTAAATTAGTGAACCTAGCCTAAATCCAGCTAGGGATCCAACACACTCCAGAATAGGTAATAACTTAAGGAAACCTCCAGGCTTCTGACATTCTATTTTCACTAAGGCACGTGTCTGGCATTTCTCCACGTAATGTACTATGTCTTTCTTTAACCCCGGTCACCAGAATAGCTTTTTCATGTCCTTGTGCATCTTTGTGCTCCCTAGGTGAATTAAGTATTTTGTAAAGTGAGCCTAATACATCAATTCTTCTCTTAGCTTACCCATAATTGGGATGCACAAACGACCATCTTTTCGCAAAAATCCGTAATCCAAGGAGAATTGGCAATTTGACCCATCTACTACATAGCATTGCAAACTTTCATCAAGTTCTGTTGCTCGCTGAACCCTGTATGTAAGGTCATATTGTACCTCTGTCTAGTTTAGGCACGCATTTATAGTGGAATTCTTATCAACACAAGAAATCTTTAATGCTTCCAATTCTTGGATCAGGCGCTCATCATGCATTTATAACCAATTTGCCCTTATCAGAGTCCTACGATTAAGGCATCTGTGATAATGTTTCCCTTCCTTGGAGTATTGTGAATTTGGAAGGTGTAGTCCCCGAGGAACTCCATCCACCTACGTTGTCGCATGTTGAGCTCCTTCTGATCCAGCAAATACTTTAGGATTGTATGGTGCGTGAAAATATCCACCTTCACGCCATATAAATAATGACGCCACAGTTTAAGTGCAAAAATCACCGCCACCAACTCCAAGTCGTGGATGGGATAGTTCCGCTCATGCACTTTCAACTTGCATGAGCCATAAGTGATCACCTTTACAAACTGAAGAAGAACGCAACCTAAGACACTCCCTGAAGCATCACTATAGATTTCAAAGTCGTCCGAACTACATGGCGACATCAAGATTGGTGCCATGGTCAAGAGACCTTTCAACTCTTCAAACACTCGCATGCACTCTGGCGTCCAGACAAACTTCTGATCCTTCCTCATTAATATGGTAAGAGGCAAAGCGATCTGTGAGAAGTTTTCTACGAAACGTCTACAGTAGCCCGCCAATCCAAGGAAACTCCTGACTTCGGCCACAGAAGACAACACCGGCCACTCCTGTATGGCTCTTATCTTTGACAAATCCACCGCAATTCCCTCTCCACTCACCACATGGCCAAGAAAAGCCACTGACGATAGCCAAAACTCACACTTTGAGAACTTGGCATAAAGTTTGTTTCGCCTCAGGGTGTTCAACACAATCCGTAAATGGTTCGCGTGGTCTTCTTCAGACTGAGAGTACACTAATATGTCATCAATAAAGACGATCACAAAAAAAGTCCAAGTACTCTCGGAACGTTCGGTGCATTATATCCATGAACACCGATGGTGCATTACATAGCCCAAACGACATTACAGTGAACTTGTAATGACCGTAGCGTGTTCCAAACGCTGTATTAGGAATGTCACCTTCCCGAATCCTCAACTGGTAGTAACTAGATTTTAAGTACAGTTTAGAATAGACGGTTGATCCCACTAGCTGATCAAACAAGTAATCAATTCGAGGTATTGGATACTTATTCTTCTCCGTCAACTTATTCAATTCGCGATAGTCGATGCATAACCGCAAACTACCGTCCTTCTTTTTCACAAAGAGAACAGGCGCGCTCCAAGGTGACATACTTGGGCGTATGTATCCCTGTTCCAACAACTCTTGTAGTTGAACTTTTAGTTCCGCCATTTCTTTTGACGCTACACGATATGGCGAGTGGGTCACAGGTTTTGCACCTGGCACCAACTCAATAGAGAAGTCGATCTCCCGCTTGGGTGGTAACCCAGGAAAATCTTTAGGAAACACATCAGCAAATTTTGATACTATCGGAATGCCACTCACAGTTGCCTTTGGCTCAACAGCCTGAATAAGCGTGAAGAATTACTCTGCGCCCTTCCGATCAGCATTAACGACTTGGAGAACAGGCATACAAATCCTACTCGCTCCTCGCATACCAGCGAATTTAGTCTCAAGCTCAGTGTTCTGACACTGATGAGTATAAAAATATACATTTTGTATAGTATTAATCGTAAACATTTAGAAATAAAACCTAAGTTTTTATATATAAAACAATTATTTTTTGTTATATTTCATTTTTTATGTTTTTCTAAGTTTTTCTGAATTTTTGCAATTTTTTCTTAGTCACGCCCCTAGTCACGCCCGTGACCTAGGGTGTGACAACCTTTTTTAATTCTTTTTTAGTTTCTGTTTTTACTCAGGAAATTCGGGAAATTGACGAACACGCCCGTGACAGATGAACACGCCCGTGCCCTATAAAGTTCTATCCAAAATGGCAGCAAGCTACCGCGCTGTCGCCACGCCCCATGCCGCCTGAGAATCAGCTGACTGACACCCCATGACGTCATCAGTCACGCCCGTGACCTGCTCAAATTCTATCCAAAGTTCCAACCAGCTCGACACCTGTCCCAACCAGCTAGAAGTCACGCCCGTGACCCTGTCATGCCCTACCCGACACGCCCGTGTCAGGGGGCGTGTCACTTGAAATTTTTTTCTATAAATAGGAGGGCAGGACTGAGTAGAATTATTCGAACACCAGCAGCTTCCTTAAGAACTGTTAGGACTCCCCAGCTCTCTGTCAAGAAACTGGTAGTAGCTTTCAAGTATTCTAAAGTTTTGTAAGTTGTAATATTTTAGCTTTCTTTTCAGCTTTTTAGAAAGTTGTAATAATTTTTCGGACTTTATAAAATAGACTCTTTCAATTTCAATTCTAAGTACTTTACTGCTTTATTTTTAATTTTACTTCCCTTTATTTTTTCATGCTATCCCGAATGAAAGGTGAAGCTCTGCTTATGTCCTGGATTAAGATAGTGTGAAACTGCATTCAAAATTATTTTCAAAAACCTTATTATTTCATACTATCCCGAATGAAGGGCGAGGCGAAAGCCTATGACCTGGATTAAGATAGTGCGGAAGCTCTGCAAAATTTTATATTTTACTACCCTATCCCAATTGAAAGGCGAAGCGAAAGCTTAAGTCCTGGATTAAGATAGATATGTAGATATTATTATCTGTACTTTATACCACCCCCATCCTGAGAAGAGGCTAATAACCCTTAGCACTTGGTCAAGATGAGCTCTAGGCTTGATATTATTTTCAACTATTTCAACTCTACTTTCTAGTTATCCTAACTAGGGTTTTCTGTTAATTTATCATATACCAGGTGAAGAGACACTACGTTTACGTTAACTCGTTTTAAACGCAAGCCTCCCCGGTCGTACTTTCGAGTCAGTGATTCTACCAAAGGGACCCTCTCGTTAAGTTAGGTAATAAAGAAATAAAGTTGTTTTTTAATAGCTGAATTAATATTCTCTCAAAGTAATTCTGAAATCGAGGACTACATTCTAAGTCCCTATCTTAATAAAATCACGTATATATATTTTTCTATCTTTTAAATATAAACTCCACTCCATTCGTTCGATAAAATAATAGCCCGTTCTAAAAAGTAGAATAATTAACACCGATCCCAGGAAAAATACGACCTTGATATTTTCTACAAAATACTATACTCCTATGCGATAGGTACTCTTGCATTAATACACATGATATAAGTAAGTAAAAAAGAGATAGACTTATATACGTAAAAGAATTATATAAAACCAAATCTATCTTCTTTAAAACAAACTTTACTTATCAAGCTTTTTGGCGCCGTTGCCGGGGACTCGTTTATATGTGTTAATATTTGAAAATAAAAGAACTCTATTAATTTTATCTTTTCTTTTTCTTGTTATTTTAAAAAACTTTAGTTTTTATAAAAATAAAACAAACATAAAATTTCCTGAATTTAAAACTTTGTTTTTATAAACTCTAATTTTTTATTAACAAGTTTATTAACCACTAACGAATTCTAACAAAAAAACCTAACCTACTATTTTTACGTATTTTATATAAAACTTTTCTTCTTAAAAAACTAGTTTATAATAAAAACTGCTATTTATTATAAAACCTGTTTTATAAAAAAACCTGTTTTTAGTTATTTTTCATTTTAAGTCTTTTCGTGTGTTTGTATTTGTGTGTTTAGATATATTTGTTTGTAACTTAGTTTTTTTTTTACTTAGTTTTTATATATTTGTTTTATTTTTGTATTTATAAAAAGTCTTTTTTTAGTGTATGACCCGCAGAACTCTATCTGATTTAAATCTTGAACTTGATCCTGAAATCGATCGCACCTTTTACAGGCGCCTCCGATCTCTGAATCAAGAGCTCGTATTAAATCTGGAAGAGTCCGTAGGCACCGCACACGTACAAGAAATGGCAGTAGAGCAACAACAAACGCCAGAGGTGGTCCTCCAAAGGACCTTGTCTTATTATGTACGACCCAATTTAGATGACACCGGGTCTAGTATCGTTCGTCCACCAATTGCTAATAATAACTTCGAGATTAAATTGAGTATAATCCAAATGATTCAAAATTCTGTTCAATTTTATGGATTGCCCGACGAAGATCCAAACACGCACTTATGCAACTTCTTAGAAATATGCGACACATTTAAGATAAATGTCATCACTGATGATGTCATCCGTCTTCGCTTATTTCCTTTTTCGCTACGAACGAAAGCCAAACAATGGCTAGGTTCTCTCCCCAGATGATCTATTACCACTTGGGCTAAAATGACCGAAAAATTCCTTACAAAGTATTTTCCACCTACAAAAACCGCACGTCTGCGTTCGGATATTTCTTCATTTGTGCAAGGCGAGTCCGAGTCTCTTTATGAGACTTGGGAATGTTTTAAGGAATATCTACGTCGGTGTCCACATCACGCACTGTCAAATTGGCTATAGGTATAAATATTTTATAATGGTTTGAATATTCAAACCAGACAAGCCGTTGATGCTGCCGCTGGGGGCACGCTCAATAACAAAACCCCTGAGGCCGCTCAAACCCTCTTTGAGGAAATGGCCATGAATGCATACCAGTGGAACGTACCAAGGTCACGCCCTAAACAAGCAGGGATTTATGAGCTCGATACTTCTTCTACTTTAGCACTCCAAGTAGAAAATTTAACTAAACAATTGGCAGGAATATCTGCTTCCTCCGCCACAACTACTTGGAATCCGAATAATAATGTAATTGAAGAAATCGATTTTATGGGGAACTCGTATAGACCTTCCTATAATCCTAATATTAACTCAAATAATAATTCTTATAATCCAGGATATAGGAACCATCCTAATTTTTCATGGAGCAACCCCAATAATGCTCAACGCCCTCCGATTGCAAATCCATGTGGATTTGCACCGCAACCCCCACAACCACAAACACCACCACCACAACCGCACCAATTTAGGACAACCCCGATAGAAGACATATTCACGAAATATGTAAGTATTAACGAGTCCAATATCCGGAACCTGACCGGATCAATTAAAAACTTAGAAACACAAATTGGACAAATATCAAAAATGCTATCGGAACGCCAACCTGGTAATTTGCCAGGAAATACGGAACCAAATTCCGCGGGATACTTGCCATTCCACTAACCCACCAAGTTGACAAGCCGTCAAACTACGAAGTGGCAGGGAGCTACCACCACCCGTTAGGGTAGAAAAAGAAGCTAAGGTTAGCCTCCCTACACCACTTCCCGCTCCGACTCTGCCTCCTCAGCTCCCGCGAATTTCTTCCCCACATGTTGTTTTACCTTATCCATCTAAATTAAAAGATGAGCAATAACAATAAAAATTTTCTAAAAATGCTAAAACAAATTCAAATCAATATACCTTTCTGCGAGGCAATTGCACAGATGCCAAAATACGCAAAATATTTAAAAGCGTTATTTTCAAATAAAAAGAAACTCGAAGATATTTCGAGAGTTTTCCTTAACGCCGAATGTTCAGCCGTTTTATTACATAAATTACCCCCAAAATTAAACGATCCGGGACGATTTTCTATCCCGTGTCTCTTCGATAATCTATTAATAAAAGATGTGTTAGCAGATTTAGGTGCTAGCATAAATTTAATGCCCTACTCGCTCTTTCTAAAACTAGGATTAGGTAACCCCAGCCCAACTAAAATGAGCATCTAGTTAGCAGATCGTTCTATTAAATATCCAGTAGGGATAGTAGAGGATGTTCTGGTCAAAATAGACAATTTTATCTTCCCGGTAGACTTTGTTATACTTGACATAGAGGAAGACGTCGATGTTCCCATAATTCTCGGTCATCCTTTTCTCGCAACCTCTCGCGCGATAATTGACGTAAGTAACGGTAGACTTCTCTTACGAGTAGGAGATGACGAAGTTACTATCGATATAGATCCCTCTATGAAAAATTCTTTAATAAATGTCGATTCCTGCTATCTTGCGGAAGCCTCTTTTTAGGAAAATGGTTTTCCCTATTCTGATTTGCTTTCAATAACTGTAGAAGAATCGGACTTGGCAGACTTACCACTTTCACAAGAAATGCCTACTGATGACCTTTAGAACCTTTTATATCTTTAACTTCTACAACTCTAAAAACTCCAACTTCGTATGAAAAACCACCAACCCTCGAGCTGAAAACACTTCCTGCACATTTAAAATACGTTTTCCTTGAAGCCGAATCTAAACTCCCTGTTATCATTTCTGCTGAATTAAATGATAAGAAAACGTCTGAATTAATAGAAGTGTTAAAACAACATCGCCATGCATTAGCATGACAAATTTCTGATATCCAAGGACTCAACCCATCTTTTTGTACGCATAAAATATTTTTGGAAGATAACCCTCGTAAATCTATCCAGCCCCAACGACATTTAAATCCTAATATGAAGGATGTCGTAAAAGCTAAAGTAATGAAATTATTAGACGCAGGAATTATCTATCCAATCTCAGATAGCACATGGGTTAGTCCCATACAAGTCGTCCCTAAGAAGGGCGGTATAACGGTAGTGCCAAACGCTAATAATGAACTAATTCCAACACGTACTGTTACGGGTTGGAGGATGTGCATCGACTATCGAAAATTAAATGATGTCACCCGTAAAGATCACTTTCCACTACCGTTTATAGATCAAATATTAGAGCGACTCTCGGGTCACTCATATTATTGTTTTCTCGATGGTTATTCAGGGTATTTACAAATTCCTATAGCCCCTGAAGATCAAGAGAAAACTACGTTCACTTGCCCCTTTGGTACTTTCGCCTATAGACGAATGCCGTTTGGACATTGTAATGCGCCAGCTACATTTTAAAGATGTATGATAGCTATTTTCGA
The DNA here is from genome assembly GCA_039513925.1 of Platanthera zijinensis. Taxonomy (NCBI): domain Eukaryota; kingdom Viridiplantae; phylum Streptophyta; class Magnoliopsida; order Asparagales; family Orchidaceae; genus Platanthera; species Platanthera zijinensis. The sequence continues at coordinate 154,971,532 of CM077097.1, forward strand.
CAAGTTATTAGAGAACGTTATGGAAGTATTTATATATGATTTCTCCGTATTTGGAGACTCATTCCATACGTGTTTAGATAACCTCGCTCGTGTTCTTCAACGCTGTGAAGACACAAATTTAGTGTTGAACTGGGAGAAATGCCACTTTATGGTTCGTGAAGGTTTAGTTCTTGGTCATAAAATTTCTTCCAAGAGAATTGAGGTCGATAAGGCCAAAATATAAATAATTTAAAAACTTCCTCCTCCAACAAATGTAAAATCTATTCAAAGTTTCTTAGGCCATGCAGGTTTCTATAGACGGTTCATTCAGAATTTTTCTAAAATAACGAAATCGTTAACTCATTTATTAGAAAAAGAAGCCCCATTTATATTCGATAGTGAATGCTTATTAGCATTCAATATTATTAAAGACAAACTTATCAACTCTCCTATTTTAGTAGCCCCAGACTGGTCCTTTCCTTTTGAGATCATGTGTGATGCGAGTGATTATGCGGTAGGAGTTGTCTTAGGACAACGAGTAGACAAATATTTTCATCCTATCTATTATGTAAGTAAAACTCTCACATCCACACAAACTAATTACATGACCAAGAAAAAGGAACTACTGGCGATTGTATTTGCATTTAATAAGTTTAGATCTTATATCACGCTATCGAAAGTTATAGTTTTTAAGGATCATTCTGCTTTAAAATATTTACTACCTAAGGTAGACGCAAAACCCCGTTTATTACATTGGATTCTCTTATTACAAGAATTTTATTTAGAGATCCGAGATAAGAAAGGCGCAGAGAATTTGGCAGCCGATCATCTTTCTCGACTAGAGAATACTACAATAGATACACTCGTGGAAGCCGACATCGAAGATAAATTCCTTGAAGAAAGTCTCCTCACTCTTGAAAAGGTAACAAACTCTTCTACTTCTTAGTTCGCGGACTTGGCAAACTATTTAGTAGCACGAGTCCTTCCAAAAGCTTTTTCAATTCAAAAAAAGAGAAAATTCTTTTCTGACTTGAAAAACTACTTTTGGGAAGACCTGTATGTATTCCGAGTCTGTGCCGACCAAGTAATTAGAAGATGTATTTCAAACGAGGAAGGACTAAAAGTACTATGACACTGCCACAAAGGACCAACCGGCGGACATTATCAATCCAACCGGACTGCACGTAAAGCCCTTGAAGCAGGATTCTTTTGGCCTACTTTATTCAAGGATGCTTAAAAATTGGTAAGCATTTGCAACCGCTGCCAACGGTCAGGTAACATTTCCCGTCGGGACGAAATGCCCAAAACTTTTACTTAGAATGTGAAATTTTTGATCTGTGGGGCATAGATTTTGTAGGCCCCTTACCTCCTTCTTTTAAAAATCATTATATCTTAGTAGCGGTCGATTACGTTTCACGGTGGGCTGAAGCGCAAGCTTTTCCCACCGCTGACTCGAGTGTCGTCGTTAAATTTCTGAAAACCTTATTTTCACATTTTGGCACGGCTAGGGCTATAGTTAGCGATCGAGGTACTCATTTTTGTAACACCCAGATGGCTAAAGTGTTAGCCAAATATGGAGTTACTCATAAACTCGCTACCGCTTATCACCCCCAAACAAGCGGCCAAGTGGAGGTAGTCAATAGAGAACTAAAGCGCATAATAGAAAAGTCTGTAGATACCAATCAAAAAGATTGGTCCCTCAAATTAGATGATGCACTTTGGGCCTACCGTACAGCATTAAAAACTGTGATCGGTTATACACCTTATCGTTTAGTATATGGAAAGGCATGTCACCTACCTGTAGAATTAGAACATCGCGCATACTGGGCGCTAAAATTTCTTAACTTAGATACAAACTTAGCCGTCAAACAACGAAAATTTCAACTCAATGAACTTGAGGAATGTCGTGCAAACGCCTATGAAAATAATAAATTTTATAAAGAGCAATCTAAGTTTTATCATGATAGGAAAATTAAATTTCAAAATCTTTTTCACCAGGTGATCTTGTTCTACTATATAATTCACGCCTTAAATTATTTCCAAGAAAATTAAAATCCCGATGGATCGGACCCTTTACTGTTAAACAAATTTGGTCATATGGGACCGTTCTTATTTCAAACCTTGAACTCGGAACTTTCAATGTAAACGGGCACCGTTTAAAACTATATTTTACTGGGGACCCTTTTCAAAAAGAACCTGAAACTCTAACACTACTCCATAACCTCGAATTATAAATTCACTTGTATATTTCCATCTTTTATGCTTTTGTATAGTCTGTATATATTTTTCACTTCATACCTATGCCTAACATAAGTATGGGGGTGCTTTTAGCTGCAATTGTTTTTATCACTTATATGTTTTCAATAAAAGCATTGTTTATTTTAATACTCATCCCAAAACAAATCAGAAGTTTCAAAACCATACTATGTTTATATATTCCAAAACTCTGAGTTGATCAAAAATGTAAATTATTAAATTTTCAATTTTACTACTCCTTCTCATAACTAGATAGATATAAATACCCGGAATAAACTTGTAAACCCTACCTTGTAAAATTTCATTACAATCGGAGTTAGTTTTTTAGCAAGCCTGCTTTAACATATCAAAAATACATATATATACAATAGAAGTAAAACATATTATGTTTACCAAACAATTTTAGACTGTAATTTTCATTACTTCAATCTTGTTAAAATATAGAAAATATCAAGCTATTACAATTGCTCTCAAAATCTTTTATCAAAATTAGATTTATAACCCCCTGCCTACTATTTCGCTTGGCATGTTTCTTTACGCACGCAAGCATCTAGGAGTATGTGCTCCTAGAAAAGAAAAGAACTTATGTCCATGGGAATAAAAACATTCCGTAAACATAAGCATCCAATAAATGTTAAAAGACCATATGAAATGGAGTATGCACTCATAAACATATGCATTGGATTAATTCAAGTTCAATTCTGCAAAGTTTTTTTTTTCTATTTTGGAAAATATTTTCCTAAAATAGTTGTAACAATGCATGAATATGAAAAAAAGGGTGAGAGGATAAAATTCATCACCTCCTACATTCAAAGCCTCTGTATGGCAAAACCACCAAGTTGATATCCCCTAAAACCACTATAAAATTAAATTAATTTTGCTTAAAATTTTGAGAGAGCATAATTAATAGGTTGTAATTTTTCAACATATCACATGCAAGATATAGTAGTCATAAAGCCAATCTATCTTTGTTATATCTGATTTTAATATATGCTTACTATTTGTTTTCAAAAACTTTTTATGGCTATAAATTCTAACTCTGGTATCAATGATATATATACGATAGCATTTAACTCTTTATTCACCGGATTTTTATACCTGTTTTATCTTGAAGAATTAAATTGATAGTAAATAGAAAATTTCATAAACTTGTAAATATACTCAACTCTATATTTGCTCTGAAATAGCAAAATCAAAGTATGGGGGGGTATTTGATGAGTGTAAAAATATACATTATTGTATATTATTAATCGTTAACATTTAGAAATAAAACCTAAGTTTTTATATATAAAACTAATTATTTTTTGTTATATTTCATTTTTTATGTTTTTCTAAGTTTTTCTGAATTTTTGCAATTTTTTCTTAGGTCAAGCCCCTAGTCACGCCCGTGACCTAGGGCGTGACAGCCTTTTTTAATTCTTTTTTAGTTTCTGTTTTTACTCAGGAAATTCGGGAAATTGACGAACACGCCCGTGACAGATGAACACGCCCGTGCCCTATGAAGTTTGATCTAAAATGGCAGCAAGCTGCCGCGCTGTCGCCACGCCCCGTGCCGCCTGATGAATCAGCTGACTGACACGCCCGTGACGTCATCAGTCACGCCCGTGACCTGCTAAAATTCTATCCAAAGTTCCAACCAGCTTGACACCTGTCCCAACCAGCTAGCAGTCACGCCCGTGACCCTGTCACGCCCTACCCGACACGCCCGTGTCAGGGGGCGTGTCACTTGAATTTTTTTTCTATAAATAGGAGGGCGGGGCTGAGTAGAATTATTCGAACACCAGCAGCTTCCTTAAGAACTGTTAGGACTCCCCAGCTCTCTGACAAGGAACTGGTAGTAGCTTTCAAGTATTCTAAAGTTCTGTAAATTGTAATATTTTAGCTTTCTTTTCAGCTTTTTAGAAAGTTGTAATAATTTTTCAGACTTTATAAAATAGACTCTTTCAATTTCAATTCTAAGTACTTTACTGCTTTATTTTTAGTTTTACTTCCCTTAATTTTTTCATACTATCCCGAATGAAAGGCGAAGCTCTGCTTATGTCCTGGATTAAGATAGTGTGAAACTGCTTTCAAAATTATTTTCAAAAACCTTATTATTTCATACTATCCCGAATGAAGGGCGAGGCGAAAGCCTATGACCTGGATTAAGATAGTGCGGAAGCTCTGTAAAATTTTATATTTTACTACCCTATCCCAATTGAAAGGCGAAGCGAAATCTTAAGTCCTGGATTAAGATAGATATGTAGATATTATTATCTATACTTTATACCGCCCCCATCCTGAGAAGAGGCTAATAACCCTTAACACTTGGTCAAGATGAGCTCTGGGCTTGATATTATTTTCAACTATTTCAACTCTACTTTCTAGTTATCCTTACTAGGGTTTTCTGTTAATTTATCATATACCAGGTGAAGAGACACTACGTTTACGTTAACTCGTTTTAAACGCATGCCTCCCCGGTCGTAATTTCGAGTCAGTTATTCTACCAAAGGGACCCTCTCGTTAAGTTAGGTAATAAAGAAATAAAGTTGTTTTTTAATAGCTGAATTAATATTCTCTCAAAGTAATTCTGAAATCGAGGACTACATTCTAAGTCCCTATCTTAATAAAATCACGTATATATATTTTTCTATCTTTTAAATATAAACTCCACTCCGTTCGTTCAATAAAATAATAGTCCGTTCTAAAAAGTAGAATAATTAACACCGATCCCAGGAAAAATACGACCTTGATATTTTCTACAAAATACTATACTCCTATGCGATAGGTACTCTTGCATTAATCCACATGATATAAGTAAGTAAAAAAGAGATAGACTTATATACGTAAAAGATTATATAAAACCAAATCTATCTTCTTTAAAACAAACTTTATTTATCAAGCTTTTTGGCGCCGTTGCCGGGGACTCGTTTATATGTGTTAATATTTGAAAATAAAAGAACTCTATTAATTTTATCTTTTCTTTTTCTTGTTATTTAAAAAAACTTTAGTTTTTATAAAAATAAAACAAATATAGAATTTCCTGAATTTAAAACTTTGTTTTTATAAACTCTAATTTTTTATTAACAAGTTTATTAACCACTAACGAATTCTAACAAAACAACCTAACCTACTATTTTAACGTATTTTATATAAAACTTTTCTTCTTAAAAAACTTGTTTATAATAAAAACATCTATTTATTATAAAACCTATTTTATAAAAAAAAACCTGTTTTTAGTTATTTTCCGTTTTAAGTCTTTTCGTGTGTTTGTATTTGTGTGTTTAGATATATTTGTTTGTAACTTAGTTTTTTTACTTAGTTTTTATATATTTGTTTTATTTTTGTATTTATAAAAAGTCTTTTTTTAAGTATATGACCCGCAGAACTCTATCTGATTTAAATCTTGAACTTGATCCTGAAATTGATCGCACCTTTTGCAGGTGCCTCCGATCTCTGAATCAAGAGCTCGTATTAAATCTGGAAGAGTCCGTAGGCACCGCACACGTACAAGAAATGGCAGTAGAGCAACAACAAACGCCAGAGGTGGTCCTCCAAAGGACCTTGTCTTATTATGTACGACCCAATTTAGATGACACCGGGTCTAGTATCGTTCGTCCACCAATTGCTAATAATAACTTCGAGATTAAATCGAGTATAATCCAAATGATTCAAAATTATGTTCAATTTTATGGATTTCCCGACGAAGATCCAAACACGCACTTATGCAACTTCTTAGAAATATGCGACACATTTAAGATAAATGTCATCACTGATGATGTCATCCGTCTTCGCTTATTTCCTTTTTCGCTACGAATGAAAGCCAAACAATGGCTAGGTTCTCTCCCCAGATGATCTATTACCACTTGGGCTAAAATGACCGAAAAATTCCTTACAAAGTATTTTCCACCTACAAAAACCGCACGTCTGCGTTCGGATATTTCTTCCTTTGTGCAAAGCGAGTCCGAGTCTCTTTATGAGACTTAGGAATGTTTTAAGGAATATCTACGTCGGTGTCCACATCACGCACTGTCAACTTGGCTCTAGGTACAAATATTTTATAATGGTTTGAATATTCAAACCAGACAAGCCGTTGATGCTGCCGCTGGGGGCACGTTCAATAACAAAACCCCCGAGGCCGCTCAAACCCTCTTTGAGGAAATGGCCATGAATGCATACCAGTGGAACGTACCAAGGTCACGCCCTAAACAAGCAGGGATTTATGAGCTCGATACTTCTTCTACTTTAGCACTCCAAGTAGAAAATTTAACTAAACAATTGGCAGGAATATCTGCTTCCTCCGCCACAACTACTTGGAATCCGAATAATAATGTAATTGAAAAAATCGATTATATGGGGAACTCGTATAGACCTTCCTATAATCCTAATATTAACTCAAATAATAATTCTTATAATCCAGGATATAGGAACCATCCTAATTTTTCATGGAGCAACCCCAATAATGCTCAACGCCCTCCGATTGCAAATCCATGTGGATTTGCACCGCAACCCCCACAACCACAAACACCACCACCACAACCGCACCAATTTAGGACAACCCCGATAGAAGACATATTCACGAAATATGTAAGTATTAACGAGTCCAATATCCGGAACCTGACCGGATCAATTAAAAACTTAGAAACACAAATTGGACAAATATCAAAAATGCTATCGGAACGCCAACCTGGTAATTTGCCAGGAAATACGGAACCAAATTCGCGGGATACTTGCCATTCCACTAACCCACCAAGTTGACAAGCCGTCAAACTACGAAGTGGCAGGGAGCTACCACCACCCGTTAGGGTAGAAAAAGAAGCTAAGGTTAGCCTCCCTACACCACTTCCCGCTCCGACTCTGCCTCCTCAGCTCCCGCGAATTTCTTCCCCACATGTTGTTTTACCTTATCCATCTAAATTAAAAGATGAGCAATATAAAAATTTTCTAAAAATGCTAAAACAAATTCAAATCAATATACCTTTCTGCGAGGCAATTGCACAGATGCCAAAATACGCAAAATATTTAAAAGCGTTATTTTCAAATAAAAAGAAACTCGAAGATATTTCGAGAGTTTTCCTTAACGCCGAATGTTCAGCCGTTTTATTACATAAATTACCCCCAAAATTAAACGATCCGGGACGATTTTCTATCCCGTGTCTCTTCGATAATCTATTAATAAAAGATGTGTTAGCAGATTTAGGTGCTAGCATAAATTTAATGCCCTACTCGCTCTTTCTAAAACTAGGATTAGGTAACCCCAGCCCAACTAAAATGAGCATCTAGTTAGCAGATCGTTCTATTAAATATCCAGTAGGGATAGTAGAGGATGTTCTGGTCAAAATAGACAATTTTATCTTCCCGGTAGACTTTGTTATACTTGACATAGAGGAAGACGTCGATGTTCCCATAATTCTCGGTCATCCTTTTCTCGCAACCTCTCGCGCGATAATTGACGTAAGTAACGGTAGACTTCTCTTACGAGTAGGAGATGACGAAGTTACTATCGATATAGATCCCTCTATGAAAAATTCTTTAATAAATGTCGATTCCTGCTATCTTGCGGAAGCCTCTTTTTAGGAAAATGGTTTTCCCTATTCTGATTTGCTTTCAATAACTGTAGAAGAATCGGACTTGGCAGACTTACCACTTTCACAAGAAATGCCTACTGATGACCTTTAGAACCTTTTATATCTTTAACTTCTACAACTCTAAAAACTCCAACTTCGTATGAAAAACCACCAACCCTCGAGCTGAAAACACTTCCTGCACATTTAAAATACGTTTTCCTTGAAGCCGAATCTAAACTCCCTGTTATCATTTCTGCTGAATTAAATGATAAGAAAACGTCTGAATTAATAGAAGTGTTAAAACAACATCGCCATGCATTAGCATGACAAATTTCTGATATCCAAGGACTCAACCCATCTTTTTGTACGCATAAAATATTTTTGGAAGATAACCCTCGTAAATCTATCCAGCCCCAACGACATTTAAATCCTAATATGAAGGATGTCGTAAAAGCTAAAGTAATGAAATTATTAGACGCAGGAATTATCTATCCAATCTCAGATAGCACATGGGTTAGTCCCATACAAGTCGTCCCTAAGAAGGGCGGTATAACGGTAGTGCCAAACGCTAATAATGAACTAATTCCAACACGTACTGTTACGGGTTGGAGGATGTGCATCGACTATCGAAAATTAAATGATGTCACCCGTAAAGATCACTTTCCACTACCGTTTATAGATCAAATATTAGAGCGACTCTCGGGTCACTCATATTATTGTTTTCTCGATGGTTATTCAGGGTATTTACAAATTCCTATAGCCCCTGAAGATCAAGAGAAAACTACGTTCACTTGCCCCTTTGGTACTTTCGCCTATAGACGAATGCCGTTTGGACATTGTAATGCGCCAGCTACATTTTAAAGATGTATGATAGCTATTTTCGACAAGTTATTAGAGAACGTTATGGAAGTATTTATATATGATTTCTCCGTATTTGGAGACTCATTCCATACGTGTTTAGATAACCTCGCTCGTGTTCTTCAACGCTGTGAAGACACAAATTTAGTGTTGAACTGGGAGAAATGCCACTTTATGGTTCGTGAAGGTTTAGTTCTTGGTCATAAAATTTCTTCCAAGAGAATTGAGGTCGATAAGGCCAAAATATAAATAATTTAAAAACTTCCTCCTCCAACAAATGTAAAATCTATTCAAAGTTTCTTAGGCCATGCAGGTTTCTATAGACGGTTCATTCAGAATTTTTCTAAAATAACGAAATCGTTAACTCATTTATTAGAAAAAGAAGCCCCATTTATATTCGATAGTGAATGCTTATTAGCATTCAATATTATTAAAGACAAACTTATCAACTCTCCTATTTTAGTAGCCCCAGACTGGTCCTTTCCTTTTGAGATCATGTGTGATGCGAGTGATTATGCGGTAGGAGTTGTCTTAGGACAACGAGTAGACAAATATTTTCATCCTATCTATTATGTAAGTAAAACTCTCACATCCACACAAACTAATTACATGACCAAGAAAAAGGAACTACTGGCGATTGTATTTGCATTTAATAAGTTTAGATCTTATATCACGCTATCGAAAGTTATAGTTTTTAAGGATCATTCTGCTTTAAAATATTTACTACCTAAGGTAGACGCAAAACCCCGTTTATTACATTGGATTCTCTTATTACAAGAATTTTATTTAGAGATCCGAGATAAGAAAGGCGCAGAGAATTTGGCAGCCGATCATCTTTCTCGATTAGAGAATACTACAATAGATACACTCGTGGAAGCCGACATCGAAGATAAATTCCTTGAAGAAAGTCTCCTCACTCTTGAAAAGGTAACAAACTCTTCTACTTCTTGGTTCGTGGACTTGGCAAACTATTTAGTAGCACGAGTCCTTCAAAAATCTTTTTCAATTCAAAAAAAGAGAAATTTCTTTTCTGACTTGAAAAACTACTTTTGGGAAGACCCGTATATATTCCGAGTCTGTGCCGACCAAGTAATTAGAAGATTTATTTCAAACGAGGAAGGACTAAAAGTACTACGACACTGCCACAAAGGACCAACCAGCGGACATTATCAATCCAACCGGACTGCACGTAAAGCCCTTGAAGCAGGATTCTTTTGGCCTACTTTATTCAAGGATGCTTAAAAATTGGTAAGCATTTGCAACCGCTGCCAACGGTCAGGTAACATTTCCCGTCGGGACGAAATGCCCAAAAACTTTTACTTAGAATGTGAAATTTTTGATCTGTGGGGCATAGATTTTGTAGGCCCCTTACCTCCTTCTTTTAAAAATCATTATATCTTAGTAGCGGTCGATTACGTTTCACGGTGGGCTGAAGCGCAAGCTTTTCCCACCGCTGACTCGAGTGTCGTCGTTAAATTTCTGAAAACCTTATTTTCACATTTTGGCACGGCTAGGGCTATAGTTAGCGATCGAGGTACTCATTTTTGTAACACCCAGATGGCTAAAGTGTTAGCCAAATATGGAGTTACTCATAAACTCGCTACCGCTTATCACCCCCAAACAAGCGGCCAAGTGGAGGTAGTCAATAGAGAACTAAAGCGCATAATAGAAAAGTCTGTAGATACCAATCAAAAAGATTGGTCCCTCAAATTAGATGATGCACTTTGGGCCTACCGTACAGCATTAAAAACTGTGATCGGTTATACACCTTATCGTTTAGTATATGGAAAGGCATGTCACCTACCTGTAGAATTAGAACATCGCGCATACTGGGCGCTAAAATTTCTTAACTTAGATACAAACTTAGCCGTCAAACAACGAAAATTTCAACTCAATGAACTTGAGGAATGTCGTGCAAACGCCTATGAAAATAATAAATTTTATAAAGAGCAATCTAAGTTTTATCATGATAGGAAAATTAAATTTCAAAAATCTTTTTCACCAGGTGATCTTGTTCTACTATATAATTCACGCCTTAAATTATTTCCAAGAAAATTAAAATCCCGATGGATCGGACCCTTTACTGTTAAACAAATTTGGTCATATGGGACCGTTCTTATTTCAAACCTTGAACTCGGAACTTTCAATGTAAACGGGCACCGTTTAAAACTATATTTTACTGGGGACCCTTTTCAAAAAGAACCTGAAACTCTAACACTACTCCATAACCTCGAATTATAAATTCACTTGTATATTTCCATCTTTTATGCTTTTGTATAGTCTGTATATATTTTTCACTTCATACCTATGCCTAACATAAGTATGGGGGTGCTTTTAGCTGCAATTGTTTTTATCACTTATATGTTTTCAATAAAAGCATTGTTTATTTTAATACTCATCCCAAAACAAATCAGAAGTTTCAAAACCATACTATGTTTATATATTCCAAAACTCTGAGTTGATCAAAAATGTAAATTATTAAATTTTCAATTTTACTACTCCTTCTCATAACTAGATAGATATAAATACCCGGAATAAACTTGTAAACCCTACCTTGTAAAATTTCATTACAATCGGAGTTAGTTTTTTAGCAAGCCTGCTTTAACATATCAAAAATACATATATATACAATAGAAGTAAAACATATTATGTTTACCAAACAATTTTAGACTGTAATTTTCATTACTTCAATCTTGTTAAAATATAGAAAATATCAAGCTATTACAATTGCTCTCAAAATCTTTTATCAAAATTAGATTTATAACCCCCTGCCTACTATTTCGCTTGGCATGTTTCTTTACGCACGCAAGCATCTAGGAGTATGTGCTCCTAGAAAAGAAAAGAACTTATGTCCATGGGAATAAAAACATTCCGTAAACATAAGCATCCAATAAATGTTAAAAGACCATATGAAATGGAGTATGCACTCATAAACATATGCATTGGATTAATTCAAGTTCAATTCTGCAAAGTTTTTTTTTCTATTTTGGAAAATATTTTCCTAAAATAGTTGTAACAATGCATGAATATGAAAAAAAGGGTGAGAGGATAAAATTCATCACCTCCTACATTCAAAGCCTCTGTATGGGCAAAACCACCAAGTTGATATCCCCTAAAACCACTATAAAATTAAATTAATTTTGCTTAAAATTTTGAGAGAGCATAATTAATAGGTTGTAATTTTTCAACATATCACATGCAAGATATAGTAGTCATAAAGCCAATCTATCTTTGTTATATCTGATTTTAATATATGCTTACTATTTGTTTTCAAAAACTTTTTATGGCTATAAATTCTAACTCTGGTATCAATGATATATATACGATAGCATTTAACTCTTTATTCACCGGATTTTTATACCTGTTTTATCTTGAAGAATTAAATTGATAGTAAATAGAAAATTTCATAAACTTGTAAATATACTCAACTCTATATTTGCTGTGAAATAGCAAAATCTAAGTATGGGGGTATTTGATGAGTGTAAAAATATACATTTTTTGTATATTATTAATCGTTAACATTCAGAAATAAAACCTAAGTTTTTATATATAAAACTAATTATTTTTTGTTATATTTCATTTTTTATGTTTTTCTAAGTTTTTCTTAATTTTTGCAATTTTTTCTTAGGTCAAGCCCCTAGTCACGCCCGTGACCTAGGGCGTGACAGCCTTTTTTAATTCTTTTTTAGTTTCTGTTTTTACTCAGGAAATTCGGGAAATTGACGAACACGCCCGTGACAGATGAACACGCCCGTGACAAAATCGACAAGCCCGTGCCCTATAAAGTTTGATCCAAAATAGCAGCAAGCTGCCGCGCTGTCGCCACGCCCCGTGCCGCCTGATGAATAGGCTGACTGACACGCCCGTGACGTCATTAGTCACGCCCGTGACCTGCTCAAATTCTATCCAAAGTTCCAACTAGCTCCACACCTGTCCCAACCAGCTGGCAGTCACGCCCGTGACCCTGTCATGCCCTACCCGACACGCCCGTGTCAGGGGGCGTGTCACTTGAATTTTTTTTTATAAATAGGAGGGCAGGGCTGAGTAGAATTATTCGAACACCAGCAGCTTCCTTAAGAACTGTTAGGACTCCCCAGCTCTCTGACAAGGAACTGGTAGTAGCTTTCAAGTATTCTAAAGTTCTGTAAGTTGTAATATTTTAGCTTTCTTTTCAGCTTTTTAGAAAGTTGTAATAATTATTCGGACTTTATAAAATAGACTCTTTCAATTTCAATTCTGAGTATTTTACTGCTTTATTTTTAGTTTTACTTCCCTCTATTTTTTCATACTATCCCGAATGAAAGGCGAAGCTCTGCTTATGTCCTGGATTAAGATAGTGTGAAACTGCTTTCAAAATTATTTTCAAAAACCTTATTATTTCATACTATCCCAAATGAAGGGCGAGGTGAAAGCCTATGACCTGGATTAAGATAGTGCGGAAGCTCTGAAATTTTTTATATTTTACTACCATGTCCCAATTGAAAGGCAAAGCAAAAGCTTAAGTCCTGGATTAAGATAGATATGTAGATATTATTATCTGTACTTTATTCCGCCCCATCCTGAGAAGAGGCTAAGAACCCTTAACACTTGGTCAAGATGAGCTCTGGGCTGGATATTATTTTCAACTATTTCAACTCTACTTTCTAGTTATCCTAACTAGGGTTTTCTGTTAATTGATCATATACCAGGTGAAGAGACTCTACGTTTACGATAACTTGTTTTAAACGCAAGCCTCCCCGGTCATACTTTTGAGTCAGTGATGCTACCAAAGGGACCCTCTCATTAAGTTAGGTAATAAAGAAATAAAGTTGTTCTTTAAAAGCTGAATTAATATTCTCTCAAAGTAATTCTGAAATCGAGGACTACCTTCTAAGTCCCTATCTTAATAAAATCACGTATATATATTTTTCTATCTTTTAAATATAAACTCCACTCTGTTCGTTCGATAAAATAATAGTCTGTTCTAAAAAGTAGAATAATTAACACCGATCCCAGGAAAAATACGACCTTGATATTTTCTACAAAATACTATACTCCTATGCGATAGGTACTCTTGCCTTAATCCACAGGATATAAGTAAGTAAAAAAGAGATAGACTTATATACATAAAAGATTATATAAAACCAAATCTATCTTCTTTAAAACAAACTTTACTTATCAGACACAGTGTGACTTCCTTTGAGTTACAATTAATACAGGCACGCTGCTCCGAAAGCCAGTCCATACCAAAGATCACATCAAACTCAGATATAGGCAGCATAGATGCGTCCAAGCAGAAATCCCGACTTCCTATCCATACTTCCACAAAGAAAGTCCTATCCGCATGCATCATACATCCGTTCGGTAATAACACCTTCACACTATCTACCGTCATACAAATTGGCATGCTGATCCATGACATGAAGTCTATAAATAGAAATGAATGCGAAGCACCCGTATCAAAAATTGCCCTTGCCAGACAGTCCCGAATCAGGACAAAGCCTAAGACAAGCACATCATACACAAGCTACACACAAGGTATGAAGTATGTAAAGTAATAAAACAATATCTTAGTTCGTACCTGTGATGATGTCACTTTGCTTTATGGCCTCCTCTTGGCCAAGATTGTACACTGGGGTTGCGCCTGGGATGTAGAGGACTCCACCACTGCCTTTCCCTTATCAGCATATGACACTCCTGTCTTCTTTTCAACCTTTGGCGGACCAACCCAATAGTCACGGGCTAGATGCCCCACCCTACCACATATATAACAGGTACGAGACTCTTGCCTTGAAGTTTCTCCCGACACAACTATAGAAGGAGCCTGTCCAGAAGACTTGGATCTCTTGCCCCACTTCCTTTGGTAGTTCGATTTTCCCTGGTACGTTGCTTTGAACTCGGACTTTGTCACAACCAAGTCCCTTTTTCCCTGTACCCGCTTCATATCTTTTTCCAACGCACAGACCGTATCCACCAACGCTTGAAACCCTTGGTTCACCGAACTCGAGAGCAGGAATCTCAACTAATCCCCCAACCCTTCATAGAACCTATTGGTTTTATGCTGTTCATCTGCGAAGATAGACCCTGTATAGCATCCCAACCGTGTAAACTTATGTAAGTAGGTATCGACACTACTTTCTCCTTGAGTTAGATACTGGAACTCATTTTCCATTACGATGCGTTGTGCTGATGGCAAGTGCTTTGCCAAGAACAGTCTCGAAAACTCCTCTATTAAGACTTCTGCTAGTTGTCTGCCTGCTAAGTGGTGCAACTTTATCTCGTCCCACCATAGCCGAGCCTCTCCTTACAGCAAGAAGGTGGCCAATGTGACTTTCTCTTCTTCCTCCGTCCTTATCTCCGTCAATACTCTCTTGACGTGCAACAACCAATCCTCCGCCTGTGTTAGGGATACCACACCCATAAACGTAGGAGGATTGAAGCTCATAAACTGCTTCAACTGTTGTTCAGCTGCTCGAGGATCAACAACAGCCTCAACAGGTTCTGGCCTCACACCAACCTGTTCTGGCACCAATGTAGGTTGCGCCTGCCTAGTAGGTTGTGCATGAATCATTGCAAACAGCGCCTTAGCAACTAAACATACTGTCTCCGCAGAAGGAGGAGGTGTAGGCACCTCATCTGGTGTCACACTCTCATCAGAATGCTGGGTCTCAGACTGCCCCGCACCACTTTGAGTCACCTATACGTGTAAAAGACACACTTTAGCGACTTTGCAAGAGCAATAACAACTTTATAGGAACGCGTAGGTTCCTCAAACAGGTGTATTTGCATTCCTTAGTGGACATTCTTGAGTTCATTTATATTATAACAGGTCGCACTTACACGTGCTTGCCACCACACAAAATAATGCGACCACGAATTCAAAAGAGGAAGACCAAGACAAGCTGATACCAAATTATAACGTCTCCATCTGTTAAATAAAATTTAATAGAGGGTTCGTCTGGGGCCCCACACTATAGTTCACAAGCATGCAGAAAGGTTACAGGTTAATACCAAAAAAATATTCGCATCCTAACTCAGAGCATGCTAACGGAAGCTTTAAGGTTATTTGAACTCAACTCATTTGAATGTCCACAATATATAAAACACCCTTTATATATAACAACACAGGAATGTCTCTTTACACAAAAGTTATGGCCTCAAGGCCTTACAGTTACATTTCATCAATGTGGATTACAAACATCGGTACGTAGGCTGACCACACATGAAAACAGTAAACTTTTCTTCATTCGACCTTCGAGGGCCAGTAGCAGTAGCAAGGGTTTCAGCCCACTATTTCCCACTTGGCTCTCCAGCACCTACTTGGGGACAATCCACCGCAATGGTGGTAAACAAGGCAACGGTCAACATTCAGTTGACCAATTATAACGACCCTACCCCTTTTCCGGGGCAGTTGTATTCCTTCCCTTCAAGCATAGCATTTTCACAAGCAGATATATCACAAGATGTGCACTCACACACAATCAATATATCACAAACATCGACCATGTGGTCTGATGCTCCGTGCACTCATGGCACATTATCGGTGTACCGGAAAACTAGGGTCCCACCACCGTTATCAGGTATCAAACCCAACCGTAAACTTTGAGCACTCATGCTCCACGGCACACGGCCAGAGACTTTAGTCTTTATGGCGAACAACCCAAGACTCTTATTATGTGATCCTAACGAAACCAATAACTTAGGCACTCAAGTTAGACAACCATAACTCAGATATAGTTCAACCCTTGCTTGTTGCTCAAATCGCCAGTTAAATGTCTAGACTGACGCGGGTCGGCTTCCCCTTGTCTGTTCGGCTCACCGGCCTTTAAGAGCGCATAGCTCACAATAGCCACAAAATCCCCGAAGGACCGGCTTCACAATCAAAGCGGGAGTCAATGCCAACATTCGTCACGACCGCTTGGCGGGGTCAATAGAAGCTCTCTTTCTGTGGCCAAACTCAACCCAAACCCTGTAGTATCCTGCAGTGCCAGTATATAACACACAAACTTTGAGGGTATTTTCCTGGAACTCCATTCCAGTACTTCTTGTTACTCCACTTCAAAGGCACAACCCACTGACTCCACAAAATACTCGTTTATATGCGGAGTCTTCTCCGGTGCGCAAAATAAAACATCACCAATCCAAACCAACCTGTCCAGATGGGTTTCACGCAACATGTTTATTCCGTACTGCACATTTTCGAATCTATATGCAAGACTTCTTGGGGATTTCAAGAATCAACCCAACGAAAATCCCTCAACATTCCACCTTTTGGTGGGGGAAATCCATGCACATGCCAAAATAAGGACTTCACATGTCCAAGGAGAAAGATCGTTACCCTTGAAGTTCTCTTTGGAGCCATGGAAAAGCGTTTTTATGCGGATGTAAATGAGCGCCTCACTTTCCCCTTAGCGAATCTAGCTTCAGATCTTGTTTTCAACCACAAAATCTGCTCCAGCACTTCAGCAAGATGCACCCCAAACTCCAGCTCCAACCGAGATGTTTCTGCTCTAGAACTAGAAAGAGAGAGAATAGAAAAGAAAATAATGATTTCCTCCTTCCTATCCGTCTGCATAAGTGGCCTCATATTACATCCCAGCCACATGATAAAATCAATAAAACCAAGCTACGACTCGGGTTGAAGCTGAAAAAGTCAATCATTGCTCAGTGGCCGCACACTAGCCCCCTGACACGAGTCGTCACTTCGGCGACATCTGATTTCGACATTTCGTCGAACGGAACCACATTCGTCGAACGTAAATCATCGAACATGAGAGAATTTGTTGAACGGAGTCTGAGTTTGTCAAACTGGCCATAACACCAGACAACACTATTTTCTTTGAGCTCTGCCTGACGTTTTGTCGAGCTCAGCTCGACGCTTTTCATCGAGCTTAGCTCGACGATTGTCGTTGAGCTCAGCTCGATGCTTTTTGTCGAGCTCTGCTCGACGCTTTTCATTTAGCCTGATACCCCTTATTCCTTTTTGGGGTGTTACACAAGGTACACACCTGTGTAAGGAGTACACGGCCGTGACCTTGAGACGTGTAATGTGGAAAATGACCAAAAAGTGTCACAATCCTGAAAAAACAAAATTAAAGTAAGTTAGAATAATTTTATAAAAGAAAGTAATTATAGACTCAAAATTCATGTAGTATATAATTTTAATCAAGAAAATGTATAGATTTACCCAAGTAATTTAGATTAAAATGAGCATCATCAAAGTGCTACTTCAAGTTTAACATGCCCAATTAAAATTTGAAGGTATTGAACTTGGCTTCATCAAGAGCAGTGGGACAAACTCAAGGCTGATATCTTCATTTTCAACATGCTCTCTTATGAAATGATACTTAATTTCAATATGTTTGGTCCTGTTATGCAAAACATGATTCTTAGCTATTGAAATTACACTAGAAGAATCACAATACATATGGGGTTTTACTTATCTGGAGATTTTAATCTTGTAGTTGATGTTGAATCTATAGTAGCTGTGCACAGTATCTTCCAGCTGATATGTACTCTGATTCTACAGTGGAGATAGCTATACTGGTTTGCTTCTTACTGCTCCAAGATATTAACCTTCTTCCTAGAAATTGATTGGTACTTGAAGTACTATTCTTATCTTATTTGCAACCTGCAAAATTTGCATCTAAATAACTTATTAATTTAAAATCATTATTCCTAGGGTACCATAGACCAAGATCAGGTGTGCCCTTGAGATATCTCAGAATTCTTTTGGTAGCAAAGTAGTGAGCCTCTTTAGGGCATGTTGTTACCCAACATAAACACATGTAGCAAACATGATGTCTGGCTTACTAGCAGTCAAGTAAAGAAGGGAGCTAATTATCCCTCTATACAAGGTTTCATCAACTGGTTTCCCACTCTCATCCTTATCTATAAACATACTTGAACCTACAGGAGTTTTCATTGTGGAGGCACTCTCCATACCAAACTTCTTAATTAACTCCTTGGTGAACTTACACTGAGAGATGAATAATCCATCCTCTGAATGTCTAAATTGGAGGCCCAAAAAGTACTTGAGTTCACCCATACTACTCATTTCAAATTGCCCTTGTATAAGTTTAGAAAACTTTTTGCATAGGCCATCATTAGTAGACCCAAAAATTATGTCATCTACATAAATTTGGACTAGGATTATCTTACCCTTGACTTTCCTTAAGAATAATATCTTATCTAATTTTCCCCTTGAGAATTTGATCTCAATTAAAAAGCTAGACAGGGTTTCATACCAAGCCCTAGGGGTCTGTTTCAAACCATACAAAGTTTTTCTTAAATGAGACACATAGTCAGGAAAGATAGGATTGACAAAACCTGATGGTTGCTCAACATAGACCTCCTCTTTTAGGTCACCATTCAAGAAAGCTAACTTAACATACATCTGGTAAACCTTAAATCCCTTGCGTGCAGCATATGCAAGGAATAATTTTATGGCTTCAAGTCTAGCAACCTATGCAAAGGTTTGATCAAAATCAATACCTTCCTCTTGCTTGTATCCTTTGGTAACCAGTCTATTTTTGTTCTTGATGATAACACCATTTTCATCAAGCTTGTTTCTATATATCCATTTTGTTCATATGATGTTATGTCCATGGGATCTGGGAACCAGCTTCTAGACATCACATTTTTTAAATAGGTTCAATTCTTCCTGCATAGCCACAATCCAGAATGTGTGACATGTTGGCTTCTTCAAACTTCTTGGATTTAATATGAGACAGAATGCTTGAATAAATTGCAATGTTGTGGCTTCTGCTCCTAGTTTTTACACCCTAGATTATATCCCCAATGATTAGATTTCTAGGATGATCTCTCAAATATCTGATAGCTACTAGCATCCTTTCCCCAATGATTAGGTCCCACACATGTTTCATGGCGATGACGTTTTTGTCCAAATTCCACGGATCAAAATGTTTGTGCTAAATAGATGATGGTTCATAACCATGTTCACAACCACTACCACCGTGCTGAACAGACCCCAAGTGTATAGACAAACTCTTTCACTATATAGGATCACAATTTTGAGGTTGACGATGGGAAAAATATCAACGGAATAAATCACACAAAAATGGGAGTTGGGCAAGCAAATATATATATATATATATATATATATATATATATATATATATATATATATATATATATATATATATATATATATATATATATATATATATATATATAAAACACACACATATATATATATATACACACATATATATATATACACACATATATATATATACACATATATACAATAGAAACAAAAGAATCGGTATAAATGAGTTAAATAACATTTCTATGTAATTACAAATCTGCAGGTTCTACCAAAAACATCTGTCTGAGGTTAATTTGCACTCCCTGATGCGACCAATAACAAAAAAGAGGGGAAAAAAGTTCATCCCATAGAAGGCAAGCAGAATGATAAAATTACAATCTTCTTAATCTTAAAGGTTTCAAAGCTCCATTAACCTCCAAAATTCAAGGAACTAAAGCCCAACAAATCCTCTTACACATTTTAATTACAGGCATGGTCTCAATTAGCCACACTATATGATCCCAAGACCACTACATGTCAGTATTAATCCCTTATGCTGATTTAGGTATTCCTGCAAAATTTAAAAATATAAAGCCCATAAAATTAGTGTATATATTATGTAAAATGACCATAAACCACCCCAGATCCAAAATTTTAATGTAAGTTGAGGAGAGGACACATGTCGGAGCCTCACTTTTAAA
Source organism: Platanthera zijinensis (assembly GCA_039513925.1). Lineage (NCBI taxonomy): Eukaryota > Viridiplantae > Streptophyta > Magnoliopsida > Asparagales > Orchidaceae > Platanthera > Platanthera zijinensis. Next base: position 154,991,901 of record CM077097.1, read on the forward strand.
AAATAACAAAACACATAAAAGTAGTCTTACATTTAAAAAATGCAAAACAGGCAGTAAAAAAACGAAAAGATGAATGCTCAACCAAAGAGCATTTTACCCTATCATACAGTAAGGGGTGGTGCACCGAGTGTAGTATTGTCAATTTGGATTCAAAACATGGAAGTCTAGCTATACAAAAAAACACACAGAACTACAGATACACAATCATATTCGTATTGCTACCACGAGAATATATATTGCATTTACAAATCAGTATTCAACAGAAAGATAAGAACATTCTAGAGAGCAAAAATATCAAATGTCGTTATAACAACAAAAAACCAATAAAACAAACCAAATTGACGGAAGAAGTTCAGCGGCTAATCTGTGGAGAAAAAATCAAGGACACTGTCTGCCTTTCAAACACTCTAACACTGGTGTGTTGCTGGTTCACTTTGCTGCTAGCTGCAAAACTGCATTGAAGAATATATTTTAATATATTTAAAACATGATCTTCTGGATTCTTAAGAGAAGGTTTATTAAACTTACCATGAAACTTCCGCCGGCCACCCACACCTGTCGCCACTGCTTTGGGCCTCCGGCACCGCCAACCTTGTCGCCTTCGACGCCAGCTCTGATTTACACCGCTTCAGGAAAAAGGTCTCGATGACGGACATCACATATCTTCCTCTTCCTCCTCCTCTCCGCCATTGTTGCGATCGTCAACAATGCACCTCCGCTCTTGAACGTCAGCAGTCAAGTATTGGGACGACGAATCAATCATTTTTGTGAGTTCAAAAGCTCCCCTTGAAGCGTGCAGGAGCTGTAAATCACTTCTCTCAGTGAAATCCATGACTTTTCTTTGATGTCAACAGCTTCTGCAATTCAAACTACATGATGGAGGAAAAGTCAGCAGTCTTATGTTGAATCAAAAAAACATTTTGAGGTTGAGGTGAAATTTTAAGAGTGATTGTTTGTGTTAGAAGATAGTGAAATAATATGTAAAAGCCCATTGTAATTGTGGCCCATTTATGATCCCAAGTAGTCTGATTTTATCCCGCATTGTAGATTTGAGATTTCTCTCTTTTTCTCTTCCTATATATTTGAATTCATACTTGATGTTTATACAAGAAATACGACCCACAAGTTTTATTTCTCTTACTTTCTACATGGTATCAGAGGAAGACGGTCCGGCCTGGCCCTGTCTGTCCGCTTGGCCTGCTCGCTAACCAGGCGGTTTGGTCCCCGGCCTCCTTCCCCTTTTTTAACCGCTGCTTCTGAGCGGTTAGCAGTTTCCTTACCGCCCTCTTCTCTTTGCTCTCTCTCTCTTGTGGCTTCCACCCCCTCCCTCCTTGTTTTATAACCTCTCGAATTGGTGGTCCCCACCTCCTCCCCTCCCTGTTCGCTACGGTCTCTGCCCCTATCAGAGTGGCCTTCATCTCGCTTTGGATTCCTCTTCGTTTTCTTTCCCACCACACCTTGTTCGTGGTAACTCCTTTTAGCACTGGTGTTCGCACCGAGATCGTGCGGTCTCCGCTCTTTGGTCATTGCAACTTCCCTTCCCGCTACTGCTCCCGTCACCGATGACTTCCCTTCCCGTAAGGCTGTTCTTGACCATTGGGCTTTCCCTTCTCGTTGTTGCCTTCTAGTCGGAACAATCTCAGTCTCTTACTTGGCTCTACGAGCTTCCTACATCAGCTTATCTTACCGCTGCGGCTTCTCTACCCGTAGCGGGCTCCATATTTTGGTCGCGGCCTCTGACTGCTGGCGTGTTGACGTCGAGACCATGTGGTTTCTCTTCTCCGCCTCGCCTTGTAGATGTGAGTTGTCTCCCTTAACCGTTGCGGTCTTTCTACCCGCTGCGGTCTCCGCACTTGGTAGCGGCCTCCTGCCGCTAGTGTGTTGTCACCGATACCGTGCGGCCTCTCTTCTATTTCACTTTTTTGGGCCTGCCTGCGGGTTCCTTCTTCTTGAGCGACCTCCTAGTCGCACGCGGCTTGTTCTTACCGCTGTGGTTTTCTTCCTTGCCCGCGGATCTTGTCATTGATCTTGCTCACTATGGTCTCTGCTTGCATTTTCTCCTAGCCGCTGGACTTGCTCGTTGTTAATTTTCTAGCCGCATCGGCCTGTCTAGCCACTGGTTTTGCACGCGGGTTGTTCTTCTAACCGCTGTGGATTTGTCTTCAGATTGCCTCTGGACACTACTACAAACTCCCGGGAGTCTGCTGGTACTTCTTCTCTGCCACCTCGGGCTGCTCCGCCTGCTACTGAACTACGGGATGAACTCAAGATTACCACTATCTCTCTTACGGGCAAAATAAACTTTGTGGAATGGGTCCATTCTATTCGTCGGGTTCTCCAGACGAAAGGACTACTTCATCACCTGACCAGGGCCACTCCTACCCTTCCCATTGACGAGTGGCTTTGTGATGATGGCCGTGTGCAATCCTGTCTCCTCAACTCTATGGATATAGAGGCCTACAGGATGGCCATGTATCATGACACGACATAGTCCATGTGGGAGGAACTTCATTCCTTTTATTCGGGTCAAAACAGTCTGTAACATTTGTTTGACATCATTACTGATCTTCAATCCCTTGATACCGAGATACCTGGAGATATGACGTCCTTCGTTGCTAAGGCCAAGACACTTGTTGAGGCGTGGATTCAACACCAGGCTCTACTACTGATCTGGTTGACAAACAGGCACAAAAAGAAGCTATCGAGATTGCCATGATGATGGCAAGGGTTCCTCCGCAACTGCATAGTATTCGTGCTCAAAAACTCTCATCTAACACTACTCCCTCTCTCTCTCTGATGTGTGTTCCATGCTTATGAGGGTCACTCCGCCTCCCGAGGCTCCTTTGCCTCCCTCTCTAGCTCTTCTGCAGCTACCTTCACAACATGTCTCCACTCGTGGTACCTCGACCCGTGGGGGTCACAATTCGTCTCGGGGACGAGGACGTACTAGAAACCCCCCCTGAAATGCACCTTTTGTTGTGGCTTCTGCTCCTAGTTACATTAAGTATAATTTTGTTACAAAAAGGGAGCTCGCTTAGGCGAGGTTACAAAAAGGAGGGGGAAAGGATTATACAGAAAAAATAAAAAATAAAAAGGTGTAGGTCAGCTCTCGCCTCCCCCCCAAACTGCCGGTCTTCGCCCACTCCTCCGGATGGATCATCTTTGAAGCCTTTCCCGAAGAGCAGGTCGAAGTTGTCCTCCTTCTCGCTGGGCGGCGTGGACGGGAATAGGCTCAACATGAGGTCTCGGGCCGTGATCTCCTTGCAGCCCACCACCAGCACCCTCGTATCCTTCATAATCTGTAGGGTGCATTCGATAGACTCAATCGAGTTGATCCGCAGCCGTTCAGCAACCTCGTCCTCACCGAAGGTCCTCTGCCTCTTATACGGGAAGGGAGGCCCGCTACCACCCGGGGGGAGGAAGGCGTCTGCCTAGCGAATGATCTTGTTGTTGAGCCCTTTTATCCAGTCCTTCAGCTTTCCGTTGTCCGCGTCCAGCCTGGCAGCGCAAGCTTCAAGCTCGGCGACGCGGGCATGCAGCTGGGTGTTTTCTTCCTCCAACCCGATGGCACGAGACCGCAGCTTGCTAGCGGCCTCGTCATCCTGTAAAACAAAAGCGTAAGCAAATCTATTGCAGAAAATGCGAAAAATCTCGAGTAAAAAGAGAAGGAGGTGCCCAGTACTTACCAACCCACCGACGGCTTTGGAAAGTAATTCCTTGACAATGTCGAGCTGTCTCGCCAGTTCGATGACCTTATCCTGGGTGACGTCGCGCTTCTGGTCAGCCTTCTGCAGGAGGTGGTTTAGGTTGAAGCCGTGGAGGACCATCATGTGGTGCAGCTCTAGGGCCCGCAGGTGGGCTTTCAAGCCCTCATGTCCGATTTGGCGAAGGGTCATGCCCTTGTAGGCCTCGGCATCCTCGCACCCAAAGAGGTCGAAGCCAAGCACGTAGGCGTGACCGGTGGAGAGCTGGCGGTCTGGCCAGGAAGTTTGGAGGGTGGAGAATCGGTGGGCCAGCTTGTCCCACTGAACCCTAGGCTCGTTGGCCATGTCTTTCCACCTTCCCACAAAGCCGAAGAGGGGGTGACTCTTTGGCGCGCTCGGCTTGCGGGCTGCCTTCTTCGCAGCAAGGGGAGCAGAGGACTCGCCACCCTCCTTCCCTTTGTCTGCTATCTCCTTCAGCGGGCTCTCCGGAGATCCATCTGGGGTGGTTTCGGGCAAGCTCATGTACTTTGGTTTTTGTTATTGTTATTGGTGCCTTGACCAGGGAACCGCCACCGCCTTCAACTTCTTTGCGACGGTTGACAGTGAGGCGACCTGGACCCCGCGGGATCAGGTTGTTTCTTGCTGGATGAAGGCTTGGATGAATCTAGCTCATCTCGGCAAGCGGCTGCGGCCTCCCACTCGCGTGTGAGTGGGTCAGGGAATAGTCCTGAGTCCGCAAAGGGCGGGTTCTTGGGAATTAGCCACTCCCCTGCATGAAAATCTTGTTAAAAATTTTATTTATCCGGCGAGTTGGGCAAGAAGAAAAAGTGAGAGGTATACCTTCGTCGGGATTGAAGGGGAGGAGCGAGTCGAGGCCCCTTCGGAGGAAGGCGACCTCGAAGTCTTGGTGAAGGAAAAATTTGTGGAGCTCGGCGTCGTTGCCAGATACGGAGAGTGGTCAGTACACCTCCTCACCCTTCTACTGGGGTGAGTAGGGGACATTGCCGAGATCACCCTTGATGAATAAGATCTTGGTCATCCAGTTGTGATGTTTGTTCGTGATCTCGCGAACTTTGATGAAGGAGCCCCCGAAGTAGGCAATGTCATCTGGAGTTGTCTTGTAGGTAAAGAGTTTCCTGAAGACAGTAGGGTTGAACTCTATTCGCTCCCTGCGGAGTATGCACATGAACGCCACCATCATGGTGATGGCATTCGAGTTGAGCTATGCGGGCACCGCGCTATAGTACTTTAGGATCTAGCGGACCTCCGACCAGAGTGTTAGGCACAACCCCACCTCGAAATGTGAGATGGGGAAGGCGAGCTCGTCAGGGTAGAACGTGTTGATGGACTCGCCCTCCCTGGGTCGGCGTGCCTCATAGTCAGGGGGCACGTAGTCGGTAACGAACTCCATGAACTCCCCCTCGGTTATATTCCCCTCAAAGAAGCAGTAGTCAGTGAAGTGCTGAGCACATTTGGAGCAGCCGTCAGCATCGGGGTTAGTCTTACCCATGCTCGCAGGGAGGTTAAGGCGCGAGTACAGGTAGGAGAGAAAGTGAGGAGAGGGGGTATGAAAGCAATAAAGGCGGTGGACCGGGGTTGGTGAGAAGGTCTATTTATAGAAAAAGAAGTCTAGGGCCGAGCCGACCGTTCAGTCCAGCTCGCCTAACTTAGCTCGCCAACCCCAGCTCGCTGACTTCTGAGACTTGTTCCATAACATGCTGAACTGAACCTAAAGGATAGTATATTCGAATAGAGAGCATTGAAATCCAAAAATATTCTAAGTTATTACATACCAGGGGGAGAAGATAGTTTAAAGAAATCAAGTGTAGAAGAAGAAAATAAGAATAAGTTCAATATACGCGAGCTGAGGGGAAAGAGGCGAGTGTCAGTAGGCTCAGTAAGGGAGCCATTTCTATCTACCCTAGCCTCACGTCTCCTTCCCTGTAGGTCGCCGCGAGTTATGGCACTCATGAATCCACTCCAAGTTCCTATGGGCGGTCTGGAGGCTCCCATCACCTCGTCAGCGAGCCGCACATAGTCACGCTATAATGCCTCGTTGTCCTCCTGCACCTTTCACAGCCCGCGCTCCAGATTCTTGATGAGCCATATCCCCCTCCTCGTCAGCTCTCCGTTCTCCACTTTAGAACCTAGAAAGGAGTCTAGCGAGCTTGGAGAAGGGAGGGGCGATTAGCGGGTTGGCCCCAAAGATTCGTCAGCCTCTGATTGACTGGGAAGAGCTACAAAGATAATTGAACATCAGTATAAAAGGCGAGTACCCCAGGAAAACTATGAGATAAGAATTGCTGAAGGTCAGCTTACATGACGAGCTCAACGCCTCCAAGATAGTGCGGGGTGGGGGCAGGCTAAGATTCTTGTTGCGGCTCGGACGGTGTGTCCTTGGCGGGAGGAGGTTGAAGCCCGGTATGGGGATGGCTTCAACGCCTCCCCCCGTAGTCCTAACAGGAAGTTCATGTTGCGTGGGGATGCGATCTGGCAACCACAGTCTCTGCAAGTCCAGCCCCAGGGTCCCGAAGTGGGGTGACGGGTCTCGCTGGCTGTTCTCTGGAGTTTTAAGCCGCGATTCGCCGAGGGAGGTCTTGACTCGCGGAGAGGAGGCCTCGTCATCATCCCGCTGGTTGTCCGGGTCGGCATAAAGATCGATGATATTTTTCTCCTTTTTAGTAGCAGGGGGAGTAGAGGAGCCGGCCCCGTGCTCTAGAGTGGATTTCAAGTCATTGAAGATGGGCTCGGCCGCTTGGGTAAATGTTTTCACCCTCTTGGTGGGATTGAGCTCTGCCAGACAGCTTTGCGGGGTGCTGTGGGGAACCACGGTAAAGCTGGCAATGCGAGTAGAGGAGACCTCGCAAGCTCTGGAAAGCCTCTCTTGGATCTCCTTGGGGATAGGCATCTCGGCAAGTTTAGAACAAAGGGAATGGCAAAGGTCACCCATATATGCAGGCGCATATATATAGCCGCTGGTGGACCCCACCAAAAGATTCCCCCTGGCTCCTTCCGCAATCGTCGAATCCTGTGGTGTTGGATGTTTCTTTCCGAGCTTGTGCCAACCTCGCAAAGAGCGGGGATTGTGTACAACCCCATATCCGGCGAGTGGGATCGGCAGGAGCCAGACCAGCTAAGTCCAGCACAAGAATCAGGCGAGTCGGGGCCCTGGAGTTGAGTCCACTCGGTGCCCTCAGCCTCGGTGTTGAGTGAGGCGAGCTCACTCGACGCCTTCAGCCAAGGCGTCGAGTTAGGTGAGCTCACTCAATGCCTTCAGCCTAGACATTGAGTGAGGCGATCTCAATCAACGCCTTCCGCCTCAGTGTTGAGTGAGGAGAGCTCTGTTAATGCTTTTCATTCTTGATGTTGAGTGACATCTAAGCATCCGTCGGCTCGCCTAGGTGAAATGGAGTAGAGCAGTCAGCAATTAGGGAAGCAGGTCGACCAGAGCTTAGCAGTCCGGCTTGATCAAGTGGGGCGGGCCGTTTGAGGGGCGAGTGGAGCAGATGTGCTCGCACTTGCCCTAAGGAGCTCGGCAGGTATCAGGCGAGTAGGGCTAGCCCGGCCCGTACTCGCAAAAGGTAGGGAGGAGGCAGCGAGTTCTAGCTCTGTCAAACACTCGCCGCCCAGGGCGAGTGGAGATTTTCAGGGACCACTCGCCCAGTGATCCTAAGATGTATTTTTACCATTTTGCCCTCGCTAGCCTGCCAAAAGCCAGTTAACAACAGATTTATGTTTTTGGCAGACCTAGTTGGGCTACACATAGCTGTTCAGAATAGTGGAGGTTGGCTATTTGCAGGCCATTTTCAGAAATCTATAAATAGGACCCAAGGGGTACCTCAGAAGGAATGCTCCCTTGTCTCCCAATCTTCTAGCGCTTTCTGAGGTAGCCTTAGCTCGGCTTTTGGCAAAGGAGGGGAAGTGCTCTAAGATCTTTCGGGTGTGTGGTGGGACCTCCACGTCGAGCCCTTGGGTTAGTTCCCTTTTCTTTTCCTTTGTTGTTTGGCTTGTAGGAGAGAAGTAGGTGTGCGATCACCCCTTTCCCAAGGGTGAATTACACAAAGACCGAATTTTTGGTTTCAACACCTGCAATTCTAGAAGAGCTTGGCAACTCCCTGTGAATCATAGAAGTCTCATCAAACACTACATTGATAGACTCTTTTATAACTTGATTTTTCAAGTTGTAGACCCAATAGTCTTTGTTGTGGTTGTTATACCTAACAACGATTTCCTCATAGGATTTTGCAGCAAACTTTGTCAGGTAAGACTTCTCATTGTTTAGCACAAAGCACTTACTTCCAAAGATTCTGAAATAAGCTAGATTTGATTTTCTACCTTTCCTTATCTCATAGGGAGTCTTCTTGTGATACTTATTAATAGAGGCCCTATTCAGGACATGACAAGCAGTGTTCACTGCCTCAACCCAAAAATATTCTGGGAGAGAAGTGTCACTAAGCAAAGTTCTCCTTATCTCTATGAGAGTTCTATTTTTCCTCTCAGCAATTCTATTTTACTGGGGTATTCTTAGAGAAGAAAACTCCTAAAAATCCCTTGCTCTTTACAGAACTCTGTCATGTTTTCAGATTAAAACTCTACGCCATAGTCACTTCTGATTATTACCACAATACAACATTTTTTATTCTGAATCTACTTGACAAAAGTTACAGAGCTGTCAAGGATTTCAGACTTTTTTTAAGAAAGAACACCCATGCAAATCTATAAAAATCATCAACTATCACAAAAGTATAGACTTTCCTACATAGACTATGAATTGGCATAAGACTAAACAAGTCTATATGCAGAAGGTAAAGACACCTCTCGGAATATTTAATCCTGATACTTTTAAAGGAGGCCTTTGTCTATTTGCCTTTTTGACATGCAGAGCAAATGTCCTTTTTAGTGCATTTTATATTGGGTCCATTCTGACCAACTCTTCACTGAAGAGCTTGCAGATAGCCTTATAGTTCAAGTGAGTAAGCCTCTTATGTCATTGCACACAATAAGAGTCTTTCTCATTTTCTACTAGGCACATAAGAGAATATGAATCTATACATAAGAAATTTAAGTAATAAATATTTCCACTTATAGTGCCTGATAGAATGATCTCTTGGTCATTTCACCTTTTGATTAGGCACTTATCCTTGTGGAAGACAATTACATAGCCAATATCGCAGCGTTGGCTTATGCTAATCAGATTGTGTTGAAATCCTTCTACATAAGCCACTTTTGTGATAGAGACTATGCCATTGGTGATCATACCATATCCTTTAGTAAATCCTCTGAATGAACCACCAAAAATGACTTTGGGTCCATTTCTCACTGGAGTGTAGTCTTTTAGATGGCTCCTTGTTCTAATCATATGCCTGGAACATCCACTGTCCAAGTACCATATAGGCATGTGATGGGTACTTGGACTATCCTGCAATCACATAATTAGTTTACCATAGGTACCCATAAGGATTTGGGACCTTGGTCCTTGTTAGCATAAATTTGAACATATTTCCCTGCAGCAGCCCTGACAGGAAGACTCAATTGTGCCCTTAGCACATTTTGGTTATGCCAAAAATCTATGGCAAAGTGTCCCACCTTACCACAACACCATCACTCCTGAATATTATATATCCTCTTATGAACATCCCTAGATGTGTGATCCATCCGACTTTTTCTGTTTAGAAGGGAGTGCAGCAGCCCTTTTTTTATTTCTTTCAGCTATAATCTGGCTGAAAGTTAGTTTGCAAGCAGGTTTACATGGCAAGTTCTATTTGATAGCAACAGATGTCTGCTTTCCATCTAAAAGAGTGTTGATGGCATTAGAAATAGCCAAGTGAGGCTTACTTACAGTCATTCTCACAGCCTTATTCTTTGATGAAAGTCCTTGGGTGGAGGCCACTGCCTTACTCTTGAGAGTGGGTGCAGAAGCACCAAATACAAATGGTTTATGGTGAGCCATTTAGATTTCTTCATGGGGAGCCTTTATTGCACTCAACCCATGCCCTTTTTTCTTCCATTGTAAGGAGCATTATTTCTCTTACAAGAATAATTTCAATTCTTCTAGTGACCCTACAAGCTTTCATGGTCATACCTATTATAGGGGAAAACAACCTTCTGAAAGGTGGTCTGAGGCACTGTTGGAGCCTTGTCTTTCCATTTAGAATGGGCATCTCTATCATTCCACCTGAATCCCAATCCCCTCTTATTATTTTGAGAGGTGAATGAGTCAATCAGTGATAACACTGTCTTGGGCTTAGGAAACTTAGCCACTAGCATCCTCTCTTTGAGGAGTTTCTCTTCAAGATCCTTAATGATCTTGTTCTTCTGGCTTATGGTGCTTATTTGGATTATAGTCATGGACTTTAGCTGACTAATTTCTCTGTTCGTCTGAGCAAGCATTGAAGCTGACTCAAATTTCATTGAATTAGTATGTTGTTAAGAGACAATCTCTCCAGTCTGCCTTTTGACTAGCTTTTTGCTCTTATTTAGAGCCTCCAGGATAACACAATATTTGTCAATCAATTGATTGACATACTCATCATATTCTAATCTATTCCCCTCACTGTAAGAAGTGGATGCCTCAGAATCTGTGCCGGCCTCATAAACAGAATCTGAAATAGAGATTGGGTGAGAGATTACCATATCAGGATCAAGATTGTCCCGATTATCTTCAGATATGTCCATGGGGCTGAACACTTCATCATATTCAAAGTATCTATCAATAGAGGAACGTGGTGCCCTTATGCCTAGTTTGGCAGCAGGAAGATCAGTCTCCTCTTCTATAGAGATAAGATCAATATAGGCCTCTTCTTCTCCTGATTCTGAAGACTCAGAATCACTATCTGACAAGCTTGGCTTCTTCTTGTCCAAGAAGATCTTGTCTACCTTCTTGTCCTTATGATAAATTTTATCATTAGAATTCGTGTTCTCCTTCCTCTTAATAGGACAGTCAATAATGATATGTCCTGGCTTGTTACAGTAGTAGCAAACTACATTATATTTAAAACATTTGTTCTGCATGGAATCATACCTGTCCCTAGAGGGGTCTTTTTTGGACTTCTCCAGGTTGGCTTGAGGCTTTTTGGAGTTAGAGCTAGATGAGCCCTTGTTCTTACACTTCCTCCTCCTGCTCAGCATCTTCTTGAATTGTCTGGGGAACAAAGTAAGTTCTCCATCTAACAGCTCATCCCCTAAAGTACTAGGACCTGAGCTTTCTGACTTAGTATTAGTATCCATTTTTGGAGGAGAAGGAATCTTCTCCCTGCTTCTTCTTGAGGCATCAGCTTTGAAGGCCACTGCCTTCTCACTGTTGAGGGACTTGGAAGCTTCTTCCTCAACTTTCCTGGAATTCAGCTGAAGCTCATGTGACATCAGCTTACCAAATAAGTTCTGGCACAATATGTTGGCCAAGTTTCCCACTTCCCTGATGACACTGATCTTGATATCTCATTATTTATTGAGGGATCTCAAGAACTTGTCATTCAGCTCATAGTTGGTGAACAGTCTGCCATAGGTGATTATGACTTTTCATAATTTTGATTAACTTCTCATATCATTTAACTATAAAATCTTTCTTGCCATGCGTGAAGGCCTCATACTGCTGGTTGAGGAGGGATATTTTATCATTCCTCACTTCCTATGTTCCCTCCATATAGACTATCAATAAGTCACACATCTCCTCAGTTGTCTTATAGTGGACCAAATTCCGAAATATAGAATCATTTATGGCACTGACAATTATGTTTTGTACCCCCCTTATCCATGGTGGCCAGAACCACCACATCCTTAGTCATCTCTGTATATTTCCTGGGAGTTTGGATGTTGGCATCAATGATAGATACCTCTATGGGAATGAAAGGTCCCTCTTGTACTGTAATGTATATCATAGGGTCCGAGGCTTCCATGAATAGCCTCACCCTTTCTTTCCAAATCCCACAACTCTCCTTCCTACAGATAGGAAGTTTCATAGAACTTAACTCCTTATGGTTTTCACTAGAAGCCATGAAGATATGCTTTTACAACCCTTGGAGATCTAGTTCAGACTATTAAGTACTTTTTGAATAACCTACCTCTGATACCACTTGAAAGCCTTTTCTAAGGGTATTTAATCACCTAGGGGGTTAATAGGTTTGTTTTGAGTCTTTAAAATCTTTTCAAGTTATAGCTTGATGTGTGTTTTGGTTAGATGTTAGCTTTCAAGATCACAGAATAAACACACCAGATTTATAGTGGTTCCCCTATCTAGGGGACATCCACTTTCTCCCTTCATATATCTAGCAGTGTGCTAGATTCGGCTAACTCCACCTTTATGCTCATTTCCTTGAACTTATTCCTTAGATCCCTCAAGATCTTACTACTCAGAGTGAATACCACTCCTACTGCTCAGACTATTTCCGGTCCTACCTTAGATCCAATCTAAGACCCTACAACTAAGAGTTAACCAACTCCTACCCCTTAAAGATCTAGCTGATTTCCTACCTTAGAACTAATCAAGATCCTGCCTCAGATCCACTCAAGAATCCAACAGCTTAAAGTTCATAAACTCATACAAATCAGCCTTTATAAAGTAGGCTTACAACTCATATCTCAGAGAGATCCTGAAAGAATTGGTTTCAAGAATATCTAAACACCTAGAGGGGGGTGAATAGGTTCAATTCTTTTTACTTAGGCAGATAATAGATTATTCACAGTATAGCTAAATTTTATAACAATCACAGCATACAACACACCAATCACAGCATACACACAGATTTATAGTGGTTCCCCAAGAGATGGGTACATCCACTTTCCCCCTTCGCCTATCTAGCAGTACACTAGATTTAGCCAAACTTCCTTCCACTTTCTCAGATCCTCAGATCTTACAACTCAGAACCCAAACTGATTCCTACAACTCAGACTTCAACAAGTCCTACACCTCAGGCTCTTCTCAAGAACCCTACCTCGGAGTGAATCAACACTCCTACCACTAAGGCTATCAAGCCTTACCTAAGCCTTTATCACCAGTCCTATAGCTCAGAGAACTTAATCTCTTACCTCAGGCAAACAACCCTATCTCAGCCTTTATAATTATAGACTTACAGCTTAGTGATTGAAATCTCTTACACTCAGATCTAAAAATTGATCTTGCAAAAATTGTATAAAGAATTACTTTTCTTCCTTCACCCAGATAAAGATAAAGAAGGGTGAGGGAATCTTGATCAGATCTTGATTAATCTACTTTCTTCAGACCATTGCTGTAATGAATCATATTCAACCTTACTTAGCTTATTTAAAGCTTCTTGAAAGAGAGAACCTAGGTTGAATCTTCTTGATAAGTTGATGTAGACTTAGCTTCCTCCTCCTTGCAGACTTGATTCTGCACACACTGATAGATTCAAAGAGATATTGTCTCCTTCTCTTATTTAGAATCAGAACCTTCTTGCTGTATAGAATTCTGTTAATTCTTCTTGGAGTATTCCTCCTTCTTATTGGCTTCCCTCTAAGTTTTCTCTTTATCTCACTACTGATTTTCTCTGATAGCTCAACTCTATTTATAGAACACATCAGAGGCAACCGGTTAATCCGGTAGATGATTGACATCTAACAGTTCTGACATGTCTAACAGGCCTCGATAATTCTGGCAGCTGTCAAGTCTTCAGTCTTGAGATCTGGCACTTAGATTTATTTAACTCAACTGAATGTGTCGAGACACAAGGATAGTATGTGTCGACAAAGATGAAGTAGGTGTCGACACAATTACCCAGGTGTCGACAAACTTCAGAAACTATCGACACAACTTTCATAGAATGTGTCGACACAACTCCTTTGATGTTTTCGACACACTTTAGAGACTGTCGACACAGCTCTTCATCCAGTCTCTACACTCCCTTTGTAGAATGTGTCGGCATACTTCAGAAACTTGTTGACATAGCTGATGTAGACCCAAACTCTGTATGTCAACACAAGTCATGTGTGTCGACACAGCTGATGTAGACTTTAACTCTTTATGTCGACACAAGTTCTATGTGTCGACAAAGCCCTTCTACTAATATCAGCACTTCAAATCTAAGTGTGTCGACACAATTCCCGAGTGTTGACACAACTGTTATCCACTCAAATTTCATATGTCGACACAAGTCATATGTGTCGACAAAACTTTGTTTCTGATCTCAACGCTGCTCCCACAAAGATGTCGACATATTATAAATATCTCGACACTTTTATACTTAGAATATTTATTCATTCTTCTGCATGCACAAGCAAACTCAATACACCATCAAATATAACCTGATGTATATTATTGAGTCAGGTGAGGCTTCTCCAAATCAGGTACACAATTTCTAATGTACCAAACAATCTCCCCCTATTTGGAGAATTCATAACCCATAGTCAATGATATACACCAATATAACAAAAAATAAAAAGCATGATGTATTTAGCCATTTCAAACTGAGTTATTCAAGAGCAGATCTAGCATATTACACACAAATATTCAAAATGGAACATCATAAGAGAACTATGCAACTCAGAGACATAAGTATATAAACTGTTGTCAATCAATAATTTCTTTATCACATAAGCAAAGTAAGATTACAAAGTTTATGTTTTTCATAAGAACAACAAAAGATCTACATAGTTCTTCTAGAACCTAGTCAATCTAAAGTTAGAGTTGATCTGGTTCCCTGATGACAATCCCTTTTCCTGACTGAACAGTAGCTTTGACTTCAGCTTCAATAACAGCAACAAGCTTCTTCCCCTTGATGTCTTTGGCCATAAGTTGAGCTGCTTTCAACTTTTTCCTTTCAAAGTAATGGAATGGTTTTGGGAAATTTGTAAGGCTCTATGGAGTTTGCAGGGATTCTTCTAGCCTTCAAGTCCATCCTAAATTTGTAGATTGTTTCTTATTGTCCAAGATATTTATCCCATTCCTGTTTGGAGTATCACTTGCCCCTATCATATTGATTTTCAGCAACTGCATTCCATGCAGTTAGGATGATGCTTCTGGAGGTTGGACTCCATTTCTCAACATCAAGCCTAGCCTAAGCCTGTTCTCTGAATCTCTTCTTGGATATTTGAGTCTCTTGCTCTTCAAGCAAAACTGGATCAGTCATTTCTACTTCTTCAAAAATTAAGGGCAATTTATACCAGTGGAGGGCTGTACATATCCTAGATTGCCTGTTGAATTTCATCATACTCAGGAGGGGGATATATGACTTGAGCTACTTCAGGTTACATCCCCTCCAAGTGTGCAGGTTGGCATCCAGATTCAACAGTATTATTGTCATCACATAAAGGTGGATATCCCAAGGTAGCTCTGATAGTGTTGGATACCCATTTAGCATGATCAGAGCTAGCTTTGACAAGCACTCTCTCACCCTTTATGACTTCTCGGGCAATATGATCTCTGAGGTCATTCTTCTGAAATCTGACTTGATCTACCACATGAAAATTTCCAGTAGTATAATATTCCTTGAACTTTTTCATTTGAGTTGAAATAGCAGTCTCAGAAGTTTTTATGGCAGTATTGACTGTTGTCAAATCTAGTTTTATTTGTGCTTCTATAGCAGACACTTTGGTGTCCATATGTGTTTTTATGGCAGTGGTTTATTCAGCCAATTTTTTCAGAGTGATGGAATGTATTTCCACCAAATTCTCATTCATCCTCTTCTAATTTTCTAGAACACAACCTTGCTTAACAACTAGATCATCCACTTTAGTTTTAGTGTTTTGTTGTTGTTTGGCAATATATACCACAACATTTTCTCCCTTATGGAAGAAGTCTGTCATTTCTTTCTTGAGCAAATTTACCTCAACCTTGCCAGATTGAGCTGCATCTCCTTGTGGCTTTCATCCGCATACTTTTCTAGTGTAAGTCATTGCTCATCAAATTTGACTTGCAGCTGTACTAACAGAGAACTAAAATCCATTGTAGGGGCAGTAGATGAGGATCCAGCCTTTAATGCTTTCTTATAACCTGAACTCTTCTTTCTTAGCTTCATGATTTTTTTTCTTAAGTACTGAGGCTTCTTCCTCATTCTCTGAGTCAGATTATATATCAAGATCAACTGTAGTTCTTAGAGCATCTATATCTAGTCTTGGGGCTAGGTCTGGTACCTCCCCCTCAACCCTTACAGCAGTGTATCTTACTTGTTTACCTCTTCTTCCTCCCCCTGGATGCCAGTCTCTAATTCTTGGATTACATCATTTCAGGAGCCTGAGGTTTCGCTGACAGATCAGGAATATGCACATCTTGTGCCTCTTTTTCAGAATTTTAAGTAGCTGGGTTGATGTCCTGAACTACTTCCATAACAGTGAGGTTTGCAGTCTCGCTATCTAGCTCAGCTATAGTAATATCTCCACCTGGGTTTGATATCTCTTGATTATCTGTCAGAGGGGCAGTCTCCCCCTGGATTTGAGCTTCAGTTTCAGGTGTGTGAGTGGGAGACTTCCTGGGTAATTCAGTATTATCTTCTTCAGAGCTGAATTCAACCCTTTCTTCTGAGTCACTGGAGGAATCCTCAGCTTGCACTGTATCTTTCTTTGATTTTGTGACCTTTTTGGACTTCTGCTTAGGTGCAGGGCCTTCCTTAGACAATACTCTGTCCCACCTAGACAAGATTCTTATATCCATTCTCCTCATGTGATTAATTTTAGAGCCAACAATCTGGTTTAGCACCTCAGGTATGCTGACAGCCAGATACAGACTTAATATTCTTCCTAGGTTTGGCTTCTTAATGCTTTCCTTTATCTTATTAAAGATAACAGTACTCCAGTCAGTCTTCACCTTGAAGATAATTCTTGTCATTAGGCTGAACATGTAGGAAGAGATCCTATCATGCCCCTAGTTTTGCAAAGAACAACTTTCTCAACTATTTCTAACAGAAACTTCCCTTTGGAGTTCATCTCCTTTCCTTAGTCATGGATGATCCAATGTTTGTGGTGGTGGGGATCCCACGCCATTTGAGGGATTCTACAGTCAGTGTAGAATTAATCTCTATTTCTTCTTTAATTCTTTGTAGTTGAAGGGTTTTGCTAGGACTTTTGAGGGATATTCTTACTGTCTCACCGTGAATAGTTGATTAAACTTGTTCCCCTTTGAATTTAATGTAGCATTGGAATAGAATTCTAGAACTTCCTTCTTCCATATTTTTGTTGGTTCTGAAACTAGATAATCCAGTCCTGCTTCCTAGATTAGGTCCACCACCGATTTGATATCTTGTTCCGCATCACCGAACGCACCCCGAACAAGCTCATAACCTTCGTTAATGTTGTTGTCCATCTTGGGCGCCATTGGAGATGAGAGAAGTGGATGTTGAAGAGAGAGAAGAAGGACTTCTTGTCGATACTGATGGTTTAGTCTCGAGATTTAAGAGAGCGTAGTCGACAAGGTCTTGTTACCTCCTATTTATACTTTTCTAAATAGGGAAGGTCAAAAGGCGGGCTGAAATTAGAGTTTCGTATGTCGACACAATTTTTATTGTGTCGATACAGACTGCTAAAGTCTCGACAGGGAGTTTAGAGTCTCGACCACCCTATGTTTCAACACTAATTTATGAGTGTCGACACAGACGACTTTATGTGCCGACACCAACGTCTGAGCGTCAACAACTCTATGTGTCGATACCCCCTACTGAGTGTCTACATAGACTACTTTATGTGTCGACACCAAACTACTGTGTGTCGACCAACTTTTAACTTGTGTCGACACATAACTTACTTAGTCATATGTTGAGTAGAATTTTTTTTCTTAATCTACCATCATATTCCAGGTTCAACATGCATAATTCAATTTTAAAATAATTGAATTTACTTTCATCTAGAGGTTTAGTGAATATGTCAGCTACTTGTTTATCAGTAGAAACAAATTCTAGACTTATGTCCTCTTTCTCAACATGTTCTCTAAAAAAATGGTATCTAATTTCAATGTGCTTTGTTCTACTATATGAAATAGGGTTATTAGCAATTGAAATAGCACTAGTTGAATCACAATACAAAGGTGTTTTACTTATCTTGATGTCATAATCTTCAAGTTGATGTTGTATCCAAAGCAACTGAGCACAGCAACTTCCAGCTGCTATGTATTTTGACTCTGCTGTGGATATAGCAACACTTGTCTACTTTTTGCTGCTCCATGACACCAATCTTCCACCTAGAAATTGGTATGTACCTGTGATACTTTTCCTGTCTTCCTTGCAGCCTACAAAGTATGCATCTGAAAAACCTGTTAGTAGAAAATCTCCATTCCTAGGTTACCATAGACCAAGATTGGTGTTCCCTTAAGATATCTTAAAATTCTCTTTGCAGCAGAATAATGAGACTCTTTAGGGCATGCCTGGTATCTAGCACAGACACATGTAGCATATATGATGTCAGGCCTACTTGCAGTCTAGTAAGGAGCCAATTATCCTTCTTATACAAAGACACATCAACAGGTTTCCCTACCTCATCTTTGCCTATAGGCATACTTGATCCTATAGGAGTTTTCATGGTGGAAGAAGTCTCCATGCCATATTTTTTAATCAACTCCCTGGTGAACTTAGACTGGGATATGGACATTCCATCATGAGTCTGTCTTACTTGGAGTCCCAAGAAGAATTTTAGCTCACCCATGCTGCTCATCTCAAACTTCCCTTGCATAAGTTTGGCAAACTTCTTATAAAGGTTATTTTCAGTAGATCCAAAGATTATGTCATCAACATATATCTGAACTAGGATGATCTTGCCCTTTGATTCCCTTAGGAATAGGTTCTTGTCTATTTTCCCCCTTGAGAATTTATTCTCAATGAGGAAAGTAGACAATGTCTCATACCATGCTCTAGGGGCTTGTTTCAACCCATAAAGAGCTTTCCTAAGACTGTAAACATGATCAGGAAAGTGTGGATATACAAAACCTGATGGCTGATCCACATATACTTCCTTTTTTAGATCTCCATTCAGGAATGCTGATTTGACATCCATCTGGAAGACCTTGAATCCTTTATAGGCTACATATGCAAGGAACAGTCTTATTACTTCCAGCCTTGCTACTGGGGCAAAGGTCTGGTCAAAGTCTATTCCTTCTTCGTTCTTGTAGCCTTTTGCCACCAATCTGGCTTTGTTCTTGACAATAATGACATTTTCATCTAAATTATTCCAATAGATCCACTTAGTCCCTATGATATTATGTCCCTTAGGTCTGGGAACCAGTTTCCAGACTCTGTATCTCTTGAATTGGTTTAACTCTTCCTGCATAGCACCAATCCAGTGTGAGTCTTGGATAGCCTCTTCAAACATCTTTTGGTTCCATTTGAGACAGGAAGCTTGAACATAATGTTGAATTCAAGCTCTTGCTTCTGGTCATCACATCATGACTTGCTTCACCAATGATTTGGTGAGGTGGATGATCTCTTAAATGTCTCATAGCTAGTGGCAATCTTTGTTCAACTTGGTGTTCTTCATTTTCTTCAACTTGCTGATCCTCAATGTCTTCAGCTGGTTGTTCTTCATTCTCAGTTTGTAAGTCTTGAGCTACCCCTGGACAACATCCATCATCTTCAATCTTTTGGCCTGCTGGTTTATCTTCCTTGATGGTCAGATTTTTCATCTTATCTTTTAAACTTGCAGAACTTGAAGAAGTACTTGGCAACTCACAGTTAATTAACTTAGACTCATCAAAAACAATATGGACTGATTCTTCTACAACTTATGTAGTTAAGTTATAGATCCTATATGCTCTACTATTGTTATTGTACCCAACAAATATGCCTTCTTGGGACTTGGCAGCAAACTTAGTCAATTGAGACTTAACATTATTTAGTACATAACACTTGCTACCAAAAATCCTAAAATAAGATAAATTTGGTTTTTTGCCTTTCAGAATCTCATGGGGAGTCTTTTTGTGGCTTTTGGTGATGGAAGCTCTATTGAGAACATGACAAGCAGTATTTACTACCTTTTCCCAGAAATATTCTTGGAGGGAAGTGTCATTTAACAAGGTCCTACCTGCCTAAATTAAAGTTCTATTCTTCCTTTCAGCAATTCCATTTTGCTGTGGAGTTCTATGAGACGAGAATTCTTGATGAATCCCAAGCCCTTCACAGAACTTTGTCATGCATTCAGACTGAAACTCAGTCCCATGGTCACTTCTGATTTTGACCACAGAACTATTAAGTTCATTCTGAATTTGCTTGACAAAAGTCTGGAAGATATCTGGGGTTTCAGATTTTCTCCTTAAGAAGAATACCCAAGCAAACCTGGAAAAATCATCAACCACCACAAGAGTATAGACTTTCCTACCTAGACTATGAACTGGCATAGGACCAAATAGATCCATATGCAGGAGGTATGAACACCTCACTTGAGTCTTTGTTATCAAGACTTTGGAAGGAAGACCTGGTCTGCTTGCCCTTTTGACAAGCTGAGCAAATTCCCTCCTTAATGCACTTAACTCCAGGACCATTCCTCACCAACTCTTCACTAAAGAGTCTACCTATAGTCTTATAGTTCAGGTGAGCTAGCCTCTTGTGCCATTTGAGACAATGAGAAACTTTCTAATCTGCAACTAGGCATATAGGAGTGTCATCACTCTCACACTCAAAGTCTAGACAATAAATATTTCCTCTCCTAGTGCCTATTAAGATAACCCCTTGGTCACTTGACCTTCTAATTTGACACTCATCCTTGAGAAAAAAATGTCAAAGCCCAGATCACAAAGTTGACTTATGCTTATGAGGTTATGTTTTAAACCTTTCACATAAGCTACTTGTGAGATAGTTACTATGCCATTTATTATCTTACCCAAACCTTTAGTTACCCCTTTTTCTGAGCCCCCAAAGATAACTTTGGGACCATTCTCAATAGGAGTGAATTCCTTTAGTATGCTTCTTGTTCCAGTCATGTGTCTTGAACATCCACTGTCCAAGTACCATGTGGGGGTATGGCCACTTGGACTAACCTACAACCAATATATTATCTAACCTTAGGACCCCAAATTTTATTGGGTCCTAGGTGCAAGTTAGATCTAAACTGAACATGTCTACCTTCAGTTCTTCTGACAAATAGGCCACCATTACTTCTCTGAACACTCTTATTGTGCCAGCAATCAATGAAATAGTGGCCCACTTTGGCACAACACCAACACTCATGTACATTGTACCTTCTTGTTAGAACTGGTTTAACAGTAATGTTGTTTGCAGCTCTTAAATTATCTGGTACATCGGCTCTTTTTTTAAGTCTTTCAGCCAAGGCTTGCTTAGGGACTTGTCTGGCAGCAGAAGTACTTGGGATATCTTGAACCCTATCTGCAGCTGCCTTCTTTTCAGAATGCATACTTCGGATAGCTTCAGAATATTCCTAAGTCTGCTTTGCTAACAAAATTTTCCCTTTGCTTGATAATAAACTGGCAGACTCTGCGAGTCAGCTGTTACCTTGTCCTTGAGTGTTGGGGTTGGTACACCAAACACAAATGGTCCATTATGGGCCACTTTGGTTTTTCTCATAGACTGCCCAATAGGCACTAACACCCTTGCCATTTCTACTAGCTTGCTCACAGAGACCATAAATACTATCATGGTCATACCTGTTAGAAGGTTGAACCACCCTTTTAAATGAAATTGGAGGCTTGGAAGCAAGTGACTGAGATGGAGCTTTGCCTTTCCTGTTGGAATTTGCAGCTCTTATTCTTCCTTTGTAACCTAAACCCTTCTTACCCTTTTGGGAAGAGAAGGAATCTATCAAAGGTAACACAGAACTAGGTCTTAAGAACTTGGCCACCAGCTCCCTCTCCTTTTGGAGTCTACTTTCAAGATTCCTAATATGATTATTCTTGAAAAGTAATGGTATCCATCTAAATAAAAGTTATATTCTTCAATTTACTAATCTCTTTTAACTTAAGATCTAACACTTTTGCTGAGTCTGAAGCAGCCAACTTCAAAGTGGTATTTTCCTTTGCCAACTTTTTTGCTAGAAGCCTGCTTTCCTTAAAAGCTTGCAGGATCTCTCCATAATCATCAATCAGTTGATTGATTTCTCCTTCAAATTCAGAGCCACCTTCATCTCTTGATGAAACTGCTTCTGACTTTGGGCTAGTAACATAATATGACACTGAAGCTGAAGATTGTACCTTACTAGGACCAGACTGCTCCTGGTTGTGTCCATCCTCAGCTATGGCCATCAGCCCTATGCATTGTCTATCCTTTTCTGTATTGATATCATTCAGCAACTACAAAAATTCTATTTCTACAGAATCTTCCTCAATTGAGAACAACCCAATGTAGGCCTCAACATCCTCTTCATTTTTTGACTCTTGATGAAGATGAGTTAGTCAAGCTTTTTTGCTTCTTGTCCACAAAGGATTTCTCTTTCTTGCCTTTATGCTGGTGTTTCTTTTTCTCACCAGACTCCTTTCTTTTGACAGGATAGTCTGCTATAACATGTCATTGCTTGTTGTAATAATAACAAACAATTTTAGTAGAAGTTTGTTTACCAGGTTTAGAACCATACCTTTCCTCTTTAAAGGTTTTCTTCTTTCCCTTATAGTAATCATCCTTGGAGTAAGAAGAAGAGGATGACCTGCTCCTCCAATTCTTTTTCTTCAGGAACCTCTGGAATTGCCTAGAAAAGGCAGCAAAATCCTCATCAGAGTTATGGTAATCTGATGTACTTGAGTCTGAACTTTCTGAATCAGTATCAACAACTTTTTTGGGAGGAGAAGGATTCTTTCTCCTGCCCTTCTTTGTAGCTTTAACTTTGAAAGTCACAGACTTATCTTTGCCATAAGACCTGCTGCTCTTTTCCTCTTTCTTTCTGGCAATCAACTGCATTTCATAGGACAACAATTTTCCAAACAAGGTTGGAGGAGGAGTATCTACAAGTCTGGCCACTTCTCTGATGGCACAGACCTTGGTATCCCAGTCCTTGGTGAATGACCTGAGAAACTTGTCATTCAGTTCATAAGTGTTGAAGACCCTTCCATAAGTCATCAGTTCATTGAAAATTCTGAAGAACTTTTCATAACACATAGCTATGCTATCTATCTTGGCTTGTTTGAAACTTTCATACTCTTGATTGAGCATGGAATTCCTATCCTCTCTTACTTCTGTTGTCCCCTCCATATAGACGATTAAAGTGTCCCACATTAACTTTGAAGTTTTGCAGTTAACTAAATTCTAAAATGTAGAATCATCTATGACACTAACAATTATGTTATGTACCCTCTTGTCCAAAGTTGCTAAGATGATCTCATCTTTTGCCATCTCAGAATAATTCTTTGGAGTTTGTAAATTTGCATCAAGAACTGATGTCTTCATTAGGATGAATGGACCTTCCAGAACTGTGATGTAAATTCTTGGATCAGATGCCTCCATGAATAATCTGACCCTCTCTTTCCATATGCCAAAAGTTTCCTTTCTACATATAGGAAGCTTCATGGATCCAAGTTCTTTATAATTTTCACCTGAACCCATCTTGGCTATCTTATTACTGCCTTGGAGATATACTCAGACTGTTAAGTCTAATTTTGAGCAACCTCCCTCTAATATCACTTGAAATAATTGGTTTCAAGAATGTCTAAACACCTAGAGGAGGGTGAATAGGTTCAATTCTTTTTACTTAGGCAGAGAATAGATTATTCACAGTATAGCTAAATTTTATAACAATCACAGCATACAACACACAAATCACAGCAGACACACAGATTTATAGTGGTTCCCCAAGAGATGGGTACATCCACTTTCCCCCTTTATCTATCTAGCAGTATACTAGATTCGGCAAAACTTCCTTCCACCTTCTCAAATCCTCTGATCTTACAACTCAGAAACCAAACTGGTTCCTATAACTCAGACTTCAACAAGTCCTACACCTCAGGCTCTTCTCAAGAATCCTACCTCAGAGTGAATCCACACTCCTACCACTCAGGCTATCAAGCCCTATCTCAACCCTTATCACCAGGCCTACAGCTCAGAGAACTTAATCTCCTACCTCAGGCAAACAGCCCTACCTCAGCTTTTATAATTACATGCTTACAACTCAGAGATTGAAATCTCTTACACTCAGATCTAAAAATAGATCTTACAAAAATTGTATAAAGAATTACTTTTCTTCCTTCACCCAGATAGAGAGAAAGAAGGGTGAGGGAATCTTGATCAGATCTTGATTAATCTGCTTTCTTCAGACTATTGCACGAATCAGATTCAACCTTACTTAGCTTATTCAAAGCTTCTTGAAAGAGAGAACCTAGGTTGAATCTTCTTGAGAAGTTGATGTAGATTGAGCTTCTTCCTCCTTGCAGACTTGATTCTGCAAACACTGACAGATCCAAAGAGATGTTGTCTCCTTCTCTGAATTAGAATCAGAACCTTCTTGCTGTATAGAATTCTGTGAATTCTTCTCGGATTATTCCTCCTTCTTCTTGGCTTCCCTCTAAGTTTTATTTTTGTCTTACTACTGATTTTCTCTATTAGCTCAGCTCTATTTATAGAACACATCAGAGGCAACCGGCTGATACGGTAGATGACTTACATCTAACAGTTCTGACATGTCTAACAGGCCTTGATAATTCTGGCAGCTGTCAAGTCTTCAGTCTTGAGATCTGGCACTTAGAGTTATTTAACTCAGTTGAATGTGTCGAGACACAAGGATAGTATGTCGACACAGATGAAGTATGTGTCGACACAATTACCCAGGTGTCGACAAACTTCAAAAACTATCGACACAGATTTCATAGAATGTGTCGACAGAACTCCTTTGATTTTATCGACACACTTCAAAGACTGTCGACACAGCTCTTCATCCAGTCTCTACACTCCCTTTGTAGAATGTGTCGACATACTTCAGAAACTTGTCGACATAGCTGATGTAGACCCAAACTCTTTATGTCAACACAAGTCCTATGTGTCGACACAGCTGATGTAGACTTAAACTCTTCATGTCGACTCAAGTTCTGTGTGTCGACAAAGCCCTTCTACTAATGCCAGCATTTCAAATCTAAGTGTGTCGACACTAGTCCTGAGTGTCAACACAACTGTTATCGACTCAAATTTCATGTGTCGACACAAGTCCTATATGTCGACACAACTTTGCTTATGATCTCGACGCTGCTCCTTCAAAGATGTCAATACATTATAAATGTCTCGACACTTTTATACTTAGAATATTTTCTTCATTCTTCTGCCTGCACAATCAAACTCAATACACCATCAAATACAACTTGATATATATTATTGATTCAAGTGAGGCTTCTCCAAATCAGGTACACAATTTCAAATATACCCAACAGATCCAATAGATTTGAATGAGAGTTTTGATGAATTAACTCTAGAGAAAAGATCCCTGAGTCCTCTTCCTTGATTGTGCTGTAAACAGTCCTTCTTCTTCACAGCAACAAGAAAATAAATCTTCAGTATCGAATCAGCTATTGCTATGTATAACTTTTGTAGAGCTCTACTTTTCTTCAAGCTTGAGAAAGTTTTCAGTTCTGTGTTGCAGTCTTAAAGATGCATAGAATATCGCTTGAGCTATGCAAGCCGACCTTTTGCAAAACTTAGGGTTTTGAGAGATGGATAAAGGATCTTGCTAAAAGTTCAACTTTTTGTAAAGGATGATCACCTTTCGTATATAAACTCCCTCAGTACAATGACTCTATCTCCTTTTCTGTAAAGCAGCATGGTCAGCTTTAATGGCGGATTCCTTCCGGGATATTGTTGTCGGAACTGTATGGCGGCCTTTGTCTTTTAACATGAGATTTGCGTCGATTTGAATTTAAGGATAACGTTAGCAGTCATATCTCAATGCTGGTGGACTTAGAAAATTTCTTCCATATTGACTGCACAGGCGTTGGTGATTCCTTGTGACTCAACGCATTTGTACTTTGACTATTATCTATAGAAGCGTTGAGTGATAATATTTTACTCAACGCAAAAAGATTTAGTTGTATTCTGACTATCTTTAGAGGCGTTGAGTGAGCCTTCTTCACTCAACACTTCTGTCTTTTGATAGCATATCTAAGGAAGCATTGAGTGAGCATCCATCACTCAATACATTTGTACTTAGTAATATTTTCTTGATAGACATCGTTAAGTGAACATCCTTAACTCAATGCATTTGATCTTGGCAGTATTACAGATGAAGGTGTTGAGTGAACGTTCATCACTCAATAGACAGATCTTCAGATGAAGGGGCATTGAGTGAGCGTCCATCACTCAATGCATTTGAGCTTGGACATATTTTCTTGCAAGGGCGTTGAGTGAATGTCCATCACTCAATGCTTCTGGACTTCGACAGATTTTCTGATGAAGGCGTTGAGTGAACGTCCATAACTCAATGCTTCTGAACTTAACCGAATTTAATTGCATCTTTACTATGGCTTTGAGTGACTGTTTATCTGTCGACGCTTTTTGGAATCAGGCATTGAGTGAAGTGTACTTACTCAACGTTTTTGTACTTAAGCAATATTATTCCTCTCTCGAGTATCCTGACTTCTGTCCAGCCTACCTTCTGACATATAAATCCTGTAAAATCACTGAATCACAGAAATCCTGCATTCAAAAGCTTAGGAAAATATTAGATACATGCATGTGTATATTATTAACTTGTGGGTCTTCTTCAAATCTGGAACATTGTGATCAATGGACCCAACATGTAGGATCTTTGTGAAGATCTGAGGTAGGAGACCAGTTGGGTCTCTGAGCTATAAGACTTCAAAAATCTGAGTGGTAGGGTTATTGCCTGAGGTGGGACTATTGAGATTGAGGTAAGGTCTTAGAGTAGGCCTGACAGATTCATAGGAATATATGGTGTAAGCTCTTAGAGATAAGTTTTGGAGGAAATTGATGAGTCTAGCACACTGTTATATAGGCATAGATGGATAGTGGATGTACCCATAACCTGGAGAATAATTATAAATATTTATATGCTTATTTTGGTTGTGTTCATATTTGCTTATATCTTCTAAATCTGAAAAGAGACAATCAAATAGCAAGTCAACCTTAAAAGTGTTTAAGTTATCTACCTAAATCACCTAGAGAGGGGTGAATAGGTGAGTTGTGCGTCTATTTGCGGAATAAAAAATTTAGTGATCTATGCATAGAGAAATAACCAAGCAATCATAGAAGACACCAAGAATTATAGTGGTTCCCCAACCTTGGGTACGTCCACCTTCCATTCACCGATCTAGCATAGCATTAGACTCGACTACTCCACTATTCTCGGATTTAAAACAATCCTACCACTCGAAACAATGTTCCTACAACTCGATCTACAAAAACGGATCTACACTCGGAAGATAAGAACTTCCTATAACTCGGAGAACAAAGCTCCTACACTCAGAGAATAATCTCCTACAAGAAAAAAATGAATTTAAGAAATACAAACAGAATAATTTCTCAGATCTGGAAAATTTCTGCCTTGGTCTTCCTTCTTGAACTTGCGGCTTTATCAGAAATTGTTGAAGAAGACACGGCAGGATCCTAGATCTGAAATTCTTGGACTCACAAGATCAAATAGAAGATGTAGAGATTGAAAATGATCTTGATCTGCAAGTCGACTGGTCTGAATCTTCTTGAACAAAATCCCATGGCGATTTGCACAATGAGCGGCGGCGGCTTCCGATTAGGAAAGAGAAATGCGATTCAGAATTCTTGGAATATTTCTTTTCACGCGCTTGTTAGGGTTAGTCGGAATGACAAGACCTTTTTTAAGATCTCCCTAACAGTCATAATTAACATTAATGACGACAACGTGGACCAATCACGTCAAGTCATTTGAAAATCACATTTGTTAGGGACTTAACAAAATTTTCTGAAAAGATGACTGCATTACTCTAGTGAAGGAAGAACTACTCGAGTACTCAATCGGGTTCTCGAGAAGACAATATCAGGCTACTCATGAAGAAACACTTCAGGAAATTTCAGAACATAATACATTATCACTCGAGTGGAATAAGGATTACTCGAGTGCTAGAAATGTTACTCGAGAAGTGGAAGTGAACTTCTCGAGAAAAAGACTTAGAGAGAATTCTGGAAAGAAAATTATGGTTACTCGAGTGTTGGGTCTAGACTTCTTGAGAAGTAGTTGGACTTCTCGAGTACAAGGACTTCACTACTCGAGAACTAGAAATATAACTCGAGTGCTTGACTTATATTACTCGACACAATCTTGTACTACTCGAGTAATCAGTATAACTACTCGAGTACTTGAACTTCACTACTCGAGAATAATACTTAGAAAATTTCAAAGAGAAGAAGTCTACTCGAGTAATGGACTTGGCCTCTCGAGAACTAGATTCAATCTTCTTGAGAACCATTTCCTTTACTCGAAACACAGACTAGACTTACTCGAGTACAACTAGATGATCTACTTGAGTACTAGAATTCTACTCGAGTGAAACACTTGGAAAATTTTGGTTTATGAAAATTTTCCTTTCTTCAATGGAATCAGCAACATGACTTTCTCCAACAAACCTAGTGCTAGAAAATGAAGTGTATCCCAATAGAGAGGCTACACATGAGTCAACACCATGGATCACATAATGAGGGATTATATTGTATGGTCCTATGTTTAGTGACCCACTATAGACTGACATTGGTCTACACTTGGCAATAAGTCCTGCAAACACATAACTCAAACAATACATCAAATACAACTTAATTCATCTTAGTTCAAGGGTGACTTCATATAAATCTAGGTTATTATGGATATAATACCCAACAAACCTATTCACCTCCCCCCACTAGGTGATTTAGACTACCAACAACATCAATCTTTCAAGTGGTATTAGAGGAAGGTTGGCCAAAATAAGACTTAGCAGTCTGACCACGATCTTACAAGGGTAGTCTATCATGTCACCGTGTCTTCAACTGATAGCCATAAGGATCTGAGCTTAATGAAGCTCCCATATATGAAAAGGAGTAATTTGGCAAAAGGAAACAAAGGGTAAAGATGTTCATGGAAGCCTCAGACCCTAGGATCTTTATTACAGTTAAGGAGGGGCTCTTTATTCCCATAAACACCTCCACTATTGATCCTAATCTGCAGGTTCCAAAGAAGTATGCTAACATGACACAGGATGAAATTATATTGGCTATTATGGATAAAAGAACCAAAAATATAATTTTAGTTAGTGCAATTAATAATTCCACCTTTCAGAACTTGGCCCATTTCCAGACAACAAAGGAGATGTGGGATAAACTTATTATGCATATGGAAGGGACTGAGGAAGTTAAGGATGATAGGAAATCTTTTCTCAACCAAGAATATGAAGCCTTTAGGCAGAGAAATAATGATAGCATAGTTGAGTGCTATGAGAAGTTCTTCAAAACAGTAATGAGTTGAAGACCTATGGAGGGCGTGTGTTCACTAATTATGAGTTGAATGACAAGTTCCTTAGATCTCTTACTAGAGATTGGGATAACAAGATCTATGTCATTAGGGAGATGGGCAACCTAGCCAATATTCCTGCCTACACTCTATTTGGGAAGCCGCTCTCTTATGAGAAGCATCTAAATGCAAGGAAAGAGGAGGAGACTGCTTCTAGGTCACATCATAGGGAAAAGTTAGTGGCCCTCAAGGCTGTGGTCTTAAAGAAGAATAAGGAGAGAATCCCCTCTCCTCCTAGAAAATTGACTGAGTCAGAATCTTCTGAACCTAGCACTTCAGATGCTGATATGTTTGATGGGAGTTTCCTGCCATCTCTAGGCAATTCAAGAAAATGATAAAGAGGAAGTAGTGGAAGAGCAAACCTTCCTTCTCCTCTAACTATAAGAAGGACTACGACAAATCTGATAAAATCAGAAAGGACTTTAAAAGGGAAAGGTAGGATTCTAAGCCTAATAAACATGTTTCTTCTAACATTGTTTGTTATTACTACAGCAGACCTGGCATATTATAGATAACTGTCCAGTCCAAAGAAAAGAGAAAGCTTATTCTAGAGAAAAGAAGCATTATGAGGGAAAGAATTCTAAAAAGACTTTTCTTGCCAAGAAGGAGAGGAGTTGGATTCAAAGTGACTCAGCCTCTTCTGAGTCAGAATAAGAGGAAGCTTACATTGGGATGTTTGTTGAAGAAGAAGAAGAGGCACCTAGTGTAAGGATAGGTATCAGGGACCTTTTGTAACACTCTAATAGTCATATTGAGGATAAAGAAGGAGATAATTATGTCTTGATGGCCATGACAGATGAAGATGATCGGGAGGAATCCATTCTTGATGAGGTAATAATTCTTAACATGTCTTCTTCATATTCATATTATAAGACAAGTGCAGAATCTGAAGCACACTCATCATCCAATGAGTAGGATGATTCAGATTATAATAATGATCTTGCTCATATGATTGATAAGTATGGTGCTCTTCTAGAAGCACAAAAGAAGAGCAAGAAGCTTGCTAAGAAACAAGCAGAGGAGATCACCTCTCTCCAGTAAGAAAAATATGAATGCATTGAGTATGTGACCAGCTAACTCAAATGAGTAGAGAGATCAGCCAGCTAAAAGGGATGACAATCATCCAATTCAACACTATCAATCAAAAGGACAAGATCATTAAGGACCTGGAAGAGAAGCTCCTCAAAGAGAGGATGCTAGTGGCAAATTTATCTAAGCCACAACATGTGCTACCTATTATTGATTTCTTCTCTGCTCCACTTAGGAGTGGAGTAGGTTATAATAGGAGGAAATCTACAGCCATGGCTAAGGTAAAGGCAGATGATGTTAAGCCTCAAACCACCTTTCAAAAGGTTCTAATTCCTTCAAATAGGTATGACCTTGAAGTATGTATGATCACATGAAGAATGGAAATTTCTACAGTAAGGGCAATAGTGCACCTAACTATGGAGGTAGAAAGGGCATGGGGTTGAGTGCTTTGAAAGCTCCCCATGAGGAAATTCAAATGGGTCATTATGAATCATTTATTTTTGGTACACTAGCCCCTACACTCAAGGGTAAAGATGTCGCATCTTCCCAACCTTTTTCAGTGAAAAAGTAAATTGTTGGCAAAATAATAACTCACTCTCACAAGGCAATAACGGATACCATCAACACAATATCAGCTACTAAGCCGACATCTGTTGTTGTCAAGCCGATATCGATGAGTAAGAATAATTATCATCAAGCACACAGTCAGGTGATTGTTGAAAGAAATAGGAAGAATACATGTGTCTTCTCTGTTGAACATGGACATTCTCATGCTCCATCATCTTCCAAGAATGTTCAGAAGAAAAGGTATAATATTTTTGAGTGCTAGTGAGGTGGTAAAGTTGGATACTTTGCCATAGATTGTTGGCACAATATCTCTGTGCCACGGGAAAAGAAGAGCTTTCCTTTTAGAGTATCTCCCAGAATAAATGTTGTTTTTACTGTTAACAAGAACCTATGACCCAAATTCAGTTGGGCTTCTATGGTAAAATAAAACTTATCCTGTAGGTTAGTTCAAGTACCAACCTATAGTAAACTCTTTTCTAAAAACCTAGTTAGATATTTTCCTAATCTTAAATGTGTTAAAGAGGGCCCCTATCATGCATGCCAAATGGGCAAGCAAACTAGAGCCACCTTTAAGAGCACTGGCTCTGAAGACTCTGTAAGATGTCTTTATCTATTGCATATGGATCTATTTTGTCCTTTTCCCATTCAGAGTTTAGGAGGGAAGTTGTACTCCTTTGTGATTGTAGATGATCACTCTAGGTTTACATGAGTCTTCTTACTTAGGAATAAATCAAATACCTTGGATGTATTTATGAATTTTGTCAAGTCCATTCAGAATGAACTGGACTATACAGTGGTTAAATTAAGAAGTGACCATGGTACAAAATTCTATCAAGAGTAAGGTATCTCATAGGAGTTCTCTTCTTCCTGAACTCCACAACAAAATGAAATGGCAGAGAGAAAGAACGTGACTTTAATAGAGGCTGGCAGATCATTGCTTAGTGATTCCTCAACTCCAGAGTATTTTTGGGTTGAAGCAATCAATAAAGCCTGTTATGTTCTTAATAGGGCCTCTATCAACAAGTCCCATGGGAAAACTCTCTATAAACTTCTGAAGGGCGAAAAATCAATTATTTCATATTTTAGAATCTTTGGTTGTAATTGTTACATTTTAAATAATGGAAGATCTCAGCTGACTTAGTTTGCTGAGAAGTGTATTGATAGTATTCTTGTTAGATACTGCTCACATATTAGAGCCTATAAAGTATTCAACAAGAAAATCTATGCTGTTAAAGAATCTATGCATGTCATTTTTATGAGACTAGCCTTATATATAATGGTTGTTCTAGTGCTACTAACACTGCAATTACAAAACAAAGTTTGCAAGAGGTTTCTATCTAAGATAAGCCCAGCTCAAGCAAAGTCTCTCCTCTTGATGAAGATTTCAGTGGAGATATACAACCAACTGAAGAAGAACAGGTTACTGAAGATGCTTTAGCTATTATTGGAACATAGCCAGCTGCTGACAAGCTACCTACAACACCCAAGCACCTAGGAGATCACCCCAATAATCTCATTATTAGGGTTGTCGGCCAAGGAGTCGACACCAGGAGCAGGATCCACAATAAAGGTCTATTTATGAGCTTCCTATCTCAGGTTGAGCACAAGAAATTAGAAGAAGCTAACAAGGATTCTTTCTGGATCAATGTCATGCATGAAGAGCTTCACCAATTCAAAATATGCGAAGTATGGAAGCTGGTGCTAAAACCACAAGGACATAATATTATTGGCACCAAATGGATCTTCAGAAACAAATTGGATAAGAATGGTGTGATAGTGAAGAATAAAGTATGGCTGGTAGCCAAAGGATATAGACAAGATAAGGGTATACACTTTGACCGGACATTTTCCCCAGTTGTAAGACTAGAGACAATAAAGATGTTTCTTGCCTATGTAATATTCAAAGGATTCAAGTTCTACCAAATTGATGTCAAATCAGAATTCCTGAATTGTAATCTTAAGAAAGAGGTATATATGGAGCAGTCCTCAGGTTTTAAGAATATAACTCATTTTAATCATGTTTATTTACTTAGAAAAGCTTTATATGGATTAAAGCATGCCCTAAGGGCTTGATATGATACTTTGTCTACATTTCTCTTTAAGAACAAGTTCTTAAGGGGAAAGAAAGATAACATATTTTCCTAAGGGAAATAAAGGGAAAGTGTTTCTTAGTCCAAATATATATTGATGACATTATATTTGGGTCTACTGATGACAACCTTTACAAGAGGTTTGCTAAACTTATATATGGGGAGTTTGAGATATGCAGTAGGGGAGGGCTAAAGTACTTTTTTGGTCTCCAAGTTAAATAGTCTGATGTGGGAATCTTCAACTCTCAGACTAAGTACACTAGAGAGCTAATTAGGAAATTTGGGATGGAGTCAGCCTCCACCATGAAAACTCCTATGAGATCAAATATATCCCTAGACAAGGATGAAAATTGGAAACATTTTGATGAATCCATGTACAGGTGTATCATTGGATCCCTACTCTACTTGACTGCTTGTAGACCTTATATTATGTTTGATGCATGTGTTTGTGCTGGTACCAAGCATGCCCTAAGAAATCTCATTACTTAAATACAAAGAGGATTTTGAGATACCTTAAGGGTATTTAATAGCTTGTCCTGTGGTACCCTAGGAATAATGATTTTGAACTAATTGGATATTCAGATGCAGACTTTGTAGGTTGTAAAGAGGATAGAAAGAGCACCTCTGGAATATGCTAGTTCCTTGGGAGAAGGTTGATCTCATAGAGTAGCAAGAAGCAGACTAGTATGAAAATTTCCATAGTTGAGTCAGAATATATTTCAGTAGGGAGTTGTTGTGCACAGATTCTATGGATTCAACATCAATTGTAGGATTACAACCTATAGATAAGTAATACTCTCATGTTTTGTGATTCATCCATTGCAATCTCTATAGCTAAGAATACTATCACACAGCAGGACTAAGCATATAGAGATTAGATATCATTTTATTAGAGAGCATGTTGAGAAGAATGATATCTGCCTTGAGTTTTTCCTCATAAACAAATAAGTTGCTGATATCTTTAGCAAGCCACTAGATGAGGCTAAGTTTCATTCTTTTAAGATTGAATTGGGTATGCTTAATTTAGAATAATTTTATCTGCATATTATTCTATCTGTATAGTGGTATTCAATCTTTCTTGTGTTATATGCATATTATTACTAACTTTATTTGTATTATTAGATAATTACTATATAGTATATTCTGGTAGTGTGTTAGGATGCTTGGATGTAAGTACATTTGAGTATTAGTTAATAGACTCAATTTCAAGAGTAACTCTATTGTTTTAATCAGCAGATAGGCTTAGAAGGGTAGAGGAGTTAAGCTGAGTCAATCTCAGCTATATCGTTGAGATCGTTGATAAGATGCTCAAAGATACCTCTTCGTATCAACGACATCATGACATGCTACATTCTTTAATCTCAAATAATTTTTTAACCATTAGATCATTTATACATTACTACCTAAGGTGCGCAGCGCTTCACTTTCTTTTGAACTATAGATATATTAATATATATATACATAGGCCAAGTGTTTAGTTAAGGATATAAAACCTCCAACTCTAGAAGACCGTCAACATCGCTCTATCTCTCTCTACATTCTCAGTGACTAAGTATTCAGTCCAATGGTGCCAAAACCCATGAAAATCTTATATGAAAGCTATGAAATTGTAAGATTTGGATTCAAGTATGCTTTAGAAGAGATCAAAGATGTGATAGGAATGCTGGACGACACTGGATCTGAATTTCTTCTATCTAAACTAAGCATGATTATGAAGGAAGAGGTATTAGAATTCTACTCTCATATCAAGGTTTCTCCATCATGAAAGTTGATTAAAATCAAGATAGAGGAAATAAAAGTTAAGATTAGTCCCCATAGGATTGCACAGACATTGCACCTTCTATCTACTAACATATAAGAGGACCAATAGATTTCACCACAAGAGATAGTAGATACATTAGACTGGTGTGAGTGTAGTGGTGAGATATATGGCTCTCTATAAAGGAAGCATTTCAACCAAAGAGGCAAATTGCTGACAGATATCACTGGGAAAGCCACTTTCTGCAATACTGGATCCTATGATAGAATCTCCAAGACCATGTTTGAATTGGTTACAAGAATCATTCAATAGAATAAAATCAACTCGGCCTTGATGATATTCTAGAAACTCCCGAGTAGTCTTCAAGTACCAACCTTAGGTAGAATTCTTTCCTTATACCTGATCAATGCATATCCTGAGCAATTTAATAAGAAACAAGGAATGAAAATTTATTATATGAAAAGAATGGATATTAATACATTGGAAAGATATTCAAGAGTACTGCCCAAAGGTCAAAATGAGAAAAAAGAAAAGAGCAATGTTAAAGGAAAGAAGGTGGTTGTGGAAGAGGATTATGAATCTGAAACAAGGAGCAAAGATGATGGTAACCAATTGAATAGTGAACCTATTAATCTTTAGGACATAAGCATTCAAGTGAATCTTGATGTAGCTGAAACATGTTCATCTCTAAAAGTTGTTCAATAGATGTTCAGTTCCCCAACTAAGGGGGAGTTTGCTGGAGAAGAGAGGATTGATTCTTTGGAACACTTCTTAAGTGTAGATGATGATCTGTTCAGGAGGAGCATCAACTTGAGCTCACTGCTCTAGTAGGAGATGTGCATTTTTCCTTAGAGACTGAGATAGCAAGTCATACTAAGTTGGTTGATCAAGAGGACCTAGGGATAAGAGTGGAATAAGTGGTTGTCAAAGTGCCATGTCAAGTAATACAAACTCAACCATCCACCAGTATTACTGACAATTCCATCCTACACTCCATAAAAGCTCTACTAGATGAGCAAGCTACATCTTTGAAATCATACATTGATGAGAAAGTAAAACGAATGAAAGATGAGAACTTAGCTGAAGTCCAAAAAGGAAAAGCTGAAATCATGGATGATCTAGATTTCCTGAAAGGTGATACTGTACATATAAATACATAAATCAATAAGTGGTTTGATAAATCAGCTAGCATAGTGCACCAGAATGTTAAGATTCTAACTTCATTAAATGAAAGTCTG
This sequence comes from Platanthera zijinensis, assembly GCA_039513925.1. NCBI lineage: Eukaryota > Viridiplantae > Streptophyta > Magnoliopsida > Asparagales > Orchidaceae > Platanthera > Platanthera zijinensis. The sequence continues at coordinate 155,027,608 of CM077097.1, forward strand.
AGGCTGACTATACAAGATATTACCCGTGTGAAGAATTATGTTAGCAAAACTGATGAGGTTATCAAGCAAGTTGTGGATCATATTGAGGGATATATGTATTCCACTCAAGTTCAGGCTATGCAGTTAACTGAAGAATTTAGAGATGTTATCCTGGGAGACAATGAAAACATATTTTAGACTTTATCAAGTAGATTTGAGGCCAACACTTCTCATCTAGTTAATAGAATTTTTTTAAAAAGCTAGAAAGGGGGAGAGATCAATGTAGAGTAAGCTCTATGGGTTCTACAAGGAATCAACATTACTCTCCACTTACCTATGCTAGATGCTAATAGGACATCTGATTTTGATTTTGGAGCTCAGGAGAGCATTGCTCAGGATGCTCAACTAACAAAAAGAAGAAAGAGAGAAGGAACCATGCTTCATGAGTAATTCATGGCCATGAGGAGAGCTAAACAGTAAAATGATCAAGACTTTGAATATTGGAGTGATGATTCTCAGTCAATCATCATCAATTCCTGGATAAATCATGGACAGATATTAAAGAACATTGACTGCATATATCCCTCAAAGTAATGGATAAAGCATCTAGAGAGGAACTCTATAAGGGAAAAGATTTTTAAGGAGAACATGGTAAGAAGAAACAATCCAAAGAGGATTCCATTCAAGTATATACCAAAACCCTTCCTATACTTCAAGAGACAAGAGAACAAGGCCAAGAATGCTAAGACAAGGGCAGCTGAACAAGGTGAAAGTTCTCAAGCTTCTGCCCTTAAGAGGAAAAGTCAAGATTCTAATGATGTGATCAGCCATTCAATTGACAAGTATCCAATTCCATGAAGAAAGTGAACAACTGCTTGATTTCTTGAGATGTGTTTGTAATAAGTTGTAAATGGACTTATGTGTTGTAATTAAAACCCTCTAGCTACAATTTATATACGTATTTATATATCTGTGTTGGTTGTGTTAAATGTTGTTCTTAGTCATTTTATTGTTCATTGCTAGTTTCTGTGATAATGAAGTTTTATTGTGAATGCTTCTTGCCATTGATTAAGGATTCTGCCTTCTTCAAATAAGGGGAGATTATTGGGAATATTGCCCTCATTATTCCAAGATTTGAAGAAGCATCACTTTCAATGATAAGAACATATTATATTTGATGGTATAAATGTTTTATGACTATGTAGGAACTATTATTTGTTATCTCCAAAACATGTTTAGAGAAAAGTTAGTGCAAATGGAGCCGTATTATTTAGATACATGAAGTATTCTCGACGGTATCGTCTTGAATGTGGAGTGCTTCAAGACAGCATCATCCCAAAGCAACAACAAAAGTGACTTTAAGCACTAAGGAGAATACCGTTGAGATCAGTATATGGTTCTCTATGATATCAGCGCAATCATGGAAAGCTTCGAGTCGGTATCGTGGAGAAGGTGTACATTGAGACAGACTTCAGTGCACAGGTATATACCGTTGAGAATGAAGAATTTTCTCAATGATATCGTTCTGTCGAGGTTTTATTACCATTGAGCAAGCGTAGTGGAGGGATTTCAAAATTGGTAGTGGCGTAGAAAGTCATGTAAGATCATTCTACTCTTGCCCATCCATTGACAATACATATTCTAGTCATTCTACCATTGAAGATTGGCGGGGATATAAACGGTCAAGTTAGGACAATCGCATATTAAGAAGTACCGTCGCTACCATTACAAAATCTAAATTGTGAATCTCAAGCAGCGGCACCTTCTAAAAAAGTGAAGCAAGCTTTCTTTGAAGAGAAACAATGAGTTAAGGAGGATTAAAGCTTCAAGACTCTAGTTAGATCTTCTTACAGCTGCAGAAGAAGATGAATTAGAAGAGCCCTGAATTTGTTCTACCTGAAGACTTCGTCTTTTTAGGGGATGCTTCAAGAAGTTAGTTTCCATAGTAAAGCCAACTAAAGACTCTGAAATATAAAGGTAAAATTTATAGAGTCTTTAGTTGTAATATTTATACACTCTCATTTATAGTACTATTTCCTGAGTTGTAGGGTTATTGCCTTAGTTGTATGGCATTTTCTTGAGGTAGGGTTGTTGTGCCTGAGGTAGGATCTTTGTGAAGATCTAAGGAAGGAGACCAGTTGGATCTCTGAGTTGTAGGTGTTGAAAACTCTTAGTGGTTGGGTTGTTTCCTGAGGTAGGACTATTGAGCCTGAGGTAGGGTCTTGGAGTAGGCCTGAGAGATTTTGAGGAATCTATGGTGTAAGCTCTTGGAGCTGAGTTTTGGAGGAGATTGCTGAGTCTAGCACACTACTAGATTAGCACAGAGGGACAGTGGATGTACCCATACCCTAGGGAACCACTATGAATTTTTGTGTGCTTGTTCTGGTTGTGTTTATATTTTCTTATATTTGTAAAATATGAAAAGAGACCATCAAATAACAAGTCAACTTATCCCATCCCCCCTCTGGGTGATTTAGACTACCAATAACAATCTTTCAAAAGGGAAAGTCATATTTGTGAAACATTCAAAATTGTCAAGTATAGCCTTATTTTTTTATATATAATGACTTGATATATATTATAGTTTATTATTAAAAAAATAGAGAATTTTAGTTAAAATGAATTCATACTTTGAAAATATACATGTATCTAGTTTTACTATAAGAACACATTACTTATAATTAGCTAGGAGGACACCTAATCAGTGTATTATAGGTTTTACCTTAGAATGTTTTATCTATTTCCAACAAAATAATCTTATGAATTTCTAGACACTGCAGCTATATCTGTATTCTAATATAGAATGTCATAATTACTATTCATCTAGAGTTAATTGGAAAACATCAAGTTTTAAATGAAACCAATTTATAGGAAAAGAGTCAAACTGATTCAAATCATGTTACCAAATTTGGAATAACACTCTCCTCCAAGTTAAGAAAGATGAATTCAGGTGAAGTATCTGTTGGGTTTTGCTATGAGGTAAAACACTTGTGCATGCAGTGGAAATAAGGAACAAGAAAACCCAAAAGAGTTCAAATCTAGCGATGAACATTAATCAAGAAGAAAATGTAGTGAAATAAAATTACCTTAGCGGGATTGAGTCAATACTCAACCTAGATAATCCAGAAAATTAGCTAACCACTTTGCAGCTATAGTTCCTAGTTACAAAATATTGTCCGCACCTCTACAGGAAGTCCACACGAACAGGAGAACCCATAGAATCTTTGTCTCACAAGATCTAGGTCGGGAGAGGAAGGTTAGTGTCTCCACGGACTGCTAAACCCGTTGTAGGAGAGTCGGGGACGACACTCGTCGGAATAAGACTGAGTGTCGGCGGCGGGATCGACAGCGGGCAGAATGACTTCCGTCGGCTTTTAGGGTTCGGGACTTTTGCACATTGCGGCTCGTGTGCTTAGATAGAATGAACAGTTACTTTGAAACCCTAAAACATTCTATTTATACACAAGGAAAAAAAATAACAGCTCCCATCACTATTCGTAGACCCAGGACTTAGAATCCAGCATTTTCGACCAAACAACCATTGTCTCATGACGAATCATCAAGTATCAATGGCATATACGACAAATCGTTGAGTATAAAAACTATGCTCGACGAATCGTCGAATATCCATATGATATTCGACGAATGGAATTGAGTGAACTCAATGCCTCAACGCTCTCAGCGCCAAAACCTGTCAAATCAACACTTGACTCGACGAAGGCGTTGAGTGGACTCAACGCACTCAACACCTAAGTGTCAGATTCGTCGAGTCAACCTTTAACTCGACGAAGGCATTAAGTGAACTCAATGCACTCAACGCCTTAGACTCAGACTCGTCGAATCAACTCCTTGACTCATCGAATCATCGAGTATACTCAACACACTCAACACTTAAGTGTCCATACTCGATGAATCAACTCTTTGACTTGACGAATCGTTGAGTAAACTCAACACAACTCAACGCTATCATTCGACGAGTCAACACTTGACTTGACGAAAGCGTTGAGTGGTCTCAATGCACTCGACGCTTCCAAAGCCTGGTTGTGCTAAGTCTTTTCAACTCATTATATGAGCAAATCATACTAAGCTAATCACCCAATTTCTCCAAATGTTCTTGTGTGCGACCCTGATAGGCTCATACTGTGTGGGCAGTGAGACTACATGCTTGATCACTTCCAGATCACAATGGTAACACCAACAGTATTAACACTAGATTTGAAATGAAATAACTCATTAGATTCATGCTCAACAACCAAGATCATCAATAGGCCACAATATGCTTTCTTTGAGAAAGGAAACATGAAAAACCAAAATATTTGACTTGGACTAGACTGATCTAAATCATCTTTAGTCAAGTTTCCCACACTATTTTGATTAGTTGATCTTTGGGCATTCTTTTTGTCAATGGATCAGCTAGGTTATCCTTTGATCGCACATCAATTAAAGTGATGGTTCCTTGTTCTTTTAGCTAATTTAACAAATCATGTCTCAATCATGCATGTCACCTCTTAGTATTATAGAGAGCATTTTTAACAACTTGAACTACTGCTCTATTATCATAATACAAGCTCTATGAATTGAACCTGTAACCTAGATAAGGGAATATATAGGATCAAATTCCTGATCTAGTCTAACTATTCACTAGCCAAAGTTAAGGCAAACAACCTGGCTTCCAAAGAAGACAAAATTATATAAGTTTATATTTTGTATTTCCAAGTAATAGTAAAGCCACCCAAAGTGAATATATATCCACTGGTAGACTTGATGTTTCCAACTTCTGATACCACGAGGCATCAGAGAATCTATCCATAGTAGGAAGTGTAACCAATATAGCACAGAGTATGATCTTTAGTACCTCTCAAGTATCTCATCATCCTATCGAGGGTATCCCAATGTTATTTGCCTAGACTACTAGTAAAACAACTTAGCATGCTACTATAGAAGGCCATGTTTGGTAAATTTACAACTTGTGGCGTACATGAGAGTACAAATTATCATTTAGTATTTCACTTGATCAATATTGGCACCTTCATTAGGGCTTAACTTGACTTTTTGATCAAAAGATGTCTCCACTGACCTGCAATCTTTATATCCCTATATAGAAAAAAGATGTTTTATATAATGAGCTTGACTAAGAGTAATGTTAGGTCCATTGATCACATTGTCCCAGATTTGAAGAAGGCCTATTAAGATAATGGTATATACTGAATTGTATTTGATGCATGCTCTAAGTTCTATGTATGTATGTTGCTCTTTTTTCACAGGTTAAAAAGGTTGTCTAAGCAACAATAACAGGTGGACACAAGACAGGATGCTAATAAGGATGAAATCTACCTAAGTCTTGATGCATTGAGTGAAGGCAGTTTACTCAATGCCACATGGCTTTTAGCATTGAGTAAAGCCTAGGCAGTCAAAGCTCAGTATTGCCAAAGTAGAAATCTAGTTAAGTCCAGAAGCTTTTAGTGAAGGCAGTTCACTCAATGTCTAGATCCAGAAGCGTTGAGTAAAGTTAAAACAATCAAAGCCAGAGAGAAGCTGACAAGAATTCTGGCTATGTCCTAAAGCGTTGAGTGAAGGCAGTTCACTCAATTCCCTGAAGAGAAAGCGTTGACAGAACATGGTTCAGTCAGAGCTACAGGGTTGATTGACTTGGAAATTTGTCTAAGGATAGATGCGTTGAGTGAAGACAACTCACTCAGCGCCTATTCAATAGAAAATCTGTCCAAGGATAGAAGCGTGGAGTGAAGGCAGTTCACTCAATGCCTCTTCAATAAAAAAGGTAAAGATAGAAAGCATTGAGTGAAGGCAACTCACTCAACGACTTAATACAGATAAAATCAATTAAGTCCAAATGCGTTGAGTGATGAAGGCTCACTCAACACCTAGTCAATTAGACTACAATTATCGATATTCGTTGAGTGATGAATGATCACTCAATGCTTGGTGGTGCAGAATTCTGTCTAAGTGTTTTGGCATTGAGTGACAAGTCTTCACTCAACGCATATGCAGAATTGTCTGTATTTGGCTAAGTCCGCAGGTGCTGTGTCATGATGACATCAACAGGGAATTCAAATGTTGTGGGAACGGAACAGTAGACGACAAATGATGTCGCTTGCATGTTGTACATCAATTAATACAAAAGAGAAGTTGCAGCTACCAACTCCAGGTGGTCTCACTATTCAAAGAGCCATTGGATGGCGAGATATAAAGGTGGTATTCCAAGGAAGAAGAAATTAAATTTTGGAAATCCAAAACTTCATCTTCTTCCACTCAACAAAGTAGCAGAGCTTGAAGAAATTATTTTTGATGTTGATCTAATAGTTCAAGACAGATAGTTGTTATCATTCTCACCTTCAACAACAAGTTCAGGGAGTCATCTCTCTGAGTTAGAATGAGGAACAGAGCAAGCCCTAGCTGCAGTTACTTCATAGCTCAAGCAGAATATTCATGAAGATCCAACCTTGGAGCTGTGAAGAAGATGGGACTGAGACATCTCAGTTCAGGAAGCGGCAAACTCAGAGAGTATTTCTCTGGAGTCAATCTACATCAACAAACCAACATTTCTTTTTGTAGGATCTTAACTGATTTGTGTGTAGGCCTAAACTATAAAGGTTGAGGTAGGATCTTTTTTGTAGATCTGGGTTGTGGGGCCTTTGTGCCTGAGTTATAGGATTCTAGTTGAGAATCTTAGTTGTAGGAGAGTTTCTCTCTGAGGTAGGATCCAGTGGTAGATCTGAGTGTAGGGTTAGCCTCCTTGCCAGAGTGTAGGACTTTGAGTTAAAGTCTGAGGTAGGTGTTCTGGAGCAGATCACTAAGTTGTAGGAGAATATTTCTCTGAGTGTAGGGTCTTGGGCCTTGAGGTAGGACTTGGAGGAGTCTGAGAGATCCCGAGGGATCTGTGTTGTAAGCTCATTGAGCCGAGTTTGGAGAAGTTTGCCTTGTCTAACACACTATTAGAAAGGTGGGAGGGGCAATAGATGTACCCAGACCTTGGGAAACCATTATAAATACCTTGTGTGATGTTGTGTGATCTTGAAAGCTAATTTAAATCTAAATCACAACTCACCTAAGTCAAATATTGTCATTAAAGACATACAAAACCTATTCACTCCCTCTAGGTGTTTAGCTACTCTTGAAAACAAAGTCTTTCAAGTGATATCAGAGGGAGGTTGCTCAAAAAGGACTTAATAGTCTGAGATGATCTCCATGAGTAGCTCAAGTATAGCCTTTATGGGTTCAGGAGAGAACCATAAAGAGTTGGGCTCAATGAAGCTTCCAATCTATAGGAAAGAGAGCTTTGGGATTTGGAAGGAAAGAGTCAAATTGTTCATGGAAGCATCTGACCCTAGAATCTTCATAATAGTAAAAGAAGGATCTTTCATCCTAATGAAGGTCTCAATTCTGGATGCAAATGTCCAGACACCTCAGATGTATTCTGAGATGACCAAGGATGAGGGGATCCTGGCTACTATGGATAAGAATCTTGTCCACTGCAAGACTTCCAAGGAAATATGGGAAACCTTGATTATCTACATAGAAGGCACTGAAGAAGTTAGGGATGGAAGGAAATCCCTACTCAATCAGGAATATGAGGCTTTCAGGAAGAGCAAGGAGGAACATCATAGCTTGAGTGCTATGAAAAGTTCTTCAGAGTAGTGAATGAGTTAAGGACCTATGGGAGGGTCTTCAGTAATTATGAGTTGAATGACAAGTTCCTAAGGTATCTAACCAGAGACTGGGACACAAAGATCTGTGCCATCAGAGAAGTGGCCAAGCTAGCTGAAACTCCTCCTCACACATTATTTGGAAAGATGATCTCCTATGAGATGCAGTTGTCTGCAAGGAAGGAGGAGTAGACCACGATCAGATCCCAAGCCAAGGAAAATATAATGGCCTTCAAGGCTGATAGCTCTAAGAAGAGTAAGGAGAGGATTGCTTCTCCCCCAAGAAGGCCTGCTTATTCAGATAGCTCTGAGTCAAGTTCATCTGACAGCAACATGTTAGATGGAGAATTTACTGCCTTCTCAAGGCAGTTCTAGAAGATGATGAATAGAAGGAAGTAGAAGAACAAACCTTCCTCCTCTTCACACGATAAGAGCGATCACCACAAGTCTGAGAAGAAGTTCTCCAAAGGAGACATGTATGATTCCAAACCAAGTAAATATAGTTCTTCTAAAATTATTTGCTATTATTGTAGCAAGCCTATTCATGTCATAGCTGATTGCCCAGTCAATAGAAAAGAGACAAGTAAGAAGGAGCATCACCATCTGAAGGTCAAGAAGGAAAAGACCTTCATTGCTAAGAATGAGAGAGCTGGAGTCAGAATGACTCAGCATTTTCAAATTCTGAAGAAGGAGAAGAAGCCTGTATTGGGTTGTTTGCTGTTATTGCTCATAAAGTAGATGAGGACTATCCTACTACAAGAATAGGTATCAGGGCCCCTCTATCACACTCAGATAGTGACACTGAGGTGGATTAAGATGATATTAGTAGCTATAGACTCATGGCCATGACATATGGAGAATCCAGTAAGGATCAGCCTGGTCTAGATAAGGTATATTCTTTGTCTAGCTTCTCTGGATCTGATTATAAGACTAGTCCCAATTATGAGGCTCCTTCATCCTATGATGAAGGTGAATTAGAATTTGAGGAAGATGTCAATCAATTGATTTACAATTATGGCTTGATCATGGATGCTCTGAAAAAGAGCCAGAAGCTTGTCAAAAGACAAGCTAAGGAAATAATTTCCTTAAGGAAAGATCTCTCTTTGCACACTGAGTCAACCACAATTGTGAACCAGATGAGTAGAGAGATATCCCAACTCAAAACCATCACCATTATCCAAGGAACAACCATTAATGGTAAGTGCTCTTTAATTAAAGAGTTGGAAGATAAGATCCTCAAAGAGAGGATGCTAGTGGCTCATTACTCCAAGCCTAGATCAGTGTTGCCACTCATTGATACCTTTACCTCACAAACAAATAAGAAGGGACTGGGGTACATTGAGGGGAATACTGGAAGTAGGAATAGGAGGAAAGTCAAGGCCCCTATTCAGCCTGCTATCTCCTTTGAGAAAGTTATGCTGCCATCCAATAAGTATGACCAAGAAAGCATATATGGTCACTGGTTGAATGGAAGATCCACTAGTGTGAACAAAAATGTTCACAACTATACTGGAAGGAAGGGCATGGATTTGAGTGCCTTTGAGGCTCCCCATGAGGAAATTTAGATGGCTCATTATGGACCATTTGTTTTTGGTGCACCAGCCCCCACTCTCAATAATAAGGCAATGGCCAATAGTCAAGCTCCTCCAGCAAAGACTCAAACCAAAAGCAAGTCAATTAGTAAGCCTGACTTGGTTGTCTCTGATGCAATCAACAGCTTGTCTTTTGCAAAAAAGATTGTTGTTAGGGGCATTCACAGTAAGCCAAGTACATCTACTGACAGACTCACTATTCAGTCAGATCCTTGTTGAAAGAAATATGAAAAGGGATGCTACTCTCCCTTCTGAACAGTACGTTGTTTTTAGCTTGTCTATAAGAGTTGTTCAGAAAAGGAGATACAATATTCATGACTGTTGGTGTTGTGGCAAAGTGGGTCATTTTGTCATGGATTGTTGGCACAACCTCAATGTGCCTAGTACTAGGACAAGTATATATGTTAGAAATGCTGCAGGCAGACATGCTCATTTTTAGACTAACAAGAACCTAAGGACCTAAACCCTTTTGGGGTTCTAAGTTAAACTGAAAATTGTGGTTGCAGGATAGTCAAAGTACCCATGCACCAATATGGTACTTTTACATTGGATGTTCCAGGCACATGACTCGAACAAGAAGCCATTTAAAGGAATACACTCCTGTGAAGAATGGACCTAAGGTGATCTTTGGAGGCTCAGACAAAGGGGTCACTAAGGGCTATGGTATTATCACCAATGGCATAGTCACAATCACAAAAGTGGCTTATGTGGAAGGGCTTGCAACACAACCTGTATAACACCTCTACCCGTCAAGAATAATATAATAGAGGATCCGGTCGGGGCCCCACACCATATTCCACCAACAGGCGGAGACGCTACGAAATAATATCAAAACCAACGCATCTTAACACAGAGCATTCTAGCGAAAGCTTCAAGGTTGAAAAACTTGAACTCAAGCAAAACAAGAACTGTCCACTAAAACGTAGGAATGTACACAACCAAAGTATCTGGCCTTAAGGCCTTACAAATTTCTCTTAACAAGGTGTGGTTTACAGACATCGGCACGCAGGCCGGCCACACATGAACAAGAAGAAACAAAACAAAGCCTTCGAGGGCAGCAATGCAGCTTGAGCTTCAGCCCGCTAAGTCCTGCTCGGACCAGCACCTCCAGCACCTGCAAGAACCAATCCACCAAGCGGTGGCAAATAGGGCAACGGTCAGCATTCAGCTGACCAATTATAACGACCCTGCCCCTGGCACGGGGCAGCGGAATTCCATCCCTGCATAGCATTTTCCAATATGATATATATATATATATAGCAAACCACGCAAGACGTTAATGACCGCACAGTCAATACATATCACAAACATCGGCACGACGGCCCGACGCTCCGTGCACTCAGGGCACATTCGGGTGTACCGGAAACACCGGATCCCACTAATGGGCATTCTAGTCTTGATCGGCACGCAAGCCGTCGACTCTCGCTATGTGATCCTAACAGGGCCTTAAGCACCCAAGGTAAGACAACCATAACGCAGGTACAGATCCGCCAATCCCGTTGCTCATATCGTCAGACGCAAGGCTGGCCTGACGCGGGTACAGCTTCACCTTTCCCGACCGCCACAAGAGTTGAACCCAACTCTCACAATTTCCTGTACTTCCTCTAGTACAGGTATACGCAACAGATTGCACACAAAAAATCAAATACTCAGAGGCTTCTCCGAAGTGCAAACAAAGCATCACCAATCCAGACCAACACGTCCAGATGGGCTTCACACAGCATGCCTAGATCTGTACTCCAATTCCGGATTCTAACAAGTGGGACTTCACATATCTACCCTAAGGGATACCACAACCCACCGCACACTCACGGGGACGGGTTTTCCCTATGCAAATGCAGGAAATTAGGACTTCACATGTCCAATACGGAAATCGTTACCCTTGGAATTTGCCTCGGATCCATGGAGAGAATTGAGACAGATGAAAGCCTTCGTAGCAGCCTTGCCTTCGTAAATCTAAACTCGGCTCGCGATTTGGACCACCGCAGCACCACCGGCAGCCGGATTCCTCTTCTTCTTCCTTGCTTTGCTCTCCCCTCTCTCTTAACTTTAGAAAGAGAAAGATGAAACTCAAATGAGCTTTCTCCTCTTCAATCCCGGCCTTAACAACCCAAGGAAGAGCCCAGACCATTGGATCTTGGTCAAAGAAAAAAAACGGCTCTGATCAGCCCTGAATTTGATTTCCTGGGCCGAACACGGGTTGTGACACGCCCGTGTCACAGGACGTGTTCCTGAAGCGGTGCACAACCGACTGAAAATAAACCAGAACACGGGTATTGGCACGCCTGTGTCAAGCCTGACATGCCCGTGTCACACAGTACACGGTCGTGTACCTGGCCGTGTCACCCCTGTAACACGATCTCCAAAATTACCCGAGCAGGACACAGCTAAGGCACACACCCGTGTCCCTAGCCGTGTGTCAAACACGCCCCTGTGACACGCCCATGTCACAGGCTGTGTTCCACACTCGACGATCAGGGCTCGAGTACCGTCGAGACTAGGGACATGCCCTAGGACACGCCCGTGTCCCAAGCTGTGTACACCTGACACGCCCTGAGACACGCCCGTATCTCAGGCCGTGTCAGCCGACCTGAATCCCACTTTTGCTTTTTGAGATTTCTGGGGTGTTACAATCCTCCCCTCCTTAATAAAATTTCATCTTGAAATTTGAAGACAGCAGGGAGATAACAACATAACACAATCAGAGACATATATGTTTCTTCCACATATACAAACGAGCGAACAGGTTACGAAAATAACTCGGTAAACTCGGCTCGCATGGTCTGCTCCCGCTCCCATGTTAGCTCTTCTCGGCCACAATTATCCCACCGAACTTTGACCATCCCGATCGTTTTGTTCCGCAACTGTTTCTCAGCTCGATCCTCGATCCAAATGGGCCTCACCTTTGTCGTTAGCCCATACTCAACCGGCACCCGATCATTCTCAATCACTTGAGCTGGATCCTTGACTGCTTTTCGTAGTACCGAGATGTGGAACACATCATGCAGTCCACCCAATTCCGATGAAAGAGCTAGCCGATAGGCAGCTTCCCCAACTCGCTCCACCACTTCAAACGGACCAAGGTATCGCGGACTTAGCTTTTTCAACCACCGAATCCGAGATACGCCTTTGAAGGGTTTAATCTTTAAATAGACCCAGTCACCCACCGCGAACTCCACGTTCCGGTGCTTAGCTTTGTAATACTTGGCTTGCCGATCCTGGGCTATTAGTAGTCTCTCTTGAATAGAGCGTATTGTTGAGTTAGCATCCTCGACTGCCTTTTGTCCCAAAAGTTTGGATTCGCCAGTTTATTCCCAAGCTAACGGTGTACGGCACTTGCGACCATACAGAGCTTCAAACGGTGCCATGCCGATGCTCGCTTGGTAGCTATTATTATAGGCAAATTCCACCATAACAAGGTGATCTTCCCATTTCTTACCGAAGTCCAGGGCGCACATACGGAGCATATCCTCCATTGTTCTGTTGGTTCGTTCAGTTTGGCCATCCGTTTGCGGATGAAAGGCCGTACTGAATGCTAACTTCGTGCCCAACAGCTGATGAATTAGCCTCCAATCCTTTGAAGTAAATCGCCCATCACGGTCACTGACGATGCTTCGGGGGATACCGTGCAATCGAACAATCTGCTCCACATAGAGCTTTGCCAACATTTCCATAGAATCGTCCTGCTTGTTCGGTAGAAAGTGAGCCACCTTTGTCAACCGGTCTACAATCACCCAGATTGAGTCATTCCCACGTTGAGATCTCGGCAATCCGTGCACGAAATCCATAGAAATATCCTCAAACTTCCACTGCGGAACTGGCAATGATTTCAGGAAACCACTAGGCCGTTGACACTCTGTCCTTACCAAAGCACAAGTACGACACTTAGCCACATACTCGGCTATGTCCTTCTTTAAACCGGGCCACCAGAACAATTTCTTCATGTCCTTGTACATCTTTGTGCTCTCAGGGTGAATTGAGTACTTTGTAAAGTGTGCTTCATATAACAATTCTTCTCGCAATTTACCCGCACAAGGGACGCACAATCGGCCATCCTTCCGTAATAAACCGTCATCCCAGGAGAATTGGTCACCAGACCCCTCCTTTGCATAGCGCTGGAGACTTTCATCAAACTCCGTTGCCCGCCGAACCCTATCCGCAAGGTCATATTGAACCTCCATCACGTTCAAGCATGCATCGGCCAAAGAATCCCTTTCCACACAAGATATCTCCAACGCTTCCAGCTCCTGGATTAGACGCTCATCATATATCCGCAACCAACTTGCCCGCACAGGAGTCCGATGACTCAAGGCATCAGCGACCACATTTCCCTTTCCGGGAACATAGTGAATGTCGAAGGTATAATCCCCTAGGAATTCCATCCACCTCCTTTGTCGCATATTCAAATCCTTTTGATCAAGCAAATACTTTAGGCTTTTATGATCTGTATAAATATCTACCTTCACGCCATAAAGATAGTGCCGCCACAACTTTAGCGAAATGATCACCGCCGCCAACTCCAAGTCGTGGACGGAGTAATTACGTTCATGCACTTTCAACTGATATGAGCCATAAGCGATCACCTTGCCAAACTGCAGGAGAACGCAACCTAAGACGCTTCCTGACGCATCGTTGTATATCTCAAAACCATCTGTACCACATGGCGACGTCAAAACAGGCATCGTGGTCAAACGACTCTTTAGTTCCTAAAAAGCTCGCGCGCACTCCTGGCGTCCAAACGAACTTCTGATCTTTTCTCGTTAACGTAGTCAAAGGCAAAGCAATCCGGGAGAAGTTCGCCATAATTCGTTTATAGTAGCCTGCCAGTCCAAGAAAACTCCTGACTTTGGCCACCGAAGACATCACTGGCCAATCACGAATGGCACTTATCTTTTCCGGATCCACCGCTATGCCCTCTCCACTTACCACATGGCCCAGAAAAGCCACCGACGAGAGCCAGAACTCACACTTAGAGAACTTGGCATACAGCTTATTTCTTCTGCAAGGTATGCAATACCAACCGCAAATGGTTTGCATGATCTTCCTCTGACTGAGAGTACACGAGAATATCATCAATGAACACAATCACAAACAGATCCAAGTATTTGTGGAACGTTCGATGCATGAGATCCATGAATACCGAAGGCGCATTACATAAGCCGAACGGCATCACTGTGAACTTATAATGACTGTAGCGTTTGCCAAACGCTGTCTTGGGAATGTCACCTTCCCTAATCCGCAAATGGTAATACTCGGATTTAAAATCCAACTTGGAATAGACGGTTGAGCCTGCTAGCTGATCAAACAAGTCATCGATCCAAGGAATCAGGATACTTGTTTTTCTCCGTCAGCTTATTCAGTTCGCGATAATCAATACATAGCCGCAAACTACCGTCTTTCTTTTTCACAAAAAGAACAGGCGCGCTCCAAGGTGACATACTTAGGCGTATGTATCCCTGCTCCAACAGTTCTTTGCAACTGAACTTTTAGTTCGGCCATCTCTTTTGGCGCTACCCGATACGGCGAATGGGCCACAGGTTTCGCACCCGGCACCAGCTCGATAGCGAAGTCGATTTCCCTTTGGGGAGGTAACCCCGGAAGGTCCTTTGGAAACACATCAGCATACTCCGACACAATCGGCACTTCACTCACACTGGCCTTCGGCGCCACCGCCTCTACGAGTGTGAAGAACAACTCCGCACCCTTCCGAACTGCCTTAACGACTTGGAGAGCAGATAACAACATCCCACTCATCCCTTGTATACCAATGAACTTGGTCTCTTGTTCGGTATTCTGCCCAAGTGTGACCTCTTTTGAAGTGCAATCTATACAGGCACGCTGCTCTGACAGCCAGTCCATACCAAAGATTATATCAAATTCCTTGATCGGCAATACTAATGTTTCCACCTTGAACTCCTGACTCCCTATCTTGACCTCAAGACCGCAAGATTTATCCGCGCACATCAAACATCTGTTAGGTAACAACACCTTTACACTGTCTGTCGTGGTCCGGATAGGTACCCCGACACGAAAGACGAACTCTTCAGACAGAAACGAATGTGAAGCACCTGTGTCAAACAGTGCTCGCGCCGGATACTCTCGTATAAGGACAAACCCTAAAACATCACAATCAAAACAAGCACAGCACACAGTATAAAATAACATTAAAAACTGCGCGCACCTGTGACGACATCCGCCTGCTTAATGGCCTCCTGTTGTCCAAGGTTGAAGACCCTGGGCTGCGCGTGCGAGGCAGAAGACTCCACCACAGTCTTCCCTTTCTCCGCATAAGACGCTCCCGTCTTCTTGTCACCCTTTGGAGGACCAACTCGGCAATCACGTGCGAAGTGTCCCAACTTCCCGCACGTAAAACAAGCACGAGATCCATACCCAGACGTCTCTGTCATAGTCGCAGAAGGAGCTTGTCTAGTAGACTTGGACTTCTTTCCCCATCTCTTACGGTACCCAAACTTCTCCGGACGCGGCGGCTTGAACTCTGGCTTTGTCACAGCCAAGGTCCCTTTTGCCTGCCCTCTTTTCATGTCCGTCTCCAAAGACCGAGCCGTACAGACTAAGGCTTGAAATCCCTGACTCACAGAACTCGAGAGCAAATACCGCAGCTCATCTCGCAGTCCCGCATAAAACCTACTAGTCTTACGCTCTTCTTCGGCGAAGATTGTACCCGCATATCTTACCAAACGTGTGAACTCGTGTAGGTAATCATCCACACTACGATCTCCTTGAGTTAACCGTTGAAATTCCATTTCCATCGATATCCTTTGCTGCATTGGTAGATGTTGTGCCAAGAATAATCGAGAAAATTCGTCCATCGAGACTTCTGCAAGTTGTCTACCGGCCAAGTGATGCAGTTCAATCTCATCCCACCATAAGCGAGCCTCTCCTTCCAGTAGGAAAGTGGCCAACATAACCTTCTGTCCCTCCTCAACCTTGATCGCTCTGATGATCCTCTTAATCCTTGCAAGCAAATCCTCTGCTTGGGCCGGTGACCCTGCCCAAGTAAATTGTGGAGGATTGAAGCTCAAGAATTGCTTCAATTGTTGATCTGCTGCCCGCGGATCAACTACAGCTTCTATCGGTTCTTGCCGTACCCCAGCATGCGTTGGCACCACTGCAGGACGTGCCTGCCCAGCCTGCTGAGCATTCATCAAAGCAAGTAACCGTTTCCGTGATGAAACGTACCGTTTCAGCGGATGGAGGAGGTATGGGCACCTCACTTGGTGCCGCACTTTCTACAGAATGTTGAGGTTCGGATTGACCCGCAACACTTCTAGTCACCTATATGTGTAAAACAACACAATTTAGCGACCAAGTAAAACGGCAACCATACAAAAAGAATACACAGGTTCAACAAACAAGTGTATTTGCATTCCTAAGTGGACATTCTTGAGTTCAGAGTTAAGTGTTATAACGACAGCACAGACACGTGCTCGCCACCCCTCAAAAGAATTCGTCCGCGAAATTCGGAAGAGATCGACCAACAAGCTGATATCAGAGTGGCGCAGCGGAAGCGTGGTGGGCCAATAACCCACAGGTCGGAGGATCGAAACCTCCCTCTGATACCAAATTGTTACACTTCTACCTGTCAAGAAGAATATAATAGAGGGTCCGGTCAGGGCCCCACACCATATTCCACCAACAGGAGGAGACGCTACGAAATAATATCAAAACCAACGCATCCTAACACAGAGCATTCTAGCAGAAGCTTCACAGGTTGAAAAACTTGAACTCAAGCAAAACAAGAACTGTCCACTAAAACATAGGAATGTACACAACCAAAGTATCTGGCCTTAAGGCCTTACAAATTTCTCTTAACAAGGTGTGGTTTACAGACATCGGCACGCAGGCCGACCACACATGAACAAGAAAAAACATAACAAAGCCTTCGAGGGCAGCAACACAGCTTGGGCTTCAGCCCGCTAAGTCCCTCTCGAACCAGCACCTCCAGCACCTGCAAGAACCAATCCACCAAGCGGTGGCAAACAGGGCAACGGTCAGCATTCAGCTGACCAATTATAACGACCCTGCCCCTGGCACGGGGCAGCGGAATTCCATCCCTGCATAGCATTTTCCAATATGATATATATATAGCAAACCACGCAAGACGTACACGACCGCATAGTCAATACATATCACAAACGTTGGCACGACGGCCCGACGCTCCGTGAACTCAGGGAACATTCGGGTGTACCGGAAACACCGGATCCCACCAATGAGCATTCTAGTCTTGATCGGCACACAAGCCGTCGACTCTCGCTATGTGATCCTAACAGGGCCTTAAGCACCCAAGGTTAGACAACCATAACGCGGGTACAGATCTGCCTATCCCGTTGCTCACATCGTCAGACGCAAGGGCTATGGCCTGACGCGGGTACAGCTTCACCTTTCCCGACCGCCACAAGAGTTGAACCCAACTCTCACAATTTCCTGTACTTCCTCTAGTACAGGTATACGCCACAGATTGCACACAAACAATCAAATACTCGGAGGCTTCTCTGAAATGCAAACAAAGCATCACCAATCCAGACCAACACGTCCAGATGGGCTTCACACAGCATGCCTAGATCCGTACTCCAATTCCAGATTCAGACAAGGGGGACTTCACATATCTACCCCAAGGGACACCACAACCCACCGCACACTCGCGGGGACGGGTTTTCCCTATGCAAATGCAGGAAAGTAGGACTTCACATGTCCAAGACGGAAATCGTTACCCCTGGAATTCGCCTCGGAGCCATGGAGAGAATTGAGATGGATGAAAGCCTTCGTAGCAGCCTTGCCTTCGTAAATCCGAATTCGGCTCGCGATTTGGACCACCGCAGCACCACCGGCGGCCGGATTCCTCTTCTTATTCTTCCATGCTTTGCTCTCCCCTCTCTCTTAACTTTAGAAAGAGAAAGATGAAACTCAAATGTGCTTTCTCCTCTTCAATCCTGGCCTTAACAACCCAAGGAAGAGCCCAGACCATTGGATCTTGGTCAAAGAAAAAAAATGGCTCTGATCAGCCCTGAATTTGATTTCCTAGGCCGAACACGGGTTGTGACACGCCCGTGTCACAGGCCGTGTTCCTGAAGCGGTGCACAACCAACTGAAAATAAACCAGAACACAGGTATTGACATGCCCGTGTCAAGCCTGACACGCCCGTATCACACAGTACATGGCTGTGTCACCCCTGTAACACGATCTCCAAAATTACCCGAGCAGGACACGGCTAAGGCACACGCCCGTGTCCCTAGCCGTGTGCCAAACACGCCCCTGTGACACGCCCGTGTCACAGGCCGTGTTCCACACTCGACGATCAGGGATCGAGTACCGTCGAGATTAGGGACATAGGGACACGCCCGTGTCCCAGGCCGTGTACACCTGAACACGCCCTGAGACACGCCCGTGTCTCAGGACGTGTCAGCCAACCTGAATCCCACTTTGGCTTTTTGAGATTTCTGGGGTGTTACAACCTGATAAGCATAAGTCAACTCTGTGATCTTGGCTATGTCATTGTCTTCCACAAGGATGAGTGTCTAATCAAAAGGTCAAGTGACCAAAAGGTCATATTGACAGGAATTAGGAGTGGGAACATTTACTGTTTAAACTTTTTATGTTTAAGTTCTGACACCCCCGTGTGTCTAGTTGCTAATGAGAAAGTCTCATACTGTGTGCAAAGGCACAAGAGACTAGCTCACTTGAACTACAAGTCCATTAGCAAGCTCTTTAGTGAAGAGCTAGTTAGAAATGGTCCCAACATCAAATGCATCAAGGAGGGCATTTGCTCTGCAGGTCAAAAGGGCAAGCAGACCAAAGCTTCCTTTAAGAGCATTGGGGACAAAGATTCTGTGAGGTGCGTGTACCTCCTGCATATGGACTTATTTGGTTGTATGCCAGTTCACAGTCTAGGTAGAAAAGTCTACACACTTGTGATAGTTAATGACTTCTCCAGATTTGCTTGGGTGTTCTTCTTGAAGAAAAATTCAGAAACCCTTGACACTTTTGTGACCTTTGTGAAGCAAGTTCAGAATGAAAAAGACAGCTCTGTGGTCAAAATTAAAAATGACCATGATACTGAATTTCAGTCTGAAGGCATGACAAAGTTCTGTGAAGATCAAGGGATTCACCAAGAATTTTCTTCACCTAGAACTCCCAAGTAAAAATGGATAGCTGAGAGGAAAAATAGAACTCTCATAGAAGTTGGCAGGACCCTTCTCAGTGACACTTCTCTCCCAGAATATTTCTAGGCTATGAGGCGGTGAACACTATATGTCATGTCCTAAATATGGCCTCTATCAATAAGTACCACAAGAAGACTCCCTATGAGATTATGAAGGGCAGAAAACCAAATCTAGCCTATCTCAGGATCTTTGGTTGTAAATGCTTTATGCTCAATAATGGAAAGTTCAATTTGACTAAGTTTGCTACCAAATCCTATGAAGAGATATTTGCTGGGTACAACAATTATAGCAAAGCATATAGGATCTATAACTTGAAAAAAAAAGTTGTAGAAGAGTCTGTTAATGTAGTCTTTAATTAGTCATCAATGATTAACAGTGAGCTGCCCAGATCATCTAGATTTGAAGGTGTAGAGATGAAGATGGACAAACTAACCATCAATGACAGTTATCCAAATACCCTAGAAGAAGATGATGGAGTATGCATTCTAGAAAGAGATCAAAGTGCACCTGATATGGATTAAGATCAGCAAGATCCAGCCAATAAAGTCCTTGATGGTTAAGTAAGAATGCCTCCAGCAATCAGGCACTTGAGGGATCATCCTATAGATCAGATAATTGGAGATGCTAGCCAAGGGGTTACAACAAGGAGCAGAAGCCTAAACATTACAATGTACTCCAGCTTGATGTCTCAGGTGGAACATAAAAGGTTTGAAGATTCCAACATAGATCCATTTTGGATTGTGGCTATGCAAGAGGAGCTGAACTAGTTCAAGAGATGCAAGGTCTGGAAGCAGGTTCCCAGACCACAAGGACATAACATCATTGGAAACAAGTGGATCTACATGAATAAACTTGATGAAAATGGTGTTATAGTAAGGAATAAAGCTATACTGGTAGCCAAAGGATCTAAATAAGAAGAAGATATTGATTTTGATCAAACCTTTGCTCCAGTATCTAGATTGGAAGCTATTAGACTATTCCTTGCATATGCTGCACACAAGGAATTTAAGGTCTACCAAATGGATGTCAAGTCAGATTTTCTTAATGGTGACCTAAGAGAAGAGGTCTATGTTGAGTAACCCTTAAGTTTTGTCAATTCTAACTCACTTAATTATGTGTATAAGCTTAGGAATGCATTGTATGGGTTGAAGAAAGCCTCTAGGGCATGGTATGAGACCATGTCTAAGTTTCTCATTAAGAACAAATTCTCAAGGGGAAAGATAGACAAGACATTATTCCTAAGGGAAGTTAAGGGCAAGATCATCCTAGTCCAGATTTATGTAGATGACATAATCTTTGGGTCTATTGATGATAACCTCTGCAAGAAGTTTGTTAAACTTATGCAGGGGAAATTTGAAATGAGCAGTATGGGTGAGCTCGAGTACTTCTTGGGCCTCCAAGTAAGATAGTCTGAGGATGGATTATCCATTTCTCAATCTATGTTCACTAAGGAGTTAATAAGAAAATTTGGAATGGAGAATGCCTCCATAATAAAAACTCCTATGGGATCAAGTGTATCAATAAACAAGGATGACATAGGAAAACCTGTTGATGAAACCCTATATAGAGGCATAATTGGATCCCTCCTCTTTCTTACTACTAGAGGACCAAACATCATGTATGTTACATGTGTTTATGTTAGATACCTGGCTTGCCCTAAGGAGTCTCACTATTTTGTAGCTAAACGAATTCTGAGATATCTGAAGGCACACCTGATTTTAGCCTATGGTACCCTAGGAATAGTGATTTTGAACTAATAGGGTATTCAGATGCAGATTTGCAGAATCTAGAGAAGACAGGAAAAGCACCTCTGGATCCTATCAATTTCTAGGAAGAAGGCTTGTATCTTGGAGCAGCAAGAAGAAAACAAGTGTTGCAATCTCAACTGCAGAGTCAAAATACATATCGGCTAGAAGTTATTATGCACAGCTGTTATAGATCCAGCATCAGCTCTAGGACTATAATATTAAGATAAGTAGAACTCCTATGTTTTGTGACTCTACTAGTGCTATCTCTATTGCTAGGAATCTAGTGTCTCATAGCAGGACTAAGCACATAGATATTATGTATCACTTAATTAGAGAGCATGTGGAATGTGAAGACATCAGTCTTGAATTTGTCCCTACAAACAAACAAGTAGCTGATATATTCACTAAGCCGCTAGATGAAGTCAAGTTCAACACCTTCAAATTTGAACTGGGATAATAAAGAAAAAATGGACTGAGTGTCCAGGCGTCAAGTGCACTGAGATAAGTCAGGAGTTGAGTGCGCTGAGTCTAAGTACTCAGGCGTCGAGTGCGCCGAAATAACTATAATCATCGAGAGCATTGAGTACGTCAAGTCCACTCAACGCATACTCCCAGGATCGTCTATTTGCGGCTAACTATCTGGATTAATCATTGTCGTTGATCACTTCATGATCATAATAAAAGGTATGCGCCTCTCCACTTTCTCTACTTAGAAGCAAGTATAAATAGACCTAAGTGTGCTTAGAATAAGAAACACTATTCCTGGCCCTTTGTAAACTACTATCTCCCTGCGACGAAAGCTCGTCTATTCTTCAGAAACTCAGTAAATTAATAGCTCCAAAAGGAATGGATTTCTTGTTTGATGGGTCCGAGCTGGTTCAAAATGGTTTCAAGGATGCTCCTGAGGAGGTAATACAGGTTCTGCACTTACTGGAGGTTGCTGAACTAAGCTTTGTCCTGTCCGAGCCAATCTTGATTTGGAAGAGAGAAGTTCTAGAACTTTATTCAAATGCCAAAGTGGAATCAACTTCAACCAAAATAAAATCCTTAATCAGTGGGAACAAGATTAATATCACTCCCAAGAGATTATGCAAGGCGCATCTACCCAAGGTAAAGGAGTGTGATGAAGATACAGACTTATTTCAGAATGATCTCAAGACAACATTAAAGTGGTGTGTCTCTCCAAGCATTCCATGGTTCTGTGCTGAGAAAAGAGATGAACAATAAAGGAAAGTTCCTAGCAGATATTATGGGAAAATCTCTGCTCTGCAAAATAGGTTCATATGATAAGATATCTAATAAAATGTTTGAACTTGAGACCAGGATTATTCTATCAAAGAAAATAGACTGGGGCAAAGTGTTGTTCGATAGAATAGTGGAATGCATCCTAGAACCTAACGTGGGCAGAATCTTGCCTTTGTATCTACACATTACAGTCCCAGGAATCCTCAACATGAGGCTAGGGACTAAGATCCATCATATGGGGAGAATGGAATCCAAATGTTTGATAGATTGGGAGAGAGTTCTACAACCACACCTTCAGTCTGCTGCGAAGAAAAATAAGAAGGCAATTCTAGTTCCAGATGTCAGCACAGAGTGCAGTTCATCTTAGAATAGTGAAGAAGAGCCATATTCGCCAAATCTATCCGGGTATACTGAAGAGACCAGAAGGGATACAAGTGCTTAGGTATCAATATGCTCTGAACCTGCAGCGAGGATCCAAGTGAGTGGAACTCAGTCTGAAGAGCTTCCTGCTGATACTATGGAAATACCTCTAGCTGAGATTGCTGAAAAGGTGGCAGAGGATATTGTGGACAAGATATCTACTGCTCTGGAAGAGGAGACATCCACAACACCGGATCCTACTGAAGAAGAAGCAGCATCTTCAGTTCAAGAACTACATGGTGGCTTCAGCCCTCAAAGTTAGGGGGAGCCACTTCTTGAGAGAATTATGGAAGATGCTCTTGCTGTGGGGGAGAAAATCCAGTTCATGCAGGAGAGTAATCAGATTCCCGCAGGAATGATCAGCCTGCTGAAACATTGGAAGAAGAACATCAAATCAACATTATTCTAGATCTGAATGTCCATGTGGACATTGTAGAGATTGAGGGAGAGATTCACTCTGAACTCCCTACTCCAACTACTGTGGTTGAGATAGATTCCTCTAAGTCTAATAAGGATAATGTTGATGTTGATGTACCTGATGATGCACATTCCTCAGAGTATGAAATGGATGATTCAGCTGTCAGAGAAGAGGAAAGACCAGTGCAACCAAACATCTGTGATAAAGGTACATCTCATCAGACTGATCGGATGTCACCTTTCTTTCTAGCCCAACTAAAAGGATTATTGGATGATCAAAGAAGGCAACTAGAGAACTTTGTGGATGGCTCTATCAAGACCCTAAGGAAAGATTTGTCAATAGAGATCAAGTCAATCATATTTTAAGTAAATCTACTGAAGGCCAAAACTCTTGCATTCTTCCATCGGGCTGCACATGCGTCACTTTCACTGAAAGCAAACTATAAGAGATCAGGCAAACCCAAAATGAAATTCTAATGAACCAGAACATCACATCAAGCAATATAGAGATGGTTCACAATGCTCGGAAGAAACTGATGAATGATCACAAGATCATAACTGAAAGGAGAATGGATGCCTACACACAAATTTTGGATGACCATATGCTTGAGGTCAAGAATCATGTTACAAAAGGAATAAACTTCTTGGATGCACAGCTAACAAAGGCCAGCACCTCCTTGACTACAAATGTCTCGGAAGAAGTCAAAAAAGGGGAGAAAGCAATGATAAAGGCCAATACTAAAAAATGTTGTATAAATTACAAATGTGATCAGAGGATCTCTTAGTCTTAAACAGATAACATATGACAACATCCCTACTATTTCTGCCCAGATTCATCAAGTACTGTAGGACGGAATGATGGGTCAGTATGATAGTTAGCATACAGAGCAATACGATACTCAGCAATATGATATTCAAGAAGGTGCTCAATGGGCTGAACATGCAACTGCTGCTGAAATTCCCTCTTTCAGCCCCACTGTTGATCAGATTGTTAGAGTCAAAGGCAAGTCTATTGCAGAAGAAGAAGAAGATGTAAGGATTAGCAAGAAGAGATATAGGGAAGAGATGGAAACCAGGCCAGATTTTGAACAATGAGTCCTCAATCTAGTATTATCATATTATCTGCTTGGGATCAGATCAAGTCCAAGAAAACTGAGAGGGGAAAGCTTTACAGCTCCCTAGAATGGGCAAAGCTAGAAAGCAATGAAGAAGCAAGGAGGAAGTACAGAAGAGACAAGTGGTCGGGTGTTCTGCCACAAGATGCATTAGAATCCAGCAAATACTTCCCCAAGCCTTACAATTACTTTGAAAGGCAGAAGGAAAAGAAAGATGATAAAGCAAAGACTACAAAGAAGCCAAATAGGGGGATAGTAATTAAGGAACCAGAAGCGTGATGTGTTATTGCAAATTTTCCTTAAAGGATTTTGGAATGTGAACACTATTTTAAGCACACTGGATATTTATGATTAATGCCTTTAAATATATTCATATGTTTGTGTGTGCTTTAATTTCTATTCTCAATTTTCTGTGTATGATTAACTTGTATATGTGTTAGTGCATATCATTATTTAAGGCTTTTGACTTCTTCAAATAAGTTGAAATTGTTGGGTCCATTGATCACAATATCCAAGATTTGAAGAAGGCCTATAAGACAATGGTATACACATAATTGTATTTGATGCATGCTCTAAGTTCTATATATATATATAGGTTCCTCTTTGTTCACTGGTTAAACATATTGTTTAAGCAACAATGACAGGTGGACACAAGACAGGATGCTGACAAGATAGAAATCTTCCTAAGTCCAGATGCATTGAGTGAAGGCAGTTCACTCAATGCCAGATGGATTTTAGCGTTGAAGTAAATCCTAGGCAGTTAAAGCCTTAGCATTGCCAAAGCAGAAATCTGGTTAAGTCCAAAAGCGTTGAGTGTAACACCCCTATCCGTCGCATGGTATATAGAAAGTAGGTTCGGTCGGGGCCCAACGCCATATACTACAGACAGACCGAAGGGTTACAGAATGAAACCATTCTCCCAATCACAAATGTCCTACACAGAGCAACTAGCAGAAGCTTTTAAGTAGTTGAAAGAACCCAAAATAACAGATAGTATGAATCACGAATGTCCACTAACCACAATAGGAATGAAATACCAAAATACACAAAAGTACTCGGCCTTATGGACTTACAAATGTTCACTTAACAACACAGTGTTTTACAGACATCGGCTCGCAGGCCGGCCATACATGATAGAAGTAAAATAACAGTTCGCTTTGGCCTTTGAGGGCCAGCACAGCAGCTTGGGCTTCAGCCTGCTATTTGGTACTTGGTTCCGCAGCACCTGCAAGCAACATTCCACCGTACGGTGGAAAACAAAGCAACGGTCAGCTAAAGCTGACCAAATTATAACGACTTCTCCCCTTATTCGGGACGGCAGTTCTCCTTCCCTACATTTCATTAGTACATCCAAAAATCCTAGTGAAAGTACAACCTAGCACAATTCACCAAAAGTGGAGGCTCGCACAGCCGCCCACCCCGTGCACTCAGGGCAATATTGGCGGTGTACCGGACTTCCCGGATACCACCTCCGTTCAGAGGTCCTTGACTTGACGGTTACTTTGAGCATTTAAGTCTTTACGGCCCCTGACCTGAGACTCTCATTATGCCACCGACGAGAGCCAATTTTTGTTACTCTCATGTAATAGTCTACATAACGCAGGTACAACACCACCATTTCCTATTGCTCAAGTTGCCCTACCGTCTCTGAATACCTTAGTACTCATGGCCAAACCTGCAGGGCGCAGGTCGGTTTTGCCTTTCCTGTTCGGCTCCCTGGCCTAATAATTCTGAACCCCATGGGCTCACCTCTTTCCAAAGAAATACCCTACATATCTCCTGGATACAAGCCTCGCACATACATTCCTAATTACATACAAGGTTGGCCCAGGCCACCAAGTTGGCAGAAATGCATTTCCGCCCAGTTTTCCGGGTGCACCTTGGAGTTAATCCCCAAGGCTCCCTGTTGCAATCTACCGTGTAGAAAACTAAAAAAAACATAATACAGAGTCTTCTCCAAAAATCCATGCACAATGCAACATCACCGATCCAGACAAACACGTCCAGGTAGGCTTCACACATAATGTCTATGCATCTGTACTTTGATTCCGAACTCTACATGAAACACAAGGGGGGACTACTTCACATCTACCCCAAGGAACACCGCGCACTCACCGCACACTCGCGGGAGCGGGTTTCCCATGCAGAAAGGAAGAGGAACTTCACATGTCCAAGTTGAGAATCATTACTCTTGAAGCACGTTTTGGCACCATGGAGAAAGGTACACAGTTGGAAAGGACCGTAACGTTCTTGCCTCCGTGAATCTGAGTTCGGCACGCGATTCGGACCACCGTAGCACCACCGGTGGCCGGATTACTCTAATCCTACCTCCTCTTGCTCTCCCCTCTCCCTTCTCCTTAGAAAGAGAAAGGCAAAGATGAAATGAGGAATAACTTCCCCATTCCCGTCCATAAACCATCAGGAGGCAAGCCAGGGCCATTGGATCGTATTTAAGAAAAATGAACGGCACAGATTAACTCTGAAAATCATTTCAGATGGCCGAACACGGCTTTGCACACGGCCGTGTGCTTGGCCGTGTGCCCTGCTTGCACACGAAATCGTCGATCCAGAGCAGGACACGGGTCGAGACAAGCCCGTGTCTCAACCTGACACGCCCGTATCGGGTCCCGATACGCCCGTGACCTAGGGGCGTGTCACAGATAACCTCCACGCCAACTGCCACATCCCTTAGTAGACACGGGTAAGGACACGCCCGTGCAAAAAGGAACACGCCCGTGTCGACTAGTACATGCCCGTGTAACCCGGCCATGCACTCCTGACAATACACCCCAGGTTTTCAACCCGAGAAGAACTCGGGTGGTGACACAGGTAAGGACACGCCCGTGTCACCCCTGACACGCCCGTGTCACTACTGTTCAAACTCGTGTTTCCTGTCGTGTCCTTTCCTGGACACAGCCCAGCAAAAATAGAAGGACGCGGTCATAGACATGCCCGTGTCCTAGGCCGTATAGCCCTATATAGGCATCCAAAAATCCTTAGGATGCGAGTGGCTCGTTTACAATTTTCGGGGCGTTACAAATCTCCCCCCTTAAAAGAATTTCATCCCGAAATTAGGTAAAAGTACACAACCTAAATTTTACCTGAGCGGAATAACACGGGGTATTCCTCCATCATAATCAGCTCTCGCTCCATGAAAGCTCTTCACGACCGAACTATCCCAACGGACTTTTTAACCATTCGGAACTCCTTATTGCGGAGTCGTTTGACTTCAAAGTCTTCAATGCATACGGGCTTGACCTTCGTCGTCATCCCACAATCCATCGGCACCTTATCGACCGCAACCACCTGTGAAGGCTTTTGTACCGTCTTCCGCAACACCGATATGTGGAATGTTTCATGTAGCCCACTAAACTCCACTAACAACTTCAGTCGATACGCTGCTTCACCAATTCGCTCCAGGGTCTCAAACGGTTCAAGGTACCTCTGACTCAGCCTCTTCAAGCAACGGACTCGCGAGCCACCATTGAACGGCTTGATTTTCAAATACGTCCAATCGCCAACAACGAACTCCCTGTTCCTAAGATTTGGCATTATAGTATTTTGCCTGCCTGTTCTGGGTGGTCTGCAAACGTTCCTCGAATAGTTCGTACCAATGATGTTGCATCTTCCAACTCTTGCCCCTTGAAAGGCTTTGTCTCACCCATTTCTAACCATGACAATGGCGTGCGACATTTTCTACCATAAAGGGCCTCGAAGGGCGCCATTTGTATACTCACCTGGTAGTGGTTGTTATACGCAAACTCCACCATGTACATGTGATCTTCCCAATGCTTTCAGTAATCCAAGATACACATGTGAAGCATGTCCTCCATCGTTTTGTTGACCCATCGGTCTTACCATCCGTCTACGGATGGAAGACTATACTGAAGCTTAGCTTAGCTCCCAACAATTTATGCACCAGCCTAGTATCGTTGGACGTGAAGCGTTCATCTCAGTCACTAACAATACTGCGGGGTGCACCATACAACCGAACAATGTTATCCATGTAGAGTTTGGCTAACTTTTCCACCGGATCATCCTTTTTAAGTCCTGGCCACCAGAACCACTTCTTCAAACCTCTAAACATTTTGTGCACTTAGGGTGAATTGAGTACTTGGTATAATGAGCCTCGTACATAAACTCCTGTCGCTGACTCTCCACACTTGGGTCACACAGACGACTGTCCTTCCACAACAGTCCGTCTTCAAAAATATGTTGGGGATTTGACCTATCAAAAGCATCATCCATGATCTTCTTGTCCACGTAAGAGATCTCCAATATCTCCAAAACTTGCGCCCAAATGTATGTCGAAGGTGTTGTCCCCCAGTAACTCCATCCACCTCTGCTGCCACAAGTTTTAAGTCCTTTTGATCCAATAAGTACTTCAGGCTCCTGTGATCGATTTAGATACCGACCTTCACACCGTTTAGGTAGCGCCTTTATAGCTTCAGGGCAAATATAACGGCCACTAACTCTAAGTCATGGACCAGATTAATCTTATCGCGTACCTCCAACTAATGCCAGTTATATGTTATTACACTCCCAAGCTGGAGCAGAACACAATACAAGTCACTACCCTAAGCATCGCTATAAGTCTCAACTCCTTCAGTCCTACTCGGTGAACATGACATAGTTGCCAAGGTCAACCGACCTTTCAGCTCTTTGAAAGCTTGCGCGCACTACAGCGACCACACAAACTTTTGATCTTTCTTCGCCAAAGTCGTGAGGGGCAATGTTATCTGCTAGAGGTTCTCTATGAAGCGTCTGTACTAGCTGGCCAGTCCTATAAACTTCAGACTTTTCGCCAACGCAGATAACACAAGCAACTCACGTATCGCAAATATCTTTGACAGGTCCACCACGATACTTTCTCCACTCAAGATGTGACCAAGAAACGCTACTGAGGGTAACCCAAGCTTGCACTTGGAGAATTTGGCATACAGCTGATTTCTCCTTAACGTCTCTGAAACCGAATCCAGATGCTTGGAATGATCACCCTCATACTGAAAGTATACCAATATGTCGTCGATAAAGGTTATCACGAGCTGGTTCAGGTACTCACCTAATGCCCTATACCTCAAATCCATAAACACAGACGGCACATTTGTCAGCACAAGCGGCATAACGATGAACTCATAATGCCCATAACGTGTGTTGAACGCCATTTTGGGAATATCACTTTTCCCTTAGCGACAAATAGTAGTATCTGGATTTCAGATTCAACTTAAGTACACACTTGACCCATTGAGTTGATCGAATAGATAATAATTACTTGGGTTTGGATACTTATTTTTTTCCCGTTAACTAAATCAACTTCTAGTAACCATTACAGAGTTGTAAGCTTCCATCCTCTTTTTAACCATAGGACTGGTCTGCTCCAAGACAGTAAACTTGGATGCACATAACTCTGTTCCACAATCTCTTGAAGTAATACTTCAGTTCCGACATCTCACAACCTATAGCTAGTACCAAACGGACCACCTTACGTTTGAAATTGATGTACGCACGCTGCTCCAAGAGCCAATCATACCAAAGATTACGTCGAATTCTACAAACAGCAGTAGCGATGCTTGCAAGTCAAACTCCTGACTCCCTATCTGTAACTTCATACCACAGACACTATTTGCGTGTATAGAGCACCCGATAGGCAGCAGCACTATCGATTTGTCTCTTGCCATCGAAGAAGGGACTCTGATGCGCGATACACATCCTTCAGACAAAAAGGAATGAGAAGTTCCAATGACGAACAGTGCTTTCACCGGACACTCAGAAAATCATTACAAATCCTATCACAACCAAACATAGGCTAACATGCGTAAGGCAACAAGTATCTAAAGCCAACATACCAAAAATTAAACCATACCTATCACCATGTCAGCATATTCCATAGCCTCCTGATGGCCAAAGTTGTATCCTCTAGGTTGGGATGGAGCATATTGAGGTGTAGCTGCCTCCAACCCCTTGCCCTTCTCTTCGAAGGTCGCTCTAGGCTTCTTCTCAGACTCCAGACGTCCAATTTGACACTCTCGGGCAAAGTGTCCCAGCTTCCCACAGCAAAAGCATGTGTCCGGGTCTCGGCCAATAGTTATTCCAGAGGCACCAAAAGAAGGAACTAGACCCAACCTCCTTGCCTTCTTACACCATCTACGGAAACTGGAATTCGAGGTGGGTAGTGCCTTGAACTCTGACTTCTCAGCACTGGAGTCTTTCTTCTCTTGGACTCCCTTCATAGCTTTCTCTGTCCCCTGATCGTCTTTACGACAATCTCGGGCAAAGTGACCAAACCTTCCACATTTATAACAGTAATATGGAGTTTGACTAGCAGATACGTCAGACCTCACTTTACTTTTCTTTCGGTGTACAGACTTTGCGGGACCTGGGGAGTTTGGTAAGCTGTACTCCGACGTCTGGTTGATTCTAGATAGATCTGCTTCCAAAGCTCTAGCCGACTCCACTAACGCTCGAAATCCAAGTAGCTTTGGTCCTACTAGTAGCAGTCATAATTCATCACGCAGACCATTGTAGAATCTATTAATTATAGTCTGCTCATTCTCCAAATCAAACCCTGGGTAGCGCCTTATGATAAGAAATGCCTGCAAATACTCCTCAACTGAGTGCGTACCCTGCACTAAAAGCATGTTCAACTAATGATCCAAAGGTCTTATACATGCCAGTTGTTCCATCACACCACTCGGTGTTGAAGTCACCCCAGGGACAGGGGGCTGCACTTGCCCTCCAAGTTGTGCTTTAGTCACCGTGAACACCACTTCAACTATCCTTCTTATGGTTTCAACAGAAAGCAAGGTCTCAGGTACGTTGTTAAGTGCACTACTCTCTGTGGATTGCTGACCTTGCGACTGCTCCGCACCACTCGTAGTCCCCTATATAGCATAACTATCGATTAGGAGACATACAAATTGCTAAAAGCAATCATTGGAACACTCAGGTTTCTCAAAAACAAGTGTATTTTCATTCCTAAGTGGACATTCATGGGTTCTTTTTATGTTATAATGATGAAGCACATACATATGCTCACCACCCCTTAAAAGAATACACCCACGAATTCCAATAAGCAAGAACGGAACCAGTAGTCTGATACCAAATTGTAACACCCCTATCCGTCACATGGTATATAACAGTAGGTCAGGTCGGGGCCCGACTCCATATACTACAGACAGACCGAAGGGTTATAGAATGAAATCATTCTCCCAATCACAAACGTCCTACATAGAGCAACTAGCGGAAGCTTTTAAGTAGTTGAAGGAACCCAAATAATAGATATGAATCATGAATGTCCACTAACCACAATAGGAATGAAATACCAAAATACACAAAATTACTTGGCCTTATGGCCTTACAAATGTTCACTTAACAACATAGTGTTTTACAGACATCGGCTCGCAGGCCGGCCACACATGATAGAAGTAAAATAACAGTTCGCTTTGGCCTTCAAGGGCCAGCACAGCGGCTTAGGCTTCAGCCCGCTATTTGGTACTTGGTTCCGCAGCACCTGCAAGCAACATTCCACCGTATGGTAGCAAACAAAGCAACGGTCAGCTAAAGCTGACCAAATTATAATAACCCCGCCCTTTATTCGGGATGGCGGTGCTCCTTCTCTGCATTTCATTAGTACATCCAAAAATGTTAGTGAAAGTACAACCTAGCATAATTCACCACAAGTGGAGGCTCGCACGACCACCCACCCCGTGCACTCAGGGCAAATTGATGGTGTACCGGACTTCCCGGATACCACCTCCGTTCAGAGTTCCTTGACTTGACGGTTACTTTGAGCATTTCAGTCTTTACGGCCCCTGGCCTGAGACTCTCATTATGCCACCGACGAGAGCCAATTTCCGCTACTCTCATGTCATAGTCTACATAACGCAGGTACAGCTCCACCATTTCCCGGTTCTCAAGTCGCCCTACCATCTCCGAAAACCGTAGTACTCATGGCCAAACCTGCAGGGTGCGGGTTGGTTTTGCCTTTCCTGTTCGGCTCCCTGGCCTAATAATTCTGAACCCCATTGGCTCACCGCTTTCCAAAGAAAGGCCCTACATGTCACCTGGAGATAGGCCTCAAACATACATTCCCAATTATATACAAGGTTGGCCCCAGACCACCAAGTTGGCATAAATGCATTTCCATCCAGTTTTCTGGGTGCACCTTGGAGTTAATCCCCAAGGCTTCCTGTTGCAATCTACCGTGTAGAAAACACGAAAAACAACATAATATAGAGTCTTCTCCGACAATCCATGCACAATGCAACATCACCGATCCAGACAAACACGTCCGGGTAGGCTTCACACACAATGTCTATGCCTGTACTTCGATTCCAGACTCTACATGCAACACAAGGGGGGACTATTCACATCTACCCTAAGGAACACCGCACACTCGCGGGAGCGGGTTTCCCATGCAGAAAGTAAGAGGACTTCACATATCCAAGTTGAGAATCGTTACCCTTGAAGCATGTTTTGGCGCCATGGAGAAAGGTATATGGTTGGAAAGGACTGCAACGCTCTTGCCTCCGCGAATCTTAGTTCGACACGCGATTCGGACCACCGTAGCACCACCGGTGGCCAGATTCCTCTACTCCTACCTCCTCTTGCTCTCCCCTCTCTCTTCTCCTTAGAAAGAGAAAGCCAAAGATGAAATGTGGAATAACTTCCGCATTCCCGTCCATAAACCATCAGGAGGCAAGCCAGGGCCGTTGGATCATATTTAAGAAAAACGAACGGCCCAGATTAACTCTGAAAATCATTTCAGATGGCCGAACACGGCTTTGCACACGGTCGTGTGCCTGGCCGTGTGCCCTGCTTGCACACAAAATTATCGATCTAGAACAGGACACGGGTCGAGACATGCTCGTGTCTCAACCTGACATGCCCGTATTAGGTCCCGACACGCCCGTGACCTAGGGGCGTGTCACAGATAACCTCCACGCCAACCGCCATGTCCCTTGGAAGACACGGGTAAGGACACGCCCATGTAAAAAGTAACACGCCCGTGTCGACTAGTACACGCCCGTGTAACCCGGCCGTGAACTCTTGACAACACACCCCAGGTTTTTAACCCGAGAAGAACACGGGTGGTGACACGGGTAAGGATATGCCTGTATCAACCCTGACACGCCCGTGTCACTACTGTTCAAAACTGTGTTTCCTGCTGTATCCTTTCCTGGACACAGCCTAGCCAACACAGAAGGACACGGCCATAGACACGCCCATGTCCCAGGCCGTGTAGCCCTATATAGGCACCAAAAATTCCTTAGAACGCGACCGGCTCGTTTATAATTTTCGGGGCGTTACATTGAGTGAAGGCATTTCACTCAACGCCTAGAGCCAGAAGCATTGAGTAAAGCTAAAATAGTCAAAGCCAGAGAGAAGTTGACAAGAATTCTGGATATGTCCAGAAGCGTTGAGTGAAGGCAATTCACTCAACGCCCTAAAGAGAAAGTGTTGATAGAACACTGTTCAGTCAGAGCCGCATGATTGATTGACTTGGAAATCTGTCTTAAGGACAGATGCATTGAGTGAAGACAACTCACTCAACGCCTATTCAATAGAAAATCTATCCAAGGACAGAAGCGTTGAGTGAAGGCAGTTCACTCAACGCCTCTTCAATAACACAGGCAAAGACAGAAAGCGTTGAGTGAAGACAACTCACTCAACGCCTTAATACAGAGAAAATCAATTAAGTCCAGATTCGTTGAGTGATGAAGGCTCACTCAATGCCTAGTCAGCTAGACTATAATTGTCAATATTCGTTAAGTGATGAATGATCACTCAATGCCTGGTGGTGCATAAATTTGCCTATGTGTTTTGTCATTGAGTGACAAGTCTTCACTCAACGTCTATATAGAATTGTCTGTATTTGTCTAAGTCCACAGGTGCGGTGTCATGATGACATCAGCAGAAATTCAAATGTTGCGGGAATGGAACAGTAGATGACAAATGACACCGCTTGCTTATAGTACAACAATTAATGCAAAAGATAACGTGCAGCTACCAACTCCAGGTGGTCTGATGAAGCCGACTTCCCACGACATGTGGCCAAGGAGCGTCCTCATCTGACGATGATGGTGATCTGGTAGATATGAATGGATATGACGGCCCGTAACTACTTGAAGATGGCGATGGCGCGCTGTCACTTGACCACGAAGAGCGTCGCCACAATAGCCGTCCGGAGCGCAAGCCCATTTATAATTTATTAATAATAAATATTTATAAATTATTATGGAGTATTAATGTATTTTATTATTTATTTTATTTCAAAATTATCATTGTTATTTCGTGTTTAATTTCATGTATTAGTTGTTACATGGTTATGTTATAAAACCATGAGTTTAGATTTCATTTTTCATGGTTGGTTGCATGTAGCCAGTTGGAGCGTTTGTTGTAGCCTATATATAGGCATGTACCCCTTTGTTTCTGATTAGTGAATGAATGAAACGAAAACCAATTTCAAGAATTGAAATCCTCCTCCTCCTCCAAGGCAAGTTTTCGGCCCTCCTCCTTCTTCTTCCTCTTTGGCCGCCGGCCACCTCTCCCCCCCCCCCCCCCCCTCTCTCTATCTCGGCCTCCCTCCTTCTTCCTCTCCTCTACTCCCTTGCAATCCCGAACCCTAGCCACCACCTTCCTACCCGGCCCCTCCTCCAACCTCCAAGCCGCCACCTCCTCTCTCACAAACCCGGCCACCACCATACTCCAACAACCCGAGCCCCTCCCTCCTCCACAAAATCTTAGCCGCCAACCACCAACACCAACAAGCCCGACCCCTTCCTCATCCCCGTCTTTCCAAATTAATCTCTTAGCCTACCATAATAGAAATATTTCATTCCCTAAATATTTCTCAATCCACCACCTTTTCTCTCTCCTGCCTTATTTGGAGATATTTGTTTCCATATTTAGAAGATTTCGCTGGGACTTTCCAAATACAGCGTGACACGAAGAAGGCGACGAATTTCTCTCCCTCCGGCGTATCTCTGGTGGTGTCGTTAAGGAATGATTCTAGTCGAGTGAATCGGATTCATCAAATCCGGTTGGGTAACGAAAATTTCCACCTTTATGAGTTTATCTTCTTTAGATAATTCCTGTGGCATTGGCAAATAGCGTGCCTTATGTAACGCTTGATTTTTCGTGGTTAAATTTCTTTTAGTTATTGTCGTGTTTATTTCTTTTGTTTAAGTTCGTGAGGTGTGGCGGTCCTCGTTTGTATTTTGTTGGGAGAGAACCACCCTTGCGCGAATCTTTTATTTTCGGTGGTTTCTCTTTTGGTACAACATGCTCGATCGAACAGTGTGGGTTCTTTTCGCTTGAGAGGATCTTGGCTTATCGCCTTGGTATTATCTTTAAGGGCTTTGTGAACCCTCCGTAATTGTTAGTGTAGTAATAATATTAATTAAACCGTTGTGACGTTAAATTCTTGAGTGTGACGTGAGAGTTATTCGAGAGTGTCGCGTTTGTTTCGTCGACCATCAAAACGCTCGAATGAGCGGGCCTACATCAATTTAGTATCAAAGGGAGGTTCTCGTCAATTTCCTAATTGGCACTCCTCCCCCTCTTATGTGGCATGTACGTACGCACTAACTCGTTTCATTGCAGATCAATATTTGGAAAATTAGTTTTCATGAAATGCATTGAAATTCCACAATTTAAAATTTCAAATTAAAAAAAATAAATTTCAAATTTCAGATTTCAAATTTTGAATTTCAAATTTCGAAATTTCAAATTTTAAATTTCAAATTTCAAAATTTAAAATTAAAATTTCAAATTTCAAATTTCGAAATTTCAAATTTCAAATTTCAAAATTTCAAATTTCAAAATTTAAAATTTCAAAATTCAAAATTTAAAATTCAAATTTCAAAATTCAAAATTCAAATTTCAAATTTCCAATTTCAAATTTCAAATTTCAAAATTCCAAATTTCAATTTTTTCTTAATTAATAATCTCCATATTTTTTCCAGCAAAAATATCAAAAAAATTTATATATTATTTTGAAATATTAGCGGGAACAAATCTATCTTTGAAAATAAATAGGACCAGGCCATTTTCTACTTTGCGTGTGCACCGGTTCCAGTTGAGTGTTCTCTCCGGTTCCCTCTGAAATGGCCCATGACGTCAACGCATCCCGAGAAAAAACTATAGGTTCCAATAGGAACATAGGGAAATCTGTCCATTCCCCAATAACGGATGAGATTATTGCTTTAGTTGCTCAACTAAAGGCTAGTCAAGTAGCACCGCCACCGCGCACCTCTAGGCGTGTTAGGATTCCTGCTCCGACATATGATGGGCTAGGTGGACCGCGAGTGTTTCTATGTTGGGTGAAAGACATGGAGCGTTATTTTGAGCAATATCATATTGTGGATCCCCACAGGATTCCCATTGCGAGATTTCAACTCTTTGGTCGAGCTTATACCTTTTGGAACAATGAGGAGAGACGTTTGGGGATGCCCTCCGTCGACTCACTTGTCGGTTGGCAGATTATGAAGAATATTTTAACGGACGAGTATTATCCGCCCTACTGTCGTTCCCAATTTTCTGATTATAGGAGTGACTATAAGTCTCACGCTAGATCCTTGCTCCACCAAGATCTTACTATTTCGAGCACATGTGCACCTACCGATGAAGGAAAAGAGAAGCTTAGGACCTTTGTCCCTAGTTCGATAGACATGATTGCTAGGAATGTCATGAGCCCGCGGGGAGAGAGTGTTCCTATCAGCATGATTGAACCTGAGACTGTGAGTAAGATTGTGCCAGTCACTGTGGACGAGGCTATTATCACTGACGAGTGTAGCGGCGTTGAGGAGATTGGTTACCCTAGTGACCTGGATAAGGATTTCTCTTTTGAGGAATCATCTCCACCCCCCCCCCCCCCCCTTCAATGATATTTTAGTCATGGAGCCTTCTGATGACCTGAGTCAGAAAACGTTCCGGCAGAGTCGGTAGAGTCATCTGAAGCTGAGAGCATACCTGTTACTGATTTAGGTGATGACTTGCTAGGACCCGACATTATTATGGTTGACCCAAGCTTATTAGATATTTCTACGGTATTGGAAGAGTCATCTTGGGATGGTTGCTCAGTTTGGGATAATCTTAGTGTGATACATCCGGGAGTTAGTTCTTTGCCGATATCATCTCTGCTTGGTATTCAAGCCAATGTATATACTCCCCGGGACACGATTTGTCCATCCCCATATTTTGATTTAGACGATGTCCCTACCTCCTTGGAAGAATTGGTCGATATAGGATGTGATGTTGTAGTAGATTTACCCTGCGAGAAAAAATTATCTTTGGATGACGGTAGCACTGAGGGCCCGATAGGCTTTTCTTTGATGATAGCTCCTTCGCCTGAGGCCCGAGATAGTTTGGAAATTTTATCGGATTCGAATTTGCCTACTATTGAGACGATCACTGTTTCTGCCTTAAGTAAAATGTCTAATGATTTGGTGGATTCATTCTGGGGCGAAAAGTTAACTGAGAATGAGTTTTCTGTGAGGAAGAATCCACTATTCGAGTTTACTTTTGGTTTTGAAGGCTTGCAACCGGAGGCGTTCTCTTGGACGCCTAATCCATGCTTTGACGTTTAGGGTGACTTGGTTTCCCCTACGGAGTCAACCCTGTCGTCTCTCCTTCCGGTTCCCTTAGCTCGAGTAGATGATTTAGTCATCTCTAGCCCTTCATATTTAGAGAAGTTTATTATTCCCGCCTTTCTATTAAACTTACTTAGAAGGTCGTGGACTAACGTAGTTGGTGACGAACGTTTTCTACTGACTATTTATTATGACATTTTTAAATCAAAATTTAATTCCAAAGTTAAAACGAAAACGTTGGAACCCACTACATTAATTTTTGAACTTAAAGCACCTGTGCCACCGGACATAATTTCGTTATTTTTTACTATTAATTCAAGTCATGTGGCACATGGGTTCTCCCCTCATGGTTTTAATTTAATTAGATGCATTTTTAATTTCTTGACCGTTCTAAATGCGTCCTTTAAATTACTTGCGAGGTTGTGTTGAATAGTCGTCCATCGTTATATGAATGGATTGGTTTTGGTTTGTCTCACCCCTAAACGGATGCCCCCGGGCACTTTAGAAATATTAACGAATTGGCTAGTCTATTCTTTACGAATTTTACGGAAGTTTGGTGACATGACATTCCTCTTATAATTTTCCACTGAGTGGGGCATAGCTCCTATTTTCATCGTTACATACTTTACGCTTTATGCTTTAATGTCACCTGAAATGTCTACCTCTCCGTATATATTTTCCACTATGCTTTCTATTGGGTTGGGTGGTGACAGTTTTCTAGGATCGTTCTCCTTCTCGGTCTCCATCGGAGGTACGTTGGTGGATGTTGTTGAAATTCTTTTTCTTTCTTTGGCCAATGCATATTTAAGGTCCCTTTAAGATCACCTTTTGCCATGCAGGTCCTTCTTCCCCGCCGACGACCTTCCTGGCGAGTACACACAGGCATACTCATCAGTTATGAGTATTTTTAAGAGGGGGAGGATTGATGGAGCCGACTTCCCACGACATGTGTCCAAGGAGCGTCCTCCCTCTGACGATGATGGTGATCTGGTAGATATGAATGGAGATGATGGCCTGCAACTACTTGAAGACGGCGATGGCGCACTGACACTTGACCACGAAGAGCGTCGCCACAATAGCCATCCGGAGCGCAAGCCCATTTATAATTTATTAATAATAAATATTAATAAATTATTATGGAGTATTAATATATTTTATTATTTGTTTTATTTCAAAATTATCATTGTTATTTTGTGTTTAATTTCATGTATTAGTTGTTACATGGTTATGTTATAAAACCATGAGTTTAGATTTCATTTTTCATGTTGGGCTGCATGTAGCCAGTTGGAGTGTTTGTTGTAGCCTATATATAGGCATGTACCCCTTTGTTTCTGATTAGTGAATGAATGAAAAGAAAACCAATTTCAAGATTTGAAATCCTCCTCCTCCTCCAAGGCAAGTTTTCGGCCCTACTCCTTCTTCTTCCTCTTTGGCCGCCGGCCACCTCTCCCCCCTCCCCACCCCCCCCCCTCTATCTCGACCTCCCTCCTTCTTCCTCTCCTCTACTCCCTTGCAAACCCGAGCCCTAGCCACCACCTTCCTACCCGGCCCCTCCTCCAACCTCCAAGCCGCCACCTCCTCTCTCACAAACCCGGCCACCACCGTACTCCAACAACCCGAGCCCCTCCCTCCTCCACAAAATCTTAGCCGCCAACCACCAACACCAATAAGCCCGACCCCTTCCTCATCCCCATCCTAAATCCAAATATCACTTTCAAAA
The DNA here is from genome assembly GCA_039513925.1 of Platanthera zijinensis. Taxonomy (NCBI): domain Eukaryota; kingdom Viridiplantae; phylum Streptophyta; class Magnoliopsida; order Asparagales; family Orchidaceae; genus Platanthera; species Platanthera zijinensis. The sequence goes on from CM077097.1 coordinate 155,067,282, forward strand.
TTAAGCTCTTAGCCTACCATAATAGAAATATTTCATTCCCTAAATATTTCTCAATCCACCACCTTTTCTCTCTCCTGCCTTATTTGGAGATATTTGTTCCATATTTAGAAGATTCCGCTGGGACTTTCCAAATGCAGCGTGACACGAAGAAGGCGACGAATTTCTCTCCCTCCGGCATATCTCTGGTGGTGTCGTTAAGGAACGATTCTAGTCGAGTGAATCGGATTCATCAAATTCGGTTGGGTAACGAAAATTTCCACCTTTATGAGTTTATCTTCTTTAGATAATTCCTGTGGTATTGGCAAATAGTGCGCCTTATGTAACGCTTGATTTTTCGTGGTTAAATTTTTTTTAGTTATTGTCGTGTTTATTTCTTTCGTTTAAGTTCGTGAGGTGTGGCGGCCCTCGTTTGTATTTTGTTGGGAGAGAACCACCCTTGCCCGAATCTTTTGTTTTCGGTGGTTTCTCTTTTGGTAAAACACGCTCGATCGAACCGTGTGGGTCTTTTCGCTTGAGAGGACCATGGCTTATCGCCTTGGTATTATCTTTAAGGGCTTTGCGAACCCTCTGTAATTGTTAGTGTAGTAATAATATTAATTAAACCGCTGCGACGTTAAATGCGTGAGTGTGACGTGAGAGTAATTCGAGAGTGTCGCGTTTGTTTCGTCGACCATCAAAACGCTCGAAAGAGCGGGCCTACATAATGGTCCCACGTTTTAAAGAGTCATTGGACGACGGGATACAAAGGTGGTATTCCAAGGAAGAATAAATTAACTTTTGGAGATCTAGAACTTCATCTTCTTCCTCTCAACAAAGTTGCAGATCTTGAAGAAATTATTTTTGTTGTTGATCTAAAAGTTCAAGACAGATAGTTGCTGTCATTCTCACCTTAAACATCAAGTTCAAGCAGTCATCTCTCTGAGTTAAAAGGAGGAATAGAGCAAGCCCTAGCTACAGTTACTTCACAGCTCAAGCAGAACATTCTTGAAGATCCATCCTTGGAGCTGTGAAGAAGATGGGACTGAGTCATCTCGGTTCAGGAAGAGGCAGGCTCGGAGAGTATTTCTCTTGAGTCAATCTATATCATCAACCAACATTTATTTTTGTAGGATTTTAACTGATCAAAGTGTAGGCCTAAACTATAAAGGCTGAAGTAGGATCTTTTCTGTAGATATGAGCTGTAGGGCCATTGTGCCTAAGTTGTAAGATTCTGGTTGAGAATCCGAGTTATAAGAGAGTTTCTCTCTGAGGTAGGATCCAGTGGTGGATCTGAGTGTAGGGCTAGCCTCCTAGCCTGAGTGTAGGACTTTGAGTTTAAGTCTGGGGTTGGTGTTCTGGAGCAGATCACTGAGTTGTAGGATAATATTTCTTTGAGTGTAGGGCCTTAGGTAGGACTTGGAGGAGTTTGGGAGATCCTGAAGAATCTGTATTGTAAGCTCATTGAGACGAATTTGGAGAAGTTATCCTTGCCTAACACACTGTTAGAAAGGTGGGAGGGATACTGGATGTACCCAGACCTTAAGGAACCACTATAAATACCTTGTGTATTGTTGTGTGATCTTGAAAGCTAATCTAAATCTAAAACACAACTCACCTAAGTCAAAGATTGTCATAAAAGATATACAAAACCTATTCACCCCCCTCTAGGTGTTTAGCTACTCTTGAAAACAAAGTCTTTTAAGTAACATGACCATCATCCACTCTAACTTTCAGACCTAGCAGGGTATTAACATAACCAAAGTCCTTCATATCAAATTCTTTTGCGAGAGTGAAAATAATATCCCTCATAATAACAAGATTCGACCCAAGAATCAATATGTCATCCATATATAAATATATAATGACTATCTTATTTGACATTGAGCCATATTAAAGGAATTTGATAGAAGGACTAGACTGAAATCCAAAGCTTTTTATGACTTGGTCAAATTTCATATATCACATCTTAGGTGCTTGTTTAAGCCCATAAATTTATTTGTCTAATTTGCGCACTTTATCTTTTAGATAATTACGTACATAACCTTCGGGTTATGTCATGTAGATCTCTTTATTAAGCTCTCCATTTAAGAAGACTATATTTATATCTATTTGATAAACTATAAAGTTATATATAGACACTAAAGTGGGAAGAATTCTTACAGACAATAGGTGACACACGGGATAATAAACATCAAATTATTCTATTCTCCCTTGTTGTTTATAACCTTTAGCTACTAATCATATTTTGTATCTAGCTATAGATCCAGCACTATATAATTTTATCATCAATACTCACTTGCATCCTAGGACTTTAGCTTCTTTTGGCATGTCAACTATATATCAAGTGTTGTTCTATAGCAGCGTGTTCATTTCATTATTAATGTCTTATGCCTATATCAAAAATCTCTAGATCTCAATGCTTCGTGATAGGTGAATAGATCATCCTCTAAGTAATATGTGATAAAGTTTTCACCAAACTTTTTAAGGATTCTATCTATTGTAAATGCTCTAAATGGAATAGGCTCCACCTTTTAAGGTTGGAGAGCAGTGCTAGAGGGGCCATCTTTAGATTCTACAATAGATTCTCGAAACATCAAAGCCATTCTCTCTAGTCAATATCACTGTATTAGTAGACAGATCTAGAAATCTATCAGCTGCACTATATTTTACACAACCTAGATAAACATAGGTTATTATTCTATTTCCTACCTTAGATCTCCTATGATCTTGTATTCTAACATAAGTAATATAATTCCAAGTATTTAGAGTATCAAATCTACAAATGATTATGTCATAACTCATAAGGAGTATATGTGAGCTTCGAATGCGATAATCTATTTAGAATATGATTTGTAGTGAGAACTGCTTCTTAATAAAAGGAATTAGATATGCCAACTATGGGAAATATATAAATCAGCATTTATATTAAGGTTCTTTTTTGCTTAGCAACACCATTAGACTAGGGTGAGTAAAGAGCTGTGATTTCAAGGATTATACCCTTAGAAGCACAAAATTCCTTGAACCCACTTCCAGTATATTCTCCTCCTCGATCAATTCTAAATCTATTGATTTTTAAATTTAAATGATTTTTGACACGAGATTTAAAGATCATAAAGGTTTCAAATGCTTCATCTTTCAATTTCAATAAGTACACATAATAATATATGGAATAATCATTTATGAATATAATGACATACTTCCTTCCCCCTCTAGTGACATGAATTCTAAAATCACAGAGGTTCAAATCTATTAATTCAAAAAATTTGGTTTTCTATTGATCTCAGTTTGTGCATACACCTCACACATATCAAATCGAATATATATTTCTAATGTGATGTTAGTTCTCTTAGCAAGATCTTGCAGTTTTTTGTAGTTCACATGTCCAAGTCTGTTTAGTAATTGCTTTTGATTAATTAGGTTTAAACTCACTTGGTTAATATTATCATTATTTAGGCTAAATTTATACATTTTATTGATCAAGTATGCACAACCAAAGTAGTATGAATTAATCATTAAGATTATTCTACCATTGAAGGTTGTAAAATTCATTTTAGTATTATCAAACAAACTCATTGAAATTAGATTTTTGGTTAGACTAGAAACTACTCTAACATGATTTAGAGTTAATGTTTTACCTAAAGAGAGGATCATCTCTGTTGTCCTAGAATGAGCCACCTCGATCTCTCCTCCAATATAGTTTTCCACTTAATATTTGACCATCATGACCTCAATAAGAAGATCTTTGTCTTTCATCACATGATAAGTCGCACCACTGTTCAACCATCACTCAGAAGGCACAATATGGTAACTACTCCTGATCATAACCATAAAGGAGTTGGGATCAAAGTTATCTACCAACATGTTTGCACCAGGCTCTTACCAGCACCATTTTGATCTTCAATATGGATACACCTTTTTAGTTCATTCAGTGTGATCCTCTCCTTCAATCTGTGCATTTCAGTATTGAAGGTGATCTACTCAAAGGGAAACTTGCTCATAATCAGACTCGCAAAAAGCTTATCAGACATATCAGACAGTTACCCCGCCATCTTAATACACATATTTTCCAATTCTATGAGCAGAGAGGTGACTAATGAGTTCACATTGAACATAAAGTTGAAGAACTTCTCTCCAAATGAGAATTTTCGACAGTTCTTATTCCTTCTAAAAGTGTGCATTCAGGCGGTCTTATATCTCTTTTGCGGACTTGAAAGCACTTTAGGTCATTCCGAGTCAATGGTTCAGGGGTTTCAGAAGGTACTCCCTGTAAAAATTCTCTCCTTTATTCCACTAATATTCATCCATATCCTCACAAGTTGCGAAGAAATCACTAAGAATAGTGTAGAAGATCCCACACTCATTCATTCCAAGTTAGCCATGCAGTTTCCAACCATGGACCTTAGTGGTGTCAGATGACTATAACTTCACTATATTGTACATGCTATATTTTGACATTTAGAAATAAAAAATGCAAACTGAAAAATATCACCTGAATCGAGTAAAGTCGCGTCAGATCAAAACCAGTAATTTGTTTATTTGCTCCATTATAATGCATAATTTAGCTTAAATTATTAATGTAAAAAATATTTAATTTCGTATATATCCTAATAATAAATTAATTTGCTATCTTTTTTAATTTATTTCTAATTTTAATTTTTATAGGTTTTTGGTCAAATTGGATAAAAAATGCATGCACATGCCCTCGGTCACACCTGTTATAAAGGTTGTGTCAAGCTAATTATTGACCAAAATTACTGTTTCAATGATCAACTACATTCACGATGACATTCCCAAGTCACACCCTTGGTAACGCCCATGATTGAGAACGTAAAGCTTGACAAGGGTAAAAATCGATGACGTCGAGTTGTTCTCGATGATATGGAGCTCTTCACGACAAATTTTACCAAGGTCACTCTCATGTTCCATTTGACAAGCTCGTGGTATTCAGTTTTATCACCTAGGGCATGCCTGTTGACATGCCTGCCGCCAAATCGATGATTGCTACTTAAGTTCATGTCTGTGACATCTTTTTCATGCCCGTGTAAGTTCAGATTCTTCCCCCAATTCAAGTCCAGCCATCTCTCAATCAAGACAACCACTTCCATACTTTTCATGCCCTAGGTCACGCCCATGACCTAGGATGTAATCCTTCTGATATAGTGCATCTGCCTCCATCCTGTCAGCTGTCCCACCAGATGCAAACCCTCCTTCTAATACAATGTTCCTCTTTTACATGCCATAGGTTAGGGGCATGACATGCATGGTGTAACTTAAAATTTTCTTCTATAAATTATCAACAACTCAAGTGACCAAGGATTCAGATTTTGGAGGTATGTAGGAGTGTTTTTAATGTTGTTCTTGTAATTTTTATTCACTTTTTTGCACTTTAATTTCAAACTTTGTAATCTTGCACTTTTTTTATTGTACTTTCTTTTTAATAGAAATAGAATTGCAATTTTTTCTCTACTTCATCTTTGTGTCTTTAATCGTGCAAGTACTTAATATTTCTTTTTTTTTCCTTCATCATTATGAGTAGCTAAATTTCTATTATTACTCGATCGAGATGATCCGAGGAACAAAAAGATCTTCTTTCCTTAATCTAATTTCATTTTCACTTTCAATGAATGCTTAGGATTTACCCTTAATTTATATTTAGTGAGGTCATATCATGGATGTATCATTTTTACATCTATTTTTGTACTTTAGTAGCCAAAAAGAACATTTGTGCGGATCGATCACTCACGGGTAAAGGGAGTTGAATGCAATCCTTAAAAGAGAACGATGTAAATCTCCCGAATTGGAATCAAATCAATATCGGGGTTCACCATGTAAAGCAAGTTTTAGGAGTTTCAATTGTAGAATGAAAGTTCAATCGATCAACCTAAACTCAGTTGGGCATAGCCTTGAAAGAGGTGGATTCATATTTCGGGAACCTCTATAGTCCAAGTATTTTCATTAAAGTGATTTAGAATTTTATTTTGATCATTTCTTTTTGAGGTGAATCGAGATTGAGTACAAGTCTATTTAAAAATAATCTAAACCACCCCTTTAAATCGAAATCTTTCTTTTAACAAATCCAACTCAAAATCTATTGGATAGGATAATAGCGAGTTTTTGAAGTTAAAGTATTTGACATGCTCTTGATCTAATACGACCATGATATTTCATATCTTATACTATTATTAATAAGGTATACTTGCATTTATTGAGTATAGAATCGGGGAAATCTTCTATAAATCATAATTTCTCTATCAAGTTTTTGGTGCATTTGTCGCGAAATGTTTGTGTTGATATTTTGAAAAAAAGGAATAGCAATTAATTTTATTTTTTATATTTTTTCTCTTTATTTTTGTTTTCCGAAAAAATCTTTAAATGTGGCCCTATATTCCTAAAAAGGGATGTTTGGGATGTCACCCCAGCATATCTCCGAGTATCGGTATGAACCTCTTACAAGGTAGACCTCGGGAAGTTTAGGACTAATATAAAATGCCTAAAAAGAAAAAAAAATGCATTAATAATTTTACCATACCTTCATTTTCGTTTATCGTTTCTCTTTTTGTACTCTCTCTCTTTTTTTCTTGTGCATGACCCAACAAAGCTATTCGAATAATCCTAATTTTCATTTTGATCCAAAGATCTAGCGCACGCTTTTGCAGTGCCTTCAAACTCGTGGTCAGTATTTATATTTGAATAAAGAAAAGTTGATCAGAGACACTACTCCTAGAAATATGGGTGAGCCTAATCCGACCAATCCACAATGTAAGAAAACAGGTAAATAACAGAACTTTATTGCTCCAAAAAGTTATATAATACATGGGTATGCCCCTTATTTATAGAAAAGGGGGAAGAGAGAATAAACAACATATGTCATAAGCGACTAGGCGGTTACACAAAATTTTAACCGCTTAGAACAAGCGATTAGAAAACAACTAGTTGTATAACTACATAACTCTATACTAGCTTGTCGTTTGTCCGCCTCTAATGAGCATTGCATGCATCCAAAACAATAGCAGCGGTTAGAACAATCTAACTGGCGGATAAATCTGCGGGTTGCAATTAGACAATGTATAACTGCCAGAACATAAGAGAAGTTTGAGAACAGCGAACACCAACTGTGGTCTGGACTCTGCTGATCAACAAGGAGAAAAATGTGGTAAGAAAATAGAAGTATCACATGTGGTTAGGTAGGTGCTAACCGCCTGACCGTCAATTGGATCTGACCTCAGCAGTCCGTGCATCTTACTTTTAAACATCGACAGACTGTTAGACCAGTTTATCTATCCGCCAATCCTATCTATAAGTGATATCCGCCAGACCGCCTAACAGCACAGGTTCTGACCAGGTCTAATATTGCCAGGCAGCCAAGGACAGACTGCTACTTTACACTATCTGTCTGTTAGTATTGTCCTCCAGATCTGTCTGCTAGACCGCCAATACCTATCCGCCAAAGCTGACCACCTAACCCCACAGACTACATATGTTTTTACACTCCCCCTCAAGTTTGAGCATATATGTCAATCATGCTCAACTTGTTGTAGACATCTAAAAAGGAATACACTTATTTATTAAAGACATCGGCAAGCTCTTTATCAGAGGTGATAAACGGAGTACAGATCTTATTCTTCAACACCTCTTCTTTGCTGAAATGGCAGTCAACTTCAATATGCTCCGTCCTTTCATGAAAAACTGGATTCTTCAAAAAATATATAGCTGCCTTATTTTCATAGAACATTGGCAAAGGATGATCATAAACTTCTCTCAAATGAAGCATAAGTGTTCATAACCACTTCAGCTGACAGGTAGTCAAGGTTATGCTTCTATATTCAGCTTTTACACTTGACCTAAAAACTGCAACATGTTTCTTACTCTTCTAGCAGACCAGATTCCCTCCAACGAAGATACAAAAATTAGACGTAGACTTTCTATCTTTCTTATCATCTGTATAGCTAACATCAGAATAAGCCTCAATCCTAAAATGACCATTCTTCTGAAACAGAAGCCCTTTTCTTAGAGCTCTTTTCATATATTCCAAGATTTTTAGAACTGATTGAAGATGACACTCCTTAGGAGCTTGCATATACTAGCTCACCCTTCCAACAACATAATAGATATCTGGTCTTGTAAATGTCAGATAAATGAGTTTTCCAACAAACTGTTTATATTTGGTAACATCTTTAAGGAGAGATGAATCCTTATTCCAGTACTTGTCATCACCAACAGCCATTGGACACCGAGCAGGTTTAGCCCCAAGAAGACCTGTCTTTTTCAAAAGATCCAAGGCATACTTCCACTGTGAAAGAGCTACAAAATTTGGCTTTCAGGAGATCTCAATCCTCATGAAGTACTTGGAAGACCCAATATCTTTTGTAACAAAATATTTAAGAAGATGCTCCTTTGTCAGGTCAATGCCCTTCCCCTGTAAGAAGAATGTCGTCCATATAGACTGCAAGAACAACTAGGCTAGCTGAGGTCTTGTGAATGAATAGAGAGTAATCTGCAACACTTCGAGTAAACCCAACAACATAAATAACCATGTCAAACTTCTCAAACCTTGATCTCGAACTTTCCTTAAGTCCATAGATTGCCTTCCTTAACTTACAGACCTGAGACTCCCCCTGAGTAACATACCCAGTAGGTTGCTCCATATAGATAGTCTCCTGTAAATAACCATAAAGAAAGTCATTTTTGACATCCAACTGAGACATCTTCCAGTCTTTATTAATAGCTGCAAAAAAGAACGCGGATTTTAGTAATCCAAGAAACATGAGAGAAAGTGTTAAAGAAATCCACATCGTAAGTCTTAAGTAAAACCCTTGGCAACATGTCGAGCCTTGTAACGATCAATTGTACCATCAGGAAGAAAATTGATTACAAAGACCCAGCAATAGCCAATCACATCAGCACCTGGAGTGATGCAGGCTCATGGTTTCGACGGATTAAATACTACGCGTTCTTAGGATCGATTATTAAAATAATTATGCAGCGAGCAATATTTCTCTAAATTAATACTAACAATGATTCCACACATTATAGCAATGCACAACGCAAAGGGTCGATACCCCTTATAGAGATTGAACAAGGGCTATAGGCCAATGTTCGCTCAAGCGAAAAGGACCCACACGATCCGGACAATTAGCTATTCAAATTAAATTTATGCACAAAATAATTCACAAACCAATAAGAGAGGATGCGAACTAAAAATGTGATTTAAGATAAAGTCCAAATCAATGCAAAAAAATTTTAATTTATATGAGGGTATACCAAATCACTTGAACTCAAGGGAAAATCAAGGGTGACGAACCCGATTTCTTCTAGTGTTCACGAGATGTACCCGCTCCAATTTATACGAAAAATATTCAGACAATTAATGTTTAAAATTTAGATTTTAATTAGCATGATTTCAATATAAATCAGGACAATTAACTATCCTTCTATTTCTACCAAATCTCATAATATTGTAGAAGAAACACACAAGAATATGGTTTAGAGAAATCGTTACCCAATTCCCAAGATAATCTGTCCACAAGATGAGTGGAGGAAGCGCTCACGACGGTGGTTGATTCTATATATTTCCATGTAAGTCCACGGTTCCACGCCGGACGATGAAACCGCAAGTCATTCTTCCTTTTGCCAAACCCTAGGAGAGGGAAACCTTGAGGGAATATATATTTGGAAAGAAGAGAGAGAAAAGGAGGTGGCCTTTTTTCAAGGGGGTGGCTCGATTTTGTGGTGAGGGGGCTGCTCGGGTTTTGTTTGGATAAGGGTGGTCAGTTTTGGGTGGTGGGGAGGGTTGCCGAATTTATGGAAGGGGAGGGAGAGAGTGGCGGCTATGAGGGCAGCCGGCTAGGGTTTTGGGGAGGGAAAGAGTGGACAGTTTTCTTTGGGGGAGAAAGAGGTGGGCTCGGATTGGGGTGGTGGAGGTGAGGTAGAATATTGAGGAGGAGGAGATATGAGAAATTAGAGAGGGGGAGGGAGGTGGCCGGCGGCCAAGAGGAAGAGAGGGAGAATAGAGGCCGAATTTCCAAGAGGGGGAGAGGAGGAGGGAAATCTGATCAATAGATTTAGGGTTTTAACTTTTCATTCAATCTCTACTAATTTCTTCATAAGCATGGTCATATATAGCCTACACCACTCCATCTCCACCATTGAAAATTAAACAACTCATGATGGTTATATGCACTCATCATTACATGAAATAAAAATAATACAACATTATGGTTATATGCACCCATCATAATACATGAAATAAAAATACATGAAATAAACTCTTAAAATAAAATTTCTTTTAAAAAAATTGCTAAAATATATAATTATAATTATTTAATTTATAATTATATTTTTTATTTAATGGCAATGGCGGACGTTGTGCAAAACATGTGGCGGCATTGGCAAAGAACGTCGTGGTAGACTCTCATCTTCGAGCTTGCGGCAACGACTGTCCCAATCCACGAACTCTCTATGTCGGGGATCAACGGCCGCTTCAGCAACTTCGCCATCATGGAGGGGTAGGGACAAGATTCCAAGTACCCCACTCAGTTAGTATTTTCATTTCTTCATCCATGGCGGCTTTCCAATGAGGAGTAGCAAGAGCCTCTTGATAGGTAGCCGGGAGGATATTTGATGAGAGAGAGAGAGAAAAAAGCTCTTGGAGGAAGTGGATAGCCGAGCATAGGAAACAAAATCATGAATAGAATGTTGAGTGTATGTTTGAAATCCTTTTTGAAGAGCAATTGGCAGATCAAGATATGTCTTTACTGGAGCATCAGATCCTTCCGTTGGAGCGGCTACTAGCCTAGGAACTGTCAGTGGTGGCTGAGGGAGAGAGGCAGAATTAGGAGAAGAAGGAGGAGGCTCAAAGATAATTGATAATGGGATGGACACTGGTTCAGGTGGAGGAGCAGAGATAATGGGTAGAGAAGAGGCATCATCAGAAGGTGGAAGCGGAGTAGTGTAAGAGAAATAAGAAGTATCTTCAAATAAAGTGACGTCTGCGGAAATATATTATTTTTGGAGAAGAGGATCATAGCACTAATATCCTTTCTTTATCGAATAATAGCCCAGAAACATGCACTTAACTAAGCGAGGAGTGAGTTTGCCACGCCCTAGAGAGGGATATTGAACAAACGTTGTGCATCCAAAGACATGTAGGGGTAAAGGAAATGGTGTCGCATCAGGATACAAAATGAAGAAAGGAGTTTTTCAATTTAGAATAGAAGAAGGGATTTAGTTAATGAGGTAGCAAGAAAGAAGAACGACATGTCCCTGATAGGACCGTGGAACACTCATATGAGTGAGAAGAGAACGAGCCACATCAAGAAGATGGCAGTTCTTGCATTCAACAACTCCATTCTATTGGGAGGTGTAAGGACAACTAGTCTGATATATAATATCGCAATACATACAAAACACTGAGAATTGATGACTAAGGTATTCTTTGACATTATTGGTATGCAGAATTTTAACAGTAGTATCAAACTGATTACACACATAATTATAAAATATACTAAAAATAGAAAAAAGTTCAGAATGCACTTTCATTAAGTACAACAAAGTACATCTAGAAAAATCATCAATGAAAGTAAAAAAATAAAGACTACCCCGCCCAACATACTGGGTCAAAGCAGGTCCCCAAATATCAGAATGAACAAGCTCAAAAGGATGAGAAGAACTATGCCCTTGCTTTGCTGGGAAAGATGTACGATGGTGTTTGCCAAGTTGGCAGGCTTCATAACTGAGAGAAGAGTCTCTCCGTAGTAGATCGGGGAAGAGTTGGTAAAGAAGATGAGGAGGAGGATGTCCAAGGCAAAGATGTTATTGTAGAAATGTATTGGAGGCAAAAAAGCCAGACACATTGTCGGGGTAGAACAAGCCACCACTTTTAGTCCCAGTAGCAATCGTCTCATTGGACCGATGATCCTGAAAAGAGCAAGTAGATGGTGTAAAAATAACCGTGCAATTTAGTTGCTTGCATAGAGATGTAACAGAAAGTTGATTGCATAGAAAAGTTGGGATGTAGAGAATGCCTGTAAGGTGAAGAGAAGGAGTAACAAGCACTACTCCAGAGCCACACACAAGAGACGGAGAAACATCCACAATAAAAACTAGAGGTAACCGATTATGTTTGTCAAACCGAAAGAAGAGATGAGGATTGCCTGTCATATGATTCGTAGCATCAGAATCAATAAGCCACCTACTTGTAGTGGTCACGTTAGCACTACCCGAAGAGGTAGCAAGAGAAGTGGACTTCTTTGAAGTAGTATCTCCCAGAGCAGGACAAAGATGAGGATGTTTTACCCAGCAGCGATCAACAAGGTGACCGGTCTTACCACAATGAGAACAAAGATATCTAGAGAAGATACGACCACCAGAGCGGCCTCTACGACCACCAGGAATATCAAGACAAGTGTGATGAGCTACAGTGTTAGAATAAGGTGGAGAGGCAAGTAAAGGCCGATGGAGTAGAGTAGTAACAACTGAAATATGTGCAACAGTAGCATCAAGAGTAGGGGTATCAACTTTATAAGAATTTGTTATTGAATCATATCATAAGGGTCAGGAAAGCGAAGCAAATAGTAGACAACCAGAAGCTCCTGAAAGTGCTTATGGTTCTCGGTAAGATTAGTAGAAAAGGGGCAATGTTGAAGAAGCTTGACACCAAGAGCTTGCACTTCCTGATAGACAGCATCAGGAGTCATGACAGGTCGGGCAAAAAGATTCGTGTACAACGTATATACGCAATAAGTTTGAGCTCCTTTGTAGTTCAGGGCAGCAAGATGATTCCAGACAGACTTAACTATCGCATCATGTCGAATGACGGGAAGGCACTCATCAGACAGACTGTTGGTGAGACACGTTCTAACCAGAGCATCACTAGCATCCCAGTCGTCAAAAGCGGCAGACCCATAGGCAGGAGGGTAATCAGTGAGATGGTGATGCTTACGCTAAGAGCGCAGTAGAAAAACAAACGAAACACTCCAATCGGGGTAATTCGGTCTAGTGAGTTTAGAGGAAGTACCCAGATTGCCAAAGGCATAGACGAGAGTGGGTAGAACTAGAGGAGTGGATACAGCAGAGGATGAGAAGTAAGAGCTCTTCATAGAAATAAGAGGCAAGTTGCGCGATTAAAGAAGAGAAGCTGCGTGGTTAAAGAGGAGATGCCGAGAAGAAGAGGCAAGACATGCAGTTAAAGAAGAGAAGTCGTGCGGTTAAAGTAGAGAAGCCACACAGACATAAACGACATGCCACGCGGAAAAAGAGGACCGACAGAGAGATTTTAGCTGCCTTGTTAGAGGAAGAGGCGGGAAAGAAAATTAGATCGCATCTAAGGGGAGAAATCGTGGTTAAACAAGACTGCGCGGATAATAGATAAAGACCGCACAAAGAGAGCGAGAGGACAAGAAGAAAGCAAGAAGAAAAAGTAACCGCTTATAGTGCTTCTTGCCAAAAAAACAAAATTCGGAGCAAATGGACCGAAAGCTCTGATATCATGTGAGAAAACTGGTAAATAACCAAACTTTATTACTCATAAAAGTTACATAATATACGAGTATGTCTCATATTTATAGAAAAAGGGGGGAAAAGAGAATAAAAACCGCATGGCACAAGCGACTAGGCGGTAACACAAAATCTTAACCGCTCAGAACAAGCGATTAGAAAAAAAACTAGTACAACTAAAGAACTCTATACTAGCTTGTCGTCTGTCCGCCTCTACTGAGCAGTTGCCTGCTTCCAGAACAATAGAAGCGGTTAGCACAATCTAACCGGCAAATAAAGCTGTGCTCTGCAATTAGACAAAGTCTAACCGCCAGAACATAAGAGAAGCTTGAGAACAGCGAACACCAACTGCGATCTGGACTCTATTGATCAACAAGGAGCACAGCTGTGGTAAGAATATAGAAATCTCCTGTGGTTAGGTAGGTGCTAATCGCCTGAACATCAATTGGATCTGGCCTAGCAGTCCACGCAGCTATCTTAGAAACATTGACAGACCGCCAGACCGGTCTATCTATCCATCAATCCTGTCTGCCAGTGCTATCCTCCAGACCTCGGCACACTTGAACTTTTTTTAGCTTTTATGATGCTTGCTAGTGTGTGCCTCCTTTGGCGAAGATGGTGTGAATTTAAATATTATCCCTCTTGCTACAAAAGAAGGAAAAAAAAATAACGAAGAGTGTATTTTGACCCATCTTTATATTACAAAATTATTTGGGTGTCAACAATTTATTTTCTAGCATAAATTTTTTTGCAAAGTTCTCTGTTACGTTTAAGTGTGCTAAAATCTTTCATGTTTATCTTTTGATTTTCTTACCCTTAAATCCAAGTCAAAATAATACGTCAAATGAAAGTCTTTTTGATTCATACTTGATTTATTTTTAGTAAGGTAGCGAGAAAATAAATTGGGTAAGTTTGTGGTAGGAATATGGATTTTTGGCTAAGATTGACATGATTATAAAATATCTCTAAGATTCTAGTAGCGACTTAATATTCTTTTCATTCCCCACATTACTCAGTTTTTTATTTTACCAAAAAATGGGATAATTTATTTTTATGCCAGTGAAAATTATAAAATTTTGTGCTTGTCTAAGTAATATTTTTCAATTTTTTATAATTTCCCAATCCTTAATTTGGCATCGTACTGTGTGCGGCATAGTCAATTTGTTTAATTATTCCTTTTTTTGCTTGCTCGTATGTCTTTGTCTGAGGATAAGCAAAATAATAAGTCTGGAGAAATTTTATAAGGCCTTTAATTTAAATTATTAATGCAAAACTATTAAATTCAATATATATTTATAGATGAACAAATTGGATAAAAATGCAAGTGCGCGCACGCCCTCGATTATGGGCCTATGGCCGTGACCGCCCGTGACCAAGGGCGTGTCAAGCTAATTATGGACCAGAGCAGCTGTCTCGACTTTCATTCACGACAATATTCCCAAGTCATGTCCTCAGTCATGCCCGTGACCGAGGTTGTTTAGCTTGTCATGGGAGTGACTTGACGATCCCGAGCTGATCGACCATATGGAGCTCTTAACGACAAGTTTTTCCGAGGTCATTCTCATGTCCCATTTGACAAGCCCATGACATTCAGGTTCAGCCCCCCAAACGGGCCTGCCGATATGCTTGCCGCCAAATTGATGGCTGCCGCTTAAGTACATACCCATGACATCTTGTTCACGCCCATGTAAGTTTATAGATTCTTTCCCCAGTCGTCTCCCAATCAATGCAGTCTCTTCCGTACTTGTCACGCCCTAGATCATACCCGTGACCTAGGCCATGTTCCCTATGATACAGTGCACCCTCCATCGGCCCGTCAACTGTCATGCCAGATGCAGCCCCTCGACTTAACGCCCTTTATATGCCCTAGGTTACGGGTGTGATCTAAGGCGAATACCTCAAATTTCTTCTATAAATTGCCAACAACTCAAGTGATCGTGAATTTGCATTTTGGAGTTATTTAGGAGTGTTTCTACTGATGTTCTTATTTTTTTTTTCACTTTCTTACACTTCAATTTCAAACTTTGTAATCTTGCACTTTCCTTTCTATTGCACTTTCTTTTTAATAGAAATATAATTGCAATTCCTTTTCTCTACTTCATCTTTGTGTCTTTAATCATGCAAGTACTTAATATCTCTTTTGTTTCCTCCATTGTTAAGAGTAGCTTAATTTCTATTAGTAGATGATCGAGATGATCCAAGTAGCGAAATGATCTTCTTTTCTTAGGCTCTATTTGTTTGGGCGTTTTGCTGCTCCGTTTTGGGCAAACGCTGCCGGAAGGAGGGTAAACAAATGAACCTCCGGCGGCGTTTGCTCCGTTTCCACCCGCCCGCCTTGAGAAACACACCAAAAAGCTCCGTTTGGAGCAGTCACCTCCCCCCTCCGGTTCGAACACTCCGTTTCTACCCGCCGGATCGACCCGCCACCTCCGAACCAAATGGAGCCTTAATCTAATTTCTTTTTCACTTTCAACAAAGTCTTAGAATTTACCCTTGATTTATATGTAGTGAGATCATATCAATATATAATTTTCACTTCTGTTTTCATACTCTAGTAGCCGAATTAATTGTGCGTACAAATTTATCACACATTGGTAAAGGGAGTTGAATGCAATCCTTGAAAGAGCACGACATAAATCTCTCGGATTAGAGTCAAATCCAATAGCGGGGTTCCCCACTTAAAGCTAGCTTTATGTGTTTCAATTGTAGAACAAAAGTTTGGTCGATTAACCTAAACTCAGTTGGACGTATTCTTGAAAGAGGTGCGTTCATATTTCGGGAATCTCTACGGTCCAAGCATTTTTGTTAAAGTGATTTAGAATTTTATTTTATTTTATGTTGATCATTTCTTTCTGAGGTGAATCGTGATCGAGTACTAGTATTTTTAAATATAATCGAAACCACCCCTTTTAAATCATAATCTTTCTTTTAAGTGCAAAACCAATTCAAAATCTATTGAATAGGGTTTTAGCAAGTTCTTTGAAGTAGAAGTATCTGACGTGCCCTAGATCTGATAGAACCTTGATATTTCATATCTTATACTATAATCGATAATATGTCCTTGCCTTCATCAAGTATAGAATAGGAGAAAATCTTTTATTAATCATAATATGTATATCACTCCCCCTCTCCGGCTGAACACGGTCGCCGAGGACTAGGTCCGAGCAACAAAATCTCAATAGATGGACACCTTCCTCAACCAATATAGATTCAGTTTTCTTTGGTGTAAACAACTTGGGATTTTAACAAGGCGTCACGAGCAAAACACTGTCATGATCAGGGGTAGACCTACCTTGGGACGAGTGTGGGCGGCTGTCCACACTCATTAAAAAAAATTAATAGTATTTGTCATGGTTTAAACCGTGACGAAGATTATTTTTTAAAAAAATTAACAGTATTTGTCACGATGTAAATCGTGGCTAATATCCTTTTTTAAAAAAAAAATTACGTATATTAACCACGACTTAAACTTTAAACTGTGGCTAATATCTTATTTTTTAAAAAAAATAACTTTATTAGCCACGGTTTAAGCAGTGATTAATACCATATTCTTTAAAAAAACATAGTATTAGTCACGGTTTAAAACGTGGCTAATACCTAATTGTTCGGAAAAATAGTATTATGTGTGCTTTAATAATATGAATCAAGCAATTTTTAAGTCCGTTCATACTGAAAAAGTTTTTATGTCCGCCACTGGTCATGATATAGAAATCCTATGAGATACGACGAGGCTGTGGCGAGAAGATCGCTGAGAAACCTTTCCTTTGATCAAGATCTGGAATCCGACAGCGATTTGGGCAAGAGAAAAGATCCAGTAGGTATGGATCATATGACAAATCTTCTTCATGGAAGAATATCCTCCTCACCTCCTCTGAGATCTTAGGCGGTCGTAGCACAGTTAAAGACAAGAATAGAAGGTGGTGATCACCCCGCGACAACCTGAACCACACAGCAAAAGATGAAAGGCGGTGTTGTGGAGGAACATGATGATCCTCCTTGGCCTGAAACTTGATTGGAGGTTTTATGAGATGGCTGTGATGGGATTATTGATACAAGGCGAGTGGCGCGATGTCCCTGGAAATCTTACGACAGAATTTCTGCAGTTCAACCCAGCAATCGACGTTGTACAACCCCGTGTTCACCGAAGGGACTCGGGCAACCAGGCGGGTCAGCCCCGGCCCACCTCTCCTAGGCGGGTCGGCCTCCAAGGGTCGCCCAGGCGGGTCAGCCTCGGTCCGCCTTTTCTAGGCGAGTCGGCCTGCCTTTTCTAGGCGGGTCGACCTCCAAGGGTCGCCCAGGCGGGTCAGCCCCGACCCGCCTCTTCTAGGCGGACCGCCCCCGGCTCGCACCTTCCCAGGCGGGCCGCCTCCAACTCTCGTCCCCTAGGCGAGCCAGCCCCTGCCCGCGCCTCCTGCCGGGCAGAGGCATTGGAGGGCTACTCGCCCAGTCCCCAAATTGGGGAAACTCCTTGCCATTTTGCCCCTGTAGGTCTGCCCTTAGCCAGCTAGAACAGCAGAGTTCGGCTGTTGGCAGGCCAGCCCAAGGGGCTTTCGGTAATTTCAGGTCAGCAGAGGTTGGTTATTTGCATATCGTTTTTGGAAATCTATAAATAGGACCCAAGGGGTACCTCAGAAGAGAGACTTACTTATCTCCTAGTCTTCTAGCGCTTTCTGAGGTACCTTAGTCCGGCATTTGGCTAAGGAGGGGAAGCGCTCAGTGATCTTCCGGGTTTGTGGTGGGACCTCCGCGTCGGACCCTTGGTCTAGTCCTTTGCTCTTTCTTTCCTTGGTTATTTTTCTTGCAGGAGCGAAGTAGGTGCGCGACCACCCCTTCCCCAAGGGTGAACTCCACAGAGACCGATTTTTTGGTTTCAACATTTTGGTGCGGTGAGCGTGGAAAGTGGTCAGCACAGAAAGCCTTCAGCGAGCTCAATGACTGGAGGAGAAGGGCAAGGATCGGACAGGACCGACTCGCCACCCCCTCCCCCTCTCGCAACGATGGGAATGTTCGAGGACTTCAGGCAGGAGGTACTCGCCCTGGTTCGATTCGCACTCGGCACACGTGCCGAGTGCTCGACTCCAGTCATCCCAGTTCTTGCGGATCCGGTACTCGGCGAGGCCGCTCCTGCCCGGCAAGCGGGGAAGGAAGTCTTCGAGGAAGGTCGGGGTGCCGAGCTCCCTGGGCGAGTGCTTTTCCCGGGCTCGGGAGGCGGCGGCAGATTTGGCGAGTTGGGAGCGCGAGACCCTCCGGCTCTCCCGGTGGGGGAGAAAGTCCCTTCAGCGAGCTGGTCTCCTCTACCCAAGTCCCAGATGGGTTCAGGGAGCCCGACATATCCTACTACACCGGGAAGGGAGACTCGGTCCAGCACGTCCAATGGTTTGAGGATGTGGTCTCGATCCGGCAGATGTCGGATGGCTTCAAATGCAAGCTCTTCGTCATCACTCTGAAAGAGAAGGCTAGGGAGTGGTTTCACCAGCTGCCGGCCAGTTCCATCTACTGCTTCGAGGACCTCCGCCGGGGGTTCATGCTGAGGTTCACGACCTCGAAGAAGAGGAAGAGGGAGTCAGAGTCCCTGTTCCGCATCAAACAGGGGGTGAATGAGACCCGTGGGAGCTACTTCGATCGCTTCCAGGAGGAGGTCACCCAGGTTCAGGAGATGTCGGGCCACACTCTAATGATGGCATTCACCCTGGGGCTGCAGTAGGGTTTCTTTTGAATGGAGTTGAAGAGGATCCCCCCCCCCCTCCTACGAGGAGTTGATGGAGAGGGCGGCGAGAGAAGTCGACGGGGAGGCGTCGAACCCGGAGTTTGCCCGGAGGTTAGCCAAGTGGGCTATGGAGGAGGAGAGGCCCAGAGGAGGCAGAGGACAGGAGGAAAGAAGAGTTGAGCCCAAGTAGAGGGAGCAGCCACAGCAGCAGCCCAGGTGGGGATGGCAGTAGCCGAATCAGCGGCTGGGGTGGAGGCCCAAATGGCAGGAGAAGGGGCGAGGAGAGGGTTCCGCGGAGGGGATAGCCGCCACAAAGGCCAGGGCTAGTTCTACCCTCCAGGTGGGAGGCAGGGCCAGAGGCCCCCCTCCTCGATCAAGAGGAGGCTATGGTCGTAGCCATGGGGGAGAGGAGAAGAGCAGCGTAGAGGAGAAGAAGGGAGGTTAGGGTTGAGTTCCTCGAGATGAGAGGAAGGGCACGCCACGGCCACGTGCCCGGAGTTCCTCGAGATGAGAGGAAACAGGGAGCAGCAGCAACAACAAGACCGCCAAGGGTTGCGGATTGAGGAGGTCCTGCCTCGGGCAGAGGAGGATAGGTGCAAAGACCTGGCAGATGTGGGAACCCGGGAGGGATCAGAGCGATCTATGGGGGGGCGGGGATCGAGGCTTCGCGTAAGGCGAGCCTCCACACCATGTTCTGACAGAGCGTTGGCTCCACATTCCAGACCCCGCCCCCGGAAGAAAGAATCACCTTCACAGTCAAGGACATGCCGGGTCATGAAGACCCCTTTTGCGATGCGCTGGTCATCCAGACGGTCATCGAGGATTTCACCATCTCTCGGATCCTCATTGACAACGGGAGCTCAGTCAACGTCATCTTCAAGAAGGGGTTTGACGCGATGAAGGTGGAGGTCAGGAGGGTGTTGGCCTCAGATGGGCCCCTGTTTGGCTTCTCGGGAGAAAGGAAGGAAGACAAAAGAGGGGTAGGGCTCTAAGTCTCTCTGGGAGGGCAGTCCCGCAACTGCAAGTTTGTCATTGTGGACGCCCCTAGAGGCTACAGTGCCATCTTCGGGAGGCCCCTCATCAGCTCTTTTTGCTACGTCCCCTCGTCCTTCCACCAATGCCTAAAGTTCAATGTCGAGGGGGTCCAGGTCCGGGTCCGCGGAGACCCTAAGATGGCAAGGGAATGCAATGTCACCGCCGTAAACTCCATCTCATGGCAGGAGGGTACTAAATAGATGGGCAGGAGGATGGAGGAGGCAGAGCAGGGGGTTGTCCCGGAGGAGATGGAGGTGGAGGAGAGTTGCGCCCAGAAAGAGGAGGTGAAGAAAGTTCGGGAGCCGGCCGTGGCAATGGCCGTGGAGGAAGTTGAGGAAGAGGCCCTCACCCCAGGAGGAGGGGATGCTGAGGAATTGGGGGGAGAGACCTCGCCTGGAGGCGGCCGAAGAGGTGGTGGAGATGGAGGTTCTCACCCTCGGAGGCAAGGTGGAGAAGGTTCGTGTCAGCGGGGGGCTGGCCCCGGAGGCCCAAGGCAAGATGCTGGAGTGCATTCAGAAGAACGTGGACATCTTCGCTTGGAGCGCTGCAGAGATGCCCGGGATCGACGCCGGCGTGGCATGCCACCGCCTCAACCTGGATCCGGAGGCTCGCCCCGTCCAGCAGAAGAAGAGGCCCATAGCGAACAGGTTGGTCGAGCCGATTCGAGAGGAGGTGGCCAAGCTCCTTAAGGCCGTTTTGTATTCGAGGTCCAATACCCCGGCTGGGTCTCCAATATTGTAATGGTTAAAAAAGGAGATGGTCAGTGGCGTATGTGTGTTGATTTTTCTCTTCTTAATAAATCATGCCCTAAGGATTGTTACCCCCTGCCTCGGATCGACGCGCTGGTTGACTCAGTCGTTGGTTTCCCTATAATGAGTTTTTTAGATGCATTTTCAAGTTATCACCAGATCAGGATGCACCCTCCCGACATCAAGGATGTCTCCTTTATCATCGGGGATGGGTGTTACTGCTATAAAATGATGCCCTTCGGGCTAAAGCATGCAGGGGCAACTTATCAAAAAATGATGGATAGGGTCTCCCGAGATCAAAAGGGAAGAAACCTGGAAGTGTACGTTGACGACCTCATGATCAAGAGTCGAGACGGTGACTCTCACCTCCAGGATCTGGAGGAAACCTTCGCCACCCTGCACGAGTACAAGATGAGGCTGAATCTCTTGAAGTGCATCTTCGGGGCAAGCAAGGGCAAATTTCTGGGCCACCTTCTCACCCCCGCTGGGGTAGAACCCAATCCCGATAAGGTCCGAGCGATTATGAAGCTGGGGTAACCTCGGAATGCCAAGGAGGTGCAACGGTTGACGGGGAAGCTGGCAGGGTTGAGCAGATTCCTCTCCCGGGAAGGGGAAAAGTGCTCTCCCTTCTTCAAAACCTTGAGAGGAGGTCGGAAGTTCGAGTGGACCTCGGAATGCGAGGAGGCATTCCAGGCCCTGAAGAGGCAGATGACTCAAGCCCCCTGCTCTAGGGTCCAAAGGAGAGGGAGGACTTATTATTGTACTTAGGGGTCGGGGCGGAGGCACTGAGCTCTGTTCTAGTTCGGGAAGAGGGGAATAAACAGCTCTTGATTTATTATATGAGTAGGGTGTTGAGGAAGGCCAAGCTCCGCTATCCTATTTTGGATAAGCTGGCCTTCGCTCTAATCATCTCGGCCCGGAGGCTCCGGCCTTACTTCCAGGCACATTCGATCCAAGTGGTGACTGACCACCCCCTCCGCAACATCTTTGAGGGGGTGGAGCATTCGGGTAGATTGGCTAAGTGGTCGGTGGAATTGAGCGAGTTCGACATCTCCTTCGTTCCCCGTCTCTCGATCAAGGCCCAAGCTATGGCCGACTTCCTGGCAGACTACGTGATTGAAGTGGCGGAGAAGGAACTCACTCGCCCGATTCCCTGGAAGGTCATGGTGGACGGTGCCTCAGGGAGGCATTCCCTTTGGGCGGGGGTCATCTTAGAAATCCCCTAGGGAACGAGGATCGAGCAGACAATGGTGATACATTTCCCCATCACCAACAATCAAGCCGAGTACGAAGCTGTGATTGCGGGCCTGCGCTTGGCCAGAGAACTAGGGGTGAATGATGTGGAGGTCCTCACTGACTCCATGGTGGTGTATTCCCAGATTAACGGGGAGTTCGAGGCGAGGGAGCCGACTCTGCAGCTCTACTTGGCAAAAGTAAAGGGAGTCATCGGCACCTTCCAGACTTTCTCTATTCGACACGTGCCCAGGGAAGAGAGCGAGCAGGTAGATCAGCTGGCAAAGCATGGCCCCCGGGTGGGGGGTACCCTTACAGATCTCTTCCGCCCATCCATCGAAGAGGGTGAGCTGATGGAGGTAGAACAGCACCCCTCGTGGATGGATCCCTTCTCAACGTACTTATCCACTGGGGAGTATCCTGAGGGGATGGAAAAGAAGAGGCTCAAGTACAAGTCGGCATACTATATCATGCGAGACGGACAGCTATACCGAAAGACCCTCTCTGGGATGTTGGCGCGCTGCGTGGCCGAGAGAGAGGTCCCGAGGATCTTGGAGGAAATTCACTCCGGGGAGTGCGGGAGCCATTCCGGGAGTCGAACCTTAGAAGTTCGGATCATCAGGCAGGGATATTTTTGGCCGACCCTGAGCTGAGACGCGGCGAAGTTCACGAAGGAGTGTCATAAGTGCCAAATGTTCGCTCCCCTCCAGCTACAACCGGCCCAACGCCTTAGGAGTATCACAGCCCCCTGTCCATTTGTAATCTGGGGAATGGACTTGGTTGGGCCCTTCCCCCAGGCCAGCGGCCAGAGAAGGTTCCTGCTCGTGATGATTGATTATTTCTCTAAGTGGCTGGAAGTTAAGGCGTTGGCCAAGGTAACCTCCCAGGTCATCAGGAACTTCGTATGGGGGGAGATTATCTGTCATCACGGGTTGCCTCAGGACATTATCACGGACAACGGCCCTCAGTTCGCCAGCGCCGAGTTCATTAGCTTCTGCGGACATCTCGGGATCGATCTTCGGTTTGCCTCTATTCATCACCCCAGGAGCAACGGGTAGGTGGAGGCGGCGAACAAGATCATTATTAACCTCCTCAAAAAGAAGGTAGAGAATCTGAGAGGAAGCTGAGTGGAGCAGCTCCCTTCGGTCATCTGGGCCCTTAGAACCACACCCAATACTGCGATAGGAGAGACTCCTTTTAAACTCTCCCATGGGTGCGAGGCGATACTTCCAATAGAGTTCGAGGTCCGAACCCCTCGGGTGGTCGAGGCCGGAGAGGGCAGAGAGGAATGGAGGGCTGAGAATGAGGAGGAGCTGCGGCTCTCACTCGACATGGTTGAGGAGCTGAGAGACCTCTCTGCCGTCAGGCAAGAGGAAGCGAAGAGAAGAATGACCAAATACTTTGACAAGCACGTCAGGGTCAAACAATTTGCGGAAGGGGACTTGGTCTTAAGAAAATTGGATGTCGCGGGGAGGTCAGCCACCGTGGGGAAGCTCAATCCCAACTGGGAGGGACCATACATTGTATAGGAGGCATTGAAGTCGGTAGGGTACCGCCTCCGGAATGTGGAGGGCGAGACTCTCAGTCTCACCTGGATTGGTGATGACTTAAAACGTTTTTTCTCCTTAGTCATGTAAATGTCGTTTCAGTTTCTAATAAAGCTTATGTTGACGAACTTGTGCCCTGACGATAAAAAGCGCAAATGCGAGTCTGCCTTAGACCCCGAGCAGATCCCGCTGCCAGGCACCCATCAAGCTGGCAGGGCTGGATGTCACTCGGAGGAGTCTGCCTTAGACCCCGAGCAGATCTCGCTGTCAGGCTCCCATCAAGCTGGCAGGGCTGGATGCCACTCGGAGGAGTCTGCCTTAGATCCCGAGCAGATCCCGTTGTCAGGCTCCCATCAAGCTGGCAGGGCTGGATGTCACTCGGAGGAGTCTGCCTTAGACCTCGAGCAGATCCCGCTTCCGGGCTCCTATTCATCTGGCAGGGCTGGATGTCACTCGGAGGAGTCTGCCTTAGACCCCGAGCAGATCCCGCTGTCAAGATCCCATCAAGCTGGCAGGGCTGGATATCGGAGGAGTCTGCCTTAGACCCCGAGCAGATCCCGCTGTAAGGCTCCCATCAAGCTGGCAGGGCTGGAAGTCACTCGGAGGAGTCTTCCTTTGACCCCAAGCAGATTCCGCTGCCAGGCTCCCATCAAGCTGGCAGGGCTGGATGCCACTCGGAGGAGTCTGCTTAAGACCCCGAGCAGATCCCGCTGTCAGGCTCCCAACAAGCTGGCAGGGCTGGATGTCACTCGGAGGAGTCTGCCTTAGACCCCGAGCAGATCCCGCTGCCAGGCTCCCATCAAGCTGGCAGGGTTGGATGTCACTCGGAGGAGTCCATCCCAAACCCTGAGCAAGCTTCGGGATCCCCGCTCAGAACCCCACTGACTGACATGGGCGGGGGATCTCGGCAGGAGCAGCGTATAAGGGGAGGAGCTAGCCGCCCTCGCCACGAATGGATCGGCAGGCCGATGAAGAGATCTCGGAACAATGGCGAGCCAAGAAAGTCAGCCCCGGCCTAGGGATCGGCGGGCCACAGGGAAGGGGTCCAGGCGGCGACAACTCGGTCGTGTCAAGGCCCCCAAAAAGTCGGCCCACACAAAGTTCAAATGCACGCCAGGGTTTTCACGCCCACCCAATGACGTGAATGGGGTAGCGAGCCCAGATGGAGTAGGCGAGTCGCTCCCTCGCATCGTGGCTATCCAACTTACTCCTCTCTCCTAAGCCTAAGTTCGGAATCTAAAACGAGCAGACGACCTCACTCGCTCGCTCACCGCCGCAACGTCCAAGAGAACATTCAAGGATAAAAGAAATCATAATAAGTGTGAGAATCAAGAGGCGAATGCAAGAAACAAGGATATTCGCATTTCAGATCAAAAAAGAATTTTGTACATTGGCGAAATCCAAAAGAGATAAAACTATTACAAAAACTGGGCTCTGGCCCGCGTCACTGTCGCGGAAAAAGTGGGACGAATGCAAGCTCTCGGCGAGGCAAGCCCTGAGTGGCGGGCCCTCATATAGGGTGGTATGGCCCGTCGCCCGGCTCGGGTACCGGAAGGAATAGCTCTGGTACCACCTCGCTCTCCAGAAGCTTGGCACTGTCGTCCTCATAAGGTTGTCCCTCTGCAGCGTCCGGAAAGTGTATTTTGCGGCGCTGGCCGCATTCTTCTGCATCATCACTTCAATCTCGTGATCGCTGTAATGAGCAAGCTGGCAGCCGCTTGTAGATGGCGGCGGGGCGGCCGCTGCAGCCTCCAACGCGTCCACTCACTTCTGAAGTGCCTGCTTCTCATGTTGGAGGGTGGCGACCTCAGTGCCCAGCCGGCTGGCAGTCGCCGAATCCTGCGAAAGGGAGAACAACCGAGTTAAGTTATGCGGGAGGGAGGAAAGGTTGAGGCGAGTCGAGAAACCTACCGCTCCACCTAGGTACTGAGCGAGAGCGGCCTCAGCCGCTTCAGCCTGCTTCCGCAGTTCACCCGCCTCTTCCTGAGCGAGTCGGCGAGCCGTCTCCTTCTCATCGACTAACTTGTGGAGGGACGGGGCGCTCTTGTCCAGCCGAAGGCACCGCCGGCCGACCATATGGGCCAGCTCCAGGCTGCGAAACTGAGCCTGAGCGCTTTCATAGATCAGCACCCGCATCGCCTCCTCATCGTAAACGGCGGTGTCCTCTCGACCATAGACGCCGAAAGCGAGATTGTAAGCATCCCCACTGCTGGAGTCGTCCTCCAACCAGCTCGGCAGCAACGAGGAGATGTAGACCCGGTTGGTCTCTTTGTCCCACTGAAGCAGAGGGACTCCGGACTCGTCCGCGGGTCCCTCCCCATAACCAAAGTTACGGTGCCCCCGGGGGATTGCCTTCCCGACGGGCAAGACCTCCTCCGGCGGCTGCGACGTGCCCGCCTCTCCGCCAGAAGATCTGACGGCCGGAGAGGCCGCGGGGGATAGAACGACAGACTGCTGGCTCGCGGGGTCCTTACCCTTGTCGCGAGCTGGGGGAGGTGAGCCACCCACCTTCTTCGATTTCTTGGGTGGTGGTGGGTCCTGAGGCCGCTCGCGGCTGGACCGCTTCACAGGAGCAGGGGTTGAGAGCTCGCGATGGGCAGCAACAGCCGCTTCGGCTCGGGCGAGCTCGTCGGTAGCGAGTCGCGCGCTCTCATAAGGCGGATGGAGAGGGATGTCGCACTCGCCTGCAAAAACATGAAACTTAGAAAATATTCGACGGAACTAAAAGCGAGTAGAGGGGCAAATCGCTTACCCTCACCAGGCGGGACGGGGATTAGGTCGTCCAGGTTTCGGCGGAGGTAGTCCACCTCGAAGTTCTTCCCAGCCAAGAACCCGAATAACCCCGCTTCATGGCCCCCCAGGGTCGGGGGGCGGTAGCTCGCCTCGCTGAGTTGGACGAGCGAGAAGGGGACGTTGTCGAAGTCCCCCTTGACGAAAATGAATTTCTTGAGCCAGGTTTGGCTCTTGTTGACGGTCTCCCGCACCTTCATGTGGTTGCTGGCGAAGCAGGCGGTCCCATCTTTATTCGCTCGGAAAGAGAACAGCTTGCGGAATACCGCGAGGCTGAACTCGACCTTCTCCTCTCGTAGGAAGCAGGCGAACCCGACGATCACTACAACGGAGTTCGGGGCCATCTGCCCGGGGACCACCCCATAGTACTTGAAGATCTGGCAGACTTCCGGCCATAAGGATAGCCGGAGGCCCGCCTAAAAATGGGTCGTGGGGAACGCGAGCTCGTCAGAGAAGAGTTCGTTTATCCGTTCCTCCTTCCTGGGCCGCCTCGCCTCGAAACCGGGCGGGACAAAGTGGTCGACTGTAACTACAAACTCTCTCTCTGTAAGGACGACAAGGGGGAAATCGTGCTCGGAGAAGGTCCAAGCACACTTGCTCCTCCCCTCCGCCTCTCCACTGCCGCCTCCCATCCTGCAGAAGTCTTTCCAAGCGGGACAGGGGATTTCTCGCAAAAGCTAGGGGAAGGAGAAAGTCTTAAATACGGTAGGTGGGGAAGGGTCGGCAGGGCCTATTTACAGAATGAGAAAGGGCGGGAAAATGGTCCTTTTGGCGGGAAGAGTGCGGATAGCAATATAGCCCTGGTGTTTCGACTTCCACACCCAATCCGGGTCCTCGTCAACCCGTCAGTCGGCCGCGAAATGCCCGCACTCGCGCCCGCATAATAGAAGTGCGGCCACCATGCGGGCCGATTATAACCCGTGCGCGAGTCACCTGTCGCGCGACCCACGAGCGGCCAGCTCGCCTTCGCCAGTACTAAATAACAATGGCTAGGCGAGGCGATCCAGCAAGGCCGAACCCGCCCGAAGGAAAGCCGGTCGAGCCAGAGCGTCTCGCCCGCACCTCCCGCGGGGATCGAAACGTCTACACAGCCAAAAGAAAATCACAGCAAATACTCGCCCATGATGGGCGAGAGTGGTCCTGAATTATTACAAATGATCACTGTCTGAAGCAAAGAAGTTAGCACCCTGAGCGTTTCGACCACTGCATGCGGAGGCGATTCAGACCCAGCGGATCACAACCTGCGAGGGGAAGGGAAAAACTCAATGTTGGATCCACTTCCACCTTCTTCCCCTTCTCGTGCTGGTTCGAGGCGGTACGCGATGATAGTGATACTCGCGGACCGCCGAGAGCTCCCGCTGGGTCCGATCAATCTGCTCCGAGGCACGCCTGAGTCGCCCCTCGGCTCGCGAAATATGTACACCCGGAGAGGTCGCCTCGTCCTCGTCAGATGGACATCTCGCTCCCTCCAAAGCCGCGAGTCGCTCCTCCGTCTCGGCCTTGTCCTTCTCCACTCTGTCGAAGACCTCCCGTAGCAGCAGCGTGTGCTTTTGGAACAATCGCTTTACTTGCTTCTTCATCTTCTCGGCATCAAGTGGGTCTCCCAGGTATTCCGAGATGTTGTCCGCGTCGGGGGGAGGCGAGTACCCTCCGCTCATCTCGGCGTCGGAAGAAGAGATCGCATTATAGCCTACAGAGATAAGGTCAGAAGGAGCGATGACGGTAAGCGGGCCAAAGCCAGAGGATTTACCTGGTGTCGGTACGTCGCCCGCACCATCAGTAGGCCTAGAGGTGCCCGGCCGACCCTGGAAGGGTTCCCCTCCAAGAGTAACGAAGGGTTTCCCCAGGCCATAGGGCCTTGGCGACGGAAACGCCGCAAGGGGAATAGGTATCTGTGGCAAAGGACTAACGGCCCGATCGACCGCCACCAGGGCAGAGCTCCCAGGTTCTCCCTCATTTGCCCTATCTCCTCGAGGCATCTCCTGCCAAAGGGAAAGGAAAAAATCAGGAAGCAGGACGGTGGATCAAACGTGAGAAACGTATATACCTCCGGGATGACCTCGACACCGACAGCCGAGCTGGAGGCGGGGTTATCGGGCACCTGAGACCGCCGGACGACCTTTGCTTTTTTTGGCTTGAAAAGGGAGCCAGGCGACCCGCGCGCCAGCCACGGGGCAGCTTCGAGAGCCGAATCCCGGGCACCCTCCCTCGCAGCCGCCAAGCGAGCCCGCATCTCCTCAGACATAGGCATCTTCCGACTATAGATCGCCGAAGGAGGAGAAGAAGAGAGGTCATCCTAGAGGCCCGACAGCTTATTTATAGCGTGAAGGTGGGCCCCGACCGAAAAGATTATCTCCAGCTCAGCAGGACGTTCGCTGAACACGTGGGGTTGGATGTTTCTTTTCGAGCCTTTTGCAAAAGCTCGCAAAGAGCGGGGATTATGTACAACCCCGTGTTCACCGAAGGGACTCGGGCAACCAGGCGGGTCGGCCTCCAAGGGTCGCCCAGGCGGGTTAGCCCCGGCCCGCCTCTCCTAGGCGGGTCGGCCTCCAAGGGTCGCCCAGGCGGGTCAGCCCCGTCCCTCCTCTCCTAGGCGGGCCGCCCCCGACTCGCACCTTACCAGGCGGGCCTCCTCCAACTCGCATCCCCTAGGCAAGCCAGCCCCGTCCCGCGCCTCCTGCCGGGCAGAGGCATTGGAGGGCTACTCGCCCAGTCCCCAATTGGGGAAACTCCCTGCCATTTTTGCCCCTGCAGGTCTGCCCTTAGCCAGCTAGAACAGCGGAGTTCGGCTGTTGGCAGGCCATCCCAAGGGGCTTTCGGTAATTTCAGGCCAGCAGAGATTGGTTATTTGCAGATCGTTTTCGAAAATCTATAAATAGGACCCAAGGGGTACCTCAAGAGAGAGGCTTACTTATCTCTCAGTCTTCTAGCGCTTTCTGAGGTGCCTTAGCCCGGCATTTGGCTAAGGAGGGGAAACGCTCAATGATCTTCCGTGTTTGTGGTGGGACCTCCGCGTCGGGCCCTTGGTCTAGTCTTTTGCTCTTTCTTTCCTTGGTTGTTTTTCTTGTAGGAGCGAAGTAGGTGCGCGACCACCCCTTCCCCAAGGGTGAACTCCACAGAGACTGATTTTTCGGTTTCAACAGACGTGAGATCGGCATCAAGGTCCGGCTGCGAATGAGCGACCAGGAACGACCAGACTCTACGATCAAAACAGGAGGTGGTCCTCTGAAAAAAACGAGCAACGCAAATGAAAACCGAGAACAATTTCTCTTCGCACTTCACCTTTCGATCGAGCACCGGTAGGAGAGAACCTAAAAATTGGAGACAAAATTCGTGAGTCGCGCTGGAATACTTGAGAACACCGAGAGCGGGGAAACCCTAACGAGAGCTACCTTTAGAATGTTAGGGCTAGGGATCGCTCAGGGTATTCTATATAGCTCTATCATGCTTTAAATATGTATATATAACACCTCATGCGTAGAAAAGAGTCATAGGAAGACACGAAACTCATAACTCACTACCAAGTCGGTCTCGACACGCGCAAATATAGTAAACTATCCAACACACGCGCGCGCCCACACACACACACATATATGTGTGTGTGTCTGTGTGTGTGTGTGCGCGCGCACACACACATATATATACTATATATAAAAAATCCCTTATGGTGTAATCCAGTGCACGAATCAATACAGGTCATTCAGTCCATCTTATTTTAATACCATCCATCTGATTAGAGCATAAATTGGATTGCAAATAGCGTCAATAGCAAAATCTCCCTACCGACATCCTGATTTCTTCCCGATCACCCTTCCTGTACACATGGTTTTGCCTAGCCACGGACGATGGAGCCGCCGTCGGCCTGCGCGTCATCCACCGGCTCGCCGTGAGTTGTTCGGCGGTGAGGGGGCAGGATCACTGCCTGGGGAGAGCGAAACCCGCCGCCGCAACTCGGGTACTGTCGCGTGGGACACATAGACCCGTCCACTATCACTCATGTGTGTGTGTACACACAAGTGACAAACACGGGTCTCCGACCCCTCGTGCATAGCGCAACAGTACCTGGCTAGTGACGGCGGACTCCCCCCCGGGGGGGGGGGGGGGGGGGGGGGGGGGGGGGGGGGGGGCGATAGTACCCGGGTTGCTGCTTTGCCCGCCCCCGACACGCACCCGGTTATTTTAAATTAAAAAAAATCATTTTTTTATATATATATATAGTTTTTTTTTGTAAATATCTGTATACTTATATACAATTATACATACAATTTTAATATATATTTTTTAAATTTCATTTTTGTAAATTTGATAAAACTTTTTTGTTAAGAAAATTGTTTTAAAAAAACTCACATTAAACCAGCGGAGGCGGATCCTCTGCCTTGGATTGATTTGGATGAAACAGGGAGAGGAAATTGTTTCAATAAGGCGGATCGGGAAGATGATGAGAAATTGGAGAACGATGAATCGGAGTTTAGGGTTTCCATCCCGCCCAAAAACGCGATCGTATCCGCGCCGCAAAACCGATCTTCCTCTATCACTAATCGTATTTTTCCCATCTACGTCTTCGTCGTGACGGAAAGGGAGCGGCGAGTGGGGAGGATGAAGCTGGGAAAAAACCGTTGAGCAACGGCGGCGTAAGCGACAATGGCGGAGAGGAGGAAGACGAAGATACGCGATGTCCATCATCAAGAGCACTTTTTCTGAAGCGGTGCAAATCGGAGCCGGCGTCGAAGGAAGCAAGGTTGGCGGCGCCAGAGGTCCAAAGCAGCAACGACGGGTGTGGGTGGCCCGGCCGGAGCTCCGTCCGCGGTGGCGTGGACAAAACCTGCAGGCAGCAGTTTCAAAGAAATGGATCCGGATTTTTGGATCGGGTTTTTTTTCTTTTGGGGAGAGAAGTTCTGAAATGGATATTTACACGTCAAATCGATTTGAACTAACCTCCAGAATTTATTCAATGAATTACCTTAATTTATTGTTATCATGAGAGCTTCTATTTCTTTTTAATATAATATATATATATAATTACTATTATACAGACCAATACTATTACGCACAATGCACACCGCCGTTGATTTCCCCATTTCCCGCCTGTACGAGCCGACGAACAAGGAGAGGAAGGACCCAACTGCGAGCCCGCAGTCGCCGGCCTCTGCTGGGTCCTCCTTTTTCCACGCCGACGAACCACGTGCAGGCGGTGGCCGACAACACCACAGCCGCTGGCCGCCGCTACAGGAAAAAAGGTTAAGCTGTTGATCGCCACCGGCAACTACGGGCTCGCCGACCACCTTCCGCGCGAGGGTTGTTGGTGGCCATGCCGACGAATCACGGGCAGCCTGTGACCGGCGAGCCCGCAGTCACCGACGACAGTGCTGAATTTGATAAAAAAAACAAGCTTGATGGTATCGGCGGCCGGCGGCAACGGGCTCGCCAGCCACCCGCAGTTCGTCGGCGCTCGGGCCGATGAACTGCGAGAGGCCGGTGGCCGGCGAGCCCGTCGCCCCTACCGGCGTTGTTGTCAAGCTCTTCGACAGTGGTGTTGAAGCCAAGAAAAATTCTCTGCCTCAAGATCGGACTAGGCTGCCTAAAGCTACTGGTCAAGTGGTGAAGTTAGACGGCCCACGCAAGCAAGAACAAGAATGAGCTAGGAACAAGACCCTAGGTTGCTGCGGTAGGAAGGTCCCACCACGTACCCGGCTGCTTGGAAGAAGCGGCCCCTCCACAATCAGAATGGTCGAGCTAGGTACGAGGGAAACGAGCTAGCAACTAAGTCGCAGGTCGCGACTTGGTCTTTAAGGAAAAGGAATCCAAATGGCTCGCGAGTATCTATCCGAGATTCTTCGGCATATTCCCTCGTACCCCTTGGGTCCTATTTATAGAGAAATCCAAAGGGAGGGGGGTCATACTTATACCCCCCCCCCCCCACCCTGTCGACTAGGCGACTTCCTGGGGAGCTCACACGGGCTGGGCGAGTAGCTCGCCTAGTCGCCAACCTGGCGAGTATGCGGGGGAAACTCGCCATACTCGCCCAGGCCTTCTGCTGGCTCGCGACTTAATCTTGACTTCGGTCTTGACTTGTTGACTTTGACTCTCGCTGAGCTGGCTATGGTAGGACTCATCCCGTCGAATACGGGTTGTACACAATCCCCGCACTTTTTGAGCGATGTGGGAGCTCGGAAAGAAACATTCAACACTTATTCGGCGAGTAGTTACACCGAGTATCTGGGCTACTTGCCTCGCCTGCTGCTCGACGAAATCTATAAATAGGGGGGTTTTGGTTTCTGAGGCGGATCTCCAAAGCTCACCTACGATGTCAGAAGCTAACGTGAAACTTCTTCAAGATAGTCTCGCCACCCTGTTTGGTCTCCTTGGCATCTCTAAACCGAAAAGACCACGCGAGGCAGATGTTGTCGCCGATTTGCCGCCGTCGAAAAAGACGAAGACCAAGAAGCCAAAGAAACCCGCTTCTTCATCGATCGACCAGCCTCCGCCATCTGAGCCAGTCGCGGCGGCGACTGTCGAACCCGCGCCTTTCGCCAGTACCAAGAAGCTTCTCAGCGATCTTGGGCTGGACGACGTTCCTAACTCGATCGTCCTCAGTCCGCTCGAGAATCCCGAAGTCGCTGAGAAGCCGGCGACATCCCGGATCGAAGTCATCTCCTTGACAGGTCGTCGCTCTGCTTCCGCCCTCCCCAATCGTTGATCGTCGTGTGCTTCTTGTTGGCCTGATTTTCTTGTGCAGATTCCCCTCCGGGCGTCGTGGATGTACCGCTGGACGTCGCTCCCCTGAGCTCCGCGTCATTGCTCGCTCTAGTAGCTGGTAAGCCATATCGGACCGCGCATACGGTCCGGATTAACATTGGTGCTAAGAAGGCATCGGAGACTTCCTCGGCGAAATAAAACCCTCCGGCGAGCAAGGGACCACCGATGAAGGATCTCCCGGCGATAAGGGACCCTCCATGGAGCAAGGATCTCCCGGCGAGAAGGGACCCTCAAGGGAGCAAGGATCTCCTTGTGGGCAAGGCCGCTCATACTTCCGTGCGAGATTCGACACTGCCAGCGACGAGCTCTCCCTTGCCGCCGCCGCCTCTGGATGCGGCTTCTATTCAGGAGGTGAGCACCGTTTTACCGCCTCCGCCGCCTTTGTCCGCCCAGCAGAAAGCGGATTTGCAGCGACATCCCCCGCCTCCTCTGCTGAAGACTTCGCAGCATCCAGCAAGCTTGTCGCAGGCTCCGCCTCCGCCGAAGAAGCCAGATAGATCGCGACTGAGTTACTTCTCGCCGCGATTTGGATACTCTGACTATGGAGGTCGCGGGCAGGGCAGATCAGCTGATCACTCGGGTGGTCCATCCTCTAGTCGGCGAGATGTTCCCGGTCGCGTCCCTTCACCGCGTCGGTCCCGGCCTCCTCATCGCGGTAAGTCTTATCGTCATTATCCCTGATCGTTTGGATTCTTGTCTAATTTTGCGACTTCTCCCTAACAGATCGCCCGGTGACTCCTGGGGCAGCCTTCATCGACGTCATCGGGTTGTCGGGGAGCGAGTATCGTCATGTTGCAGCTCGCTCCTTCATGGAGCTGGAGAGCAAGTTTGACCAGCTCGCCATCTGTGACCCTCATCGCCAGATCTCGGCTCTGGAGGTGCGAATGGCGAAGATGGAAGAACTCCAGACAACCTTGGAGAGCTACGAGGCTCGCTTCCATATGGTGAAGGAGAATGATCGCCAGCTGGCGCTGAACAACCACCGCCTGCAGCTAGTCCTCGATGAATTGGTTGCATCCGGGCGAGCATGGGCTCCGTGGGGCGGCGGGAGAGTATTGAGGAGCAGCTGTGGCTTGGCGATGATGCGATGGCATTGGCGATGGAGCACTTCCGGTGGGCGCGCGAGATGGTATTGGTCGGGCGACATCCTCACCCTCCGGAGCGACCTCCTAGGACTTAAAAATATTTTTCTTTTTATGCTGAACTCGTCGTAGACGACTTTGTAATAAACCATATTTTCTTTTTAATAAGTGTATCTGCATCCCGCCGCTTGTTTCTCCCTGTTTATTCTGTGGTGTGCCGAGTTTATTATGCAGGTTCTGATGAATATTGCGACATCTTCTGCTGCACCATACGAGGTGGGTTGACGGAGGGCGTACTTCCTCGCCGCGATTTCGACTGATACTCGCCGAGACAGACCCCCCCCCCCCTTGCCTTTGCCTATAAATATGAGAAGTATGTAAGACATAAGTACGTTGCTGCGGATTTCTCACCCCACCTCGCGAGTAACTCCCTTGCTCGCCTCCTTTCCTTCTTTTTCCCCTCGGTTTTTTCCTCTTAGTCAGCTCGCAAAGATGGTGGGCGATGATGCCAATGCCCTCCGACAAGCTCATGCCATCAACTTCGCCGATGCGGCTTTCAAGAATTCGATCACCTTAGAAAAGGAATTGGAGACATTCAGGGAGCGCCACCTGCCGGAGGGATACTCGGTGAGGCTTCCTGCTCGCGCCGAGTGACTCAACACCTATGTTGAGGGCGCTGGTGTTCTCGCTGTGCCATTTTGACGCCGGCATGCGACTTCCCTTCTGGCCCGAATTCTGCGAGATCCTCTAATATCTCGAGATCGTTCCCGCGCAAATCAACCCCAATGGGATGGAGATCATCATGGGGTTCCTTTGCTACATCCGGGAGGAGAGGATCTCCTTCGACCTCTCCGTATTCCGTCGGATATTCGCCTTCGTCGCGACTTCGGAGGGGGTCGTCTACTTCAGCAGCCACGTCTGCACCTTGGTGGGGTCCACGAACAAAGTCCACCGCTGGAGCGAGCAGCTGGTTGTCGTTCACGGCGACTTCGGGGGACTTCTGAGAAGGCCGCACCAACCCGCCGATGTCATCTTCCTCCCGTCGATATTGGAAGGTATTCGCGAGCAATTGTTCGAATCCTTTCGAGGTCGCCGGTTTGACGTTATCTACTGGCGGCTCAACGTCAACTCGCTTGAAGCGATCCATCCCAACGAGGGTAAGACTTGAGCGAGATGGTGTATGATCGCCTGCTCGCTTCTATTTATTGAATCTCGCACTAAACATGTCGAGTGACCTTTGCAGTGGTCAACGAGCTTCCCGACAAGCCGCTTTCTCCGGCGAGGGAAGTCATCACCCCTCTCACTGAAGCCCCCCCCCCCCCCCCGCCTGATGCTAGGGAGAGGAAGAAAATCGCCAAGGGGAAGGCGAAAGATAGGTCGCCGGGGCCTGCGAGTAAGAAGGCAAAAGTGTCGTCGCCTCAGACTGACGACCAGGAGTCGCCGCTGGAAGCTCAGGCACCCAGCTTCCACCCAAACTACAACCTCAGGCAAGGGGTGGTGGACACCTATGGTCGCCCGCTGGTGACCTGGTCGGCAGGTGAGCACTTGGTGTCGCTGAGCACCAACCTCCCGTCATGGTCGACGGATTGGGAGGACAAGGGGGAGGCCTT
This sequence comes from Platanthera zijinensis, assembly GCA_039513925.1. Taxonomy (NCBI): domain Eukaryota; kingdom Viridiplantae; phylum Streptophyta; class Magnoliopsida; order Asparagales; family Orchidaceae; genus Platanthera; species Platanthera zijinensis. The sequence goes on from CM077097.1 coordinate 155,103,264, forward strand.
CGCCGTCCTCCATGCCTTGTATGGGCGAGTCGACGCCGAGTACATGCTGCAGCTCGGCCCGTTAGAGCTCGCCCATCAGTCGGCATGCTCGCTCGCGCGGTCTACCGAGTTAGGGCATTTCACGGCCAGGAAGCTGTTTGAGACGACGAAGGCATATATGATCGTCTCCAAGAAGGCTATAGACCTCGGCATGCAGTCGGCCTGTTGGAAGGACAATGAGGTAAGTCGTTATCCGCTGGCGAGATTTGATGATTCTCGACTGGTCATTCATTGACGGTTGATATCTCGCAGGCCGCCGAGATCGAGGCTGCGAAGAAGCTGTCCGGGTGCGAGGAGAAGCTCTCCACCTCGCAAGTTGAGCTGGAGGCGGCCCAAGTTCATGCTGTCGAGATGGAGACTCGGCTGGTCGCCGCTGAGGGACGCACGAGCTCCTCTGCTCTGCTTCCGGAGGCGCCGCGGCCGGAGGACGATCCGCAGTGGGCCGTCAAGTGGTCCCGACTTCTTTGGGAGGATAGGTCATCCATCCACCGCGAGATAGCGCGAACGGCGGGGAGCATAATGCTTGCGCGGCTGAGGATCAACGGGCAGCTCGTCGAAGGGGAGAAGCAGCTCACCGTCGACAAGCTCATCTTCGAACTACTCGCTGAGGAGACGATCTCGCTCAATCGCGTCCCTTCCCCATTGACGGGCTCTAGCAATTCCAGTAGTAGCAGTGGCAGCGGCAGCGGAGAGGAAAAAAAGAAGAGGATGTAGACGTCGGAGATGATGAATATCGGCCAGATACTAGCAACGACGAATCCTAGTTGCTCACCGATATTTGTCATGCTTGGATGTAACAATTTCTTGACCCTTTTGTAACTTGTAACTTTGATATATTTATACAAGTTTTTCGTTCTATCTGCTTCTCGCATGCTGGTTGGTATCGCTCGCTAAGCTCATAGGCTCGGGGAGGAGTGCTCGTGACACGTACTCGTTCTATCAACTCGCATAAGCATATACGCCTGAACACAAATTCGCATACTTGCCGAGACATACTCGCCTACGTGCCCAAGGCATACTCGCTTGCTCGCTCGGGGCGTACTCGCCTGCTCGCTCGGGGCATACATGCCTACTCGCCTGAGCTATATTTGCACCTGCCTAAAGCATATTCACACCTGCCTAATTAGGATCCGAGCTGGGCAGGTGATGAATAGTCATCTCTCAGGAGCCAGGCCCGACTAGAGTGGTGTGAGTCGACTCGTCGATGCAAGTAGTCGGTCTATAAGAGTGAAACTCGTACAAAGTTGACGAACTATGGCAACGTTCTGAACGAGGAACTTGATCTCCTCGAGGATGTTCAATGGCCGGTATGCAAGAGACGAGCTCGTGCAGAGACACGGACTTATGTTTACCCTGCCACTCGAGGCCTTCTCTTTGGAGTCGACACCCTGCCAGGAGTCAAGCTCGACCGGTGGGGGAGTCAACTCGAGGAGGCAAGTAATCGGTCTGCAGGAGAGGAGCTCGTGCAGAGTTGACGGGCTACGACATCACTCCAACGAGGAACTTGATCTACTCGAGGAGGTTCAATGGCCGGTATGCAGGAGAGGAGCTCATGCAAGGACACAGACTTACGTTTACCCTGCCACTCGAGGCCTTCTATTTGGAGTCGACACCTTGCCGGGAGTCAAGATCAACCGGGGGTGGAGTCGACTCGAGGAGGCAAGAAGTCAGTCTGCAGGAGAGGAGCTCGTGCAGAGTTGACTGGCTACGACATCACTCCAACGAGGAACTTGATATCCTCGAGGAGGTTCAATGGCCGGTATGTAGGAGAGGAGCTCATGCAGGGATACAAACTTACGTTTACCCTGCCACTCGAGGCCTTCTATTTGGAGTCGACACCTTGCTGGGAGTCAAGCTCAACCGGGGGTGGAGTCGACTCGAGGAGGCAAGTAGTCTGTCTGTAGGAGAGGAGTTCGTGCAGATTTGACGGGCTACGACATCACTCCAACGAGGAAATTAATCTCCTCGAGGAGGTTAAATGGCCGATATGCAGGAGAGGAGCTTGTATAGGGACACGGACTTACGTTTACCCTGCCACTCGAGGCCTTCTATTTGGAGTCGATACCTTGCCGGGAGTCAAGCTCAACCAGGGGTGGAGAGTCGACTCGAGGAGGCAAGTAGTCGGTCTGCAGGAGAGGAGCTCGTGCAGAGTTGACGGGCTACGACATCACTCAAACGAGGAACTTGATCTCCTTGAGGAGGTTCAATGGCCGGTATGCAGGAGAAGAGCTCGTGAGGGACACAGACTTACGTTTACCCTGCCACTCGAGGTCTTCTATTTGGAGTCGACACCTTGCCGGGAGTCAAGCTCAACCGGGGGTGGAGAGTAGACTCGAGGAGGCAAGTAGTCGGTCTACAGGAGAGGAGCTCATGCAGAGTTGACGGGCTACGACATCACTCCAATGAGGAACTTGATCTCCTCGAGGAGGTTCAATAGCCGGTATGCAGGAGAGGAGCTCGTGCAGGGACACGAACTTACATTTACCCTTCAACTCGAGGCCTTCTATTTGGAGTCGACACCTTACTGGGAGTCAAGCTCAACCGGGGGTGGAGAGTCGACTCAAGGAGGCAAGTAGTCGGTCTGCAGGAGAGGAGTTCGTACAGAGTTGACGGGCTACGACATCACTCTAACGAGGAACTTGATCTCCTCGAGGAGGTTCAATGACCGGTATGCAGGAGAGGAGCTCGTGCAGGTACGCGGACTTACATTTACACTTTCACTCGAGGCCTCCTATTTGGAGTCGACACCTTGCAGGGAGTCAAGCTCAACCGGGGGTTGAGAGTCGACTCGAGGAGGCATGTAGTCGGTCTGCAGGAGAGGAGCTCGTGCAGAGTTGACGGGCTACGACATCACTCCAACGAGGAACTTGATCTCCTCGAGGAGGTTCAATGGCTGGTATGAAGAAGAGGAGCTCGTGCAGGGACACGGACTTACGTTTACCCTGCCACTCAAGACCTTCTATTTTGAGCCGACACCTTGCCGGGAGTCAAGCTCAACCTGTGGTGGAGAGTCGACTCGAGGAGGCAAGTAGTCGGTCTGCAGGAGAGGAGCTCGTGTAGAGTTGACGGGCTACGACATCACTCCAACGAGGAACTTGATCTCCTCGAGGAGGTTCAATGGTCGGTATGCAGGAGAGGAGCTCGTACAGGGACACAGACTTACGTTTACCCTGCCACTCGAGGCCTTCTATTTGGAGTCGACACCTTGCCGGGAGTCAAGCTCAACCGGGGGTGGAGAGTCGACTCGAGGAGCCAAGTAGTCGGTCTGCAGGAGAGGAGATCGTGCAGAGTTGACGGGCTACGACATCACTCCAATGAGGAACTTGATATCATCGAGGAGGTTCAATGATCGGTATGCAGGAGAGGAGCTTGTGAAAGGACACAGACTTACGTTTACCCTTTCACTCGAGGCCTTCTATTTGGAGTCGACACCTTGCAGGGAGTCAAGCTCAACCAGGGGTGGAGAGTCGATTCGAGGAGGCACGTAGTCGGTCTGCATGAGAGGAGCTTGTGCAGAGTTGACGGGCTACGACATCACTCCAACGAGGAACTTGATCTCCTCGAGGAGGTTCAATGGCTGGTATGCAGGAGAGGAGCTCGTGCAGGGACACGGACTTACATTTACCATGCCACTCGAGGCCTTCTATTTGGAGCCGACACCTTGCCGGGAGTCAAGCTCAACCGGTGGTGGAGAGTCGACTTGAGGATGCAAGTAGTCGGTCTGTAGGAGAGGAGCTCGTGCAGAGTTGACGGGCTACGACATCACTCCAACGAGGAACTTGATCTCCTCGAGGAGGTTCAATGGCAAGTATGCAGGAGAGGAGATCGTGCAGGGACATGGACTTACGTTTACCCTGCCACTCGAGGCCATCTATTTGGAGTCGACACCTTGCCGGGAGTCAAGCTCAACCGGGGGTAGAGAGTCGACTCGAGGAGGTAAGTAGTCGGTCTACAGGAGAGGAGCTCGTGCAGAGTTGACGGGCTACGACATCACTCAAACGAGGAACTTGATCTCCTTGAGGAGGTTCAATGGCCGGTATGTAGGAGAAGAGCTTGTGAGGGACACAGACTTACGTTTACCCTGCCACTCGAGGTCTTCTATTTGGAGTCGACACCTTGCCGGGAGTCAAGCTAAACCGGGGGTGGAGAATCAACTCAAGGAGGCAAGTAGTCGGTCTGCAGGAGAGGAGCTCGTGCAGAGTTGACGGGCTACGACATCACTACAACGAGGAACTTGATCTCCTCGAGGAGGTTAAATGGCCAGTATGCAGGAGAGGAGCTCGTGCAGGGACACATACTTACGTTTACCCTGCCACTCGAGGCATTCTATTTGGAGTCGACACCTTGCCGGGAGTCCAGCTCAACCGGGGGTGGAGAGTCGACTTGAGGAGGCAAGTTATCGGTCTGCAGAAGAGGAGCTCGTGCAGAGTTGACGGGCTACGACATCACTCCAACGAGGAACTTGATCTCCTCGAGGAGGTTCAATGACCGATATATAGGAGAGGAGCTCGTGCAGGTACACAGACTTACGTTTACCCTACCACTCGAGGCCTTCTATTTGAAGTCGACACCTTGTTGGGAGTCAAGCTCAACCGGGGGTGGAGAGTCGACTAGAGGAGGCAAGTAGTCGGTCTGCAGGAGAGGAGCTCGTGCAGATTTGACGGGCTACGACATCACTCCAAAGAGGAACTTGATCTCCTCGAGGAGGTTCAATGGTCAGTATGTAGAAGAGGAGCTCGTGCAGGGACACAGACTTACGTTTACCCTGCCACTCGAGGCCTTCTATTTGGATTCGACACCTTGTCGGGAGTCAAGCTCAACTGGGGGTGGAGAGTCGACTCGAGGAGGCAAGTGGTCGGTCTGTAGGAGAGGAGCTTATGCAGAGTTGACGGGCTACGATATCACTCCAACGAGGAACTTGATCTTCTCGAGGAGGTTCAATAGTCGGTATGCAGGAGAGGAGCTCGTGCAGGGATACAGACTTACGTTTACCCTGCCACTCGAGGCCTTCTTAGAGTGCAATGTTATCATGTTGGCTATGAGAGGCGACAATGGGGTTAATTGCATCGACATTTTTGGTGAGAAGATAATCTTTCATTTTAAGAGGGACGATCTCAAACCCGCTGGATCGAGAAGTCGACATCCGAACCCGTTCCTAAAATTCTTCCAGTCGGGAGAGAGATGCACTCGGGGATACATAGGCCGACATGAAAGGGGTAAGCTGATCTCGGCCGACAATGCAGAGGCTCGGTCTTACAAGAGCGCTTTAAGTCCCAAAGCATCGTCCTATCTTTCGTACTAGGCTATTTAGGAGGAACGGATCGAAGATTCGCATTCCGATCTGTCAGCGTAGGTTTCTTTCATCCACGCTTAATGGATATGAGTGTCAGCGTCTGGACGGAGGGTGATGTTTCATCGATGGTCCTTTAGGATGCACTCGGAACAAACATACACCTTTGGGCTTAACTCTGCCCTTTCTTCGGCAGGTCATCCTACTTTGAGAATAACTTAAATTCCTCCTTACGATTACTTAACGAGGTCGGCATTTCCTTGAGTCCGGGAGTTTAGGGTGTAAATTTGTTCCTAGTAGTTCCTCCAGTTGGAAGAGAGATGCACTCGGGGGGACATAGGCCGACATGCAAGGGGGAAGCTAACCTCGGCCGACAATGGAGAGGCTCGGTCTTACAAGAGCGCTTAAAGTCCCGAAACATCATCTGATATTCCACCCTGGGCTATTTATGAGGAACAAACCGACCACTGGTTCCCGGAGTCAACTGCGAGGCGGATCCTGGAAGCACTCAGAAGTCTCGAGGTATATTAGCACAAAAGAGAGAAACCCGGCTATCATTGTATATCAAGAAATGTGTTTACAAAGTTGATACATGAGTTACTGCTAAGGGTAGAACCTTCTCAGGTCATCCCCACTCCAGGTTCCATTCAGCTGCTCTCCTGCTTGATCTTGTAGGTAATAGCCTCCCGTGGCCAGGGCTTCTCCGATGATAAAGGGCCCTTCCTAGTTGGGATGTAGCTTGCCGAAGGTGGTCCCTCACCCTGCGACGTCTACCTTCTTCATGACCAGATCTCTTGCCAGGAAATGCTTGAGGCAGACATTTTTGTCGAAGTGCTTCGCCATACGCCTCTTGATCTCCTCCTAGCGCACGGAGGCCAAGTCAGGAAGTTCCTCGATGTAGTCCAGAGAGATCCTCTGGGCATCTTCGTTCTCCAGGCATCATTCTTCGCCTCCGTCTCCCGCCACAACAACTCTCGGACTCCACACCTCGAACTCCACCGGGATGAGTGCCTCAGACCCATGGGATATCTTGAAGGGCGTTTCCCCCGTGGCTGAGTTTGGAGTTGTTCTCAGAGCCCATAGGACCGAGGGGAGCTACTCAGCCCAGTTCCCTTTGAGATTGGTGACCTTCTTCATCAAGTTGATGATAAGCTTGTTGGCAGCCTATACTTGTCCATTACTCCGAGGATGATGCACAGAAGCGAACCGAAGGTCCGTCCCCAGCTGTTTACAGAAGTCCTCCGGCTCCAAGCTGGTGAATTACGGCTCATTGTCAGTGACGATGGCTAGAGGAATCCCAAATCTGCATGTGATTTCTCCCCAAATAAAGTTCTTAATGACCTGGGAGGTGGTCTTGGCCAAAGCCTATACTCGCCACCTTGCAGTAGGTAGTACGCGACCTTATACCAAAACTTTATTTGATCTTGCCCGTCTGAGGGTAGCTGACCCGTTGTTAAGAACGTGACGAAAGGATCTTTCCACGAGGGCCGATGCTCTATCTCCATCATTTCCCCTTCCTCTATGGACGGTCGAAACAGCTCGGTGACAATTCCCTTGGCTCGGGGACCGTACTTGGCAAGGTAGTCAGCTTCAGAATTGTCTTCTCGGGGTACATGCTCGACGAAGAAAGATTGGAACCCCCCGATAAGACCCTTGACCTTGACCAGGTACCGTTGCAGGGTGGGATCATGTACTTCGAACTCCCCCCGTATCTGGGATGCGACCACCATTGAATTGATGAAAGCTATTGTTGGAACACCCTAGTTTGGATTTGGATCAGGATCACTATGTCTTTAGGACTATTAGATTGACCCATCTATGTATAGCTAAGGGTCATAGGATGTGCTAAGTCAGAGGCTCTCAGAAATTGAAGAAATAAGCCAAGAGAAAATAGTCAAGAGAAGAATTAAGAATTCAACCTTGGCGTCGAGCTCAGATCGACGAGATGAGTTCAGGCATCGAACTGAGATTGACTATCTCTGAGCTTAGGTCCACGAGGCGTCGAACTCCGTTCGACGATCTCCGAGCTCAGATCGACGTTTTCTGTCCCAGACCAGCTCCAATATCTCTGAGCTCAGATCGACGATAGTTGAGCTCAGATCGACGATCATCTTGTTGAGATCGACGATTTCTGCTATCACACTGAACACAAGTTCCAAGGCAGATTTTCAGGATAACCTTGGTCCAATCAAAGTGAGCTGTTCATATTCCAACATAGCTTTATTACAGGACAGTTACAAGAATGCATTTATGGAGATTATAGCCGTTGGAGTAGCTAAGAGGCATCAGTAATAAATGCAAAAATCCAAATGACCGTTGGCCTCCTATCAGTATGTATACACAGAGATACAGAGGAACAAATAGAGTAGAAAGTAGTAAAAATAAAACAAAGAAGAGAAGAAAAGAAAATAGAAAGAGATACAAGAATCAGAGTTCCAGGAAGAACTCAACATCACCTGTACAGCCAGTGCTCTTCTCAAATCTACTATTCTAGGAAGCCTGAAGAAACAACTACTCTACATCAGTCTGAAGGCTTACTGGAAGATCAACATCATCAAGGCTTCATCATTCACACTCCAAGACAACTCACATTTCAGCCTTTGCTGAAATCATTATTTGCTGGAGCAGTAATTCATTGAAGACCTATCACCCTTTGCAAAGCTTCCACTCCCGAACCTACTACTAATCTTAGGGGGAGCTTTGACAACATCATCAAAATCCACTTGTGCTTCTCTTTAATTGTTTAACAGAGAAGAAAACATCAACTCTCCCTTCCCAACTGTACAAAGGGTTCTTGAACTCCCTTCAAAAGTTCTGCTTGTTTTTTGAGATCTTGTCAAAACTCAGTGGTGGAAAGACACCTGATCAAAAAATCCAGTTTGGTTTTTGAGCACCTTATCAAAAGCTCATTGGTGCCCAAGACACCTGATCAACTCTTCCTACAGTGGATTCCTACCTAGGGTGGTAGAAGAGTGGACTACCCAAGTTTAGGGGAACCACTATAAAATTTTTATATCGTCTGGTTTGCCTTTATTTCTTTTCTTTATTATTCTTGATGTGTGTTTGCTCTAATCTCTAGGATAGATCTCAATTTCAATTGGTATCAGAGGGAGGTTGGTTATACAACAACTAAACCATCACTAGGTTGGTTGTTTATACAGGCTAACACCTGAACCAAAAGATCTCTCTTTTGATCCATCCTAGTTAGATTAATTATTCTGTTTTTCACATGCTAAGAATATGGAATATTCTTAGCACCAGACCTCCTAAGTGCAACATAAACAAATTTGCACTTTGGAAGATAAGAATTAAGTCATTTATGGACAATATTGATGAAGAAATATTTTATGCCATTATGACAGGTCTCCCAACCTCAGTAACAACAACTAAAAGGGCCAGGCTAGCTGATGCTAGAGCCATGAATATCCTAGCACAGTCATTATCTGATGACTTATTCCAGGAAGTTGTTGAATGCTCAACAGCTAAGGAGATATGGGATTCTCATCATCAAATGGCTTCTGAACAAGTGGATGGAACAACAGAAAGAAGCCATAACATCTTATTTGAAGGAGGAGAATCAGTATCCCTAGATGTTATTTGGGATGTATCAGATGATGAATCATCATTTGAAGATGAAGATGAGGAAGCAAGGGCCAAAAAATTCTTCTTAATGGCCATCAATACTTCCTGCAACAGTTTAGAGGCTGAACAAACAGAAGGCAGATCAAAACCTGAAGAGGATCAGGTATTATCTAACTTTATTTTAAGTTCAGTTAACTTAGAACTTTAATTTTGCTGCCAAGATTCAATAAAATCTGAGGAGGAAACAAAACTTCTCAGAGGAATGTTTTCAGAATATATTCAAAGGAAGAAAAAACATTTTAATCGACGAAATGAGTTCAGACCGTCGAACTCAGATCGACGATCCTATATAAAATCGTCGAACTCAGTCTGCTTTTTCATAAATTTGATTTATAATTATAAGGATAAACTATTTAAAATATTTTCAAATCCTTTTCCTATTTGGAACAAATTTATTAGGAAACATCTTTTCTTAGGGCTGCTTCTATCTTTTTTATATCTTGTTCAAAATTGTGTTAGGATTTCTGTATGAGAATTCTCTGTCAGATAACTTTATATTTCTTATAGATCATTTTCTAAATTCATCTAGATTGAGTCCTCTACTCTAATTGCATTGGTCAACAGTGATCATGGCACTGAGTTTGAATCTCTTCTGATGAAAATAAATTCTATAGGAAGGAAGATATTAGACTTTGTTTTTCAGATTCAGAACCCTAATAAAATTTGCTGGACAAATATCATTTTTCTACTAACATATCCTTTTCAAGGAGAGAACAATCTCTACCATAGCCTTCTGCAGGTACCATCTATAAGAGTTTGCTAGATGACTCAATCAAAATCCAATTTTCAAAGTCATCCAAGCCTCCTCCAATCACAGTTACTGCATCAACATAGGGGGAGATTGTAATGCCAGCAGCAGTCAGTTTTTAACAGCAACAGAAGACAACAATGCAAAGCTTTTCTTTTTATATCTTATGCTTTGTAATATTTATTGTAATATTTTTATTTTCATGTAAATAGTAATCCTAACTCAAATAAAGGGAGATTGTTGGAACACCCTAGTTTGGATTTGGGTCAGGATCACTATGTCTTTAGGACTATTAGATTGACCCATCTATGTATAGCTAAGGGTCATAGGATGTGTTAAGTCAGAGGCTCTCAGAAATTGAAGAAATCAGCCAAGAGAAAAAAGTCAAGAGAAGAATTCAGAATTCAACCTTGGCGTCGAGCTGAGATCGACGAGATGAGTTTAGGCGTCGAGCTGAGATCGACGATCTCTGAGCTCAGGTCCACGAGGCGTCAAACTCCGTTCGACGATCTCCGAGCTCAGATCGACGTTTTCTATCCCAGACCAGCTCAAATATCTCTGAGCTCAGATCGACGATAGTTGAGCTCAGATCGACGATCATCTTGTTGAGATCGATGATTTCTGCCATCACACTGAACGCAAGTTCCCAGGCAGATTTTCAGGATAACCTTGGTCCAGTCAAAGTGAGTTGTTCATATTCCAACATAGCTTTATTACAGGATAGTTACAAGAATGCATTTATGGAGATTATAGCCGTTTGAGTAACTGATAGTTTTACTTTCAAGACTACCTAAATACCTAGAGGGGGGTGAATAAGTACTTTTCCTTGATTTAACTTAAGGCAGAAAATAACTACAGTTATTTGAGTTAATCAGATATTTCTATAGCTAACACAGCACAACAATCACAATCATACACACATCACAGATTGCACATAGATTTATAGTGGTTCCCCAAGGTCTGGGTACATCCACTTTCCCCCTTCACCTATCTAGCAGTATGCTAGATTCGGTCTAACTTCTTACTTTATCTCAGATCCTACAGCTCAGAATCCAGGAGGATTCCTACAACTCAGAATGTCTCCACATTCCTACAACTCAGGCTAACAAGCCCTATCTCAGCCTTGCCACAAGGCCTACAACTCAGAGAATACCTTCTCCTACAACTCAGGCATAAACAGCCCTACCTCAGCCTTGCTATAAGGCCTACAACTCAGAGAATACCTTCTCCTACAACTCAGGCATAAACAGCCCTACCACTCAGAGATTAAATCTCCTACACTCAGCCTTTATAAAATAGGCTTACAACTCAGATCTATGAATAGATCCTACAGAATTTGATAAGGAATTTTATAATCTCTTACCCCTGTTGAGAGAGAAGGGATAATAACTTTCTTGATCAGCTTCTTGAAGAGGCTGATGGCTGAAATCAAATTGCTCTTAGCTTTCTTCAAAGCTTCTTGAATCTGAACTTAGTTGGGTTGATTTCGTTTGAATATAACTGACTGGCAGCTTCCTTCTTAGACTCCAGAAATAGATCTGAATCTTCTTGACAGATTAGTTCAGTATCTGCTTCTTGAGAGACCTGTGAATGTCTCCTTCTTGACTTCAAATAGCTCGATCTCTCTCTATCCAAACCTCTTGAAGATACTTCTGAATTCTTGATTAAATTCAACTTAGACAGAATCTGAATAGAAAACTACTTCTGAATGTCTTCTTAGATCTTCTCACGAAGATCTTCTTCTTTATGACTTGTACTTTCTTGATCAGAGATCAATCTCATAATAGGTGTGTTAGTTGTGTGTATTATCAACTTCTTCCTTCTTCTGAATCCATCAATTTATAGACTTCATCCATGGTAACCGGCTGATCCGATTTCTAACTAACTTCTGACAAGTCTGACAGCTTCAGTAAACCTGTTGTAACTCACAGCTGTCAAGTCTTCAAATAGTTCTTGAGCCTTTGTCTCTGTCAGCAAAGCGTCGAGACTGACTGTCATAAAGTGTCAAGACCATCTGTCAATATGTGTCGACACAAGTAACTTAAGTGTCGACACAGCCTTTGGTGATGTCGACATAGCTGCCTTGATGTCGACACAGCTTCTTGACACTGCATCTTGAGAATGTGTTGACACTGATTATTTGTGTTGACACAAACACTTCACCATTCATCAGCAATCAACTTGGTCTAGATTCAGCTGTGTGTCGACACAGTTGATGTAGACTTAGAACATAGCATGTGTCGACACTGCCTCTAGGTGTCGACACAGTTGTTGTCGACTCTGCCTCTGTGTGTCGACACAGCCTCCCGGTGTCGACACATTTGATGTCAACTATAAGCTTCTGTGTGTCGACACTGCCTCCCGGTGTCGACACAAACTCACTAAAGTGTCGACACAGCCATTTCCAAGTGTCGACACAATCTTACTGAAGTGTCGACACAACTTCCTCAGGTGTCGACATATGGACTTAGAATCTTTTTCCTGCATTCTAGCACATTCTTAACCTGCACATATAAACTCAAAATACCATCAAATACACCTTGATGTATATCATTGAGCTAAGTGAGGCTTCTCCAAATCAGGTACACATTTTCTAATGTACCCAACAATCTCCCCCTATTTGGAGAAGTCATAACCCTTTAGCCAATGATATACACCACTTAAAAAATAAACATGATGATGTATATAAGATTTATATTACAGGGTACTTTATAACAAAACACATATCATTGTTACATCACAGAATAAAGATGTAAAAGAGAATGATCACAAAACAATGTTTTGTATATTAACTCAAAAATGTTTGTTACAAGTTGTTTACATTGATTTCTTTAACAAACTAACAATTACATAGTTCTTGGACAAAAACTAGTAAAACTTAGACTAAGGCTGGACTGGCTCCTTGATGACAATCCCTTTGCAAGATTTAATCTGAGCCTGCACAATAGGTTCTGTATCTTCAATAGGCTTCTTGCCTTTTAACTCAGCTTTCTTTTGTGCTTCAGCCTTGATCTTTTGCCTTTCAAAATAATGAAAGGGCTTGGGGAAATACTTTCTAGGTTCCTGAGTATCAGGAGATAGCTTCCCCATCTTAGCCTTTCTCCTGTATTGAACTATGGCCTCCTGCCTGGCTTCATACTTTTGCCATTCTTGATCATTGTACCATTTTCCCCTTTCATGTACTTGATCTTTTACAGCTTTCCAGGCAGTTAAAATGATATTCCTTGAAGTGCGGCTCCACTGCTCAAAGTCTGGATTTAATTCTGCTTGCTCTCTAAATCTTTTCTTTGATAATAGAGCATATTTCTGAGCTTTCAGACCAGCTTCTGGCATATCTACCTTTTCAATAATAACATTTGTAACTGGTAGAGGAGGGCTGTACATAGACTCAACTTATTGATGTACCAATTCAATATCTACAGGAGGGTAAATAACTTGGGCAACCTCAGGTTGATCACCTCAAAGTAGAGCTGTTTGCACACCTGACTCAGCCATATTATCATCATCACACAAGGGTGGATATCCCAGAGTGGATCTTATGCTATTGGTTACCCATTTGTCATGATCAGAGCCAGCATAGACTAACACCCTCTCCCCCTTTATGACTTCTCTGGTCATATGATCTCTTAAGTCCTCTTTTTGAAATCTTATTTTCCAATCCAGGTAATTGATACCATCTTTAAAGAATGGCTTTAACTTTTGAAGCTTGTCACTAATTAACTTTTGAGATGAAGTGATGGCAGTTTTAACTGAATCTAGGGCAGCCTGTAGTTTCTTATCATAGTCTTCCATTTCTTTAGCCCTTGCAGCAGTCATTCAAGTAACAGCATTTTTTAACTCAGTGACTATCTCATTATGAGATTCAGTCAAATTGTCATTCATTCTTATTTGATTTTCAAGGACATAGCCTTATTTGACTGCAATCTCATCCACTTGCTTCTTTATTTCTTCTTGTTGCTTAGCAAGAAATACCACAGCATTGCCTCCCTTGTGGAAGCAATCTATCATCTCTTTTTTATTCTGATTGACCTCAAATCTGATAGACTTTATCTCTTGGGCTAGATCAAATTGAAGAGCTTTTTGGCTTTCATTCACATATTTTTCTAGAAGCAATCTCTGCTCATCAAATTTTACTTGTAAGTCAACCAAGTACTTGTTGTAATCAATCTCAGGAGTAGAATATGAAGTAGTTGTTTGGAGAGCCTTTTTATAGCTTTGACTTCTTCTCTTAAAGACCATTAGTTTTCTTTTCTTGGCCTCCATGACTTCTTCATGCTCAGAATCTGAAGAACTTTCAATATTAACTCTCTCTTGAGGAGTGGAAGAAATTTCTTTCTCAGCTCCATGTTGCTCCTCCTCTATATTAACCTGCTCCCCCCTCAAACCTTACTTGCTCCCCCTCAAATCTTAGGGTCTCCATTTTATCTGTTGCTCCTCCAAGAACAGAAAACAACTCTTCAAGAGTGAATTCTTGTTGTGTGAGAGCAGGAGATAGTACTTTCTCAGTAGTAGCAATAACTCCAAAATTATCAAGACCAGTTTGAGAAACTATGTCTTCTGATAAATTGATTCTTTCTTCCTCTTGGACCTATTCAGAATGTGGCTCCCCCTACAACTGTGTAGTAATTGGCTCCCCCTGCACCTGTGCAGATATAGTCTCTTCCTGGACTTAGGTAGTCCCAGTCTGATCCTGAACTTGTTCTCTAACTTGTGCTTCCTGTTCTTGTGCATCCTTATGACCATGCTCAGAAAGGTCATGTGCTGGTGATTTTTCTGTTAGCTCTTGCTTGTACACATCAGGCAACTCCTTTGAAAGAACTCTATCCCATCTTGAGAATAACCTTATGCCCATTCTCCTCATATGATTTATCTTTGATCCAGGAATCTGTTGCATCACCTCTGGAATTATTCCAGCCAGGTACAACCTCATGATCCTAGCCAAGTTTTGCTTCTTGATTCCTTCTTTTATCTTATCAAACAGTATTGCAGACCAATTGGTGTGAATCTTAAATATTACTCTTGTCATCAGGCTGAATACCTATCATGGCCACCTGGTTTACGTAAGATCACTTTTCCTACTATTTCAGATAGGAATATCCCTTGATGATTCATGCTTTTCCTGTTGATGGCTGCTCCTATCTTTAAGGTTGGATCCAATCCACACCATTGAAGCGCCTCCCTGGTCCTTGAGGCTGGGACCTCTTCCTCATCATGGATTCTAGGTAGATGAAGAATCTTGCTCAACCTCTTCTGAGACAGCTTGACTTTTTCTCCATGTATAGTGGATTTGATTTTCAATCCTGTTGAGTCTATTGAAGCAGCAGTATAGAACTCGAATACTTCTTTCTTCCATATATTTGTAGGTTCAGAGACAAGATATTCCAATCTGTTGTCTGCAAGAAGAGAAATGACTATTTTGATCTCCATTGCGGCATCGTCGAATGCATGTCTAACCAACTCATACCCTTCATTGATGTTGTCTTCAATCTTGGGCGCCATTGGAATGAAGAGAAGGCTTGTTTGGAGAAGAGAGAGTTTGTCGACACAAGGCTTTTGTCTCGAAACCCTGGTGAGCGTGTCGACAGAATAAGTTCTTGACCTATTTATACCCTTCTTATCAAAGAAGGACAAAAGGCGGGCAAAAACTATCTAAAAGTGTCGACACTGTTGAAAAGTGTCGACACAAACTTCTATTATCTCGACCACGGCGCTGACTACTATGTGTCGACACCAATTCATGATATGTCGACACAGGAGATACTTAGTAGTTCATCAGAAATTCTGTGTCGACTCTTAGTACAAGCGTCGACACAAAATCTGTAAGTGACGACACCATTACTCTGGTTGTGTCGACACTACATTTCTGGATGTGTTGACTCTTTGTCCCTTAGGTGTCGACACATTTTCTCTGTGTCGACAAAATTTTCCTGAATTGTCGACATAACTTCTCTATGTTGACATTTTATCACTGAATGTGTCGACACCATTTTACTTAGCCAATTTTTGGTAAACTAACCTATGGTCAGCATTCCTAATTCAATTTTAAATTTATTGAATTTAGTTTCATCGAGAGGCTTAGTAAATACATCTGCAATTTGAAAATCAGTTTTAACAAATTCTAATGAGATGTCTTCTTTTTCTACATGTTCTCTTAGAAAATGGTATCTTATCTCTATATGTTTAGTCCTACTATGTGAAACAGGATTGTTTGCAATAGAAATAACACTTTTAGAATCACACAATAAAGGTGTTCTACTTACTTGAATACCAT
The DNA here is from genome assembly GCA_039513925.1 of Platanthera zijinensis. Taxonomy (NCBI): domain Eukaryota; kingdom Viridiplantae; phylum Streptophyta; class Magnoliopsida; order Asparagales; family Orchidaceae; genus Platanthera; species Platanthera zijinensis. The sequence goes on from CM077097.1 coordinate 155,119,254, forward strand.
AGTCCCTTAGCTGATGCTGAATCCACAACAACTATGCACAAAAACTTCCTGCTGCCACATATTAAGACTCAGTTATGGATATTGACACACTAGTCTGCTTCTTACTGCTCCAGGATATCAACCTTCCTCCCAAGAATTGGCATGTACCTGTAGCACTCTTTCTATCTTCTCTACAGCCTACAAAATCTGTATCTGAATAACCTGTTAGTAGAAAATCTCCATTCCTAGGGTACCAAAGGCCTAGATTAGGTGTGCCCTTTAGATATCTCAAAATCCTCTTGACTGTAGTATAATGTGATTCTTCAGGGCATGCTTGGTACCTAGCACAGACACATGTAGCATATATAATGTCTGGTCTACTAGCAGTGAGATATAATAGAGAGACAATTATTCCTCTATACAAAGACTCATCTACAGGTTTACCTGCATTATCTTTGCATATAGACATACTTGTTCCTATAGGAGTTCTAATGGTGGAGGATGATTCCATACCATACTTTTTAATTAACTCCTTGGTGAACTTAGACAAGGATATGGACAAGCCATCTTCAGTTTGTCTTACTTGGAGTCCCAAGAAGAACTTAAGTTCCCCCACACTGCTCATTTCAAACTTCCCTTGCATAAGTTTGGCAAACTTCTTGCAAAGGTTGTTCTCTGTAGACCCAAAAATTATGTCATCTACATAGATCTGAACTAAGATTATCTTACCTTTAGATTCTCTTAGGAATAGAGTTTTGTCTAGTTTACCTCTTGAGAATTTGTTCTCAATAAGGAAAGTATACAAGGTTTCATACCAAGCCCTTGGGGCTTGCTTTAACCCATGCAATGCTTTCCTAAGTCTATAGACATAACCAGGTTTAAGAGAATCTACAAAACCTGATGGCTGCTCTACATAGACTTCTTCTTTTAGATCATCATTCAGGAATGCTAATTTCACATCCATTTGGTATACCTTGAAGCCTTGATATGCTGCATAGGCAAGGAACATCCTGATTGCTTCCAGTCTTGCTACTGGGGCAAATGTTTGATCAAAGTCTATTGCCTCTTCCTGCCTGTATCCTTTTGCAACTAATCTTGCTTTGTTCTTCACAATAACTCCACTCTCATCCAACTTGTTCCTAAAAATCCACTTTGTACCAATGATGTTGTGGTCTTTTGGTTTAGGAACTAACTCCCAGACCTTGCATCTTCTAAACTGATTAAGCTCCTCTTGTATAGCATTAATCCAGTGTTGGTCTTGGATTGCTTCTTCAAATTTCTTTGGCTCTAGTTGAGATAGAAAACTTGAGTGCAGGGCTGTATTCAGATTTCTGCTTCTGGTTTGCACTCCTTGTCTTGGATCACCGATTATCTGATTTGTTGGATGATCCTTTAGATGTCTTACAGCTGGAGGTAAACTTCCTTCTGGCTGAACACCTTCAGTTTCTTCATTATGCTGTACCTTTTGGTTGTCATCAGCTTCTAGAGAGTCTTGTACTCCCCCTGGACAGTAGCCATCATTTTCCAATACTTCATCTGCAGTTGAGCCTTCTGCAATGGAAAGCTTGTCCATTCTATTACTTATTCCTGTTGGACTGCATGAACTACAAGGCAACTCACTATTGATTAATCTAGTTTCATCAAATATAACATGTACAGATTCTTCTACAACCTGTGTAATCAAGTTGTAGACTCTATAAGCCTTACTATTGTTGATGTACCCAATAAATATCTCATCTTGGGATTTGACAGCAAACTTAGTTAGATAAGACTTTCCATTGTTAAGGATATAACACTTGCAACCAAAGATTCTAAAATATGATAAATTTGATTTTCTACCTTTCATGATCTCATAGGGTGTTTTTGTGTGGCTTTTGGTAATAGAGGCCCTATTGATCACATGACATGCAGTACTAACTGTCTCAGCCCAGAAATATTCTGGGAGAAAAGTGTCACTAAAAAGAGTTCTACCAGCCTCAATCAATGTCATATTCTTTCTTTCAGCAATACCATTTTGTTGTGGTGTTCTAGGTGAGGAGAATTCTTGGAAAATCCCAAATTTTTCACATAATCTTGTCATACTTTCAGATTGAAATTCAGTGCCATGGTCACTTCTGATTTTGACCACTGTACTGTTCAGTTCATTCTGAATTTGTTTGACAAAACTATGTAAAACACTTGGGGTTTCAGATTTCTGTCTCAGAAAGAACACCCAAGAATATCTAGAATAGTCATCTACAACCACAAAAGTGTAGACCTTCCTACCTAGACTATGAACTGGCATAGGACCAAATAAATCCATATGCAGTAGGTATAAACACCTGACTGAATCCTTGTTTTCAAGGCTATGAAAGGAGGATTTTGTCTGCTTGCCCTTTTGACAAGCTGAACATATCTCATTCTTTATACACTTAACCTGAGGACCATTCCTCACTAACTCTTTGTTAAAGAGTTGGCCAATTGTTTTGTAGTTAAGATGAGCCAGCCTCTTGTGCCATTTGACACAATGAGATGCTCTCTCATCAGCTACAAGACAAATAGGAGAAACCTTATTCTCATACACAAAGTCAAGACAATAAACATTTCTTTTTCTATACCCAGTCAATATGACCTTTTGATCACTTGACCTTTTGATATGGCATCCATTTTTAACAAATGAAATGTCATATCCTAGATCACTCAGCTGACTTATGCTTATCAGGTTATGTTTCAAACCTTTTACATAAGCCACTTGAGTGATGGTAATTTGGTTTGAAGAAATGTTACGAAATCCTTTGATGATTCCTCTTTCAGATCCACCAAAGATTACTTTAGGCCCATCCTTGATAGGTGTGTACTCCTTCAGTAGCCCCTTTGTTCCAATCATGTGCCTGGAACATCCACTGTCCAAGTACCATATAGGGGCATGGCAACTTGGACTTTCCTACAATACAGAATTACTTTCCCTTAGAACCCAAGTAAGTCTTGGGTCCTTGGTTCAAGTTAGCACCATTCATATTAAAACTACCAGCAGCTCTTCTAACTGGTAGACTGTTGTTCTTCCTGACACTTATGTTATGCCAGCAGTCTAAGGCAAAATGGCATGTCTTGCCACAGCACCAGCATTCATACTTGTTGTATCTAGGTCTAGATACATTTTTGGCAGAAAAATTTCTGTTCTGTACTGGTGCTGCTGCAGCTACACCCACTGATTTCTTATAACCATGGGGTTTATGAACATGGGCTGACTTATTGGCATTAACACCCTTGTTATTCATAACATCAGTCTTATTATGACCATGAATGTTTTCAAGATCATATCTGTTAGAAGGCACTTGTACCTTTCTAAACATTACAAGCACTTTAAAATTTACTGGCTGGACTGGTGCTTTGCCTTTTCTCTTGAATTGGAAAGTCCTGGTATTACCTTTAAATCCTAATCCTACCTTACCCTTTTGAGCCACAAACTCATCTATTAAGGGTAAGACTGATTTTAGCTTAGAGTAACAAGCCACTAGATCTTTCTCCTTTTGAAGTCTGACTTCCAGACTTTTAATTAGATCATTTTTATATGTGATTTACCCATCTAAATAATAGTTATAGTTTTCAGCTTGGCAACCTCATTAAATTTTTGATATAATTCTTTCTCTAAACTAGATGCAGACATCTTAAGATCTGCAATTTCCTTAGCCTGAGTTTTGGCCAGGTTTTTGCTTTTCTTAAGTGCCTGCAATAAGTCCCCATATTCATCTATCAACTGATGAATATCTCCTTCAGATTATGATCCATCCTCATCACTTGATGAAGATGAATATGACTCTGAACCAGTACTGTAATTAGAAATTTTAGAATTACTTTGTACCTTACTGGGACAAGGCTGATCCTGGCACTTGTTTTCTTCCTATTCAGCCATCAGTCCCATGCACTGATGGTCTTCTTGTTCATTGATGGAGTCCAGTAATTGCATAAACTCCTCTTCTTCACTAGCTACATACAGTCCAATGTATGCTTCAGCTTCATATTCTGACTCTAATGAGGATTGATCTGTAAGACTCTTCTCTTTCTTAGCAACAAAGGATTTCTCCTTCTTGTCCTTTTGTTGAGTCTTCTTTTTGTCTGCTGACTCCTTCCTCTTTTTTGGACACTCAGCCACCACATGTCCAGGCCTATTGCAGCAATAGCAAACAATTTTTGATGTTGTAGCCTTGCTGGGCTTAGACCTGCTCCTTTTCTTTCTTGATGATTTTCTCTTTTGATAGTAGTCATCATCTGGCTGTGATGTGAAGGGCCTTGACTTCCACTGCTTCTTCTTCAAGAACTTCTGAAACTGCCTTGTAAAGGCAGCAAAATCTGCATCTGAATCACTGCTATCTGAGTTCTGATTGTCTGAATTCTCTGAGATAACTTCAGTAACTTCCTTAGGAGGTGATGGAGACATCCTCTTGCTCTTTCTAGTGGCTTCAACCTTGAAGGCCACTGACTTTTCTCTATGCTCTTCTTTTGTATTTCTTTCTTCCTCCTTCCTAGCCATTAGTTGCATTTCATATGATAGCAACTTTCCAAATAAGGTTAGAGGAGAAATGTCTGCTAGTTTGGTCACTTCTCTAATGGCACAAATCTTGGTATCTCAATCCTTTGTCAAGGATCTTAGGAATTTGTCATTCAGCTCATAAGTACTGAAGACCCTTCCATAGGATATTAGTTCATTCACTATCCTGTAAAATTTATTGTAGCATTCAGATATGCTATCAGACTTCCCTTGTCTGAAACTCTCATATTCTTGATTGAGCATAGACTTTCTGTCTTGTCTAACTTCTTCAGAACCCTCCATGTAGACAATCAAAGTGTCCCACATTTCCTTTGAGGTTTTGCAGCTAATCAAATTTTGGAAAGTAGAATCATCTATGGCACTCACTATGATATTCTGAGCTATTTTATCCATAGTTGCCAGTATAATCTCATCCTTGGTCATTTCAGAAAAATCTTTAGGATTTCTTTGATTTGCATCTAGAACAGACACATTCATTGGGATATATGGACCTTCTTTTACTGTGATATATATCCTTGGGTCAGAGGCCTCCATAAACAACCTAACCCTTTCTTTCCAGATTCAAAAAATCTCTTTCCTGCAGATGGGTAATTTCATTGACCCTAGTTCCTTGTGATTCTCTCCAGAACCCATTTTATTGATTCTTGATTCTGCCTTAGGGATCTAACTCAGACTGTTAAGTCCTTCTTTGAGCAACCTCCCTCTGATACCACTTGATAGTTTTACTTTCAAGACTACCTAAATACCTAGAGGGGGGTGAATAGGTACTTTTCCTTGATTTAACTTAAGGCAGAAAATAACAACAGTTCTTTGAGTTAATCAAATATTTCTACAGCTAACACAGCACAACAATCACAATCATACACACATAACAGATTGCACACAGATTTATAATGGTTGCCCAAGGTCTGGGTACATCCACTTTCCCCCTTCACCTATCTAGCAGTATGCTAGATTCGGCCTAACTTCTTCCTTTATCTCAGATCCTCAGAACCTACAACTCAAAATCCAGAAGGATTCCTACAACTTAGAATGTCTCCACATTCCTACAACTCAGGCTAACAAGCCCTACCTCAGCCTTGCCACAAGGCCTACAACTCAGAGAATACCTTCTCCTACAACTCAGGCATAAACAGCCCTACCTCAGCCTTGCCACAAGGCCTACAACTCAGAGAATACCTTCTCCTATAACTCAGGCATAAACAGCCCTACCACTCAAAGAATAAATCTCCTATACTCAGCCTTTATAAAATAGGCTTACAACTCAAGATCTATGAATATATCCTACAGAATTTGATAAGGAATTTTATAATCTCTTACCCCTGTTGAGAGAGAAGGGATAAGCACTTTCTTGATCAGCTTCTTGAAGAGGCTGATGGCTGAAATCAACTTGATCTTAGCTTTCTTCAAAGCTTCTTGAATTTGAACTTAGTTGGGTTGATTTCCTTTGAATATAACTGACTGACAGCTTCCTTCTTAGACTCCAGAAATAGATCTGAATCTTCTTGACAGATTAGTTCAGTATCTACTTCTTGAGATACCTGTGAATGTCTCCTTCTTGACTTCAAATAGCTGGATCTCTCTCTATCCAAACCTCTTGAAGATACTTCTGAATTCTTGATTGAATTCAACTTAGATAGAAACTGAATAGAAAACTACTTCAGAACGTCTTCTTAGATCTTCTCACGAAGATCTTCTTCTTTGTGACTTGTACTTTCTTGATCAGAGATCAATCTCACAATAGGTGTTTTAGTTGTGTGTATTATCAACTTTTTTTCTTCTTCTAAATCCATCTATTTATAGACTTCATCCATGGTAACCGGCTGATCTGGTTTCTAACTAACTTCTGACAAGTCTGACAGCTTCAGTAAACCTATTGTAACTCATAGTTGTCAAGTCTTCAAACAGTTCTTGAGCTTTTGTCTCTGTCAGCAAAGCGTCGAGACTGACTGTCATAAAGTGTCGAGACCATCTGTCAATATGTGTCGACACAAGTAACTTAAGTGTCGACACAGCCTTTGGTGATGTCGACATAGCTGCCTTGATGTCGACACAGCTTCTTGACACTAAATCTTGAGAATGTGTTGATACTGATTATTTGTGTCGACACAAACACTTCACCATTCATCAACAATCAACTTGGTCTAGACTAAGCTGTGTGTCAACACATGTCCTGTGTGTCGACACAGTTGATGTAGACTATGAACATAACGTGTGTCGACACTGCCTCAAGGTATCGACACAGTTGTTGTCGACTCTACCTCTGTGTGTCGACACAGCCTCCCGATGTCGACACATTTGATGTCGACTATAATCTTCTGTGTGTCGACATTGCCTCCCGGTGTCGACACAAACTCACTGAAGTATCGACATAGCCATTTCCAAGTGTCGACACAATCTTACTGAAGTGTCGACACAGCTTCCTCAGGTGTCGACATATGGACTTAGAATCTTTTTCCTGCATTCTAGCACATTCTTAACCTGCACATATAAACTCAAAATACCATCAAATATACCTTGATGTATATCATTGAGCTAAGTAAGGCTTCTCCAAATCAGGTACACATTTTCCAATGTACCCAACAGTAACTAAGAGGCATCAGTAATAAATGCAAGAATTCAAATGACTGTTGGCCTCTTATCAGTATATATACACAGAGATACAGAGGAACAAATAGAGTAGAAAGTAGTAAAAATAGAACAGAGAAGAGAAGAAAAGAAAATAGAAAGAGATACAGGAATCAGAGTTCTAGGAAGAACTCAACATCACCTGTACAGCCAGTGCTCTTCTCAGATCTACTATTCCAGGAAGCCTTAAGAAACAACTACTCTACATCAGTCTGAAGGCTTACTGGAAGATCAACATCATCAAGGCTTCATCATTCACACTCGAAGACAACTCACATTTCAGCCTTTGCTGAAATCATCATTTGCTGGAGCAGTCATTCATTGAAGACCTATCACCCTTTGCAAAGCTTCCACTCCTGAACCTACTGCTAATCTCAGGGGGAGCTTTGACAACATCATCAAAATCCACTTGTGCTTCTCTTTGATTATTGAACATAGAAGACAACATCAACTCTCCCTTCCCCATTGTACAAAGGGTTCTTGAACTCCCTTCAAAAGTTCTGCTTGGTTTCTGAGACTTGTCAAAACTCAATGGTTGCAAGACACCTGATCAAAAAATCCAGTTTGGTTTTTGATCACCTTATCAAAAGCTCATTGGTGCCCAGGACACCTTATCAACTCGTCATGCAGTGGATTCCTACCTAGGGTGGTAGAAGAGTGGACTACCCAAGTTTAGGGGAACCACTATAAAATTCTTGTGTCGTCTGGTTTGCCTTTATTTCTTTTCTTTATTATTCTTGCTGTGTGTTTGCTCTAATCTTTAGGATAGATCTCACTTTCAGCTCTGATGTATTTAATGGCAAACTCCTTGGCGAGATGCAAGCCAGCCACCATGGCTTCGTACTCTTCCTGATTGTTCATAACCGGGAAGAGGATCTCGATGGCCTGCTCCATCCTGGTTCCCTGGGGGCTAACTAACACGACTCCGGCTCCCACAGAATGCTTGTCAGAAGCCCCGTCCACAAACATCTTCCAAGATACTTGGCTAGAAGCGCTCACGTCTACCTCCACCTTGGCCGAGAATTCGGCCAGGAAATCTGCCACCACCTGCGCCTTGATCGCTACCCTTGGAGAGTAAGAGATGTCAAACTTGCTCAGCTCCACTACCCATTTGGCCAACCCGCCAGAATGCTCCACCCCATCCAAGATACTCCTTAGGGGATGATCAGAGACTATCTTGATGGAGTGGGCCTGAAAATACAGACGGAGCCGCCGAGTCAAAACTACCAAATCAAAAACTAGCTTCTCCAAAATAGGATACCTCGTCTCGGCTTGCCGCAGCACCCGACTCACATAGTAGATGGGAAGCTGCTTGTTTCCTTCTTCTCGAACCAACACCGAACTAACCGCCTACGCTCCTACTCCTAGATAGAGTAAGAGGTTCTCGCCGCCTTGTGGACCTTGGAGGAGAGGAGCTTGGGTTAGCTGCTGCTTAAGCTTTCTGAAAGTCTCCTCACACTTCGTGGTCCACTCAAATTTCTGATTATCCCAGAGGGTTTTGAATAACGGGGAGCACTTTTCTCCGGCCTTGGAGAGAAAATGGCTAAGGCCTGCCAGCCTTCCAGTTAGCCTTTGGACTTCCTTGGAATCTTTCGGGAAGGCCATCTCAAAGATGGCTTTTACTTTGTCGGGGTTAGGCTCCACCCTCCGGAGAGTGAGGAGGTGACCTAAGAACTTCTCGCTTCCCGCGCCGAAGACACACTTGGCCGGATTGAGGCGTATCTTATACTTCCTCAGGGTGGCAAAAGTCTTCGTCAGATCCACTATGTGCTCCGCGACGCTCTTGCTTTTGACAAGAAGATCGTCCACATAGACTTCCAAATTCCGCCCCTTTTGCTCTTTGAAGACTTGGTCCATCATTCTTTGATACGTTGCGCCGGAATTTTTGAGCCCGAAGGGCATCATCTTGTAGCTATAACAGCCGTCGCTGGTGATGAAGGAAACATCGCGGCAATCGGGGGGATGCATCCAGATCTGGTGATACCCTGAAAAAGCATCAAGGAAACTCATCACAGAAACCTGACGGCAGAATTAACCAGCGCGTCGATCTGAGGCAAGGGGTAACAATCCTTCGGGCAAGCTTTATTCAACATAAAAAAATCAATACATAGCCTCCAGCCCCCTCCGGATTTCTTTACCATTACAACATTGGAGACCTAGCCTGGATACTGGATCTCCGAGACAAACCCCGCCTCCAGCAGCTTCCCTACTTCCTCCGGGATTGGCCCAGCCAGCGCGGTGGCGCTCTTCCCCTGCTTTTGGTGAATTGGATCTACCGCGGGATCTGGGTTGAGTCAATGACAAGCAACATCAGCGTCAATCCCCGACATCTCGGCGGCGCTCCAAGCAAAGATGTCAACATTCTCCTGTAGGGAAGCAGCCATCTCCACCTTTCCTTCCAGGAGCAAGGATCCTCCGACCTTCATTAGCTCAGGCTCTCCTCTCGGGGAGATCACCTCCCCTTCCTCTAGCTCCTCGGCAGTTTGCAGGCCCTCCTACTTTATCATCCTCTCCAGCCTTTCCGCATCACCCATCCATGATGGTGCTGACCGCGTTCAGGTAGCACTCCCTGGAGGCCTTCAGATCTCCCCTGATCCTGACTTGGACGTCATCTCGACAGTACTTCAGGCACTTGTGGTACGACGATGGGAGAGCCTTGAAATAGTTGATAAGGGGTCGCCCGAAGATGACATTGTAACCACTTGGTGCGTCGATGATGACGAATCAGCATCGAATTGAAGTACCCCAGAGAGTGACCAGCATCTCCACTCCCCCTTCCACCTCTTTCTTCTCTCCTAAGAAGCCAAAGAGAGGTCCATCCGCAGCCTGGACCCTGGATGCCTCCACCAGAAGCCCGACGAAGGTTCTCTTGAAGATGACATTCACCGAACTCCCATTATCCGCGAGGATCCGGTCGACGGTGAAGTCCTCGATTGCAACTTGTATCACCAACACGTCGTGGAAAGGGTTCTCGTTCCACAACATGTCCTCCTCTGAGAAGGTTATCTCGTTCAGAAGCGGAGTCTGTGATGGCGAGGCGACGTTCCTCTTGTAGATCTGGTGGAGACTACCCTTGCGGGAAGCTCCGAGCCCGGCACATCCATTGATCACCCCAACATGCCCGCCTCCTGGACCGGGAATAACATTTCCTCGACCTCCCTGGTCGACCCTATCCTCATTCCTCCTCCTCGGCGGAGCTTGGAATGCTACTTGCCCCACAGGGGCCTCCTGCCTTGGCTGCTCTCTCCACCATCGTCGCTTCTAACCCCCCTCCTTGCTTCCCAAAACTCTGGGCAAGTCAAGGTCCCATGCCCCTCTACCCGATGGATATCACAGTAGAGGGGAATTGCCGCCTCCTGTTGTCTCTCCTGACATTCCTCCCTTCACCGACGCTTATTGGCCTATCGTGCGACAGCCATCGTCTCCCTTCTTCCTCCACCTTACCCCCTCAGATTGTTATCCCTCCTCTCCTCCTGCCGGACCGGACGCCTCCACTGGGGGCGATCTCTCGGGTACTAGAATCTTCTTTCCTCCCCCTTCCTTCTGAAGCCTCGGCAGGCCTCCTCTCCTCCTGCCTTCGAGGCCTCTCCTGCCTCCTGGGCTCTTCTCTTCTCTTCCTTTATTCCTTCCTCTTTGGCTCCTCCCGCATTCTATCATCACGCTTCTCTGGTCGCCTCTCCTTTTCCAATAATCTTCCGATGTTTTCCCCTAACGGCTTATCCCCGTCCAGCCTTGCCAAGAACTCCATGTTCCTCTCCTCCCCTTGAATGAAGACATTCACCCTCTCCACCATTTCCTCAAACGATCTAGGCGGCCTATGCCCCAACTCTATATAGAAGAGCCCCTGCTGCAGGCCTAACTTGAGGGCTACCATCAAGGTGAACTCATCCACTTCCTCCACCTCCAAGACCTCCTCCTAGAACCTATTGATGTAAAGACCCAAACTTTCGTGTTTCCCCTGCACGATTTTTAAAAGGGCCCTCTCTTCCTTCTTCCATTTCTTGGATGTCGCGAACCTCGCCACGAGGCCCCGACGAAGGTCGGAGAAGCAGTAGATGGAACCTGCTGGCAGCTGGTGGAACCAGTCTCTCACACTACCCTTGAAGGTGATGGAGAAGAACCGACATTTGAAGGCGTTAGACATGTTGCGGATGGAGACCACGTCCTCAAACCACTGAAGATGCCTTACTGGGTCATCTTTGTCGGAGTAGTAGGTGAGGGCGGGCTCTATGAAATTGTAGGGGACGGGGGCCGCGAGGATCTCGTCGTAGAAGGGGATCCTCCTTTCCTGGCGGCGGCGAGTATCCTCGCCTCTTGAGTAATCATACTCGCTCCATCGGTGAGTATCCCTACACCTCGCCGAGAGTTCAGGATCTCGGAACTTGATGCCCTGGCTGCTCGCAGGGTGCTGACGCGACGACATCAGTCTCTCATCTCTTGCCTAAGCGGGCTCCTTCCCTGCTTACCGGGTCGGTACTTCCTCGCCTAGCCTGGTGGGGTCAGGCAACGGGCAGAGGTCGCCGTGACCTCATGGGGGTTGGAGAACCCGACGAGTATCACCCTCTCCATCCTCTTCGCGAACTCCTTAAAAGTAGCTACCGTTACTAACCCTCCACCTCGCTCTGATGTGCCAACTCCTGCCGAGTTGTCCGCCAACTCGCCCTGATCACCACCATTGACCATCTTTCTCAACCACAAAACTTTCCTCCTTAGCTGCTATTCACGCTCACCGCACCAAGTGTTAAAGCCAAGAAAAATTCCCTACCTCAAGATCAGACTAGGCTGCCTAAGGCTACTGGTCAAGTGGTGAAGTTAGACGGACCACAGAAGCAAGAACAGGAATGAGCTAGGAATAAGACCCCAGGTTGCTGCGGTAGGAAGGTCCCACCACATACCCGGCTGCTTGGAAGAAGCAGCCCCTCCACAACTAGAATGGCCGAGCTAGGTATGAGGGAAACGAGCTAGCAACTAAGTCGCAAGTCGCGACTTTGTCTCTAAGGAAAAGGAATCCAAAAGGCTCGTGAGTATCTATCCGAGATTCTTCGGTCCATTCCCTCGTACCCCTGGGGTCCTATTTATAGAGAAATGCAAAGGGAGGGGGGTCATACTTATACCCCCACACCCTGGCGACTAGGCGACTTCCTGGGGAGCTTGCACGGGCTGGGCGAGTAGCTCGCCTAGTCATAACCCTGGCGAGTATGCGGGGGAAACTCGCCATACTCACTCAGGCCTTCTGCTGGCTCGCAGCTTGATCTTGACTTCGGTCTTAACCTGTTGACTTTGACTCTCGCCAAGCTGGTTATGGTAGGACTCATCCTCGTCGAATACGGGTTGTACAAGCGGATCAGGTCAATCTGTGTTTGATTCGTCGGCCATGACGAATAATGCGATCTTTAGTTCGTGTGTGTGTCTATATTATATATATATTTGAGAATATAGATATTTGGAGGCACAACTCGAGCACGGGGCAAAGCTCGTGTGAAGGCGGGCAAAGCCCGCCTGTTTGCGGCCGAAGGCCGCCCGAGAGCATCTTCGACTGCCCGAGAGTATCGAGCACGGGCATAGTACGCTCTTGCAAAGATGCTATTTCATGTGTGTGTGTGTCTGTGTGTGTGTCTATGTGTGTGTCTGTTTGTGTGTCTGTGTGTCTGTATCTGTGTGTGTGTGTGTGTGTGTGTGTGTGTGCGTGTATCTGTGTGTGTGTGTCTTTGTGTCTGTGTCTGTGTGTTTGTGTGTGTCTGTGTGTCTGTGTGTGTGTGTCTATGTGTGTGTCTGTGTGTGTATGCTAGATTCGGCCTAACTTCTTCCTTTATCTCAGATCCTCAGAACCTACAGCTCAAAATCCAGAAGGATTCCTACAACTCAGAATGTCTCCATATTCCTACAACTCAAGCTAACAAGCCCTACCTCAGCCTTGCCACAAGGCCTACAACTCAGAGAATACCTTCTCCTACAACTCAGGCATAAACAGTCCTACCTCAGCCTTGCCACAAGGCCTACAACTCAGAGAATACCTTCTCCTATAACTCAGGCATAAACAGCCCTACCACTCAAAGAATAAATCTCCTACACTCAGCCTTTATAAAATAGGCTTACAACTCAAGATCTATGAATAGATCCTACAGAATTTGATAAGGAATTTTATAATCTCTTACCCCTGTTGAGAGAGAAGGGATAAGAACTTTCTTGATCAGCTTCTTGAAGAGGCTGATGGCTGAAATCAACTTGATCTTAGCTTTCTTCAAAGCTTCTTGAATCTGAACTTAGTTGGGTTGATTTCCTTTGAATATAACTGACTGACAGCTTCCTTCTTAGACTCCAGAAATAGATCTGAATCTTCTTGACAGATTAGTTCAGTATCTGCTTCTTGAGATACCTGTGAATGTCTCCTTCTTGACTTCAAATAGCTGGATCTCTCTCTATCCAAACCTCTTGAAGATACTTCTGAATTCTTGATTGAATTCAACTTAGACAGAATCTAAATAGAAAACTACTTCAGAACGTCTTCTTAGATCTTCTCACAAAGATCTTCTTCTTTGTGACTTGTACTTTCTTGATCAGAGATCAATCTCACAATAGGTGTGTTAGTTGTGTGTATTATCAACTTCTTTCTTCTTCTGAATCCATCTATTTATAGACTTCATCCATGGTAACCGGCTGATCCGGTTTCTAACTAACTTCTGACAAGTCTGACAGCTTCAGTAAACCTATTGTAACTCACTGTTGTCAAGTCTTCAAACAGTTCTTGAGCCTTTGTCTCTGTCAGCAAAGCGTCGAGACTGACTGTCATAAAGTGTCGAGACCATCTGTCAATATGTGTCGACACAAGTAAATTAAGTGTCGACACAGCCTTTGGTGATGTCGACATAGCTGCCTTGATGTCAACACAGCTTCTTGACACTAAATCTTGAGAATGTGTTGATACTGATTATTTGTGTCGACACAAACACTTCACCATTCATCAACAATCAACTTGGTCTAGACTAAGCTGTGTGTCGACACAAGTCCTGTGTGTCGACATAGTTGATGTAGACTATGAACATAGTGTGTGTCGACACTGCCTCAAGGTATCGACACAGTTGTTGTCGACTCTGCCTCTGTGTGTCGACACAGCCTCCCGGTGTCGACACATTTGATGTCGACTATAATCTTCTGTGTGTCGACATTGCCTCCCAGTGTCGACACAAACTCACTGAAGTGTCGACACAACCATTTCCAAGTGTCGACACAATCTTACTGAAGTGTCGACACAGCTTCCTCAGGTGTCGACATATGGACTTGGAATATTTTTCCTGCATTCTAGCACATTCTTAATCTGCACATATAAACTCAAAATACCATCAAATACACCTTGATGTATATCATTGAGCTAAGTAAGGCTTCTCCAAATCAGGTACACATTTTCCAATGTACCCAACAGTAACTAAGAGGCATCAGTAATAAATGCAAGAATTCAAATGACTGTTGGCCTCTTATCAGTATATATACACAGAGATATAGAGGAACAAATAGAGTAGAAAGTAGTAAAAACAGAACAGAGAAGAGAAGAAAAGAAAATATAAAGAGATACAGGAATGAGAGTTCTAGGAAGAACTCAACATCACCTGTACAGCCAGTGCTCTTCTCAGATCTACTGTTCCAGGAAGCCTTAAGAAACAACTACTCTACATCAGTCTGAAGGCTTACTAGAAGATCAACATCATCAAGGCTTCATCATTCACACTCGAAGACAACTCACATTTCAGCCTTTGCTGAAATCATCATTTGCTGGAGCAGTCATTCATTGAAGACCTATCACCCTTTGCAAAGCTTCCACTCCTGAACCTACTGCTAATCTCAGGGGGAGCTTTGACAACATCATCAAAATCCACTTGTGCTTCTCTTTGATTATTGAACATAGAAGACAACATCAACTCTCCCTTCCCCACTATACAAAGGGTTCTTGAACTCCCTTCAAAAGTTCTGCTTGGTTTCTGAGACCTTGTCAAAACTCAATGGTGGCAAGACACCTAATCAAAAAATCCAGTTTGGTTTTTGATCACCTTATCAAAAGCTCATTGGTGCCCAGGACACCTTATCAACTCTTCATGCAGTGGATTCCTACCTAGGGTGGTAAAAGAGTGGACTACCCAAGTTTAGGGGAACCACTATAAAATTCTTGTATCGTCTGGTTTGCCTTTATTTCTTTTCTTTATTATTATTGCTGTGTGTTTGCTCTAATCTCTAGGATAGATCTCACTTTCATCTCTGATGTATTTAATGGCCAGCTCCTTGGCGAGATGCAAGCCAGCCACCATGGCTTCGTACTCTGCCTGATTGTTCATAACCGGGAAGAGGATCTCGATGGTCTGCTCCATCCTGGTTCCCTGGGGGCTAACTAACACGACTCCGGCTCCCACAGAATGCTTGTCAGAAGCCCCGTCCACAAACATCTTCCAAGATACTTGGCTGGAAGCGCTCACATCTACCTCCACCTTGGCCGAGAATTCGGCCAGGAAATCTGCCACCACCTGCGCCTTGATCGCTACCCTTGGAGAGTAAGAGATGTCAAACTTGCTCAGCTCCACCGCCCATTTGGCTAACCTTCCAGAATGCTCCACCCCATCCAAGATACTCCTTAGGGGATGATCAGAGACTATCTTGATGGAGTGGGCCTGAAAATACAGACGGAGCCGCCGAGTCGAAACTACCAAATCAAAAACTAGCTTCTCCAAAATAGGATACCTCGTCTCGGCTTGCTGCAGCACCCGACTCACATAGTAGATGGGAAGCTTCTTCCTTCCTTTTTCTCGAACCAACACCGAACTAACCGCCTACGCCCCTACTCCTAGATAGAGTAAGAGGTTCTCGCCGCCTTGTGGACCTTGGAGGAGAGGAGCTTGGGTCAGCTGCTGCTTAAGCTTTCTGAAAGTCTCCTCACACTTCGTGGTCCACTCAAATTTCTGATTACCCCAGAGGGTTTTGAATAACGGGGAGCACTTTTCTCCGGCCTTGGAGAGAAAATGGCTAAGGCCTGCCAGCCTTCCAGTTAGCCTTTGGACTTCCTTGGAATCTTTCGGGAAGGCCATCTTAAAGATGGCTTTTACTTTGTCGGGGTTAGGCTCCACCCCCCGGAGAGTGAGGAGGTGACCTAAGAACTTCCCGCTTCCCGCGCCGAAGACACACTTGGCCGGATTGAGACGCATCTTATACTTCCTCAGGGTGGCAAAAGTCTTCGTCAGATCCACTATGTGCTCCGCGACGCTCTTGCTTTTGACAAGAAGATCGTCCACATAGACTTCCAAATTCCGCCCCTTTTGCTCTTTGAAGACTTGATCCATCATTCTTTGATACGTTGCGCCGGAATTTTTGAGCCCGAAGGGCATTATCTTGTAGCTATAACAGCCATCGCTGGTGATGAAGGAAACATCGCGACAATCGGGGGGATGCATCCGGATCTGGTGATACCCTGAAAAAGCATCAAGGAAACTCATCACAGGAAACCCGACGGCAGAATTAACTAGCGCGTCGATCTGAGGCAAGGGGTAACATGTAACACCCCGAAACTCAAAAGAGGGACGGGTGATGTTTTAAGCCCAGTTTGGTTTTTGGAGTAGGTGTCACGGGCATGTCACGGGCATGTCACGGGCGTGACACGGGCGTGTTCGGCCTCGGGTCGTGCGGTCGACGCTTTGGCGGTCGACGCTAGTCAAGTTGTAGAACACGGCCTAGGACACGGGCGTGTCCCAGGCCGTGTCACTCCTGGGATTCTGCAAGTGTGGTACACGGGCCGTGACACGGGCACAAACACGGGCGTGTCAAATTTGACACGGGCGTGTCTGATGCCATGTCACAAGGCCGTGTACCTCTCTGACTGCGAAATGTTGGTCGATTGCACACGGGGGCGTGATACGGGTCCCGACACGGGCGTGTCGCAGGTGACACGGGCGTGTCGCAGGTGACACGGGCGTGTCGGAGGCCGTGTCAAAGGCCGTGTGCTGGTTTTTCGACTCGATCGAGACGGCGAGTGGGTAACACGGCCTGGCACACGGCCGTGTTGCAACCCGTGTTCGGCCCAATTTTTCTATTTTGGGTTCCGATCGTGGCCGTTCGTTCTTTTCTTTGGAAGATCCAACGGTGGGGAGCCTCCCTGGGTGGTTTAAGGCCAGGAATAGGGTTTCAAACCCTCATTTTCCATTTGGCTTTATCTCTCTTGATTCTAGAGAGAAGGGAGAGCAAGGAGGAGGAAGGAGGCCAAGTTCCGGCCGCCGGCGAAGCCTCGGAGGTCAGTTTCGCGAACGGAGTTCAGATCCGCGAAGGTGGAAGCGTTGCGGTGGTGTTCAACCAAGCAAATCTTCTCCATGGCTAGGAAGAGGGGACGAAAGGTAACGACACTTCTCCTCTCGGTTTTTAGGATTTAGGATGCATGAATAGCATCCCCTTCCTTTCGTATTTTGAGCACCGAATCTCTCAAATGAGAGGGATTCGTGTAGCCTAGGTTCAAGAGGAACCTCCGGGTTGAGTATGTTCATCCCGGTATGCTTTGCATTAGATATCCGCTCCATTAGCGGATTAGGCATTGTGGGTGAAGCCGTGGTCGCGACCGTTAGTCCGACCCGATGATGTTGCATAGCAAGATGTGAGGTTTCGGTAGAAATCCGTTGCGGCGTTACGCCGTTGTGTGTATGTGTTTTCCCTCTTATATTTGAGTGAGTACTCGTGGTCGGAACCGGACAAGGTTAGCTCCGTGTTGTGCGGTAGATGGTTTCCTTGGAGCACGGGAAAGACACGGTGCGAATGGTGATTGGGGGGGACCTTTGTTTGTGCTGTGCAAAGGCGCGGCTATGTCTCCGTGGTCGGCTGGCTATCCCGTGACGCGCAAGTCATGTGGGGGAAGTGTCCCGGCGAGACTAGCCCCTTGTGTGGACTGACGAGAATGTCGAGCGGAGGGCAAGCCCGGGCAATGTGGCCATGTGCGGGTGGGGTCCAGCAAGACTTCTTAGAATCGGTCAGTGTGAGACGGAACCCTGACGTGCGAAGTCCGAATGTGTGGGCAAGCTCGGGGTATTTGACCCTTGTGCGGGTGGGGCCTTTGCGAGGTTCCGTGTGACGGCGTGTGTGCCGTTAGGGACATGGTGGTTCCCTTGTGTTTGCGGCTTTAAGCCAATGGGGAAACGGAAGTACCAAGTGTTTGATGTTGTGCTAGATGCGTATGAGCTAGGGCGCCTTGGGTGAAACCCGGGTTGCATTCATGTTGCATAGTAGGCCCCCTTTTCACTTTGTACAAAACATAGAAAACATATATGCTATATGAGACATCCAAGCCTGTTTTACCGCTTTAATATATATGCTCTTTTGGTATACGAAGTGCTAACTTGCAGGTGGAGTGGTACCCCGGCTTCCGTTAGGGACGGCCGGGAGGAGATGTGTTTGTTACACAATAGAGGTCAGCCTTTGCTGACCCACGTTACTTCAAATCCTTACAGGGCAAGGATCGCATGTAGGAGCTAGCGCGCCGGGCGAAAAGCCCTAAGCCTTATGAAGTGTTGCTGTTCTTGGATTTTCCTTTCGTGTTTGCTACCCTTGTTATGTTTATGTCCGGCTTGCATGCCGAGGTAGCCTAGGAGTGCTTGGCACATTTATATTTTTGGACTATTTTTGTGTAAGGCCTTAAGGCCATTTGAAACTCTACCGTTAGTCGATAACTTCTGTCTGTTAGTATTCTGTTTTCGCTGTGTTTGTCTGGAGTTTTGAGATTGGGTAGTTTTCATATCATCTTTTAATACTAAAGCTGTGGCATCCGTATGTTGTGGGGCCCCGGCCGGACCCATATTATATGGTCTTTACAGGGGAGGTGTTATAATTTGGTATCAGAGGGAGGTTCGCGTTCCAATGAGAAGTTTCGCGGTCGAAAGTATAAGTCGAGTCGCGTATAAGAAGTTATCCACATAGGAGTATCGCGGGACCATGAGTGTCCTTGTGTTCGAGTCTTGCAATTAGATACTGATTTGCGTTTTCTTGCTTGTGTTTAGAGTGCAAGCAACGAGGCTGGGACCTCGAGGCCAAGAGAAGAGCTCTCGGCAAGTAGTGCGACTGCGCAAGGTCCGTTAGGGATGGGGGTCACACCGGCCGACTTCTGCCGTATGCTTGTAGAAGCGATGGTGGCGGCCCAAGCTGCAGCGACAGCACAGGTAGCAGCTCCCGTTGCTCAGGTAGCAACTCCTGCTACCCCGGTCACGGCAGCGACCGTGCAGGTTGAGGAGGCCACGCGAGCGGAGCCGCAGGCCGAGAGAGTGGTTGTCGGGCAGGGGGACCGGCAGATGAAGTACTTTCTGAGCTTCCACCCTCCAACCTTCAAGGGAATCGGCACGCCCACAGATGCAGAGGATTGGTGGGCTAGAATTCATGAGCTTCTGAGGGCGGCAGAGGCGCCCGAAGAGAAAAAGGCAGAGTTCGCAGCCTTTATGTTGGAGGGAGATGCCAAGTTATGGTGTGTGAGCCACAGTGGCCGGCAATTTCTAGGACGCACACCGTCCATCGAGGAATTTGGGAATGCCTTCCTGAAGAAGTACATTCCCGCCTCAACGAGGTTAGCCCTCCAAAGGCAGTTCCTACATCTGGTGCAGCGAGACAAGTCAGTGGATGAGTATGTTCAGGAATTTACTCGCTTAGGTCGTTATGCAGGGACGACCATGGCAGACAATGAAGAGAGGGACAATCTCTTCTATCATGGACTGAGGGAGAATCTAAGACAACCCCTCATATCGATGAAACGTGCGGGTTTCAACGAATTGGTGGAGGCGGCCCGAATTTTGGAGAGTGACATGGAGCGATCCCAGCATCGCAAGGGTTTCACACCCAAGCAGGGGGAGGAGAAGAAGCCTGCTCAGTCCCATGGAAAGACGGAAGGGAGCCGATGGAAGAAGAAGCCTTCCCCATATAAGTCGGGCGAGAAAAGTAATTGGACGTCCAGAGGGTCACGCTCTAAGGGACCGCAGACGTGTTACAGTTGTGGCAAGCCAGGCCACATAGCAAGATTTTGTACCCAAGGGGGCGCTGAGCAAGAGCCAAGGCAGGAGCAGACCGTACGCTCCGGACCCAGTGCAGCAGAGAAGGGGAAAATGGCGGAGTCGAGTGCTTCCCGGTTTCAACCAGTGCAGCCAAGGGCCTACAACCTTGGGCAGCAGGAAGCAATCCGCCAAATCGATGTGGTGACAGGTATGAGAGTTCAACCTGCATCCTAGATTTCTTCCTTTCAAGCCTTTTTTATGTTTGTTGCGTGTGTGTAGGCTTTGTAGTGGTATCTGGGTACCCCGCTAGAGTACTTTTTGATATGGGAGCGTCGCACTCCTTCCTTGCGGAAAGTTTCACCCGGAGGATTGGAGTTGAGTCCTTTGCAACAGACTCAGAGTTGAAAGTGCGCATGCCCAATGGGTCGTCTATGACAACCAGGACTAAAGGGCGGATTTGTTGGAGTCTTGAGGGAGTCGACTTCATATTGGTAGCGGCGATCTTGCCGTTGTTCGAGTTCGATGTGATTTTGGGAATGGATTGGCTAGCGGAGCAGCGTGCCAGTATCGACTATTTGTCCAAGGTGGTAACCCTGAGGAGCATGGGGCAAGCAGAAGTCAAGTTTGAGGGCCTGCATGGAGTGGCCTGTTCCCTAGTTTCGGCACTTCATCTAGTGCGAGCTGTTAACCAAGGGGGTGTAGCTCTAGTAGCGTTGTTGGAGGTTAGCCTTTCCAGGCTGTCTCTTGGAGAAGTGCCCGTGGTGGCAGAGTTTGGAGATGTTTTCCCTGAGGAGCTACCGGGAGCACCTCCTCGGCGGGAGATTGATTTCTCCATCGAGTTAGTGCCCGAGGCTAGACCGGTGTCTCGACCACCCTTTAGGATGGCACCAAAGGAGTTGGCTGAGCTCAAGGTTCAGTTGCAGGAGCTTTTGGAGCAAGGGTATATCAGGCCCAGCTCCTCACCGTGGAGTGCGCCGGTGTTATTTGTAAAGAAGAAGGACGGTAGTATGCGTCTGTGCATAGACTACCGAGAGTTGAACAAATTGACTGTCGAGAATAAGTATCTGATTCCCCGGATAGACGATCTCTTCGACCAGTTGGTGGGGTCGGTGGTGTACTCCAAGTTGGACCTGAAGTCCGGATATTATCAGTTGCGGATTCGTGACGAAGACATACCCAAGACCACGTTTGGTACGAGGTATGGTCATTTTGAGTTCTCGGTGATGCCGTTCGGGCTGACGAACGCGCCGTCCGTGTTCATGGACTTGATGAACCGAGTGTTTCGTGAATATTTGGACTGGTTCATAGTCGTCTTTATCGATGACATATTGGTGTATTCCAAGTCGGAAGCGGAGCACGAGTCGCACTTGCGGACAGTGTTGCAAGTATTGAGAGAGAACCAGCTTTATGCGAAGTTCTCCAAGTGTGAGTTCTGGTTGGAGAAAGTGGCATTTCTAGGCCATGTGATTAGTGGGGACGGGGTGGCAGTGGATCCAACAAAAGTAGAAGCCATCAGAGAGTGGCCAGTTTTGAGGACCGTGGCGGAAGTCCGAAGTTTTCTTGGACTAGCCGGGTACTACCGAAGGTTTGTGGAAAACTTTTCGCGGATAGCTCTACCCCTCACTTCACTAACTCGCAAGGATCAGAAATTTGTATGGACTCAAGAGTGCAACGAGGCGTTTGAAACCCTGAAGGAAAGGCTAATGACGGCAGTCTACCAAAGGGGACCGAAGGATTCCAGATTTTCAGCGACGCATCCGAATGCGGTTTAGGATGCGTGTTGGTTCAGCATGGTAGTGTGATAGCCTTTGGGTCGAGGCAGCTGAAGCCCCACGAGAGAAATTACCCCGTCCATGATTTGGAGTTGGCGGCGGTAATTTTTGCTTTGAAGTTGTGGAGGCACTACGTTTATGGTGCAAAGGTGGAGATCTTCACGGACCACAAGAGTCTGAAGTATCTCCTAGATCAGAAGGACCTAAATATGCGGCAGCGCAGGTGGGTCGAGTTCCTTGGGGACTACGAGGTGGCGATCCAGTACACGCCAGGGAAAGCCAATGTGGTGGCAGATGCTTTGAGTAGGAAATACTCGGGGCAAGGAAATTGGATTGAAGCTCACGATGAGCGGTTAAGGCAGGACTGGGAGTCCCTTGGTTTGGAATGTGTGGAAAGAGGCGAGTCTAGCGTGGCTCGACTAAATTGGATTGAGATTCAGAGTGACTTATGCGATCGTATTCGGGAAACGACCCGTGTAGATGCGGAGTTCCAACCTTTCGTGGAGGAAGCTCTAAAGGGAGAGGATAGCGCCTGGGAGATGGTTGATGGAATTCTGAGGAAGGGCGGAAGGATTTGTGTGCCGCAGTTCGGCAAGCTCCGTGAGGAGTTGATGTTTGAGGCCCACTTCACTAAGTACTCCATTCACCCGGGCAGTACAAAGATGTACTTGGATTTGAAGAAGTCCTATTGGTGGCCTGGGATGAAGCGAGACGTAGCTTTGTGTGTGAGTCGGTGCCAAACTTGTGCCTTGGTGAAGGCCGAGTGTCAGAAGCCGAGCGGGTTCTTGAAGCCTCTTCCAATCCCCGAATGGAAATTTGATGACATCTCCATGGATTTTGTGCATGGGTTGCCTAGATCGCGGCAGGGTAATGATGTCATTTGGGTGATTGTGGACCACTTGACCAAAGTGGCACATTTCATCCCAAACCGGAAGGAGGACGGTGTGGAAAAGTTGGTGGAGTTGTACGTCTGCAATATTGTACGACTCCATGGGATTCCGAAAAGTAAAGTCAGCGACCGGGATGGACGTTTCACGTCTAAGGATTGGCGGTTGGTGCAGAAGAGCTTGGGCACAAAACTCAAGTTCAGTACGGCTTTTCATCCTCAAACCGATGGGCAAACTGAGAGAACGAACCGTACTTTGGAAGATATGCTAAGGATGTGTACTCTCGACTTCGGCAAGAAGTGGGAGGATCACCTCTTCATGTTGGAGTTTGCGTATAACAATTGTTACCAAGCTAGTATCAAGATGGCGCCATACGAAGCTCTGTATGGGAGGCGGTGTCGAACACCGATGTCTTGGACAGAGGCGGGAGACACCAAGCTTTTGGGGAAAGAAGTGGTAGCCGACGCTAGTGAGCTAGTGCGGACCATCCAAGAGCGCATGAAGGTAGCTCAAGATCAGCAGTCGAAGTATTTCAATGCTCGCCACAGGCATGTGGAATTTGCTGTGGGCGACTGGGTGTATCTTAAGATCAAGCCGTTCAAAGGCGTTTCGCGAATTCGCCGACTCAAGAAGCTGAGTCCGAGATTTTTGGGACCATTCAAGGTCATCGAGCGAGTGGGAGAGGCAGCGTACCGGTTGGCGTTGTCCACAGAGCTAAGTGGATTGCATGACATTTTTCACGTCTCCGTCCTGAGGAAAGCGTTGTTAGAAGCCAGCATGGTGATTGAGCCGACGTCGGTGCCGGTAGAGGAAGACTTGAGGACGCGAGTTCGTCCAATTGGGATAGAAGACTCAGAGGTTCGGCAATTGCGGAACAAGGAGGTCAGACTCGTAAAGGTCCGTTGGGACAACTGTGGTTGCGAGGAGCTCTCATGGGAGCGAGAGCAGGCCATGCTGGAGGAGTACCGCGAGCTTTTCTCCCCAGGTACTGTTTAGTTTTGTTTACCTTCCATGTTTTAAATTTCGGGATGAAATTCTTTTAAGGGGGAGAGAGTTATAACACCCCGAAACTCAAAAGAGGGACGGATGATGTTTTAAGCCCAGTTTGGTTTTTGGAGCAGGTGTCACGGGCGTGTCACGGGCGTGTCACGGGCGTGTCACGGGCGTGTCACGGGCGTGTCACGGGCGTGACACGGGCGTGTTCGGCCTCGGGTCGTGCGGTCGACGCTTTGGCGGTCGACGCTAGTCGAGTTGTAGAACACGGCCAAGGACACGGGCGTGTCCCAGGCCGTGTCACTCCAGGGATTCTGCAAGTGTGGTACACGGGACGTGACACGGGCACAAACACGGGCGTGTCAAATTTGACGCGGGCGTGTCTGATGCCGTATCATAAGGCCGTGTACCTCTCTGACTGCGAAATGTTGGTCAATTGCACACGGGGGGCGTGACACGAGTCCCGACACGGGCGTGTCGCAGGTGACACGGGCGTGTCGGAGGCCGTGTCGGAGGCCGTGTGCTGGTTTTTCGACTCGATCGAGACGGCGAGTGGGTAACACGGCCTGGCACAGGGCCGTGTTGCAACCCGTGTTCGGCCCAGTTTTTCTATTTTGGGTTCCGATCGTGGCCGTTCGTTCTTTTCTTTGGAAAATCCAACGGTGGGGAGCCTCCCTGGGTGGTTTAAGGCCGGGAATAGGGTTTCAAACCCTCATTTTCCATTTGGCTTTATCTCTCTTGATTCTAGAGAGAAGGGAGAGCAAGGAGGAGGAAGGAGGCCAAGTTCCGGCCGCCGGCGAAGCCTCGGAGGTCCGTTTTGCGAACGGAGTTCAGATCCGCGAAGGTGGGAGCGTTGCGGTGGTGTTCAACCGAGCAAATCTTCTCCATGGCTAGGAAGAGGGGATGAAAGGTAACGACACTTCTCCTCTCGGTTTTTAGGATTTAGGATGCATGAATAGCATCCCCTTCCTTTCGTATTTTGAGCACCGAATCTCTCAAATGAGAGGGATTCGTGTAGCCTAGGTTCAAGAGGAACCTCCGGATTGAGTATGTTCATCCCGGCATGCTTTGCATTAGAGATCCGCTCCGTTAGCGGATTAGGCATTGTGGGTGAAGCCGTGGTCGCGACCGTTAGTCCGACCCGGTGATGTTGCATAGCGAGATGTGAGGTTTCGGTAGAAATCCGTTGCGGCGTTACGCCGTTGTGTGTATGCGTTTTCCCTCTTATATTTGAGTGAGTACTCGTGGTCGGAACCGGACAAGGTTAGCTCCGTGTTGTGCGGTAGATGGTTTCCTTGGAGCACGGGAAAGACACGGTGCGAATGGTGATTGGTGGGGAAACCTTTGTTTGTGCTGTGCAAAGGCGCGACTATGTCTCCGTGGTCGGCTGGCTATCCCGTGACGCGCAAGTCATGTGGGGGAAGTGTCCCGGCGAGACTAGCCCCTTGTGTGGACTGACAAGAATGTCGAGCGGAGGGCAAGCCCGGGCAATGTGGCCATGAGCGGGTGGGGTCCAGCAAGACTTCTTAGAATCGGTCAGTGTGAGACGGAACCCTAACGTGCGAAGTCAGAATGTGCGGGCAAGCCTGGGGTATTTGACCCTTGTGCGGGTGGGGCCTTTGTGAGGTTCCGTGTGACGGCGTGTGTGCCGTTAGGGACATGGTGGTTCCCTTGTGTTTGCGGCTTTAAGCCAATGGGGAAACGGAAGTACCCAATGTTTAATGTTGTGCTAGATGCATACGAGCTAGGGCGCCTTGGGTGAAACCCGGGTTGCATTCATGTTGCATAGTAGGCCCCCTTTTCACTTTGTACAAAACATAGAAAACATGTATGTTGTATGAGACATCCAAGCCTGTTTTACCGCTTTAATATATATGCTCATTTGGTATACGAAGTGCTAACTTGCAGGTGGAGTGGTACCCCGGGGTCCGTTAGGGACGGCCGGGAGGAGATGTGTTTGTTACACAGTAGAGGTCAGCCTTTGTTGACCCACGTTACTTCAAATCCTTACAGGGCAAGGATCGCATGTAGGAGCTAGCGCGCCGGGCGAAAAGCCCTAAGCCTTATGAAGTGTTGCTGTGCTTGGATTTTCCTTTCGTGTTTGCTACCCTTGTTATGTTTATGTCCGGCTTGCATGCTGAGGTAGCCTAGGAGTGCTTGGCACATTTATATTTTTGGACTATTTTTGTGTAAGGCCTTAAGGCCATTTGATACTCTACCGTTAGTGGATAACTTATGTCTGTTAGTATTCTGTTTCCGCTGTGTTTGACTGGAGTTTTGAGATTGGGTAGTTTTCATATCATCTTTTAATACTAAAGCTGTGGCGTCCGTATGTTGTGGGGCCCCGGCCGGACCCATATTATATGGTCTTTACAGGGGAGGTGTTACATAACAATCCTTCGGGCAAGCTTTATTCAACATAAAAAATCAATACATAGCCTCCAGCCCCCTCCGGATTTCTTTACCATTACAACATTGGAGACCTAGCCTGGATACTGGATCTCCGAGACAAACCCCGCCTCCAGCAGCTTCCCTACTTCCTCCGGGATCGGCCCAGCCAGCGCGGTGGCGCTCTTCCTCTGCTTTTGGCAAACTGGAGCTACCGCGGGATCTGGGTTGAGTCGATGACAAGCAACATCGGCGTCAATCCCCGACATCTCGGCGGCGCTCCAAGTGAAGATGACAGCATTCTCCTATAGGCAAGCAGCCATCTCCACCTTTCCTTCCAGAAGCAAGGATCCTCCGACCTTTAGTAGCTCAGGCTCTCCTCTCAGGGAGATCACCTCCACTTCCTCTAGCTTCTCGGCAGTTTGCAGGCCCTCCTACTTTATCATCCTCTCCAGCCTTTCCGCATCACCCATCCATGATGGTGCAGACCGCGTTCAGGTAGCACTCCCTGGAGGCCTTCAGATCTCCCCTGATCCTGACTTGGACGTCATCTCGACAGTACTTCAGGCACTTGTGGTACGACGACGGGAGAGCCTTGAAATAGTTGATAAGGGGTCGCCCGAAGATGACATTGTAACCGCTAGGTGCGTCGATGATGACGAATCAGCATCGAATTGAAGTACCCCAGAGAGTGACCAGCAGCTCCACTCCCCCTTCCACCTCTTTCTTCTCTCCTAAGAAGCCAAAGAGAGGTCCATCCGCAGCCTGGACCCTGGATGCCTCCACCTGAAGCCCGACGAAGGTTCTCTTGAAGATGACATTCACCGAACTCCCGTTATCCGCGAGGATCCGGTCGACGGTGAAGTCCTCGATTGCAACTTGTATCACCAACGCGTCGTGGAAAGGGTTCTCGTTCCACAACATGTCCTCCTCTGAGAAGGTTATCTCGTTCAGAAGCGGAGTTTGTGATGTCGAGGCGACGTTCCTCTTATAGATCTGGTGGAGACTACCCTTGCGGGAAGCTCCGATCCCGACACATCCATTGATCACCCCAACGTGCCTGCCTCCTGGACCGGGAATAACATTTCCTCGACCTCCCTGGTCGACCCTATCCTCATTCCTCCTCCTCAGCGGAGCTTGGAATGCTACTTGCCCCACCAGGGCCTCCTGCCTTGGCTGCTCTCTCCACCTTCGTCGCTTCTAATCCCCCTCCTTGCTTCCCAAAACTCTGGGCAAGTCAAGGTCCCATGCCCCTCTACCCGATGGATATCGCAGTAGAGGGGAATCACCGCCTCCTGTCGTATCTCCTGACGTTCCTCCCTTCACCGACGCTTACTGGCCTGTCGCGCGACAGCCATCGTCTCCCTTCTTCCTCCACCTTACCCCCTCAGATTGTTATCCCTCCTCTCCTCCTGCCGGACCGGATGCCTCCACTGGGGGCGATCTCTCGGGTACTAGAATCTTCTTTCCTCCCCCTTCCTTCTGAAGCCTCGACAGGCCTCCTCTCCTCCTGCCTTCAAGGCCTCTCCTGCCTCTTGGGCTCTTCTCTTCTCTTCCTTTATTCCTTCCTCTTTGGCTCCTCCCGCATTCTATCATCACGCTTCTCTGGCCGCCTCTCCTTTTCCAACAATCTTCTGATGTTTTCCCCTAACCACTTATCCCCGTCCAGCCTTGCCAAGAACTCCATGTTCCTCTCCTCCCCTTGAATGAAGACATTCACCCTCTCCACCATTTCCTCAAACGATCTAGGCGGCCTATGCCCCAACTCTATATAGAAGAGCCCCTGCTACAAGCCTAACTTGAGGGCTACCATCAAGGTGAACCCATCCACTTCCTCCACCTCCAAGACCTCCTCCTAGAACCTGTTGATGTAATGACCCAAACTTTCGTGTTTCCCCTGCACGATTTTTAAAAGGGCCCTCTCTTCCTTCTTCCGTTTCTTGGATGTCGCGAACCTCGCCACGAGGCCCCGACGAAGGTCGGAGAAGCAGTAGATGGAACCTGCTTGCAGCTGGTGGAACCAGTCTCTCGCACTACCCTTGAAGGTGATGGAGAAGAACCGACATTTGAAGGCGTTAGACATGTTGCGGATGGAGACCACGTTCTCAAACCACTGAAGATGCCTTATCGGGTCATCTTTGTCGGAGTAGTAGGTGAGGGAGGGCTCTCAGAAATTGTAGGGGACGGGGGATGCGAGGATCTCGTCGTAGAAGGGGATCCTCCCTTCCTGGCGGCGGCGAGTATCCTCGCCGCTTGAGTAATCATACTCGCTCCATCGGCGAGCATCCCTACACCTCGCCGAGAGTTCAGGATCTCGGAACTTGATGCCCTGGCTGCTCGCAGGGTGCTGACGCGACGACATCAATCTCTCCTCTCTTGCCTAAGCGGGCTCCTTCCCTGCTCACCGGGTCGGGACTTCCTCGCCTGGTGGGGTCAGGCAACGGGCAGAGGTCGCCGTGACCTCAGGGGGTTGGAGAACCCGACGAGTATCACCCTCTCCATCCTCTTCGCGAACTCCTCAAAAGTAGCTACCATTACTAACCCTCCACCTCGCTCTGATGTGCCAACTCCTGCCGAGTTGTCCGTCAACTCGCCCTGATCACCACCATTGACCATCTTTCTCAACCACAAAACTTTCCTCCTTAGTTGCTATTCACGCTCACCGCACCAAGTGTTGAAGCCAAGAAAAATTCCCTACCTCAAGATCAGACTAGGCTGCCTAAGGCTACTGGTCAAGTGGTGAAGTTAGACGGACCACAGAAGCAAGAACAGGAATGAGCTAGGAATAAGACCCCAGGTTGCTGCGGTAGGAAGGTCCCACCACGTACCCGACTGCTTGGAAGAAACAACCCCTCCACAACATGAATGGTCGAGCTAGGTACGAGGGAAACGAGCTAGCAACTAAGTCGCAGGTCGCGACTTGGTCTCTAAGGAAAAGGAATCCAAAAGGCTCGTGAGTATCTATCCGAGATTCTTCGGTTCATTCCCTCGTATCCCTGGGGTCCTATTTATAGAGAAATGCAAAGGGAGGGGGGTCATACTTATACCCCCCACCCTGGCGACTAGGCGACTTCCTGGGGAGCTCGCACGGGCTGGGCGAGTAGCTCGCCTAGTCACAACCCTGGCGAGTATGCGGGGGAAACTCGCCATACTCGCTCAGGCCTTCTGCTGGCTCGCAGCTTGATTTTGACTTCGGCCTTAACTTGTTGACTTTGACTCTCGCTAAGCTGGTTATGGTAGGACTCATCCTCGTCGAATACGGGTTGTACAAGCGGATCAGGTCAATCTGTGTTTGATTCGTCGGCCATGATGAATAATGCGATCTTTAGTTCGTGTGTGTGTCTATATTATATATATTTGAGAATATAGATATTTGGAGGCACAACTCGAGCACGGGGCAAAGCTCGTGTGAAGGCGGGCGAAGCCCGCCTGCTTGCGGCCGAAGGCCGCCCGATAGCATCTTCGACCGCCCGAGAGTATCGAGCACGGGCATAGTACGCTCTTGCAAAGATGCTCGTGCATGTGTGTGTGTGTGTGTCTGTGTGTGTGTCTGTGTGTGTCTGTTTGTGTGTCTGTGTGTGTGTGTCTGTGTGTCTGTGTGTCTGTGTGTCTGTGTGTCTGTGTGTGTGTGTCTGTGTGTCTGTGTGTGTCTGTGTGTGTGTGTGTGTATGTGTGTGTGTGTATCTGTGTGTGTGTGTCTTTGTGTCTGTGTGTCTGTGTGTTTGTGTGTGTCTGTGTGTCTGTGTGTCTGTGTGTGTGTGTGTGTCTGTGTGTCCTTATCTGTGTGTTTGTGTGTCTGTGTGTGTGTCTTGAGTTATTGTGCCCCGTGCGACAGTACTCGGACCGTGACAACGGGCTTACTTAAAATTATTTTGTTTAATTTACTTTATAAATTTTTTGATTTTTTAAATTGTTTTAATTGTTTTATTTTTTACATTTACTTTTTATTAATTTTTGTCATATTTTGTTAATTACTTAAAATAGGGTTTTTTTTAGAAAATATAAAAATAAAGCGACGCACCCCTAGAAATCTCATCCCGCTGTCGGCAGTGGCCCTCCCAGCTCCCTGCAAGGTTCAAGCTGGAACTAATCCCATCCACTCGGTTTGCAAATCCTACCACAACATCGTTTGATTTCATCTCCGTTCTCTTCTTCCTTTTTTCACATAATTCTCCCAATTTACTGCTACGGTATTCCGCTTGAAATCTCTGACAGCACTTAAAATTTAGATGTGGTCCACAATATTGGACATCATTCCTGATGTAGACCGGACATTGGCACCAGCACACCTTTTGGATCAGATTCTTAAAATCCAGATAATAGTAAAAATATTAGCATCTGATATATTTATGCTCTCTTTAAGATCTTTTTTTTTGCACTGTGGCCGCGAGTTTGAATAAAAACTCTCCCGTCATAGAATTTATGCTTAGCATGACAATGATAATGACTATGGGGCTTACGCTCAGTTTGGCACGGTGGTGCCGGTCTTGAATATGGGAATTAAATTTTCATTTGTTAACACTCATCTAAGGAACTTCATTCACTTTTATGTTCAAACGGATTATGTTTGTCAGGTGATCCTTAACGAATGACGATTTAGATAGGATTTGGAGAGGCTTATCACAGTTTATTTGCTCCGATGAGATTGGACAAAAACATCATTGCCATAAAATGTATGTTTGATATCACAAACGTTACAAAAAAGAAACTAGTTTCAAGAATCAGATTTTGGCATGACAATGACATTTTGTCCAACCTCAACGGAACAAATAAGTTGTGATGAGTTCCACCATCATTTATAAGAGAAAAAGCCCCCCCCCCCCCCCCCCCATGATCTCCTTCAAAAGTGGATCATGGGTGTGTCATCCCCCCATGAACTCCCATGATGAGAGAATCATGGGGGGGGGGGGGGGGGAGGGGCACCCACTCCCTCTCCCCATGGAGGAGAACCACCGCCGCCGGGAAGGCCCCTGCCGTCAGGCGGCCTGACCACTACCGGCGGCCGGCCCCCTTCCAGACCTCGCCACGGCCGAACCGCCGGCCTCACTGGCGGGGAGGCCGCGGCAGGCCGCCTGGCCGCACCCAGCCAAGGTCGACGTAGCCGCGGCCAGACACGGCCGACCTGGCCGCGACCGGCCTAGCCGCGGGCCGGCCTCGCCGCGGCCGGCCACGACTGACCTAGCCGTGGCCGCGGACGGCTTAGCCGCGGCTGACCTAGCCATGGCCGCGACCGGACGCGACCGGCCTAGCTGCGGCTGGTCACGGCTGACCTAGCCGTGGCCGCGACCGGCCTAGCCGCGGCCGGACGCGACCGGCCTAGCCGCGACCGACCACGGCTGACCTAGCCGTGGCTGCGGCCAGCCTAGCCGCGGCCGACTGGCCTGGCCGCGGCCGGCCTGACCGTGGCCGGGCGCCTAACCGCTGATGCCTAGTCGTGGCCAGGTCTAGCCGCGGTCGGCCAGCTAGCTGCCAGCGGCCCGGCCACGGCAGGCCGCCGGACGACCCACAGTAGGCCGCCGGCCCAGCCACTGGCCTAGCCGCGGTTGGCCCCTGGCAGGACGCCGCCGTCGGCCGCCAGGCCGGCCGCCCCCGTCGCCGGCCGCCCGCCCGACCACCACCGCCGCCGTGGCGGCCCGTCACCGTGGGTACCCTCCCCACCGTTCGATCAAGGGGAGGCTCTTCTCGCCGTTTGATCAAGAGGGTAACCACCCACTAACCCACCACTTTAGTGGTGGGGCCCGCCATGATCCTCCCCTAGAGGCTATAAAAGGGACCACATGGCCTCTTCATTCTTCACTTTTCTCTTCCGGGTTGTCTTCTTCTTCCTCAGGTGAGAGCTCTCTTGCCTCCTCCGCCAGGTCGGGCACCGCTCGCCGTGAATCACCAGCAGCCACCATCGGCAACTAGTGACCACCAGCTGCTACCAGCGGCTATAAGCACCCCACCAGCGCGCTAAGAGAAAAAGGACGCCCAAGAACTCGAGGAAGCCGAAGGAAGAAGCCCTCCGAAGCTAGCAAGCGCGCGCCGCCCTAAGCGCAAGCGCTAGAAGCATCCCGCGCATTTTCACGTCTAAGTCACTTCCGCGTTTGTAGCTTGTTGCCCATAGGAAGTTATAGTATCTCTCTCTCCCCCAAGTTGTAACGGGAGCGGCCTGTCGCCCCAATTCTCCAACACACTGTAATCACCGGAATCTAGTGGAATTTGACCGGCACAGACCCGGTCACGTGGTTTTTTACCCATTTATGGGTTTTTTCCGTGTCATAACATCTTGTGTTAACTTTCTACTTTCATTGACTGTGTGCACGCTCGACCGCCTCTTGAGCTAAGACAGTCCAAGCAAATCCAGTCCGACCGGGGCATCGAGTTTATCCGCAACAGTTTGGCGCCGTCTGTGGGAACATGATTTCCCCAACATCCTTTGAAGGACAAGATTGCAAGCATCTCCCTTTCCAAGTTTAGCCTTAATGGCAAAGAGAAGCACCCGTACCACTAAAGGCTCCGCCCTCGGAGAACACCCCGAGCTCGCACATTGACAATCTCTAGTGGACGTGCCACTGACTACTGAAGCCGCATTAACTCCCGACACCACCCTGGAAGGACGCATCCGCCAGATGGAAGAACAATAAGTCAAAATGCTCACCCTGCTCCGAAGCTTGGGAGCATCAATCATTCCCTCGCCTCCATCAAATCACGCCCCGGCGTAAGAATTTTTGCAGAAAGAAGGACAAACTCTCAGGGGACAGGAAGAATTGCGTCAAGATGCGCCCCGTAGGCGAAAACCCTTCAACGACTGGGGGGCAACACCAGCTCCAAGAATACTTCCCCCAGAGTATCACCCGCGCTAACGCAATGCGTGCAATACAAAGTGACCCTAAATCCCTTCGGCCAAGGAATCCTCAGCCCTTCGAGCAAGCTGATTTGATACCACCAGAAGAACTTTTCTCTCCAATGACACATTGCATGTACAAGGAATACGACATAGAGAAGGAATTCTCGAGCACAAGCAGCTCCCCCACACCCGCCGCATCACTCCAAGAAATGTACAATCATAACCTTGCATGCCCACATTATGAAGAGAGGGTTGGAAACGTGGCAAGCCCTGATGCCTCGGCCACAGAGCAAAGACTAAACAAATATCAGCCCAACTACAACTCACCAAACTCCTGGGCAGCCCCAGGCTCGGAGGACGGCATCGAAATCCGTAGTTTCAGCGGAACAGGCAACCCACTGACACACCTAGAGTATTTCGAAACTATCATGCACGCCCGCAACGCTTCAGATCAACTCATGGTTCAGGCATTTCTAACAACATTAAAAGGGAGAGCTCGAGCCTAGCTGCATTCCCCACAAGGGGAAAAGACCGACAGCAACATCGAACTCGCCACTCTCTTCATCAAAAGATTCATGACGATCAGAGAGCCCACACCAGAAAATCCAAGACTAAGTGGAAGACAGAAAAGGAAGAAAGAAGAGGAACCTGAAAGTATCTAGTGTCAACTAAATCCACCTATTGGGGGGGGGGGGAATAGGTGTCGTGCAGTCTTTTGTGGAATTTATAATGCCTGTACAAATAAACAAACACAGCACAAAAAAGTACACAAACAATTATAGTGGTTCCCCGATTTGGGTACGTCAACTCTCCCCCTTCGACCTATCTCCCACCAAGGGACGACTCAGTCACTTCACCAACCGGATTGAAATCCAATCCTCACACTACGGAAGGAACCCTTCCAACCAAAGGAGTCACTACTCCTCCACCACGGGTTGCACCCAACCCTTACAACTAGGAATAAAAATTCCTTTACAACAAAACAAAAATTTAATGTACAAGAAATACAAACAAACTTATGGAGATCCCGATGTCCTTCTTCGTTCGTTGAAGCTTTCTTGAAAGAGACAAAGAATCCACGACCGGTGTTCTCTCTTGGAGAGAATCTTGACAAGATCGGCGGCGGCAAGTGAATGCGGCGATGATGCTTTATAGATCCAAACTTCTTGACGAAGCAAGCAAGGTCTACCAACGATCTCAATCGGATCAGTCGTCTCAATCGATTCGGAATGAAGAACTATCCTCATTCAACAAATCGAGAGACAAGAGATCTCGAGAGAGAAGCGTGAGACGCTAGGCTTACCTCGGTACTATCGCCGGAAGATCAAAGACGCTCTATGATCAGCGACGGCGACTAGCTAGCGAGCGGCGATGGCGATCGGTGAAGTTCCGCGATCGGCTAGGGCACGCTCGTCCTCGGTTTTTTTACTTTCCGTTATTCGATCTCTGGTATGTTCAAATACGCGAGTATATATACTGGAAGCCAACCCTAAATGACCGTTGTGGGGCCCACAAGGAGAAGCCCTAGTCCCGGTCAAAACGGCGCACAACAAACTGGGTTCGGGCCAGCGAACAGGAAATTTGCCTAAGGCAAAATCGGCGAGAATCGCTGGTGATTCCCGTCGAAGTCGGCGGGAATCACTCACGATTCCCGTCGAATTTGCCTTAGCCGAATTCCAGTAGGGAACCTTGTCAGCCGGAGAGAATCGGCAGGAATGCAAGGTGATTCTCGACGAATCGGCGAGAATCACTTGGTGATTCCCGTCGATTCGTCCTTAGCAGAATTCTTGTAGGAGGACAGTCAGCCGGATGAAGTCGGCGGGAATCACTGACTTATTCTCGACGATTTAGTGAGATTCACTAATGATTCCCGTCGAATCGGCAAGAATCACTTAGTGATTCCCGTCGATTTTGACTTAGACGATTATTCTCTTCCTTTCTATGAACTTGGTCTTTGACCCATCTTTGCTCCTTCTGCTCTTGATCTGCCTTGACCCTGTACTTGAAAATAAGTACACTCCAATAGAGAGAGCACACGTGAGTCAACACACTGATCTGCTCAACGAGGGATTACGTTGCGCAGACTCGTGTATGTTGACCCACTGCACCCTGACATTGGTGTGTACTTAGCATGGAATAACTGCAAGCACAACTTTATAGAAGATCGTCAAATACATTTTGAATCCATCTTAGTTTGACTGGAGTCTTCTTCAAATCCAGGTAATTGTGGATACAATACCCAACAATCTCCCCCTATTTGAAGAAGCCAAAATCCTACTAGCTAAGATGAATTACACCAACAAGAAGGATATACATAAATAATATGCGAGACAAGAAATCAGAATAATAAACGCATTCAGAACAACAATTGAATCAACATGTGATCATATATATATATATATATATCCAAAGGTTGTTTATTTAAATGCAAGAAGAGATATACACGCATATAGAGAATAAAAATAGATCTGGATTCCAAGTCTATCTCTCCTTAGCCTGAGCATCTCTTAGTTATTCAGCCATGTACTTCTTGCTTTGCCTCTCAAAGAATTCCTTCGGCTTCGGGTAATACCGGGGTGGAGGAGCTTTATGTTCCACAGTGTTAGACCTGAAGAAAATGTTTCTTTTAGCCTCATACTCTTTATGCAGCTCCCACTCATACTGACTGTATACTTCATTTCTATTCAGCTCTCCCGCTGTTGTAGCATGAAAGTATCCAGTATGATGCTCCTCGATGTAGGACTCCATCGTTCATTCTTCACTTCACTTTTCTTCAATCTTACTTTCCTCTCAGCCGAAGTCTCTTTGGAAGTTCCTTCTTGAAGTTTTTGTTTCCCTTTTGCAATGGCCTCTTGATCAAACATGGTCATGTGAGCAGCTCTGGCAGTGGCCCTAGCAGCCTTTCTGGCATCAGCTTCACTCAGGGGAACCTCCTCAGCACTTGCAACCTCATCAGCAACAGCAGTAGCAATCTCATCAGTAGGAGGAACCGGAATTTGTATACCAGATGCTTGCTGAACTAGCCAGTGACAGCTTTCAAAAACATACTCATTAGATTGCTTGAAGTTGTCGAATATGATTTGTTGTAATCCTGCCATCTTAGCTGTATATCCCTCCTCCCCCTTTTTGGCTTCTTGAGCTATTGAGTTTGCATAAGAATGCAGTGACTCATCTATATGCTTGACAGTATTAGTAAACTCGTTCAGCAGGGATTTCTGATTTGCGTTGATTGTAACCATGTTGGCATCAAACAATTTGATGTTGTTGGCCACAATATGTGCATTTTGGTTTACTACTTTCAGATCAGCTGTATTTTTCTTAAGCCCTTGCATTAGAAGATTTACGGCAGTGCCGACCTTTGCATACTTAGCTTCGAACTTTTGTTCCATCATATCTAGCTTATGATTTATCTCCACAACATTTTTAAGCATCAGATCCTCAGATTGCTTAATTCATTTCAGCACTTTGTTGTGAGATCGTTCAAAAGAGGCCTTCAGTTCATCCATTATACCTTGAATGATATTTTCGGTGCGATTCATCAGGCTAGGTCCTAGCGGATGTACCTGATGAATGGCCTGGTCATGCTCAGGGGGGATAGGACTCTGGGAGTCAGGATTTTCATCTGCAGATATACTGGTGGAGCTAGATAGATTCACAGTCTCTTGAGGGGGGATTGGGGCAGCCTCTGTCGTTTTTTCATATATACTCATCATCCCCTGCCGGGAGGTCTCCCCCTCAATTGTTGCGCCAGATACATCAGGAACTGCTACCTGAACCTGTTCCACAGAGGGGAGGTCAACATCAATTTTCCTCATGTCCATCTCATTTCCAGCTTGGTCATTGTTCACATCATCAGTGGCCGCATTCTCCACGTCATCCTCATCAGCAGCATCATCCTCCATGTCATCCTCCACTTCCTCCTCGTCAGCCTGATTGGTAGAGAGGGTATCCACAACATCCTTCGCGATCAGGGTAATATTAGCAACGATGTCTGCTTGATCTGAAACTGAGACATCCATCATGGTGAAAGACTCCCCATCAATTCCAGCATGCAGCAGATCAGGAACTTCACTGGGCTCATCCAAAGGATTTCTGAGCTCCGGAGCTCTGTCTTCTTCATCACCATGTGCTTCAGCTGCACCTCCTTGGCCAATTCTCCTCTCCCATCTATCAAAAATGCTGGAGTCCATCTTCTTTAAGTAGTGAAGAGTAACTCCCTTGCTCATATCAAACCTGTCTCCGTCCATCTGATTCAGGTATAGGCTGATGATTTTCCCAAAGTTAGGAGTTCGTAGAGTATCTTTAATCTTCTCAAACAACATGGCCCCCCAGATGAATCTCTTCCTACACACCACAGCCATCAGGATCTTAAACATATCCCCTGAAATATGATCATGGAAGCAGGGTTTGCAGATCAGAACTTTTCCTATGATATCTGAGAGGAGCTTCCCTTCCTCGTTCATGTACTTGCATTTGATGGCCTTGGTCCCTCGAGCTAGTCCGCAGAACAGTAGAGTCCTTGCACGATCATTTTCATCCAGGTAGTCCTCTTGTACTGAGTTGGTGAGCTGCAGATGATGTGATAGTCTTCCAGCAGTCATCTTGATTCTTAATCCAGCAATCTTACACTTTATCAAGGTTTCCTCGTGACGTAGCTTGGCGGTTGCATAGAACTCAAGAACTTCCTTATCTAGAACCTTGCAAGGGTGCTCGAGTATAAAGGAGAGCCCGGCTTGCTCGAGCATCAGGATGATGTTCCTGAATTCATCAGAAGCATGGGCGAAGCCAGTCCTAACCAACTCACTCCCAGTGAGGAGCCCGGTCGTGGTTCGAGGAGCCATTATAACCTAAACAAGTAACATCCAAGGGACTTAACTCTATCTGAGTCTATAGATTAGGAACTAAACTAGTAGGAACTAGACAAGTTACAAACAAGCTAGTGATTCAATGAGGAACGGTCGTTACCCTTGCGCCGAGCGGAGAGAAGCCCTAGTCGAATACGCGGCTTGCGTCGGGACAGCAATCGACGGAAGCGTGAGTCGACGAGAACGGGAATGCTGGCGGTGAATCGGCGAGAACTTGCGTCAAGCAGATTCCTAAGACTGGAACACCGAGCCGACGGAGAGAGGACAGCGGCGGACTACAATCGACGAGAGGCGATCGGGAGTAGATGTGAATTTCCGCTATTTCCGCTATTTCCAGAATACGAACGGTCGGGACTTCCGCAATAAGCGCTATTTATTTCCTAGGATAGCCGCTGTATCCGATATTTCCGCTGGGAATGGCAGATTTCCGCTTGACCGTTTTTATATTGATCAATTTAAATTGTCGATTTGAATTCCCATTAATTCGAAACTTTGCCCTATTAAATGTTGGATAATAAATATCCTGGTCAGAATAGCTAAGCCGAGTCAAAAGGGAGGTTAACCCTAGAATTAAGCACTGGCTATTTCTTGGTGAGTCAAAAGGTAAAATTTTCGTTGCAACTACTGGCACACGTCCCTTGAGTTTCATTGGACCGATTGACACCCACTGTCACACCTTATCAATGATATATATATAAAACAAAATATCAGATTCCAAACTAGGGATCATACAGGTGTTAGCATCAGTGTCCTTCATCAGATGTGTGTGTATATACATATATTTATATCTTGAAGGAGAATATATATTTGTTTGGATATATATATGTATATATATATATATACTTCTATGTAATGCGATTCAATTTTCGAAACTGAATGCGCGTATCTGGGATCATTAAGTTGATCATTCAGATCCACTATTTGTAGTACAACAGGTATCCAGTTCAAGTAGGACAATGTAGTTAGCATTATCTCTTATCCCATATACATGTTCCATAGCATTCCTGGAACACCTCTTGTCTAAGTCCCATTATGTTCAAGGATACCTAGACTATCCTGCAAAAACGAATTACCTTACATTAGGAACCCAATATGTATTGGGTCCTAGGTTCTTGTCAGCATAAAATACAGGATGCCTTCCTACAGGATTTCTGTCAGGAAGGCTATCTCTAGCCAAGGAATGTGGACATACCCTTGCCCTTGGCACAGAAGGATTGTGCCAACAATCTATGGCAAAGTGACCCACTTTGTCACAACACCAACACTCATGAATGTTGTATCTCCTCTTCTAACCAGATCTACTGACTGAGTTTGTCACGATCATAGGTCTGACAAGGGCAGAGCAGGTTCTGCTCTCAGATTTACCCTTTCCACCGGGACACGAGGGAGGGTGGATGGAGAACATGTGGTGAGTGTCATGAGGCCTAGGAGGTGGTGCCTTCTTTTTAGTCAGCACACATCCGGGGGCCCCATAGATACTTGCTACATGTTTTCCAACCCCCTTTCACTGAGTCCTAGGGTGGTGAGAGGTACTGTGAGAGTTGGTTCCTGCACTCTCATGAAGTGTTGAGGCTGAGGCAGTGAATACAAAAGGTTCATGATGAGCCAAATGTATTTTCTCATGGGTAGCCATAACAACACTTGCACTATGGGTATTTCCATATGAGGGTTGATCATTCTTGCAGTAACCATAGTTGTTCTTATGGTCATACCTGAAGGCATGATGTGTGCCCTTCCTACTCGGTGTGGGGGGGGGGGGGGTCTGAAAATAGTTTCCCCATTTCTTCATGATTTTATAATTCATGAGATCCACCCATTTTCTCCCTTTATCTTAATAACATCTACCTTGGAAAAGTTAGATACTATTCTCTTCTCGGTCTCTAGAGAAAACTCTAGATCCGAGATCTTTGAGTCCTTCACCTTGATGGATTCCCATTGGAGATCCATCATGGTACTCAACTGAGCAATTTCCATAGCTTGTTTCTCCACAAGCAAGTTGCTCTTCTGAAGGGCACTATGAAGGGAATCAAGAGTTTCAATCTTTTGATTGAAGCTGTCAATCTCCCTTGCATCACTTGATGGACAAACCTCTGAACTTATCCTGTCTTCAGGAGATTCACGAGGAAAGGAGCCAGATGAGGAAGATACATGATCCTAACTGTGCTGATCAGGGTTAGCGTTAAGGTCTGCAGAGACTGATGTTTCAGCTTAATCACAGTTGCATTCCTCAATCTCTTCTTCAGTCTCAGATAGGGACACGGGAGCCCTGATATTGAGATGTTGTTCTTGACTTTCATCATCAGAGACGAGGACCCACACATATGCTTCATCCTCTTGCTGGCATTCAGTCCCGACAGTCTTCTTTCCCTCAATGAGGTCAGAGATTGTTTCCCACATGGACTTGGCAGTCTTGCACTTATCCAATCTTGTAAGAGACGAGCCTGACCAAATATCAGAGATGATCTGTCGTACCAGCTTGTCCAAGTTGAATAGTGAAAGCTCGGTTTCAGACATCTCTGTGGTACTCTTAGGGATTTGGTGATCTTCTCCAGAGTCAGAAGCCTTCATGGGAATGAAGGGACCCTCTTCCACAATGAATAATGCACGGGGGTCAATTGCTTCCATATGAAACTGAACCCTCATTTTCCAAATGGGATAATATTCTTTTGTGCGTGCAGGCAGTCTCAGGGGAGAGACATCAGTGTACAACTCCATGCTTGAGTCTTGTTTTCTTCTTGAAACTAGACACGGGATCTTACTCAAGGTGTTAACCTTATTGATGAGTAACCTCCCTCTGATACCACTTGAAAGTATCTAGTGTCAACTAAATCCACCTATTGGGGGGGGGGGAATATGTGTCGTGCAGCCTTTTGCGGAATTTAAAATACCAGCACAAATAAACAAAAACAACACAGAAAAGTACACAAGCAATTATAGTGATTCCCCGATTTTGGTACGTCAACTCTCTCCCTTCGACCTATCTCCCACCAAGGGATGACTCGGTCACTTCACAAACCGGATTGAAATACAATCCTCACACTACGGAAGGAACCCTTCCAACCAAAGGAGTCACTACTCCTCCACCACGGGTTGCACCCAACCCTTACAACTAGGAATAAAAATTCCTTTACAACAAAACAAAAATTGTATGTACAAGAAATACAAACAAACTTGTGGAGATCCCGATGTCCTTCTTCGTTCGTTGAAGCTTTCTTGAAAGAGACGAAGAATCCACGTCCGGTGTTCTCTCTTGGAGAGAATCTTGACAAAATCGGCGGTGGCAAGTGAATGCGGCGGCGATGCTTTGTAGATCCAAACTTCTTGGCGAAGCAAGCAAGGTCTACCAACGATCTCAACCGGATCAGTCGTCTCAATCATTTCGGAATGAAGAACTATCCTCGTTCAACAAATCGAGAGACAAGAGATCTCGAGAGAGAATCGTGAGACGCTAAGCTTGCCTCGGTACTATCGCCGGAAGATCAAAGACGCTTTAAGATCAGCGGCGGCGACTAGCTAGCGAGCGACGACGGCGATCAGTGAAGTTCCGCGATCGGCTAGGGCACGCTCGGCCTCGATTTTTTACTTTCCGTTATTCGATCTCTGGTATGTTCAAATACGCGAGTATATATACTGGAATCCAACCCTAAATGACCGTTGTGGGGCCCACAAGGAAAAGCCCTAGTCCCGGTCAAAATGACGCACAACAAACTGGGTTCGGGCCAGCGAACAGGAAATTTGCCTAAGGCAAAATCGGCAAGAATCGTTGGTGATTCCCGCCAAAGTCGGCGGGAATCACTCACGATTCCCGTCGAATTTGCCTTAGCCGAATTCCAGTAGGGAACCTTGTCAGCCGGAGAGAATCGGCGGGAATGCAAGGTGATTCTCGACGAATCGGCGAGAATCACTTGGTGATTCCCGTCGATTCTGCCTTAGCAGAATTCTTGTAGGAGGACAGTCAGCCGGATGAAGTTGGCGGGAATCACTGACTGATTCTCGACGATTCGGAGAGATTCACTAATGATTCCCATCGAATCGGCGAGAATCACTTAGTGATTCCCGTCGATTTTGACTTAGACGATTATTCTCTTCCTTCCTATGAACTTGGTCTTTGACCCATCTTTGCTCCTTCTTCTGCTCTTGATCTGCCTCGACCCTGTACTTAAAAATAAGTACACTCCAATAGAGAGAGCACACGTGAGTCAACACACTGATCTGCTCAACGAGGGATTACGTTGCACAGACCCGTGTATCTTGACCCACTGCACCCTGACATTAGTGTGTACTTAGCATGGAATAACTGCAAGCACAACTTTATAGAAGATCATCAAATACATTGTGAATCCATCTTAGCTTGACTGGAGTCTTCTTCAAATCAAGGTAATTGTGGATA
This sequence comes from Platanthera zijinensis, assembly GCA_039513925.1. Classification (NCBI taxonomy): domain Eukaryota; kingdom Viridiplantae; phylum Streptophyta; class Magnoliopsida; order Asparagales; family Orchidaceae; genus Platanthera; species Platanthera zijinensis. The sequence goes on from CM077097.1 coordinate 155,161,502, forward strand.
CAATACCCAACAGAACCAACTTCCACAAGACAAGAAGAACAACGACATAGTAGGCATCGCCGCGATAACCGTCAACGTGACCCTCCAAGGAATGGGGGGCAAAATCCACTTCAGGAAAATACCCCACTGAACACCACCCACACTAATGTGATGTATGCAATTCAAAATGATTCGGCGTTCCAATGACCAAGATCACCGCGGCCAAACCCCAAGGTTGACCAAGACAAATACTGCGAGTATCACCGGGGACATGGACACAACACCAACGAATGCAATGGACTAAAGGAGGAAATCCAACGACTTGCCAGCCTAGGAGCGGTTGATTAATTCCTGTCAAGAAAAGGATCGCCTACCTGACAGAGTGTAAGATGTACAACAGTCAAAATGGGAGAACCGTCTACCGCGTTGAACCAAGTCCTAGTCAACAAAAAAATTAACGTCAATAAACTATTTTTATCAACACTACTTCAACTCAAGCTAACCACCAGCCACCTCAAGCTAATGACTGCTAGCGCACGCATTTCAGGGAGCAACCCAGTTTTGGTCATCAACACCATCACTCTCCCAGTCACTCTCGAAGAAACACACATGCAGGCATCCTATGACATACAGTTCGTCGTCCTCCAAGCTGATTACGATTACCCAGCAATACTCCAACAATCACTCCTAGATGTCTTCCAATCCTGCTCTCGCCACCTCCATCCTTAAGTTGTTTCCTTTATTCGTTCATTTTGTTTATTGAATATTGTAAAATTCACAAGCCAAGGCTTGTGAAGACTATCTTTTCATCGTTTACCTTGGCAGTATATAAATCAAGAAATGGCTTTTCCAGACTAGGTCGCGCAACCAGAGCAAACACATGGAGTTAATCAAGCCGCGAGAAATCCTCACGCAACACCGTGTGGGCCTGCCCCCCTCAAGAAGAAGCCGCGAGCATCCCTCGTGCAAAGAAAGCCGCGAGCAATCCTCGTGATACACCGTGGGGGCCTGCCCCCCTCACGAAGAAGCCGCGAGAATCCCTCGTGCAAAGTAAGCCGCGAGCAACTCTCGTGCAACACCGTGGGAGCCTGCCCCCCTCACGAAGAAGCCGCGAGCATCCCTCGTGCAAATTAAGCCGCGAGCAACCCTCGTACAACACCGTGGGGGCTTGTCCCCCCTCACGAAGAAGCTGCGAGCATCCCTCGCGCAGACTAAGCCGCAAGCAACCCTCGTGCAACACCGTGGGGGCCTTCCCCCCTCATGAAGAAGCCTCGAGCATCACTCGCGCAACCTAAGCCGCGAGCATCCCTCGCGCAAAATAAGCCGCGACCATCACTCGCGCAACCTAAGCCGCGAGCATCCCTCGTGTAAAGTAAGCCGAGAGCAACCCTCGTGCGACACCGTGGGGGCCTGCCATCCTCACAAATAAGCCGTGATAATCCCTCGTGCAAAGTAAGCCGTGAGCAACCCTCGTGCGACATCGTGGGGCCTGCCCCCCTCACGAAGAAGCCGCGAGCATCCCTCGTGCAAAGTAAGCCGCGAGCAACCCTCGTGCAACACCGTGGGGGCCTGCCCCACTCACGAAAAAGATGCGAGCATCCCTCGTGAAAAGTAAGCCGCGAGCAACTCTCGTGCAACACCGTGGGGGTCTACCCCCCTCATCAAGAAGCCGCGAGCATCCCTCGCGCAGACTAAGCCGCGAGCAACCCTCGTGCAACACCGTGGGGTCCTGCCCCACTCACGAAGAAGCCGTGAGCATCCCTCGCGCAGACTAAGCCACGAGCAACACTTATGCAACACCGTGGGGGTCTTCCCCCCTCACGAAGAAGCCGCGAGCATCCCTCGTGCAAAGTAAGCCGCAAGCAACCCTCGTGCAACACCGTGGGGGCCTTCCCCCCTAATGAAGAAGCCGCGAGTATCCCTCGCGCAGACTAATCCGCGAGCAACCCTCGTGCAACACCGTGGGGTCCTGCCCTCTCACGAAGAAGCCGCGAGCATCCCTCGCGCAAACTAAGCCGCGAGCATCACTCGCGCATCCTAAGCCACGAGCATTCCTCGCGCAAACTAAGCCGCGAGCAGGCTACGATCTCGCATGTAGTCCATTGACACCAAGTACTCCGCAAGCCACACGACCTTCAACTCTGACGCATGGTCGTCAAAGGACAGCATCTCCACCTGCGCCTTTGCCGCTCGAAGCTGAGTCTCAAGGCCTGAGACCTCCTCTTGTGCCACCTGTAGCTGGTTCCCTAAGCTAGAAGTCTCCTCCTTCAAATGCTTCAACATCTGAGTGGTTCTCTCTACCAAAGTCTTCTCCACCTCCAAAGCCGCGCGTGCATCCTCTAGCTCGGACTTCAGCTCCGAACCAACCCGATGAAACCGCGCAATGTCCCGGTCATGTTCCTCCCTCAAGGAGGCAAGCAAACTCATCGTCGACCGAAACTTCTCCTGAATAGCAAGATACCCGTCCTTTAGGCTTACATAATGATCATTCCAGATCACCGCAATCTGCGCCTGGGTCTCTATCTGCAAAAGGAAAAGACAAAATCAGCCTCTATCAGCAAGAGAAAGCAAGAAAAAAAAAAGAAAAAGTCGAACCCTTACCGCATCGCTCATCGCCCTCAAGTAAGAGGACATCCGCGGAGCCGCTGTCCCAACAGACACCTAAGGAAATGGGGAAGCAGGTATCTGCACCTCTGGAATCGAATCATCAGAATCTACCACCACCACATCAAGGGCGCTAGGAGGGGTCGTCACCGCTTTCCTCTTACGACCCCCTCCTTGAGAAGTCTCCGCCGCCCGAACTGTGTCCGCTGAGATGCCACATCGCACCAACCTCTTTTCCTCCACATAAATATAAATGTTGAAAAGACGGTTGGCCAGCTCGCGAGGCTCAGAAAATCCAAGCACCGGGGAAAAGTCCCGCTCCTTCTCCCTCATACGGCGGCAGTGATCGGGAAGCGCATCCAACACCTCGGGAAGACCCCATGAATTCTTGACATATCCAAACAAAGTGTTGCCATGGTGACGGTCCTTGCGTGCTTCAAACTCCAACCAACTCTTGTTGCTGCGCACCCCCATCCGCTCGCTGCCATTAAAACATACATTGCACTAATCTCGTAACTGATATAAAGAAAGCCGACCCCCACGCTCGCGGAAGAAGACAATTAAGCCCATGATTTGGGAAATTCCAGCCGGAACAAATTGAGAGATAGGCACTCCGCAAAATTTAAAGATCTCAATCACCTCCTCACAGGGCAAAAAGTAGAAGCCGGACCTAAGGGAGAGTTTGCAGATCGTCAACCAACCACGAGGAGGATTCCGAACCCGCTCCTCGGGACGCGGGATCCTCACTTCCAAATCAGCAGGAAGCCCGTACTTCGCCCTCCAGATATCAACACTATCATCAGTCAAAGAAGAGCGCAGGCGCATCGGGACAGAAGAGCGCTTCGAAACCTGTGCACAGTAGAAAATAAAAGGTCAGCCCAAAAATAAGGAGCCACATGTCCAAACACCCGAAGCACAAGTGGCATACAAAAAAGGACGTCCACGCAAGCATGCATATAGTAGGGGGATGCGCGACCGCGCAGCCCGGACCGCACCCGCGCACGACCTGCATGACCGCACGGTTTGCTCGCGCCCATACACAGACTGCGCGCGTGGCCTGCTCGTGCACGCGCACGGCCTGCGCGCGCGACCTGCTCGCGCACGCGTCCTACGCATGCGGCCTGCTCACGCGCGCGTCCTACGCATGCGCGCGCGGCCTGCTCGCGCGCGCGCGGCCTGCTCGCGCGCGCGCGGCCTGCTCGCGCGCGCGCGGCCTGCTCGCGAGCGCGGCCTGCTCGCGCGCGCGCGGCCTGCTCGCGCGCGCGCGGCCTGCCCGCGGCCTGCTCGCGCGCGCGCGGCCTGCCCGCGGCCTGCTCGCGCGCGCGCGGCCTGCCCGCGGCCTGCTCGCGCGCGCGCGGCCTGCCCGCGGCCTGCTCGCGCGCGCGCGGCCTGCCCGCGGCCTGCTCGCGCGCACGACCTGCTCGCGCGCGCGAGGCCCGGGCGCGTGCGCGGCCTGCGCGCGCGCGCGACCTGCTCGCGTGCACGTACGGCTTGCGCGCGGCCTGCTCGCGCGCGCGCTCGGCTTGCGCGCGCGCGCGCTCCAGACCGGCCAGCGCGCGCACGTCCTGCGCCCCCGACCGGCCAGCGCGCGCAAGCGGCATGAGCGCGCCCAGCCTCCATGTGTCGTCATCGTTCAGCCTCCCGCCAGATACCTTGGAAGCACTGGCCGCCGTCGTCGCCCCAACCTTCTCACCGGAAACCGCCATGACAAAAAGAAGTAAGGAAAATCTCCCCTCTCACGCTCACTTCGCACTCGGATAGCAGAGATTTGTGGGGCAATTGATGGGTTCCACCATCATTTATAGGAGAAAAAGCCCCCCTCCCCCCATGATCTCCTCCAAAAGTGGATCATGGGTGGGCCATCCCCCCATGAACTCCCATGATGAGAGAATCATGGAGGGGGACCCACTCCCTCTCCCCATGGAGGAGAACCGCCGCCGACGGGAAGGCCCCCGCCGTCGGGCGGCCGGACCACCACCGGCGACCGACCCCTTCCACGCCTCGCCACGGTCGAACCGTCGGCCTCGCCGACGGGGAGGCCGTGGCAAGCCGCCGGCCTGGCCACTCCAAGCCAAGGCCGGCCTAGCCGCAGCCGGACACGGCCGATGCGGCCTGGCCGCGGCCGGCCTTGTCTCGGCCCGACCACGGACGGCCTAGCCGCGGCCCGGCCACGGACGGCCTAGCCGCGACAGGACGTGATCGGCCTAGCCGCGGTCGGCCACGGCTGACCTAGCCGTGGCCGCGGACGGCCTAGCCACGACCGGACGCGACCGGCCTAACCGCGGAATGCCACGGCTGACCTAGCCGTGGCCGCGGACAACCTAGCCGCGGCCGACCGGCCTGGCTGCGGCCAGCCTGACCGTGGCCGGGCGCCTAACAGTCGGCGCCTAGCCGTGGCCAGGTCTAGCCGCTGCCGGCCAACTAGCCGCCGGCGGCCCGGCCACGGCAGGCCGCCGGACGAGCCGCAGCAGGCCGCCGGCCCAGCCACTGGCCTAGCCGCGGCGGCCCCCCGTAGGCCGCCGCTGTCGCCCGCCAGGCCGGCCGCCCCCGCCGGCGGCCTCCCGGTCGGCCACCACCGCCGCAGTGGTGGCTCGTCACCATGGGTAGCCTCCCCACCGTTCGATCAAGGGGAGGCTCTCCTCGCCGTTCGATCAAGAGGGTAACCACCCACTAACCCACCACTTTAGTGGTGGGGCCCGCCATGATCCTCCCCTGGATGCTATAAAAGGGACCCCAGGGCCTCTTTATTCTTTACTTTTCTCTTCCGAGTTGTCTTCTTCTTTCTCAGGTGAGAGCTCTCCTGCCCCCTCCGTCAGGTCGACCACCGCTCGCCGTGAACCACCAACAGCCACCATTGGCCACCAACGGCCACCAGTGACCACCAGCTGCTACCAGCTGCTATAAGCACCCCACCAGCGCGCTAAGAGCAAAAGGACGTCCAAGACCTCGAAGAAGCCGAAGGAAGAAGCCCTCTGAAGCCAGCAAACGCGCGTCGCCCTGAGCGCAAGCGTTAGAAGCATCCCGCGCATTTCCACGTCTAAGTCACTTCCGCGGTGCAGCCTGTTGCCCGCAGGAAGCTCTAGTCTCTCTCTCTCTCCCCCAAGTTGTAACGGGAGCGGCCTATCGTCCTGATTCTCCAACACACTGTAATCACCGGAATCTAGTGAAATTTGACCGGCACAGACCCGGTCTCGTGATTTTTTACCCATTTAAGGGGTTTTTCCACGTCATCACATCTTGTGTCAACTTTCTACTTTCATTGACTGTGTGCGCGCTCGACTGCCTCGTGAGCTAAGACGGTCAAAGTAAATCTTGTTTGACCGAGACATCATGTTAGTCCGCAACAAGTTGCAATAAGCCGCGCCAAACGCAACCTCAACCCCTGCGTTTATGATCGCCACCGCCTTAATTTGAATGAAAATTATTTCAATAATTCGTGTCTACATAATTACTCTTTGTTAGGTTCTAAAGTGCGTTTACTGGTCAGAAATCCATTTTAAATTTTCTAAATTGAAGTTTGAGGAGGACTTTCAAATAAAGTCGTTAGTTGGATTGCACGTGGGAGTTCGGGCTCTATTATTGGCCATTAATTTCCAGGAATGGGCAGTGGGGCCTCATCCTGAACACATAATTGATTTCTGGAGCAAGTGGCTGGCAGCCTCTCCATTGTCGAACAATTTTTGGGTTCGGTACTGGCACAGCTATAGTGCCGTGCGAGTGCCCATTCAGTTGTGTACTCGTACATCAAAATTTGTGCGAGTGCATCAAAAATTGTGCGAGTGCATTGATGTGCAATCGAACGGCTGGATGCGGTACTCGCACGGCACTGTAGGTGTGCGAGTACCGTACCCAAATATTGTTCCTCCGTTGTCTCAACTCTGAAGCCATCACGATTGGATTTACGAGATTAAAATACCTCCCTATATTTTACGGTAAAGTGTGAGCATTCAACGGTTCACGTGGATACCTGCATACATCTCAAAACGAGTACATCTTATCTTGCTTTGAGATATGTGCGGGCATTCGATGCAGACCGTTGGATGCCCGCACTATACCGTAAAGTCCAGCGAATGCATTTTACAACCCCCAATCCATGATGATTGGAGTTTCATAAATATGGGCAATAATGCGGCTGAGCCCTGCACCGACACATTGCAGTCCAACTTTAAATTGACAGATTTTTTTTTAATCAACAGTTCCTGAGAAACAACACGGTTTCTAGCATTGCAATGGGATTTTTTTTGAGAGATTGTTATACCACTAACGTTTTGGGTATCAAAAAAATTTTGATTAAATTTATATCCGTAAATTAAATTTTTTATATTTGAAAATTAAATTTTTATATTTGAAAATTAATTTTATAAAAAATTGTAACAAAAAGGTTTTATTCTTAAATATTTCAACAATACATAATATCATTTAAAAATTGTTGTGGGCTAACTCGGCGCTCCAAAATCAATCTAAATTCGACCATTTTAGCCCGAGAGCGGTCGAACGCGTGCACAGTCAATGAAGTAGATAAATCGTACACACAAAGTTTTAGTGAAAAAAAAACCCTCAATTGGGTAAAAAATCACGTGACCGGGTCTGTGTCAGTCAAAGGTTATTATTCGCTTGTCGTTACAATCTATTTGCGGAATCGGGGGCGACTTGCCGCTCCCCATTACAATTTGGAGGTGAGAGAACATTTTGCACCCGGTGGATGACAACCGTCCCATTCGGCGTCTTGCACAAATTACATTTGACGGTGATGGGCGTCTTTGAGCGTTTCGATGACACTGGACGCAGGAGCGGAGCGCTCCGAATGGTGCTAGTAGGGGCTTCCAGGAAGTTATGAAATAAGATTCGTTGGATGGCTCTGAGGTGTTGTGAACACGGCTCGAAGATGACTTGGGCGTGACTTAAACGTGACTTGGATGCAGCTTGGACGTGACATGAGTGTTGCTCGAAGGAGGAATCTGACAGAGCTATGACTGAGGAAGAAGCGGACTCAGAGAAAGATTATGAGAAATGAGGAGACATGTGACTCCTTTTATAGCATTCAGGAGGTGGTTATGATGGTTATGCGGCTATCCGCACACCATAACCACCCAAATTAATATTTTTCCTATAGTTTAAGGATGCGCATTATGATCATTTATTTTGCTACTCGTAGACCAATTAATTAAAAATAAAATTGCCCCACTAACCTGACAGTTAGTGCGTGGTTACATGCGAATCAGACGACGATGATTTATTCGAGACAATCAGACGACGGGGACGGGCTCTATCGGGCGGCCGACGAACTTGCCGCCGATAAACGGGAGAGCGGGCAGCGGCCAAGCCGGCAGCGGAAAAGGGGGGAATGGCCAGCTGTTGGTCGGGGCGGCCGGCTCGGCCGCCTCCTCGGCCGCGCGTCGGCGACCGGCTGGCCAGCTGAAAGATAAATCTATGGGTAGTTAATCACTTGGAGAGGGGGGGGGGGGTGAATAAGTGTCTTTTAAATTTCTTACTCACTTATATTAAATGTTCTGCAAATATTTGAAAAATAAATTTTCACAAGAACACAACACAAGCAATCCAAAGAACACGGCACAAACAATTCACAGTATACAGAGAATTTATAGTGGTTCCCCTATCTAGGGTACATCCACTTTCCTCCTTCTTCCTCACTAACAATGTGCTAGATAAGGTTATATCTCCTCATCTTCAACTCAGATCAAAAGATCTTACAGGCTCAGTTTTTATTAAGAAACCAACAACTTAAACCCACTGGTCTTACCTCAGAGATCCACCCAATCTCCTATCTCATGCCCATCAAGAACCTTACATCAGACTATATAAGTCTTACACCTTAGTGATCCCACACAAATCACCTACCTCAGGTCCCTCAAGAACCCTACCTCAGCTTTTATAATACATGCTTACAACTCACAGAATTTATCTCATATCCACTCAGATATCAAGGAGATCTTATAAAATTAAGATGTAAATAAGAATGAAATTAATCTCAGAAAACAACAACTCTGTGTTCTGACTTATCTGAGAATTCAAATTCTTCAATTCAGTTGCAAAGGATTGATTCTTGATAAGCGGGCTGGCTGAAATGATTCTTTTCTGGATCTGCAAAGTTCTTGATGATAATTGGCTTGATTTCTTTGAAGAATTTGTAGAATAGATCAACCTTAATCCTCTGATCAACTTATTGAAAGGATCAGAAGACTTTATTGAAGACATGCATCTTCCTTCTTCTTCTTGAGTTGTCGCCCTCCTCTGACTTACGAGAAATCAGGATGAGAGAAAATGATTGATTGATTCACCCTTCTTATGTGTAGACGACCCCTCTATTTATAGTCTTCTCTGATTGCTGGCTTCTGATTGATGACATCATCATATGTCATCATACTTCAAATTTCCATAAAACAGATTCTGATGAGACATCAAGTCACTATCGCTGACTTGACACTTCTGACTTGACTTGACACTCAGCTGTGTTGACTCTGTTCAGCTTCAGGATCAAAAGTGTCGAGAAGTCCAAAGTGTCTCAACACTATAATACTTAATGTTCTTAGAAGGTGTCGAGACATCTTAGCAGTTTCGACACATCTGTACTTGATAGAATTTTCAGTCTGAACTTGAAGGTGTCTAGACAGTTGACTTGTCTCGACACAACTGTCTGTTGTGTCGACATCTTTAAATCTGCACTGTGTCGAGATAGTTAAATTGTCTCGATACTTTAGTCTGCTGGGTGTCGAATTCTGCTTTTAAATCCTCATTATGTCGAGACATTTGAATTGTCTCGACACTACAGACTGCCGGGTGTCGACATCTTTACGTCTACACTTCAGTTCTTCACTGTGTTGAGATAGTTGTATTGTCTCGACACTACTGTCCTGAGCTTTAAGGTGTCAACTGACTTTTCTTGACACTGTTGTCTGAATCTTCAAGGTGTCGAGATAACTGACTTGTCTCGACACTACTGCTGCAAAAGTGTTGACATTGTTAAAATGTCTCGACACTTTTGTGCTTAGTCATTTCTTCTGCGCTGCAACTTGTTTGGCTTTGACTATCCTGACTTCACTCAACACTTTTAGCTATATGGCGTTGAGTGAAATGACTTCACTCAATGCTTGTGGACTTGGTCAATTTTCTTCAACAACTGCCTTGATATTTGGCGTTGAGTGAGCTTGCTTCACTCGACGCTTTTAAACTTAGGCAATTTTCTGCCTTTCAATCAGCTTCTTTGAGTCCATCTGTCAATGTCACTTAAACCACCTGTCCAATCAATATGACATAGACTAACCTGCATGCATGAACTGAAACATTCATCAAATACAAACTTGTGTATATCATTGAGTTGAAAGGGCTTCTTCAAATCAAGTACATTGTTTCCAATGTACCCAAAAATCTCCCCCTATTTGGAGAAGTCATAACCCCAATTCAATGATATACACCACAATATCAAAATATGATAATTATGATATACATGAAAAGTGTTGAACAAAATTATAAAGAACACAACAATGATAACACAGATATAACAAAGTGCAACCAAACTTTTTCATTTCAATTTGTTAAAAGATTACATTTTTTAGTTTTTACAATGTTCTTAAAACAAAATTACATAGTTTCTAAACAAAAATATTCTAAGATTGTTCTGGCTCTTTGATGACAAAGCCTTTTCCTGATTGTACTTTAGCTTTGACTTCAAGCACCTTGTCATCAGCCACTTTCTTGCCCTTCACATCTTTAGCCTTTAAGATCTCTTCTTCCTTAAGCCTTTGCCTTTCAGCATAATGATATAGCTTGGGGAAGTATTTGCTGGGCTCTATAGAATCAGCTGGGATCTTCTCTGCCTTCAGATCTTTTCTAAATTTAAAGATGATCTCTTGCTGCTTTGTATGCTTGACCAATTCTTGTTCTTAATTCCATTTTCCCCTATCAAATGTATTGTTATTGACTGTTTTCCATGCAGTGAGTATAATAGATCTGTAAGTTGGACTCTACTGCTCAAAATCTGACTTTGCTTCAGCCCGCTCCCTGAATCTTTTCTTAGATAATTGAGCTTCTTTTTCTTTGATAAATGTAGAAGCAGTCATATCCACCTCATCACATGCTATATTCTGAATCTGTGGTGGAGGACTGTACGTGCACTGTACTGTAGTTTGAATGGCCTCAAACAGTTGGTTGACAGCCAGACTTAGCAGTTTGATCTTCATCATACCTTAAGGGAGGAATGCCTAGAGTTTCTCTGATGCTATTGGAGGTCCAAATAGCATGCTCAGAGCTTGATTTTATCATTACTCTCTCCCCCTTTATGACTTCTCTCTCTGCATGGTCCCTTAAGTCATTCTTATGAAATCTTACCTGACTCTCAAGATGAGTAATCCCTAAGGACAAATGATTCTTTGCTTTGAGCAAGTGATCATCTAATTCTTTGCAAGAAGCCTTGACTTCCTGAACCACAAAAGTCGTGTGAGTAGATAGCTGAGTTTCAATATCCTTGGAGGTAGAGGCTATCTTTGTCTCCAAAGATGTAGCTTGCTTAGTTATTTTTACTAGTGTAGTATCATACATCACTATAATGTTCTCATTCATTCTGGTCTTATTTTCAAGGACATAACCTTGTTTAACAGCTATTTCATCTTGAGTTTTCTTAGATTCTTACTGCTGTTGAGCAATGTACACTACTTCATTAGCTCGTCTTTGAAAGAAATCAGTCATATCCTTTTTCAACAGATTTACTTCAAATCTAATGGATTTGATTTCTTGTGCAAGCTGGAACTGCAACTCTTTATTGCTTTCATCTATATATTTTTCCATTTGATTTCTTTGTTGTTCTAATATTATTTGCATTTGAACTAGAAGTGAACTAAATTCCATAGGAGGAGCAGGTGTTATTCCAGATTGAATGGTCTTCTTAAAGCTTCTACTCCTCTTTTTGTGTTTAGTTAATTTTTTTTCTTCATCTGAGAGGCTTCCTCCTCCTCAGAATCAGAAGAACTAACTACTTCAACTGATTTAGTCTCTTTAGCTCCTTCAGTATTTAGGGACAGATCTGCTATCTCCCCCTCAACTCTTGCACCTTCTTCATCAAGATCTATGTTTCCCATGATGACTACATCCTGTTGAGCTATAACATCAGGAACAGGATCCTCTGGAAGAACATCCATCTCCCCCTAGATATCTATATCTTCATTCAGAAAGATTTCTTCCTCAGTCTCCTTAGAGACTGCATTCTCATTCTCCCTATCAGACATCTTCTGTTCAGGAACTTCTACTTGTTTCAGAACAGTGTCTAGCTTATGTACTACTTCTATCACTATGGTGTTTACAGTATCCTGGTCAATATCTGGCAGAATATTGAGGTTCTCCACCTCACTAGGATCCCTAGGTTGGATTGTCTCCCCTGCATATGATCGCCAATTTTAGGAGTTGTCCTTGGAGATTTTTCAATAATTATATAATCCTATTTTTCTGAACTGGAGCTTCCCTGATCTTCAGATTCACTGGAAGATTCTTCTTCCACAACCACTGCTTTCTTCTTTTTATCCTTCTCCTTCTCTACTATAGATGTTTCCTTGGATAGTACTCTATCTCATCTTGCTAGTATTCTCATGTCCATTCTTCTCATGTGATTGATCTTTGATCTAATCTTGAGATTGAGACTATCAGGAATGGCTTGTACTAAGTAGAGGCTTATAATTCTACCCATATTGGGCTTCTTGATGCTTTCTGCAATCTTGTCAAAGACTACTTTGCTCTAGTTAGTCTTGACTTTGAAGATAATTCTAGTCATCAGCTCAAACATATATACAGAAATCCTGTCATGTGCTCCTGTTTTGCATAACAGCACATTCCCTATGATCTCTGGCAGGAATTTTCCCTGGGTATTCATACCCTTCCTGATCAGGGTGCTTCCTAGCTTTATGGTTGAGGTCAATCCACACCATTCCAAAGCTTCTGCAGTCTTGGCAGAATGTAGGCCATCTTCTTGATCAATTCTTGGTAAGTGAAATATCTTGGCCAACCTTCTGGTTGTGATTTTGACTTTTGTTCCATTCACTTTAGACTTAATCTTTTCAATGTTTGAGTCGAGATAAGCATTTGAAAAGAATTTTGGAACTTCTTGTTTCCAGACATTTGTAGGTTCTGAAAGCAGATACTCCAATCCTGCTTTAGTGATTAGGGTTATTACATTTGTAATTTCTTCAGACGCTGAGTCGAATCCATTTCGAACAAGTTCATAACCTTCAAAGATGTTATCGTCATTCTTGGGTGCCATGAGAGTGGAGATAAATGGTTGACGAGTGTCGATTGATCTAGGTTCTTGGGCTCGACACTCAGGAATCAACAATTCACAATATCAAGAAAGCGTAGGTGACTTCTACTCTCACACCCTGTTTATAGGCTAATCTTTCCTGAAGACAAAAGGGCACACTCCATTTAGATTGTTCCAAATTGTTAGGTAAAGACCTAGTGTCGACACTGGAAAAATTGTCTGTCGAGATGTGTCGACACTAGGATAATGTCTCTCGATATATACCTTAGGGTCTCGACACCCTTGATGTATCAACATTTACTTTGGTGTCTTGACACATTGCAGTATACAGTGTCGACACATTTTTTGGTGTCTCGACACATTGCAGTATACAGTCTCGACACATTTTCTGATGTCTCGACACAATTTTTGACTTAGCCAATATTTTGTCTTCTGATCTATATAAACTTGATACTTAGGTGTTTTTACTTGATATTTAATTAAGTAAACCTAATTTCTGATTAATATTTTATTCTTATTTTCATCAGTCTTTAGGTATTCATTAATTATTCCATGTTTAACATATCAAGTTCAAACTTAAAGAAATTAAATTTCTCTTCATCTATGGGCTTAGTGAAATTATCAGCAATCTGTCTATTTGTAGGAACAAATTCTAGATTAATGTCTTCCTTTTCTACATGTGCCCTAATAAAATGATATCTAATTTCAATATATTTGGTTCTACTATGTGACACAGGATTATTTGCAATTGAAATGACACTAGTAGAATCACAATATAATGGAGTTTTACTTAGCTGAATGTTGTAATCTTTTAATTGATGTTGAATCCAAAGCAACTATACACAACAACTTCTAGCTGAAATATATTTAGATTCTACATTGGATATTGTTACACTTGTTTTCTTTTTGTTGCTCCATGACACTAGTCTTCTTCCAAGGAATTGACATGAACTTGAAGTGTTTTTCCTATCTTCTTTACAACCTGCATAATCTGCATCTGAAAATCCTGTTAGTTCAAAATCACTATTCCTGGGATACCATAGGCCAAGATTAGGTGTGCCTTTTAGATATCTCAATATTCTTTTGGCTGCTGTATAGTGAGACTCCTTAGGGCAAGCTTGATACTTAGCATAGACACAAGTAGCATACATTATGTCTGGTCTACTGGCAGTTAGATAGAGTAGCGATCTAACTATGCCCCTATACAAGGTGATATCAACTAACTTACTAGCACCATCCTTGTCTAAAGACATACTGGATCCTAAAGGAGTTCTCATAGAAGTGATTGTTTCCATTCCATAGTTCTTGATTAACTCCTTGGTAAACTTAGACTGACTAATGAAAAGTCCATCTACAGTTTATTTAACTTGGAGACCCAAGAAAAACTTGAGTTTACCCATGCTCATTTCAAACTTTCCTTGCATAAGTTTGGCAATTTTGATGCAAAGTGATTCATCAGTAGAACCAAATATAATGTCATTTACATATATTTGTAATAAGATAGTCTTGTCTTTGACTTCCCTTAGGAATAGTGTTTTGTCTATTTTTCCTCTTGAGAATTTATTCTCCAGAAGAAATTTATACAGAGTTTTATACCAAGCCCTTGGGACTTGTTTTAACTCATAGAGAGCTCTTAGTAAAAGATAAACATAATTAGGATGAGTTGAGTCAACCAAACCTGAGGGTTGCTCAACATAGACCTTTTCTTTGAGTTTACCATTAACGAAGGCTGACTTCACATCCATTTAGTAAACCTTGAATCCTTTAAATGCTGCATATGCTAGGAAGAATCTAATATCTTCCAATCTAACCACTGGTATAAAGATTTGATCAAAGTCTATATCCTCTTCTTGTCTATAGCCCTTTGCAACTAGTCTAGCCTTATTTCCGACTATAACACCATTCTCATTTAATTTGTTCCTGTAGATCCACTTGGTTCTTATGATGTTACAATCATCCTGTCTGGGAACCAGCTTCCATACATTACATCTCTTGAACTGGTTCAATTCTTCCTGCATAGCCCCTATCCAAAATGGGTCTATATGGGCTTCTTCAAACTTCTTTGGTTCTATTTGAGATAGAAAACTTGAGTACATCAGATTGTTGTGATGTCTACTTCTTATAGTCACACCATGAGCTGCATCTCCAATGATCAGTTCCCTTGGATGATCCCTTAGATGTCTGACAGCAACTGGTAATGTGACCTCTTCTCTTTGAATAACTTCATCTTGCTGCTGAATTTCTTCTTCTGGTTATTCCTGTGAAAGTTCTTCCTCAACAATGTTGACTCCATCTTGTATACTTTGGCTTGCTGGAACTGAGTCTTCTATTGACAGCTCCTATATATTCATGTCTCCTACCGTTGTGCTTGATGTACCTAACTTATCAATGAAATACATAGAACTTTCATCAAATACAACATGAACAGACTCCTCTACAACTTGATCTCTCAAGTTGTTGACCCTATAAGCCTTACTGTGGTTATTATAACCAACAAATATGCCTTCATATGACTTCTTAGCAAACTTAGTTATGTATGATTACCCATTATAAAGGACAAAACACCTACATCCAAAGATTCTGAAGTAGGTCAAGTTTGGTTTTTTGCCCTTCACTAGCTCATAAGAAGTCTTATTCAGTCTTTTGTTGGTTGAAGCTCTATTAAGAACATGACATGCTGTGTTAATAGCTTCAGCCCAGAAATATTCTGGGAGAGAAGAATCACTCAGCATGGTTTTTCCAGCTTCAATGAGAGTCTCGTTCTTTCTCTCAACAATCCCATTTTGCTGGGGTATTCTTGGAGAGTAAAACTCTTGCTGAATCCCAAGTTCTTCACAAAACTTTTTCATGCATTCAGATTGAAAATCAGTTCCATGATCACTTCTGATTCTGACCACAGAACTGTTTAATTCATTCTGTATTTGTTTGACAAATGTATTGAAGACAACATAAATTTCATACGTTTTCCTTAAAAAGAAAACCCAAGTAAATTTGGAATAGTCATCAACAACCACAAAAGTGTAGACTTTCCTTCCTAAACTATGAACTAGCATAGGACCAAACAAGTCCATATGCAAGAGGTATAAACACCTCATAGAATATTTGGTTTCAATGCTTTTGAAGGAAGTTTTGGTATGCTTGTCTTTTTGGCATGCTGAGCAAATGCTTTCCTTAGAGCATTTAATGTTAGGACCATTCCTAACTAGATCTTTACTGAATAACTTGCCTATGGTCTTATAGTTCAAATGAGCTAGTCTCTTGTGCCATTTGACACGGTGTGAGACTTTCTCATTTGCACTTAGACATATGAGAGAGTCTGAATTTAGATAAAGAAAATTTAAATAGTACACATTCTCACACCTAGTGCCTATCAGGATGACCTCTTGGTCACTTGACTTCTTTATGTTGCACTCATCCTTATGGAATGAAATGTCATAGCTAAGATCACAAAGTTGACTTATGCTTATAAGATTGTGTTGCAACCCTTCCACATAAGCTACTTTAGTGAAAGTGAGTAAGCATTTTGAGATCTTACCATAACCTCTGGTAATCCCTTTGTCAGCTCCACCAAAGATCACCTTTGGTCCATTCTTCACTGGAATAAATTCCCTCAAATTGCCCCTTGTTCCAGTCATGTATCTGGAACATCCACTATCCAAGTACCAGATGGGCCTATCTATAGTGCTTGGACATTCCTATAAAATAAAGATTTATTTATCCTTAGGAACCCAAATTATCTTGGGTCCTAGGTGCTTATTAGCTAGGGCTCCATTGAGACCACCTGAGAACTTCTTAGCTGGGTACACTTTTTGTCCATGAGACACTGTGTGATTCAACCAGCAGTCTAGGGCAAAGTGTCCAATCTTTCTATAACACCGACACTCATATCTATTGTATCTCCTCTTTGGAGGAACAGAAGGAACTTTATGCTGACATTCCTTAGTATAGGAATCAGCAAACTTGACAGTTGCATTTTGACTGGGAGCATAATGATTGTTTTGCCTCGTAGTCACAATAGTCCTCCTTGGAGCAAGAACATTAAGAATACCTTTCCTATTCACTTATGAGTTTAGTCCTACTGGTCCAGACTTCTGGGTTTCTTTTCCCTTAGTCTGAAACACAGGTTGTGGCATGACTGGACCCTTTTGTCTTGTGAGCTTTTTATCTCTTCTTCTCTTAGGTTTAACATAACCAAGTCCACTTCTAGGAGTTTCTGAGAAGGTATCTATAATGGGGAGCACAGTCTTAGGTTTAGAAAACAACTGAACAAGTCTTTTCTCATTCTGATGTTTGAGTTTTAACTCCTGAATGGTTGCTTCCTTTTGTTTTAGCAGCATGATTTGATCATCAATGATCTTAGTTAGCTTATCTAAATTTGAACTTTGAAGTCCAATCTTCTGAGTAGCCATCTCATGATGGTACTTAAGACCTGTTAGAGAGTCAATCATGTTGGCTTGTTCCTTGACAAGCTTTTTGCTCTTTACAAGAGCCTCTAGCAGTTTTCCAAACTTGACTGTGAACTGCTGCAGTTCAGTCTTAGAGTTGGACTTATGCGACTCAAAATTTGAGTTACATGAGTCTGACTCATCCACAGTCTCATAAACAGAAGTTTTAGAACAAATAGAATTATCAAAGATTACCTGAGTATCCTGACATTCATCAATTTCTATTTCTAGATTATCAGACAGTGCCATCAAGTTAACCTCCATATCATATTCAGAGTCACCTTGGAGTTATGAAGTTGTGGAGTTATTACCCTTATATATGACCTCTTTGATGAATTCCTCTTCACAGGAGAACAATCCAATGTGAGCCAGTTCTTCATCTGATTCAGTTGAATCTAAATCACTATCAGATAGAGTCTTTGACTTCTTTGCCATCATACACTTTTGTGACTTCTTATCTTTGTAGAACTTCTTTTCCTTGAACTTCCTATTCTCGTTTCTATTTACTGGACAATCAACAATGGCATGTCTATGCCTGTTACAGCAATAACAAATAATGTCAGTTTTAATTTGTTTGTTCTTATTTGAATCATACCTGACCATAGAGTTGTTTCTGTGTTTATCTTTGCTTTTGGTAGAACTTGGTCCAGATGATGTCTTCTTGTTCGATTGCTTCCTTCTTCTCATCATCTTCTTGAATTATCTGGTGAACAATGCCAATTCACCATCTGACAATTCTTTTGATGAAGAACTAGTCCCAGTGCTGACTGTATCTTAATCCTTTCTTGGTAATGATAAAATTTTTCTTCTAGTCTTCTTTGATGTGTCTGCTTTAAAAGCCACCGATCTAGTCTGATTTGAACTTCTGGCAGATTCATCTTCAGCTTTTCTAGACTTTAATTGAAGCTCATGTGAGAACAACTTCCGATACAAATCTTGGGGTAGCATGTTCTTCAGATTGCTCATTTCTCTTACAACACATATCTTTATGTCTCATTCCTTAGTTAGGGATCTAAGAAACTTGTCCTTTAACTCATAGTTTGAGAATTCTCTGTCATAATTCTTTAAGCCATTGACTATTCTAAAGAAATTTTCATAACAAAGTTTTATAGAATCAGTCTTCCCTTGCCTGAATGCCTCATACTACTAGTTGAGTAGAGACTTTCTATCATCTCTGACTTCTTCTGTGCCTTTCATATAGACTATTAGAGTATCTCACATCTCCTTGGATGTTTTACAATGTACTATGTTTTGAAAGGTTGAATTATCTATTACACTGACAATTATTTTTTGTGCTATTTTATTCGTGGCGATAAGAACCACCTCATCCTTTGTCATCTCAGACAGTCTCATAGGGGTTTGCACATTTTCATCTAAGACAGATACTTTCATGAGAATATATGGTCCTTCTTGTACAGTGACAAAGATTCTTAGATCTGTTTCCTCCATAAACAATCTTACCCTTTGCTTCCAAATAGAAAAGTTATCCTTTGTACATATAGGAAGCTTCATAGAACTGAGTTCTCTATGAAATTCTGAAGCCATGAGATCTGATATGTATCAACCACCCTTATGATCTTTTTCTGAATGTTATGTCTTTCTTTGAATAACCTTCCTCTAATACCACTTGAAAGATAAATCTATGAGTAGTTAATCACCTAGAGGGGGGAGGGTGAATAGGTGTCTTTTAAATTTCTTAGTCACTTATATTAAATGTTCTGCAAATACTTGAAAAATAAGCTTTCACAAGAACACAACACAAGCAATCCATAGAACACAACACAAGCAATTCACAGTATACAGAGAATTTATAGTGGTTCCCCTATCTAGGGTACATCCACTTTCCTCCTTCCTCACTAATAATGTGCTAGATAAGGTTATATCTCCTCATCTTCAACTCAGATCAAAAGATCTTACAGGCTCAGTTTCTATTAAGAAACCTACAACTCAGACCCACTGGTCCTACCTCAGAGATCCACCCAATCTCCTATCTCAGGTCCATCAAGAACCTTACGTTAGACTATATAAGTCTTACACCTTAGTGATCCCACACAAATCACCTACCTTAGGTCCCTCAAGAACCCTACCCCAGCCTTTATAATACATGCTTACAACTCAGAGAATTTATCTCATACTCACTCAGATCTCAAGGAGATCTTATAAAATTAAGAGGTAAATAAGAATGAAATTAATCTCAGAAAATAACAACTCTGTGTTCTGACTTATCTGAGAATTCAGATTCTTCAATTCAGTTGCAAAGGATTGATTCTTGATAAGCAGGCTGGCTGAAATGATTCTTTTCTGGATCTGCAAAGTTCTTGATGATGATCGGCTTGATTTCTTTGAAGAATTTGTAGAACAGATCCACCTTAATCCTCTGATCAACTTATTGAAAGGATCAGAATACTTTCTTGAAGACCTGCGTCTTCCTTCTTCTTTTTGGAGATGTCGCCCTCCTCTAACTTAGGAGAAATCAGGATGGGAGAAAATGATTGATTGATTTGTCCTTCTTTTGTGTAGACGACCCCTCTATTTATAGCCTTCACTGATTGCTTGCTTCTGATTGATGATATCATCATATGTCATCATACTTCAAAATTTCCTTGAAACATATTTTGATGAGGCATCAAGTCACTATAGCTGACTTGATACTTCTGACTTAACTTGACACTCAGCTATTTTGACTCTGTTCAACTTCAGGATAAAAAGTGTCGAGAATTCCAAAGTGTCTCGACACTATAATACTTATTGTTCTTAGAAGGTATCGAGAAATCTTAGCAGTCTCGACACATCTGTACTTGAAAGAATTTTCAGTCTGAACTTGAAGGTGTTAAGACAGTTGACTTGTCTCGACACAACTGTCTACTGTGTCGACATCTTTAAATCTGCACCATGTCGAGACAGTTGAATTGTCTCGACACTTTAGTCTGCTGGGTGTCGACTTCTGCTTTTAAATCTTTACTGTGTCGAGGCAATTGAATTATCTCGATACTACAGGCTGCCGAGTGTCAACATCTTTAATTCTACACTTCAATTCTTCACTGTATCGAGACAGTTGTATTGTCTCGACACTACTATCCTGAGCTTTAAGGTGTCGAGATATCTGACTTGTCTCGACACTGCTGTCTGAATCTTCAAGGTGTCGAGATAACTGACTTGTCTCGACACTACTCCTGAAAAGGTCTCTACATTGTTGAAATGTATCGACACTTTTGTACTTAGTAATTTCTTCTACACTACAACTTGCTAGGCTTTGACTGTCCTGACTTCACTCAGCACTTTTAGCTGTATGGCGTTAAGTGAAATGACTTCACTCAACGCTTGTGGACTTAATCAATTTTTTAGAAACTGTCTTGATATTTGGCGTTGAGTGAGCTTGCTTCACTCGATGCTTTTGGACTTAGGCAATTTTCTGCCTTTTCAGTCAGCTTCTTTTAGTTCATCTATAATTGTCACTTGGACCACCTGTCCAATCAATATGACATAGACTAACATGCATTCATGAACTAAAACATTCATCAAATACAAACTTGTGTATATCATTGAGTTGAAAGGGCTTCTTCAAATCAAGTATATTGTTTCCAATGTACCCAACACCAGCTCTTCGGTCGCGCGGTAGCGGAGGAAGAGGGGCGGCTGACCTGGCCGCTTCCTTGGCAGCGCGCCGATGGCGGAAGAAGGGTGGCCGTCTTGACCGCCTCCTTCGCCGTGCACCGATGGATGAAGAGGGGTGGCTGACCTGGCCACCTCCTTGGCTGCGCGCTAGCGGCCAGTCCGGTCGCCACCTTGGTCGAAGGGGGCGGCCCGCCCGGTCGCCACCTTGGTTGATGGGTAACATCCAGCTTGGCCGACACCTTTGGCGCGTGCCGGCGGCCTGGAGGGGGAGGTTGGTGGCCGGAGATGACGTCGGTCATCCGATACCGACGAGGCAGTTTCCTTGGTGGTTCAGACATCATGCATAGTGGGATCGACGCATGAGGGGGTCAGGTGTGGCGATTGCGTGCGCGGTCAAACCAATTGTTGGGTCCATTGATTCCAATGTCCCTGATTTAATTATGTCAAATAGGTCAATGAGACAGATATAGTTGTATTTGATGTATGTTTAAGTTCATGCATACATGTTTGTTTTTTTCACAATTATTGGACAGATAGTTCAAGAGACAATGACGGGTGGACTCAAGGTGAGGCTGGAAATTCAGATAAATGCCTAAGTCCAGAAGCATTGAGTGAGACAAGCTCAATCAACGCCATACACCTAATAGTGCTGAGAGAAGGCAGGCAGACAATGCTTATAGTATTGCAAAGGAAGAAATATGGCTAAGTCCACAGGCATTGAGTGAGGCATATACACTCAACGCTCTCAACGCTATATGGACAGAATCGTTGAGTCAAGGTTATCTTGTCAAAGCCTAAGCAGTGGAAGCCAAAAAATTGACTAAGTACAGAAGCGTTGAGTGAAGCTTCATCACTCAACGCCATGTTAAGTCTATCAACAACAATGTATAAGGAGACAGAAAAATCGACTAACTATAGAAGCGTTGAGTGAAGCTTCATCACTCAACGCCAAGTTAAAAAGCTTTGAGTCCAGTCGTTCTGTGAAGAAACCAAAATTTGGCTAAGTACATAATCGTTGAGTGAGGCGAGCTCACACAATGCTCTCAATGCCAAACTTCTGCATGAAGGCAAGATTGCAGAAAACCAGGCCAAGTATAAAAGCGTTGAGTGAAGCTTATACACTTAACGCTCTCAATGCTTTTTAGCAGAAAAGAACGCAAAAGAATGTGGCTAAGGCAAATAGCGTTGAGTGAAGCTTATACACTCAACGCTCTCAACGTCATCATGTAGATAGCTAAAGAATGGGCTAACATGAAATAACATTGAGTGAGGTCAACACACTCAACGCCTAGCAGAGCTGAAGAAATTTTCTAAGTCCAGAATCGTCGAACTCAGCTCATCCAATATTCGTCGTGATAAACTTTACTTTTGTCGAACAGAGTTCAGAATTCATCGAACTCAGCTTTCATCTGTAAGAAGAACTCAGCTTTCAGAATCGTCAAACTCAGCTTATCCATTATTCATCGAGCTAAACTTTGCTTTCATCGAACGGAGTTCAGAATTCGTCAAACTCAGCTTTCATCTCTTTCACTGTTTCGTCGAGCTGAGCTCATGGTTTGTCGAACTGAGCTTGGAGTTCGTCGAACGCAGAACTTCTGGAAAGATAGTTGATTTTGGCTAAGTCCAGAATAATGTTGATGTCAGCAAAGTCAACAAGTCAACAAATTTCAGATTCATTACAAATCGACATTAACGTCGTCGTAAGTCTATAGTAAATCTCAATTTGATTAAGCTGAGTGTTAAACGTTGTTAAATCTGGGATACATGTCGATAATCTCGATATTTGACGGGATTATAAATTGTAGCTGAGATCGAGATCAAATGGAAGTTTTTCTGATCTTAATTCATTCTGAAAAAAATGAGAAGCGGAATTCATCGTCTTCATCCTCCATTGTTACAGAGCCAAAAAATTCAATTGAAAATCTTAAGGGGTTCTGAGTTTGCTAAGGCATTCAATATATGCTACAGCAAGATCAGAGTATTTCTCTGAGGAAGACAAATCAGTTTGGGCGACCCCTAGCTGAAACAATCTTCACGATCCAAGCCATGCCATATCTGAAGATCATTCGCTAGATCTTTGAAGAAGAAGTGGAGAGGGCTGATATCTGCTCTGTCTAGATTTGGATAGATTCCTGAAGAAGCAGAGGTTTCTGCTAGTCGCTTCTAGAACAAGCCGGGTTTCAATTCAAGATCACTCTCTCATCTTGTTGCTCTGAAGACGAAGATAGAGCTGATATTTTATCAGTCCAGGTAGACAGAAACTGAAAATTTTATCTTGTGTCTGTAATTAATTTCCTTGATATTCTGTATAGGATTTATATTGGATCTGAGTGGTAAGGTTAAGTGCCTGAGTTGTAAGCCTGTGTTATAAAGGCTGAGGTAGGGTAAGGGTTGCCTGAGTTGTAGGAGTGTGGATCACTCTGAGGTAGGGCAGGATTGCTTGAGGTGTAGGAGCGTGGATTCACTCTGAGGTAGAGTTCTTGGGAAGAACTTGAGCTACAGGATCTTGGTGATCTGAGTGGTAAGACTTGTATAGTCTAAGTTGTAGGAGCCAGTTGGGCTATAAGCTGTAAGATCTGAGGATCTGAGAACAAAATAAGAAGGTGTTTGGACGAATCTAGTCTATTACTAGATAGCCGAAGGGGGAAAGTGGATGTACCCATCAATTGGGGAACCACTATAAATCTGTGTGTAATGTGTTGTGATTGTTGTGATGTGATTGAGTTATAATTGTTGAATAGCTTTCTTTCCTTATTTGATAGAGATAGTAATAAAGATATAGAATCAGATTTCATTAACTATTAAGTAGCCTAGAATTAATTTGGACCTATTCACCCCCCTCTAGGTGTTTAGTTGATCTTAAAATCAAGACTTTCAAGTGGTATCATAGGGAGGTTACTCAAGAAAGGACTTAACAGTTTGAGTTGATCTCCAGGGCAGCTGTCAGAAGGTCAAGATGGGTTCATGAGAGAATCACAAAGAGCTTGGATCCATGAAACTTCCTCTCTGTAGGAAGGAGACTTTTGGAATCTGAAAGGAAAGGGTCAGATTGTTCATGGAGGCATCTGATCCTAGGATTTATATCACAGTACAAGAAGGTCCCTTCATCCCATTGAAGACATATGTCCTTGATGAAAATATGAAGACTCCAAAGAACTATACTGAGATGACTAAGGATGAAATCATCTTAGCTACACTGGATAAGAGGGCACAAAACATTATAGTTAGTGTCATAGATGACTCAACCTTCAAAAACCTTGTCCACTGTAAGACATCTAAGGAGATGTGGGACACACTAGTTGTCTACATAAAGGGAACAGAAGAAGTGAGGGACGACAGGAAGTCCATGCTCAATCAATAGTATGAAAGATTCAGGCAGAACAAGATAGATGGCATAGCCAAGTGCTTTGAAAAGTTCTTCAGGATTGTGAATGAGCTGAGAACATATGGAAGAGTTTTCAGCACATATGAATTAAATGACAAGTTTCTCAGGTCTTTGACTAAATACTGGGACACAAAAATCTGTGCCATCAGAGAAGTGGCAAGACTTACAGACACTCTACCACTAACCCTGTTTGGAAAACTACTTTCCTATGAAATGTAGCTGACTGCTAGAAAGGAGGAGGAGAAAATCAGCAAGTCTGTAGTCAAGGACAAGTCAGTGGACTTTAAAGCTGAAGCCTCAAGGAGGAGCAGTAAAAAGAATACTTCTCCACCAAGGAGAGATGCTGAATCTGATTCAGAAAACTCAGAAACCAACACATCAAACTGCCACATATCTAATGAAGACTTTGCTGCCTTCTCCAAGCAATTTCAGAAATTTATAAAGAAGAAGCACTAGAGAAGTAGACCATCCTCTTCTTCTTATCCCAAGTAAGATTACTATAAGGGCAGGAAGAAATCCTCTAAAGAGGATAGGTATGGCTCTAAATCAAATAAACATGCTTCCTCTAAAGTGGTTTGTTATTATTGTAGCAAGCCATGACATGTTATAACAGGCTGCCCTGTCAAAAGGAAGGGTGCTGGAGAAAAGAAGGAACATCAACAGAAGGGCAAGAAGGAGAAATCCTTTATTACCAAGAAGCAAAAGAGCTAGACTGACTCCTCATCATCAGAGTCAGAAAAGAAAGATGAAGATGGAGCCTACATTGGGCTATTTGCTGCTAAAGAAGAATTTGTAGAGGCAGACTTCTTAGAGATGTTGGCTGCTATTGCTGTAGAAGTTAATGATGCTGCCAGGTTTGAAGAAAGAAAAGAAGATAGCCATTGATTTGGGCTGATGTCTCTGACTGAAGAAGGACCCAGCCAGGAGCAGCCTGGTCCAAGCAAAGTACATTTTATTCCCTCCGTGTCAGATTATGTGACGAGTCCAGAATCAGAGGCATCAACATCAAGAGATGAAGATGGCTCTGAATATGAAGGAGACGTCAATCAATTGATTGATGACTATGGTGAACTCCTGCAAGCACTAAAGAGAAGTAGGCTCCTGGCCAAAAAGCAGGCAGAGGAGATTGCCTCTCTGAATCTCGCTACTTTAGACTCAACAAATATGCTGGACCTAAAGATGGAAGAAGTCGGCAAGCTGAAAAATATCACTATTATTCAGATGAGCACAATCACCTTTAAGAATGACCACATCAGGAATCTTGAAGGTAAACTCCAAAAGGAGAAGGAGTTAGTGGCTAAAGTTTCTAAGCCATGTTCTGTATTGCCCTTGATAGATTCCTTCTCCTCCCAAAAGGGTAAGAAGGGGTTAGGCTTCAAAGAGAAAACTAAAGCTGCAAATTCCAATAGGAAGGGCAAAGCTCCAGTGCATCCACTAGTCTCCAAGCCTCAAATTCCTTTCAGGAAAGTGATGCTACCATCTAACAGGTATGACCATGAGAGTATCTATGGTCACTGGGAGTATGGTGTTATGGATAGCAAGGGTGCTAGTGCATACAAGGCAGCCCGTGGAAAAGTCCAAATGACCTATCCTGGACCATTTGTTTTTGGTAACACTCAAAAATAAGGCTGCAGCCCATTCTCAAAGTTTGTCAGTCCATAATCAGACCAAGGGAAAGTCTGTCAACAAACCTGACTTGGGCATATCTGAAGCCATCAGGAGCATGCACTGTAAATAGAAGGCAGCTGCTGATAGGGTCCAAGATATCCCAAGTACCTCTGATGTTAGACATATCCCAAATCAGGTTGTGGCTAAAATAAATAGGAAAAAGGTTGTTTTTGTACCAGCTGGACTGAGAGCTGCTGACAACAATGCTGATAAGCCAGCCTTTAAGAGAAGGTACAATATTTATGAGTACTGGTGCTGTGACAAAGTGGGTTATGACATTTCTTTCCTCAAGGATGAGTGCCAAATTAGGACGTCTAGTGACCAAGGGGTCATCTTGACAAGCACTAGGAGAGTGATATACTTGATTTCAAGATAACCCAAACACCTAGAGGGGGGGGGGGGGTGAATATGTTCTTTTCTTTTTTATTACTTAAGGCAGAATAATTATACATATCTTATATAGAATCTAACTATTCTATAACAATCAGAGCACAGAATCCACAATCACACATACATCACAGATTGCACACAGGTTTATAGTGGTTCCCCAAGGTCTGGGTACATCCACTTTCCCCCTTCACCTATCTAGCAGTATGCTAGATTCGGCCTAACTTCTTCTTTCTTCTAAGATCCACAGATCTTACAGCTCAGAACCCTGAAAGGTTCCTATAACTCAGAACCCTATAAGGTTCCTACAACTAAGAGTATAACAACACTCCTACAGCTCAGGCTAACAGCCCTACCTCAGCCTTCTCACAAGGCCTACAACTCAGAGAAAAAATTCTCCTACACTCAGGCTCAAAAGCCCTACCACTCAGAGATCTATATCTTCTACACTCAGCCTTTATAATATAGGCTTACAACTCAGATCTATAAAAAGATCCTACAAAATTTGATAAGTGTTTAGATGGACTCTTACCCTTGTTGAGATAGAAGAGATAAGAGGTTTCTTGATCAGCTTCTTGATAAGACTGATGACTGAAATTAACCTGTTCTTAGCTTTCTTCAAAGCTTCTTGAATCTGAACTAAGTAGGGTTGATCTCCTTTGAAGTTGACTGGCTGCTAGCTTCCTTCTTAGAATCCAGAAATAGGTCTGAATCCTTCTTAGCAGATTAGTTCAAGAACTGCTTCTTAAGAGACTTGTAAATGTCTCCTTCTTTACTTTAACAGTTGGAGATCTCTCTCTCTCTCTCTAGAACTTCTGAAGTTTCTTCAAAATTTTTGCTTGAATTCTCCTTAGATCTTCTCACGAAAATCATCTTCAGTGTGACGTGTACTTTCTTGATCAATAGTTGTTATTGTTGTTCACCTTCCACACGTTGATTTGACAGAATCCATCTATATATAGACTTCATCCATGGTAACCGACTGATCCGGTTTCTAACCAACTTCTGACAAGTTTGACAGCTTCAGCAAACTTGTTGGAATACACAGTTGTCAAGTCTCTAGTCAGTTCTTGAACCTTTGTCTTTGTCAGCAAAGCGTCGAGACTGATTGTCATTATGTATCGACACAAGTAGATTAAGTGTCGACACAAGCTTTGGTGATGTCGGCATAACTCCTTTGGTGTCGACACTGCTTCTTGACACTGCATCTGTAGAATGTGTCGACACAACCTCTTTGTGTCGACACAGACACTTCTTTACTTCACAGCAATCGGCATTGTTGAAACTCTACTGCGTGTCGACACAAGTCCCGTGTGTCGACACAGTTGATATAGTCTCAGAATTTGTGTGTCGACACTGCCTCTAGGTGTCGACACAGTTGATGTCGACTAATACTTCTGTGTGTCGACACTGCCTCCCGGTGCCGACACAGTCGATGTCGACTAATACTTCTGTGTGTCGACACTGCCTCCCGGTGTCGACACAGTTGATGCCGACTAATAAATTTTGTGTGTCGACACAATTGCTTCAGGTGTCGACACAGCTTTTCCAAGTGTCGACACATACTTCCTTAAGTGTCGACACATGGACTTAGAAACTTTTTCTGCATTTTAGCCAATACTTAACCTGCACATATAAGCTCAAAATAACATCAAATACATCTTGATGTATATCTGTTGGGTATTGTATCCACAATGTACCTGATTTGAAGAAGTCCCTGAACCAGCTAAGGTGAATAGACAATGTATTTGATCATTTGTCTTCAAGTTGTGCTTGCAGTTATTCCTCGCTAAGTACACACCAATGTTAGGGTGCAGTAGGTCAATATACACGGGTCTGTGCAACGTAATCCCTCGTTGAGCAGATCAGTGTGTTGTCTTACGTGTACTCTCTCTATTGGAGTGTA
Source organism: Platanthera zijinensis (assembly GCA_039513925.1). Lineage (NCBI taxonomy): Eukaryota > Viridiplantae > Streptophyta > Magnoliopsida > Asparagales > Orchidaceae > Platanthera > Platanthera zijinensis. The sequence goes on from CM077097.1 coordinate 155,189,752, forward strand.
CTTATTTATAAGTACAGGTCTGTGATAGATCAAGAGCAGTCAAGGAGCAAGGATGGGCCAAAGAGCAGCTCACGGGTGGAAAGATGAAATATCGTCTAAGTAAGAATCGACGAGAATCACTAAGTGATTCTCGCCGAATCGTCGAGAATCACTGGCTGATTCTCGCCGACTATCTCCGGCTGACTCAGCGCGTGCAAATCTCACGCCAAGTCAAAATCATCGAGAGTCATCAAGTGTTTCTCGACGATTCGTCGAGAATGATTCTGCATTCTCGACGATTTGTCGAGAATGATTGATGACTCTCGCCGATCCACTCTGGTTTGCCAAGTTGTTCAACATGAATTCTGCTAAGTATAATTCGGCGAGAATCGTAGGTGATTCTCGCCGATTCGTCGAGAATCACCTATGATTCTCGCCGAATTTGCCTTAGGCAAAATTCTGGTGCTCGCAGGACCGGACCAAGTTTCAGGCGCTGTTTTGAACCGGAGCTAGGGTTTCTTTTGGTGGGGCCCTCAACGGTCATATTGTATGACCTACTATATAAATACTTCGGCATTTTGAACAGTAATCAGTACGAATACACAAGAAAGAAAACCGAGCCGCCGATGTGACCTAGATCGCGGATTTCTCTTCCGCCGCCGCCATCGCCGCTCGGGAATTTAGTCGCCACCGTTGATCGTGGATACCTCCTGATCTTCCGACGACAGAAGCTTTGCCAAGCAACGCGTCTCACGTGTCCTTCTTGAGATCCTTTGTCTCTTGGTTTGTAGATCGGGAATACCTTCCCTTTCCGAATCGATCGAGACGATTGATCCAAGGAATACCGTTGGTAGACCTTGCCAGCATAGCTACGAAGGTTGGATCTCTAAAGCTCAGCCGCCACACTTCTTTCTGCCGCCGATCCCGAACGCCAAACCGCCGCTCTTCTTGCCGCCGCCGGTTTCGTGGAGATTCATTCTAAGTGAGAGCTAAGGTCGTGGACTCTTCGTCTTCGTCAAGAACGCGTCATCGAACGAAGAGGGACACCTAGCACTCCATAAGTAGTTTGTATATTTTATTCATTCCATTTTATTTTTGTTGTAAATGAACGTAGGTTCCTCGTTGTCAAGGTTGGGTGCAACCCGTGGTGGAGGAGTGGTGACTCCTTCGTTTGGAAGGGTTCCTTCCGTTAGTGTGAGGATTGGATTTCAATCCGGTTGGTGAAGTAACCGAGTCATCTGTTTTTGGGAGATAGGTCGAAGGGGGAAAGTGGACATACCCAAATCGGGGAACCACTATAACTGCTTGTGTCTGTTTGTGCTGTGTTGTTTTGTTTACTTGTGTAGGTAGAATTTTAATTCTGCTAAAATTGTTGCAAGACACCTATTCCCCCCCCCATAGGTGAAGGTAGTTGGCACTAGGTGGACTTTCAAGTGATATCAAAGGGAGGTTACTCAGCAATAAGGTTAACACCTTGAGTAAGTTCCTGCCACTAGTGTCAAGAAGAAGACAAATATCTACTATTGACGGACTCAAGTACTCAGGCAAGATCCCAGTGTGCATCAGGCTAAACTTTCCTATCTGGAAGGAAAGGATTAGATTTTACATGGAAGCAGTCGACCCTCGACTCTTCATGATTCTGGAGGAGGGACCTTATATTCCCACTAAGGCCTCAACCATTGATCCTACTGAAAAGGTGCCAAAGAAGCTTTCTGAAATGGACAAGGACGAGATGGTGCTGGTCGGACTTGACAAGAAGGCACAGAACATACTAATCAGCGCAGTCGATGACTATATGATGCAGAACTTCTGCAACTACAGGACAGCCAAGGATATCTAGCACAGCTTGATTATCCTGATGGAGGGCACAGATGCAGTGAGGGATGATCAGAGATCCCTCCTGAACCAGAAATATGAGGCCTTCAGGCAGGGGCCCAAGGAAGAGATCGGAGTTACCTTCGAGAACTTCCTCAAGATCGTCAATGCTCTCAAGGGATATGGAAGAGTGCTCACTGATGGTGAACTTAATGATAAATTCCTTAGGTCCCTTACTAAGGAATGGGACACGAAGATCTACGCCATCCGAGAGTTTGGCAGATTAGCTGAAACTGATCCTCAGATACTCTTTGGGAAGCTCATATCCTATGAGCTCCAATTGAACACGAGGAAAGCTGAAGAAGAAGCAGAGAAGGCCGCAGCCAAGGAAAAGACTGTGGCCCTAAAAGCCATTCACTCTAGGAAGGGAAAGGGCGTGGCTTCATCCCGTGCGGGGAAAAAGGATGAGGAGGAAGACTCCGAGCCATGCTCCTCTGGCTCAGAGTTGTCTGAAGAAGACTTCTCCCTCATCACCTGAGAATTCAAGAAGTTCCTCAAGATGAGGAATCAAAGAAAGAGAGACGGCTCCTCCTCCAGAAATCAGAAGAAGAATTATTCTTCTGACAGGTATGAATCAAAACCAAACAAACATCGTCATACTGACATCATTTGTTTTGGGTGCAATAAGCAAGGACACGTCGTGGCCGACTGCCATCAAGGCAAGAGAGAAGGGGAAGGGAGAAGAGCGCAGAACATCTAGAGATAAAAAGAAGGAGAGGAGCTACATCGCCAAAAAGTCAAAGACACTGAGTGAGTCTGATTCCTCAGACTCCAGTGATGATGAGGAAGCCTACTTCGGGCTGGTGGGTCGCTCTGACTCAAAAGGAGAATGCCCCCCCATTCACTGGGAAGGTAAAAGCTCATACCCCCCTCTCCGACTCTAACTATGAGTCTCCTGATGATGATCTCGAGGACATCCCATCTGCCCGAGAAGCTGAGCTCCTCGAAAAGTATGAGCTTCTGCTCAACACCTTCGAGGAATGCCGCAAGAGATTGAGGGCTCAGAAAAAGGAAGTAAAATTCCTTAAGGTCGAGGTTGTCTCCCTAAGGGAAGAGATCACTAGCTTGATTTCTCTCCGACAGGAGCACCTGAACCTGATCTCTAAGCACTCAGAGTCTCTAAGTCTCCTTGACCTTAAACAGGAAGAAATCAATAAGTTGGAAGAACAACTTATGGCAGAAAAGAATATTGTACAAAGCTTCTCTATGCCAAAGACTGTTCTTCCACTTGTTGATACCTTCTCTGCTCAGGCTAAGGGGGCTGGCTTGGGTCATGTGGGTGTGCCTGGTAAATCATCCAAGAGAAACAAAAAGCAGAGGAGAAATAAGGCTGCTAAGAAGGCCTCTACTGCAGAAAAGGGAAAGGCCCCACTCAACCCTGTTGTATTCAGGAAGCCTGGCTTTCCCTGCAATGAACAGGACTTTGAGTCAACCTATGACCACTTCTTTCGGCCCTTGGTTGAAAAGCCCAAGAGCCGATATGAGGGGTGGGCCTTCCCCCGAACCTTTGGCGAGAGTGTCTTCAAGGCACCTTATGAGGAAGTTCAAATGGAGGATTATGGCCACTTCTCTAGCGACCATAATAGGAAGCAGGTACCCAAGGCCAAGCCTGTTACACTGAGAAACCAGGAGGTGAAGAAATCATGCGACTGTTGTCATCATGATGCCTCCACCTCCAGGTCCAAGGCCCCGGCTGAACCTTCCGTTCCAAGGGTGAAGCAGGTGCCTAGGAGAAAGTATAACAGATTTTACTGCTGGTGTTGTGGTAAAGTTGGTCACTTTGTCGTGGATTGCTGGTTTAATCCGAGGAATAACGAGACTCCTCATGTTGGCAATGCGAGGCAGACCACTCGTAGGGCTAACCATCCGAGGGGGAGTATGCTAACGAGGAATCTAGGACCCAAGTTCGATTGGGTTCCTAAGGGAAATTAATTCTGTTTTGCAGGAATGTCCAAAGGCCACCAAAACTCTTATATGGTACTTGGACAGTGGATGCTCCCGGCATATGACCGGGACAAGAAGCCTGCTGCGTGATTACTCTCCAGTCGAGAATGGACCCAAAGTCATCTTTGGGGGATCAGATCGAGGAGTCACCAGGGGTTACGGTATGATTTCCAACGGTATAATTTCTATCACCGATGTGGCTTACGTTGAAGGGTTAAATCATAACCTGATCAGTGTAAGTCAGTTATGTGATAAAGGTTATGACGTTAAGTTCTGCAAGGATAAATGCCTGATAATATCGTGTGCCTCTTCGGAGACAGTATTAACAGGCATTAGGAGCAGAAATATCATCTGCTTAGATTTTCTTAGTTTAGATTCATCTACCCCCGTATGCCTAGTAGCAACAGGCAGTGCATCTCTTTGTGAACAATGACACAATAGATTGGCACATATTAATTTCAAGACAATTAGTATGCTGTTTTCTAAAAACTTAGTAAGGGATGCTCCCATCATTAAGTGCATCAAAGATAGCCCCTGTCCTGCATGCCAGAAGGGCAAACAGACTCGGGCTACCTTTAAGGGCATCGTTGACAAAGACTCCTCCAGATGTCTTTATCATCTGCATATGGACTTGTTTGGTCCAATGCAAGTTCATAGCTTGGGAGGCAAGTCTTATATGCTAGTGATTGTTGATGATCACTCTCGGTTTACTTGGGTGTTCTTCTTAAAACGCAAGTCTGATACGTTTGACATCTTCACCAGTTTTGTCAGGCAGATTCAGAACGAACTTAACTGCTCCATGGTCAAAATCAGAAGTGACCATGGAACAGAGTTCGAGTCTGGTGCTATGACAGAGTTCTGTAAAGAACTTGGTATCTTTCATGAGTTTTCCTCCCCTCGCACTCCTCAGCAGAATGGAGTTGTGGAGAGGAGAAATAGAACGCTCATTGAAGCCTGCACGACAATGTTGAATGACGCTTCTCTCCCAGAATATTTCTGGGTAGAGGCTATCAATACGGCTTGTCATGTACAAAACCGGGCCTTGATCAACAAGAGTCATCATAAGACGCCTTATGAGCTACTGAAAGGCAGGAAGCCAACCATGTCCTATTTTAGGATCTTTGGCTGTAGATGTTATGTACTGAATAACGGGAGGTACCCGCGTACTAAGTTTGGTGAAAAATGCTTTGAAGGCATATTCATGGGCTATAGTAGCCATAGCCGGGCTTATAAGGTCTTCAATAAGAAAACCCTAGTGGTAGAGGAATCAATAAATGTTGTATTTGATGAAGGAAGCTTGCTTAATTGCAATTCTTCCAGTAGTTTTCTTGAAGATGCAGGTGCAAGAATCGAACAGCTACACCTGGATGAGCCCGATAAAAATGCAACCCTAAAGTACGTCAAGGTCTCCACCTCAACGCCGATCGGAGATGATGACGGTCAGGATGGAGTAGTCCTCCCTGAAGAGGAAGGAGCCCCAGAAAATGCTAGAGCTCCTGATGCAAGACTACTAGAGCTCCGACACGTGAGGGATCATCCCGGAAATCAAATCATCGGAGATCCTCGAGACGGTGTCAGAACTCGCCGAGGTACACTTACCGAGTTTCTGCATTTTAGCTTCCTGTCGCAGGTTGAGCCAAAGAAGTTCGACGAAGCAAATAAAGATGCGTCTTGGATATTGGCCATGCAAGATGAGCTGCATCAATTCGAACGATGCAACGTCTGGATGCTGGTTCCCAGACCAAAGACACGTGATTGGCACCAAGTGGATCTTCAGAAACAAGCTGGATGAACACGGGGTCATCATCAAGAACAAGGCCAGACTGGTGGCTCAAGGATACAGACAGGAGGAGGGGATCGACTTCGACCAAATGTTTACGCCGGTTGTAAGGCTCGAGGCAATCAGACTGTTTCTAGCATATGCCTCTCACAAAGGATTCACAGTCTATCAGATGGACGTAAAATAGGCATTCTTGAATGGAGACCTGAAAGAGGAAGTATACGTCGCTCAACCCCCAGGTTTTGTCAATCCTACTTATCCTAATCATGTATACTTTCTTAATAAAGCTCTATATGGCTTAAAACAAGCTCCACGAGCTTGGTATGAGACTTTGTCTAGCTTTCTTCTTGAGAACAAGTTCTCTAGAGGAAAAATAGATAAGACATTGTTTCTTAGGGAAGTCAAAGGAAAGATCTTGCTGGTGCAAATCTATGTCGATGACATTATATTCGGCTCAACGGACAATAATCTTTGCAAAAAGTTTTCTAAACTTATGCAAGGAAAGTTTGAAATGAGCAGTATGGGAGAGCTAAAGTATTTCTTGGGACTTCAAGTAAAACAGTCTGAGGATGGAATCTTCATTTCTCAGACGAAGTTCACAAATGAACTCCTCAAGAAATTCGGAATGGAGAATGCAACCTCGATGAGAACTCCAATGGGATCCACTATGTCTCTGGATAAGGATGAGAAAGGGAAACCTTTTGATGAAACCAAATACAGAAGCATCATTGGATCCCTGCTCTACCTTACTGCAAGTAGACCAGATATCATGTTCTCCACATGTGTTTGTGCCAGATATCAGGTGAACACTAAGGAATCTCACTATGTTGCTGCAAAGCAAATTCTTAGATACCTTAAAGGTATCCCTAATCTTGGCTTGTGGTACCTGAGAAACAATGATGTCGAGCTAATATGTTTTTCAGATGCTGATTTTGTAGGGAGTAGGGATGACAGGAAAAGCACTTCCGGGACGTGTCAATTCCTCGAAAGAAGACTTATTTCATGGAACAGTAAGAAGCAGAATTATGTAGCAACCTCCACAGCAGAGTCTGAAAATATCTCGACAGGCAGCTGTTGCGCACAACTACTATGGATCAGAAACCAGTTAGCAGACTATGACCTTCAGTTCAAGGAAGTACCAATGTACTGCGACTCCTCCAGTGTAATTGCCATTGCGAACAATCCGGTATCGCATAGCAGGACGAAGCATATTGAAGTGCGCTACCACTTCATTCGGGAGCATGTGGAAAACAAGGACATCTCTCTCTGCTATGTCCCCACGGATAAGAAGATTGCAGATATTTTCACAAAGCCCCTAGACGAGGCCAAGTTCAGTCTCTTCAAAACTGAACTGGGGATGCTAAACTATGAGGAATGAAGACTACAGAAGCTCCAGGCTCGTGCATCTAGGGGGAGCATCTACTAGGAACTCAAGTGTAAGCACAAGTGCAAGAACTGAGGGGGAGCATGGTGACAAGTACTACAGTCCCAGATTTGCAGAAGCCGAAAAGGGGGAGATTACCCTCTCGGCTAAAGTGCTAAGGTGCATGCTCCAAAGATAATGGTATGAAATTTCCACTCATTTTTCAAAGTTGTGTTCTCTTCCAGCCAGTATATTCACCTTAGCTTGTAGGGTTTAGGTTTCTTCAAATAGGGGGAGATTGTTGGGTATTGTATCCACAATATACCTGATTTGAAGAAGCCCCTGAACCAGCTAAGTTGAATGGACAATGTATTTGATCATTTGTCTTCAAGTTGTGCTTGCAGTTATTCCTCGCTAAGTACACACCAATGTCAGGGTGCAGTAGGTCAATATACACGGGTCTGCGCAACGTAATCCCTTGTTGAGCAGATCAGTGTGTTGGCTTACGTGTACTCTCTCTATTGGAGTGTACTTATTTACAAGTACAGGTCTGTGATAGATCAAGAGCAGTCAAGGAGCAAGGATGAGCCAAAGAGCAGCTCACGGGTGGAAAGACAAAATATCGTCTAAGTAAGAATCGACGAGAATCACTAGTGATTCTCGCCGAATCGTCGAGAATCACTGGCTGATTCTCGCCGACTATCTCCGACTGACTCAGCGCGTGCAAATCTCATGCCAAGTCAAAATCGTCGAGAGTCATCAAGTGTTTCTCGACGATTCGTCGAGAATGATTCTGCATTCTCGACGATTTGTCGAGAATGATTGATGACTCTCGCCGATCCACTCTGGTTTGCCAAGTTGTTCAGCATGAATTCTACTAAGTAGAATTCGGCGAGAATCGTAGGTGATTCTCTCCGATTCGTCGAGAATCACCTATGATTCTCGCCGAATTTGCCTTAGGCGAAATTCTGGTGCTCGCTGGACCGGACTAAGTTTCAGGCGTTGTTTTGAACAGGAGCTAGGGTTTATTTTGGTGGGGCCCTCAACAGTCATATTGTATGACCTAATGTATAAATACTTCGGCATTTTGAATAGTAATCAGTACAAATACACAAGAAAGAAAACCGAGCCGCCGACGTGACCTAGATCGCGGATTTCTCTTCCGCCGCCGCCATCGCTGCTCGGGAAGTTAGTCGCCGCCGTTGATCGTGGATACCTCCTGATCTTCCGGCGACATAAGCTTTGCCAAGCAACGCGTCTCACGTGTCCTTCTTGAGATCCTTTGTCTCTTGGTTTGTAGATCAGGAATACCTTCCCTTTCCAAATCGATCGAGACGATTGATCCAAGGAAGACCGTTGGTAGACCTTGCCAGCATAACTATGAAGGTTGGATCTCTAAAGCTCTGCCGCCGCACTTCTTGCCGCCACCGATCCCGAACGCCAAGCCACCGCTCTTCTTGCCGCCGCCGGTTTCATGGAGATTCATTCTAAGTGAGAGCTAAGGTCGTGGACTCTTCGTCTTCGTCAAGAACGCGTCATCGAACGAAGAGGGACACCTAGCACTCCATAAGTAGTTTGTATATTTTATTCATTCCATTTTATTTTTGTTGTAAAGGAACGTAGGTTCCTCGTTGTCAGGGTTGGGTGCAACCCGTGGTGGAGGAGTGGTGACTCCTTCGTTTGGAAGGGTTCCTTCCGTTAGTGTGAGGATTGGATTTCAATCCGGTTGGTGAAGTGACTGAGTCGTCCCTTGTTGGGAGATAGGTCGAAGGGGGAAAGTGGACGTACCCAAATCGGGGAACCACTATAACTGCTTGTGTCTGTTTGTGCTGTGTTGTTTTGTTTACTTGTGCAGGTAGAATTTTAATTCCGCTAAAATCGCTGCAAGACACCTATTCCCGCCCATAGGTGAAGGTAGTTGGCACTAGTTGGACTTTCAATATCATTGAGCTAAGTGAGGCTTCTCCAAAACAGGTACACATTTTCCAATGTACCCAACAATCTCCCCCTATTTGGAGAAGTCATAACCCTTTAGTCAATGATATACACCACTTATAATAAACAAACATTATGATGTATATAAGTATTATATGACATGGCAACTTATAAACAAAACATATATCAAAATCACATCACAGAATAAGAATGCAACTTGAATGAACATGAAATATTATTTTGTTTATATTAACAAAAAGTTTCTTAACAATTGATTATATAGATTTATTTTAAAACTAAAAATTTCATTATTCTTGCAAAATTTAGTAAATCTATCCTAAGGCTGATCAGGCTCCCTAATGACTATGCCTTTTCCTGGCTTAATCTGAGCTTGCACAGGAGGTTCTGCATCATCAATAGGCTTCTTTCCTTTCAACTCTGTCTTTTTCTGAACTTCAGCCTTAATCCTTTGCCTTTCAAAATAATGAAAAGGCTTAGGAAAGTACTTGCTAGGCTCCTGAGCATTAGGAGGTAGCTTCCCAATCTTAGCCTTTCTTCTATGCTGCACAATGGCTTCCTGTCTTGCCTCATACTTCTGTCATTCCTGTTCATTATACCACTTGCCTCTTTCATGAACTTGATCTTTCACAGCTTTCCAGGCAGTTAAAATTATATTTCTTGAAGTGGGGCTCCACTGCTCAAAATCAGGCTTTAACTCAGTCTGTTCTCTGAATCTTTTCTTTGAAAGTTGAGCTTCCTGTTGAGCTTTCAAGGCAGCTTATGGCATTTCAACTTTTTCTATTATAACATTTTCAACATCCTGTGGAGGACTGTACATTGTCTGAACTTGTTGTTAAATCATATCAAAATCTGCTGGAGGGTAGATGATCTGAGCAACTTCAGGTTGATCACCTCCAACATAAGCAGGTTGAACACCAGATTCAACAACATTGTCATCATCACAAAGGGGTGAATATCCCAGAGTGGCTCTGATGCTATTAGATATCCAGTTTGCATGATCTGAGCCTGCATTGACTAACACTCTCCCCCTTTATGGCTTCTCTTACAATGTGATCTCTTAAGTCATCTTTTTGAAATCTTATTTGGCCATCAAGAAAATTGACACCATCTTTATAATATGATTTTATCTTAAGAAGCTGATCAGAGATTGTTTTCTGAGAAATGATAATGGCTGTCTTAAATGAATCCAAGGCTTCCTGGAGCTTCTGATCAAATTCCTCTTTCTCCTTAGCCCTTGCTTCAGTCATTGCAATAACTGTTTTCTTTACTTCAGTGACTATCTCATTGTGAGATTCAGTCAGATTGTCATTCATTCTAATCTGATTTTCAAGGACATAGCCTTATTTGACAGTAATATCATCCACTTGTTTCTTGACTTCTGCTTGTTGCTTAGCCAGAAATACTACAACATTGCCCCCCTTGTGGAAGCAATCTGTCATCTCTTTCTTATGGAGATTGACTTCAAGCCTTATGGATTTAATATCTTGAGCCAGTTAAGATTGAAGTGATTTATGGCTTTCATCCACATACTTTTCTAGAGCCATTCTCTGCTCATCCAATTTAACTTGCAAAGCCACCATTAATGAGCTGTAATCAGCCTCTGGGGTAGGTTATGAAGTAGGAGTTTGCAATGCCTTCTTATAACTCTGGCTTCTTCTCTTAAAGACCATCAATTTTCTTTTTCTTGGCATTTCTGATCTCTTCATCTTCTGAAGCAGATGAACTGTGGATGTCTACTCTTTCCTTAGGACTACGAGGCAGCTCCTTCTCAGTCCTATGCTGCTCCCCCTCAATGTTAACCTGCTCCCCTCAATGTTAGCCTGCTCCTCCTTATCTGCTGCTCCCTCTATGTCAGGAAACAATTCTTCTAGAGTGAACTCTTGTTGAGTGTGAACTGGTGATACTGCTTTCTCAGGAGCATCAACAACTACTGATGTATCCTCCATGATCACATCTAGTGCTGGACTATTAATATGAGGTCTCTCAAGAATAGATTGTGAATCCATTTCACTTGCCAAGTGAATTCTTTCTTCCCCTTGTACCTGTGCAGTAATTGTCTCCTCCAGCACTTGTGCATTCTCAGTCAGGTCCTGTACTTGTATACTATCTATCTCCCCCTACACCTGTGCAGTATCTGTAATGTTCTGTGCAGGAGATTTCTCAGCAGCTTCTTGGCTTGCTATATCAGGTATGTCCTTGGTGAGGACCCTATCCCATCTGGAGATGATCCTGATGTCCATTCTTCTCATATGATTGATTTTATAACCAGGAATCTGGTTCATTACTTCTGAAATTGCTCCAGCCAAGAATAAGATCATTATTCTAGCCAAATTAGGCTTCTTTATACCTTCCTTGATCTTCTCAAATAGTACTACTGACCAATCTGTGTTGAGTGTAAAGATTATCCTTGTCATGAGGCTGAACATATAGGCTGAAATCCTATCATGTCCCCCTGGCTTACACAAAATCACTTTTCCCACTACTTCAGATAGAAATTTACCTTGCTGATTCATCCCTTTCCTGGTTATAGTTGTTCCAATATTCATGGTGGGATCCAATCCACACCATTGTAGTGCCTCCCTTATTCTTGATACTGGTACTTCTTCTTCATCCTGAGTTCTTGGAAGATGAAGAATTTTTCTCAAACTTTTCAAGGTCACTTTGACCCTTGCTCCATGAACTGTTGATCTAATCTTAAGTCCTGTTGAGTCTATTACAGCCGCGCCATAAAACTCAAGAATCTCCTTCTTCCATATCTTAGTTGGTTCGGAAACCAGAAACTCCAAACCACTGTCAATAATTAGGGTAATTACTCATTTAATCTCTGAGTCAGCATCATCAAAGGCATGACGAACCAATTCATATCTTTCGTTAATGTTATCTTCAACCTTTGGCGCCATTGGGATGGAGAGAAAACTTGGATTGAGAGAAGAGAGTTTGTCGACACAAGGGTTTAGTCTCGAAAATCTAGAGAGCGTGTCGACAGAATATGTTCTTGACCTATTTATACCCTTCTAAATAAAGAAGGTGAAAAGGCGGGCAAAAATTATTTAAAAGTGTTGACACTGTTGAAATGTGTCCACACATACTTCTATTGTCTCGACAACGGCGTTGACTACTATGTGTCGACATTATTGATGATATGTCGACACTAGACATACTTAGTAGTTCATCAAAAATTCTGTGTCGACTCTTATTGTAAGTGTCGTCACAATTTCTTGATGTGTCGACACCACTACTCTGGTTGTGTCGACACCACTAACTAAAGTGTCGATACCACTTCTCTGGATGTGTCGACACAGATTTACTGAAGTGTCGACAACACTTCTCTGAATATGTCGACACAGATTTACTTAGCCAAATTTGTTAGACTAATCTATGTTCAACATTCCTAATTCAATTTTAAATTTATTGAATTTAGTTTTATCTAAAGGCTTAGTAAATATATCTGCAATTGATAATCTATTTTGACTAATTCTAGTGAGATGTCCTCTTTCTCTACATGTTCTCTAAGAAAATGGTATCTTATTTCTATATGATTAGTCCTAATATGTGAAACAGGATTATTAGATAAAGAGATAGCACTAGTATAATCACAAAACAAAGGTGTTCTACTTACCTGAATACCATAGTCTTCTAGCTGGTGCTTAATCCATAACAGCTGTGCACAACAACTTCCTGCTGCCACATATTCAGACTCAGCTATGGAAATTGCCACACTAGTCTGTTTCTTAGTGCTCCAAGACACCAATCTTCCTCCTAGAAATTGACAGGTGCCTGTTGTGCTTTTTCTAACTTTTTTGCAACCAGCAAAGTCTGCATCTGAATAGTCTGTCAGTAGAAAATCTCCATTCCTAGGGTACCAAAGGCCTAGATTAGGTGTGCCCTTTAGATATCTCAAAATCCTTTTTACTACAGTGTAATGAGATTCTTTAGGGCATGATTGGTACCTAGCACAGACACATGTTGCATATATAATGTCTGGTCTACTAGCAGTTAGATATAAAAGAGAGCCAATTATTCCTCTATACAAAGACTCATCTACAGGTTTACCTGCATCATCTTTGCATATAGGCATACTTGTTCCCATAGGAGTTCTCATGGCGGAGGATGATTCCATACCATACTTCTTAATTAACTCCTTGGTGAACTTAGACTGGGATATGGACAAGCCATCATCAGTCTGTCTTACTTGAAGGCCAAGAAGAATTTAAGTTCTCCCATACTGCTCATCTCAAACTTCCCTTGCATAAGTTTTGCAAACTTCTTGCAAAGGTTGCTTTAAGTAGACCCAAATATTATGTCATCTATATAAATCTGGACTAAGATTATCTTACCTTTGGATTCCCTTAGGAATAGAGTTTTGTCTATTTTCCCCCTTGAGAATTTGTTCTCAATAAGGAAAGTAGACAGAGTTTCATACCAAGCCATTGGGGCTTGCTTTAACCCATATAAAGCTTTCCTAAGTCTATAAACATAATCAGGTTTGAGAGAATCAACAAAACCTGAGGGCTGCTCTACATAGACTTCTTCTTTTAGATTTCAATTTAAGAATGCTGATTTTACATCCATTTGGAATACCTTGAAGCCTTGATATGCTGCACAGGCAAGGAACATCCTAATTACTTCCAGTCTTGCTACTGGGGCAAAGGTTTGATCAAAGTCAATACCCTCTTCCTGCTTGTATCCTTTTACAACAAGTCTTGCTTTGTTCTTCACAATGATTCCATTCTCATCCAGTTTGTTCCTAAAGATCCACTTTGTTCCAATGATGTTGTGGTCTTTTGGTTTAGGAACTAACTTCCAGACCTTGCACCTTCTGAACTGATTCAGCTCCTCTTGCATGGCATCAATCCAATGTGGGTCTAGAATAGCTTCTTCAAATCTCTTTGGCTCCAGTTGAGATAGGAAGCTTGAGCAAAGCACTGTGTTCAAGTTACTGCTTCTGGTTTGCACTCCATGTCTTAGATCACCAATTATCTGATTTGCTGGATGATCCTTTAAGTGTCTAACAGCTGGAGGTAGATTATCTTCTGGTTGAACATCCCAAGTCTCTTCAATATACTGCACCTCTTGGTGTACATCTGCATCTAGAGAGTCATGTACTCCCCTGGACAGTAGCCACCATTTTCCACTACCTGCTCTTCAGTTGTTTCTTCTGTAATGGTAAGCTTGTCCATTTTCTCATTAATACCTGTAGAACTGCATGAGCTACAAGGTAACTCACTGTTAATTAGTCTTGTTTCATCAAAGACAACATGTACAGACTCTTCTACAACTTGAGTAATCAAGTTGTAGACTCTATAAGCATTACTATTGTTGCTGTACCCAAAAAATATCCCATCTTGGGATTTGGCAGCAAACTTAGTTAGATAAGACTTGCCATTATTAAGGACATAACACTTGCAACCAAAGATCCTAAAATAGGATAAGTTGGTTTTCTACCCTTCATGATCTCATAGGGAGTCTTTTTGTGGCTTTTGGTGATAGATGCCCTATTGATCACATGACAAGCAGTGTTTACTGCCTCATCCCAGAAATATTCTGGGAGAAAAGTGTCACTCAATAGAGTTCTACCAGCCTCAATCAATGTTCTATTCTTCCTTTCAGCAATACCATTTTGCTGTGGTGTTCTAGGTGAGGAGAATTCTTGAAAATCTCAAATTCTTCACACAGTCTTGTCATACTTTCAGATTGAAATTCAGTGTCATGGTCACTTCGATTTTGACCACTGTACTGTCAAGTTCATTCTGAATTTGCTTGACAAAACTATATAAAACACTTGGGGTTTCTGATTTTTGTCTCAGAAAGAACACCCAGGAATATCTAGAATAGTCATCTACCACCACAAAAGTGTAGACCTTCCTACCTAGACTATGAACTGGCATAGGACCAAAAATATCCATATGTAAGAGGTATAGACACCTCACTGAATCCTTGTTTCAAGGCTATGAAAGGAGGATTTTGTCTGCTTTCCTTTTTGACAAGCTGAGCATATCCCATCTTTATACACTTAACATTTGGACCATTCCTTACTAACTCTTTGCTAAAGATTTGGCCAATTGTTTTGTAGTTAAGATGGGCTAGCCTCTTGTGCCATTTGACACAATGAGTGGCTCTCTCATCAGCTACAAGACAAACAGGAGAAACATTATTCTCACACATAAAGTTAAGACAGTACACATTCCTTTTTCTATATCCTGTCAAAATGATCTTTTGATCACTTGACCTTTTGATATGACATCCATTATTAACAAATGAAATGTCATATCCTAAATCACTCAGCTGACTTATGCTTATAAGGTTGTGTTTCAAACCCTTCACATAGGCCACTTGAGTGATAGTAATCTGGTTACTAGAAATGTTACCAAATTCTTTGATGATTCCTTTTTCAGAAACCACCAAAGAGTACTTTAGGCCCATTTATGATAGGTAAATATTCCTTCAACAATCCCTTTGTTCCAGTCATGTGCCTGGAACATCCACTGTCCAAGTACCATATAGGGGCATGGTAACTTGGACTCACCTGCAATAAAGAATTACCTTCCCTTAGAACCCAAGTAAGTCTTTGGTCATTTGTTCAAGTTAGCTTCAAACTTAACAAATCTACCTGCAGATCTTCTAACAGGTAGACTGTTGTTCTTCCAACACTAGTGTTGTGCCAGCAATCTATGACATAATAACCTGTCTTGCCACAGCACCAGCATTCATACTTGTTGTATCTATTTTTAGATATATTCTTGGTAGTCTAGTTGACATCAAATCTTTTGTTTTGTGTTGGTACTGCTGCAGCTACACCCACTGTTTTTTTAGGAACATGGGGTTTATGGACATGGGTTGCCTTATTGACATAAACACCTTGTCATTCAGAACTTCAGTCTTACTATGACCATTAGTATTCTCAAAGTCATACTTGTTAGAAGGCACTTGTACCTTTCTAAAAACTACAGGGACTTTAAAATTTAGTGGCTGGACTGAGGCTTTGCCCTTTCTCTTGAATTGGATAGCCCTGGTGTTACCTTTAAAGCCTATTCCAGCCTTACCTTTTGAGCCACAAACTCATCTATTAAGGGTAAAACTGATTTTGGCTTGAATAACTAGCCACCAAATCTTTTTCCTTTTGAAGTCTGGCTTCCAGACTTTTAATCAGATCATTTTTTTTATGTGATTATGCCCATCTGAATAACAGTTATAGTTTTTCAGTTTGGCAATCTCATTAAATTTTTGATCCAACTCTTTCTTAAAGTCAGATGCAGCCATCTTAAGATCTGCAATTTCCTTAGCCTGAGTTTTGGTCAGGTTCTTGCTTTTCTTTAGTGCCAGCAACAAGTCCCCATATTCATCTATCAGCTGATGAATATCACCTTCAGACTCAGACCCATCCACATCACTTGATGCAGATGTAGCTGACTCTGTGCCAGTACTAACAATCTGAATTACTAGTAAAACATTGTACCTTACTAGGACCAGGCTGATCCTAGCACTTGTCTTCTTCTGATATAGCCATCAGTCCCATGCACTAATAGTCTTCTTGTTCATAGATAGAGTTCAACAATTGCATAAACTCATCTTCTTCATCTGCTGAATATAGACCAATGTATGCCTCAGCTTCAGATTCAGACTCTGAAGATGATTGGTCTGTCAAGCTCTTCTCCTTCTTAGCAACAAAGGATTTCTCCTTCTTGCTCTTTTGTTGAGTCTTCCTTTTATCAGCAGACTCCTTTCTTTTATCTGGACACTCAGCCACTACATGTCCAGGCTTATTACAGTAGTAGCAAACTATCTTTGATGATGTAGATTTGCTAGGCTTAGACCTGCTCCTGTCCTTCCTTGATGACTTTCTCTTTTGATAATAGTCATCCACAGGCTGTGATGTGGAGAGCCTAGACTTCCACTACTTATTCTTTAGAAATATCTGAAACTTCCTTGTAAAGGCTGCAAAGTCTTTATCTGAGTCACTGCTGTCTGAACTTTGGGTCTGAATTATCTGAAGTAATTTCAGCAACAATCTCAGGAGGTGATGGAGACATCATCCTATTCTTCCTAGTGGCTTCCACTTTGAGTGCCACAGACTTTTCTCTATGCTCCCCTTTTGTACTTTTCTCTTCCTCTTTCCTAGCCATCAGCTGCATCTCATATGACAGCAATTTTCCAAACAAAGTTGGAGGAGAGATATCTGCAAGTTTGACCACTTCCCTAATGATACAGATATTAGTGTCCCAATCCTTTGTCAGGGATCTTAGGAATTTATCATTCAGTTCATATGTACTGAAGATCCTTCCATAGGACATCAGCTCATTTACTATTCTATAGAACTTTTTATAACACTCAGTTATACTATCTGACTTTCCCTGTCTGAAACTCTCATATTCCTGGTTCAGCATAGATTTTCTATCTTATCTGACTTCTTCAGAACTCCATGTAGACTATCAAAGTGTCCCACATTTCCTTAGAGGTCTTGCAGTGAATCAAATTTTGAAAGGTTGAATCATCTATGACACTTACTATGATATTCTGGGCTCTTTTATCCATAGTTGCCAGGATGATCTCATCCTTAGTCATCTCAGAAAAATCTTTGGAGTTCCTTGATTTGCATCTAGAACTGACACCTTCATTGAACATAAGGACTCCTTCCATTCCAGTAATGTAAAACTAGATCCAGAGTCATGAAAATCTTGATCTTTCTTTCCTCTTAAAATATCTCTTTCTGCATATGGGAATTTCATAGAACCTAGTTCCTTATGATTTTCTCCTGAACCCATTTCTTGATATGAATCTGCCTAAGGATCTTACTCAGACTATTAAGTCCTTCTTTGAGGAACCTCCTTCAAATACCACTGATAGACTTGATTTCAAGATAACCCAAACACCTAGAGGGGGGGGGAGGGGGGGTGAATAGGTTCTTTTCCTTTTTTATTACTTAAGGCAGAATAAAATATACATATCTATATAGAATCTCACTATTCTATAGCAATCAAGAGCACAGAATCCACAATCACCATACATCACAGATTGCACACAGGTTTATAGTGGTTCCCCCAAGGTCTGGTACATCCACTTTCCCCCTTCACCTATCTAGCAGTGTGCTAGATTCGGCCTAACTTCTTCTTCTTCTCAGATCCACAAATCTACAGCTCAGAACCCTGAAAGGTTTCTACAATCAGAACCCTATAAGGTTCCTACAACTCAGATTGTAACCACACTCCTACCGCTCAGGCTAACAGCCCTACCTCAGCCTTAACAAGGCCTACAACTCAGAAGAAAAATTTCTCTTACACTCAGGCTCAAAAGCCCTACGACTCAGAGCTTATATCTCCTACAATCAGCCTTATAATATACGGCTCACAACTCAGATCTATAAAAAGATCCTACAAAATTTGATAAGTGTTTAGATGGAATTTACCCTGTTGAGAGAGAAGGGATAAGAGATTTCTTGATCAGCTTCTGATAAGACTGATGATTAAAATCAACCTTTATTAGCTTTCTTCAAAGCTTCTTAAATCTGAACTCAGTAGGGTTGATCTCCTTGAAGTTGACTGGCTGCCAGCTTCCTTCTAGAATCTAGAAATAGGTGAATCTTCTTAGCAGATTAGTTCAAGATCTGCTTCTTAAGAGACTTGTAATGTCTCCTTATTTACTTCAAAAGTTGGAGATCTCTCTCTCTCTCCAGAATTCTGAAGTTTCATCAGAATTCTTGCTTGAATTCTCCTTAGATCTTCTCACGAAAATCTTCTTCAGTGTGACGTATACTTTCTTGATCAATAGTTGTATTGTTGTTCACCTTCCACACGTGATTTGACAGAATCCATCTATATATAGACTTCATCCATGGTAACCGGCTGATCCGGTTTCTAACCAACTTCTGACAAGTCTGACAGCTTCAGCAAACTTGTTGGAATACACAGCTGTCAAGTCTCCAGTCAGTTTGAACCTTTGTCTTTGTCAACAAAGCGTCGAGACTGATTGTCATTATGTGTCGACGCAAGCTTTGGTGATGTCGGCATAACTCCTTGGTGTCGACACACTGCTTCTTGACACTGCATCTGTAGAATGTGTCGACACAGCCTCTTTGTGTCGACACAGGACACTTCTTTACTTCACAGCAATCAACATGTTGAAACTCTATGTATGTCGAAATAAGTCCTGTGTGTCGACATAGTGATATAGTCTCAGAATTTGTGTGTCGACACTGCCTCCAGGTGTCGACACAGTTGATGTCGACTAATATTCGTGGGTCGACACTTCTCCCGGTGTCGACACAGTCGATGTCGACTAATACTTCTGTGTGTCGACACTGCCTCCCGGTGTCAACAGTTGATGCCGACTAATAAATTTTGTGTGGACACAATTTCTTCAGGTGTCGACACAGCTTTTCCAAGTGTCGACACATACTTCCTTAAGTGTCGACACATGGACTTAGAAACTTTTTCTGCATTTTAGCCAATACTTAACCTGTACATATAAGCTCAAAATAACATCAAATACATCTGTTGTATATCATTGAGCTAAGTGAGGCTTCTCAAAATCAGGTACACATTTTCCAATATACCCAACAGAGAGGAAATGTTTATTGTCTGAATTTTTTGTGAGAGTAAGGACTCTCCTATATGCCTAGTTAAAGATGAGAAACCCTCACATTTGTCCAAGACATAAGAGGCTAGCTCACTGAATTACAAGACCAAGACAAACTCTTTAGTGAAGAGTTAGTGAGAAATGGGTCCTAAGATAAAGTGCACCAAGGAGAGTATCTGCTCTGCATGCCAAAAGGAAAGCAGACCAAGACCTCCTCAGTGCCTTGGTACCAAAGACTCAATGAGGTGTTATAACTCCTGTATATGGATCTATTTGGTCATATGCAGTTCATAGTCTAGGTAGAAAAGTCTACACTCTTGTGGTTGTTGATGATTTTTCCAAGATTTGCCTGGGTGTTCTTCCAGGAAGAAATCTGAAACCCATGATGTCTTCCAAACATTTGTTAAGCAAATTCAGAATGAATTTAACAGTACTGTGGCCAAAATTAGAAGTGACCATAGGACTGAGTTTCAGTCTGAGTGCATGACAATGTTGTGAAGAGCATGTTATTCATCAAGAGTCTCCTCTCCTAGAACAACAACAAAATGGAATTGCTGAAAGAGAAAAAAACAGAAAACCCTCCATAGAGGCGGTAGCACTTATTAAGTGACAAATATCTCCCAGAAATATTTTTGGATGAAGACAGTCAAGCACGCATGATAGGATCATAAACAGGTCTCAATCACCAAAATCCCAAGAGGACTCCTATGAGATTCTGAAAGGCAATAAACCAAACTATCCATTTATAAGATTTTTTGGTAGCAAGTGCAGTACTGAACAATGGTAAATTCTTGACCAAGTCGCTACCAATGATCCCAAGAATGGATCTTGTGTTTCTACAAC